>CM045891.1:51957245-52582245 GCA_025169545.1 Anguilla japonica
GCAATGACAGTGATGCCGTTGAGGACGTCGCTACAGGCTTCTAGAACCTTCCGAACCTGGAAGCCCTCAGTTCTGTTGAACCAGGGCATGTTAAACTGTAATAACTTTAAGCAGCTCTGATAGGTTGGTTGGATATGCGCTCCCCAGTGACTTATAGTGATATTATGGCATGTGTGGACTGTTGTGGGTCTCCTCTAATCTGGCTCAGTGGAGCGATTAAAAAAAAAAAAAAAAAAAAATGTAAAATGGCCGTCTCTGACCACAAATAAAGACCCGTGTGTGTAACGGGGAGCGAGAACGCCCCCGTGTGGGAGGTTGACGTCAGCCGCTGGAGTCTGAGCGGGAGTGCGATTGGGTCCCTCGGCTGGGGACCCTGAGGTCTTTAGCGCAGCGAGCTAATTGCGTCTCTGCGGCACAGAGCAGTCGCAAAAAAAAAGAACTGCGGTTCGAAAACCCACAGCGGACCCCCCCCCCCCTTAAATGCGTGCGGCTCTAAAATGTGACACTTGTGCCGTATCTCGCAAAGAGACGAGAGGAACAGAACACTGCTCGTCATTCTCAGAGGCGGGCAGGGGGAGAGGCCGGAGGGGGGGGAGGAGTCAACAGAAAGGGGGCGTGGCCTGCACAAAGTGCCAGGATTGCCTCGCATTCCGAGGAGCCGGACGGCGGGCCCCTCTGGAAGCCATTAGCCGGAGCGCTAGGCGAAAAAATCAAAGGCCCCTTATCTGCAGACGCGGCGTTCACGCACGATCTCTCCGAAGTGGCCGCGCGCTGCCAGCTGCGATGCCGAAACGATCGCGATTACCGCGAAACTTCAGTCTCTCGCGCCGTTCAAACGAAAGAGCCGAACGACGCAACGCTCATAAAATCAGTAACCGCCGATTTTTCCTTTTTCATTCCGCGCTGGAATGGCCGAAGGAAATTTTATTTTTCCTTTTAAAGCAGAACGTTTTTATCGCACCGTTAAACTTTGTAATCGTTCTTTTTTTTTTGGTGAATTCTATATGAGATTATGTGAGATTTTTATACGAAAGGATCGAGGGGTAATAAAAAAAAAAAAAACGACACAAATCCAAACGATTGCTTCATTCCGAACCTGAGATCTGCTGATGATTAATTTTAATGTAGCTTGTCAAACAGCCTGAGGAATAATCAGGATTTCTGCGGGGTGTTCCTTCATCCAGATTGCCTGTAATTGCCGCGTATCAGATTTGCAAAACAATCGCTTTGATCGCAGAAATGGCAGAAGTATTGCTTACGTGTGGCGTGGTTTCCGTCAAAATGTTCTCATCGTGCTTCCGAGCGGCGCACGGCAAAAGATACTACACGTCGAGCTCTCTCCAACTGCATTGTGGGAAAACTCAAACTGACCAAAGATGATGTAATGTCATTCCATCCACTCTCAAGAACTGCCTATTGTTCCATTTCAGTTATTTCAATTGTTCAGTCATCTTTGTTGGATGATTAATGCCATATATTTTAAGTTACATTGATGGGCATCGCATCGATTCGCTGTGCTTTAGGACAGTTGGCTCTCAACTGATAAATCAGTTGTTATTGAATTAGAAAGATCAAGTGTCGCCAACTGACGAAAATGCAGAAACAGTTTTAAATGCCAACAGCAGAACAATTGGAAAAGATCCCCATGGGAAATTTGCCTCGGATAGAAAAGACAAACAAACAAATCCTTAGTTTGTCTTGTAGAGATGTCTGTTGCTTCTGGGAAAAGGCCCTTCTGATCCTGGCCCGCCTCCCTGCATGCCCCAACGAATCAGAATTGTGGGTGGTCTCTGAGTGACAGCTCCGTCTCCATGGTACCTACCAGTGTCGCCAACATTAAGGCTTTCATTTGCAGCAGATTGTCATTTTTACTCTTTTGCTTTGAGATGCTTGTTATTTCCCACACGCACACGCACACATACACATGCACACGCACACACACACACACACACACACACACACACACACGCAAGTAGACGCACACCTACTTTCCTCCCACATTAGTTGCCTGAAAATCACAGATTCCTTAAGAGAAGTATTGACAGCGAGCCCTAATTGGGAACATCTGAAAATTGCCTTGTGTAGCTGATTGTGCATGGGATGCATTGGAATGCATTGGAAATCAAACATGGATGGCAAATTGGCCATTTAGGAGCACTACAACATCCTCTGCTCAGTGTGACCTGTAGCACTAAACTAGGCTCACAAAACGGCTTATCCAGTTGTAATATAAGTTAATGGAATTACACACACACATACATGCACACACACACACAGTCTGAACTCTGATGGAGGACCATCTTGAACTGATATAGTGAGGTTCTTCCCATGAAAGGATGCAGTTATGAAACTTTATTACCACAGCGAATGAAGTACAGCAAATAGTAAAAAAAAAAAAAAAGATCCATGCAAACCTCCCCCCCCCCCAAACCCCCAGGCCCCTCCTTCCCCAGGGTATTATAGGCTCCGCCCCCAGCTCTGTGCGTTGCGAAATGCGATAAACCTCCAAGGCTGCCCTCGGAAAAAAAACTGAGAAGAACAAGTGTAACGGAACGGAAAATAGAATTACGTAGCTGAGGTCACGGTGGTGCCCGGTCCTGGACCTCCTTATCCGTGAAAACTGCGGCTGAATGCCTCTTGAGGTTTTAAAAGAAAGAAAAAAAAAAAAAAAAAAAAAGAAAAAAAAAACTGAATTGAATTTTCAGGGGAAGTGTGAAATTCGCTGCGTGCTCTTCTGGGTTTACTGGCCAGGTCGAGGCCTTGTTTCTGGCCTGGCTTCGGGTAAGAGAACCTTCCGAAAGCAGTCCCTCTGTCGGAAGGGGGGGGGGGGGGTTTGATTGGGGGGTACCTTTGGCTACATACCCTCCTTGTGGCCATGTTTTTTTTCCCCACCCCTTCCCGTGTACCTTTGACTCATTTCGAGGAATGTTGCTTTGCTTACCTTTTACATTTTTTCCCCCCCTTGGAAGAATGTGGCCTTTTTTTTTTTTCCGGCCACATTGGAAGCCAAGTGAACGTTTCAAGTCACCGTGGGAAAAATTAATCGTGATTTGTAGCGGGGGGAAAACTGTAAAGTAAAATTTATCAGTGTTTTCTCACTTTTCTGAAGCTTTCTCGCCGAACTCTTCCTGGACGTCGTCCGTGTCAAAAAAAAAAAAAAAGAAAGAAAAACAATTAAGGAAACATGTTGCGTTATGAGATAATAAAGGTTTCGCTTATTAAAAATAGATGGTTACAAGATTACGCAAGCGCTAGTCGACGTCTTCGGAGGATGTTTTGGGTCGCCGCCGAAGAAATCAGAGCTTCGCACTCCCGCGACGGCGAGTATCAGCCTTCGGCCGCACATCCGTTTCTCGTAGCCTAACAATGGAAAGCACTTCCTGTTTTATCGCAGGACTTCCCGTTGGCTGGAGTCTCGCCGCAGGCTCTGCAGAATCCTCCAGATGCTTAGCTATGTGTTCTTAACTAAACGCTCCGCTTCCCTGATCGTTCAAGCCCAAAACATTCTGGTTTTATACAGCTCCTGTAAATGTACTAGGGAGGCCGTGGCAAAGCAGAATTACGTTTTTGAAATTTAACTGACTCTTTTATACAGAATAGCATTCTTTACAGTTTGTACGGCTGGATGTTTACTGCGGCCATTCAGGTTATACGCCACGCTTGAGCACAATGGCAGTGCCCCGGCTCGTAATCAAACCTGCAACCCCTGAGTCACAACCTATTATTCTACATGGTTAAGTACAATACTGTTGCAGAGGTTGTTCTGTATTGCATTATCAGCACAGAGATTAATGGACCGGGCCCAAGTGGCCGGTGAGGCTCTATAACCTGTGGTTTCGCTTGACACAGAATTTAAGGCCCACTCTTTTCCCGACTCCATACATTCTCTTTCACCAAACCAGGAGTGGCAGGCTAATTACAAGTGAAGTGTTTTTATTGTAAAATGGACCCAAAAAAGGCACTTTCCACAGGCTAAGGGACTTTATAGAGTAAATTAAAGCAGCATTGTTACTGTGTGTATCTGTAGCTGTTGTTGGTAACATGGGGGATGTGGTAAGCAGGGTTTTCCCTATCCCTGCGTCAGCTCGTCTGTCTGAATGGTATGCTCCTGTTTGAGTAGGCCTGCTTGACAGGAAGAAGAAATAAACTCTTAGAAGCACGCACATACAGTAAACAACCGCATGCAGGCACACACACACACGCACACACACACACACACGCTCGCACTAGGGTTGCCAGATTTAGAATTTGTCCAAACTGGATAACAGCTGTATTCTTAATTGTGAGGTCGGGGGCTGCTGGAACCTTGGCTGACCATGGCGGGGGGCTGGGGGGGCTGTCGGAACCTTTTGCGGACCTTTTGGAGGGGTACTATCAGAATGGATCACAAACTGGGGAATGGTTCAGACGCAAACTCTTCACAAACCAGCAGTAAATTCTCTCAATCAATTACTCAATTGCTGGACGTTATATTGTCCGGTCGGCACCACAAACTGGACCGGTACAAATGATTTGAAAACCAGACATTCTGGTCGAAAACCAAACACCTGGAAACCCGAGCTCACGCTAAAAAACACACACACAAAGTTGAGACGTATGTGCGCATACAAACCAGTTCACCCACATTTACACGCCCACATATTAGTCACGCACAAATTCATATATTGAATTCATATACATATACGCTCGTACACCTGCACTACATACACGTGTAAGGCGTGCACAGACCAGGATGTACACGTGCAGCCTTAGGAGACGGTGGGTGCTGTGTCTGTGTCCGCAGTCTCTTCACGTTTTGGGGACGGAGAGGAGGCTGTAATGACCGTATTAGCGGGCGCGCGGGACGGGGCGTGAGGTCGTTCTCCGTTCTCCGGAGAACGTTGAGCTGTCCGTCACGGCCATCATGGCCCCGTTCGGCTGCTCCACGCCAGGGAGGGTCAGCGAGGAGCCCGGGAGCACACGGAATGATCTCCTCCCTCTCTCTATCTCTTTCTTCTGTCTGTCTTTCTCTTCTTCTTTTTTTGTCTCTCTCTCGTTCCGCGTCCATAAAAACGCGGGGAAGAGGCTCCAGACCCCTGGGCAGGTGGCCCGGGAACCTGAGGCCCGACCTTGGCCTGTGCCTCCTCCACACCTGGCGTCTGTTTCCACGCTCTTACCTTTGTATTTTTAACGGCCTCGTATCTCACCGTTCTCCCCCCCCCCCCACTGGGTTTCGCCGTCCTTCCCTCTATCTCCCTCGGCTTGGCTTCCATGTGTCCGTGATAGATGCTTCACGGTGAGGAATGGCCATAAAAAAAGAACGAAAAAAAGAAGGAAAAAAAAAACGCCCATGAATCTTCTTGCTTTGGAACAGGCCGCGTGTGTGCAGGACTGAGCACGAAGCATCCTCTTCCCTGCTTTTCGCATTACATCTCGTCCTTCGGCCTGGCTTCGTGGAGAAAGAACTCTTCTCTTAATTTTGTTTAAGTGCTACTGCACTCATCTTTGGAACTGTGGCCTAATCTCTGTGCCTTCAGGATATGCTGAAGAGCTTTGTTAACCGAGCCTAGACTTCCTCACTTTTTTTGATAAGATTAGCTCAGGAAGTTAATGTTTTGGTGCACGTTTTTCCAGACCTGGGTTTTGGGGCCTACATTGAACTAAGAGAAAGATGATGGTGTCCTCCTCACCAGACCTTCTACACTGGACAGCTTCTCTTGGCCTGGGGTTACTAACTTCACATATAAAAGCTCATGGCTTTGCATTATATTGAGACACTGATTCTGAAACACTTTATAACACACTGGCTGATTACAGTTGCTGCAGACACTGCTGCATCTGAGCGAGAAGCAAAGTAAACCCGACTAATTCACCGTCCTCAGCTTCACATTACGGCACCATTACCCGAGTTAACCAGGCATGGGGAAAAGCCCATCGATCTGCTGTTTGGACGGCCATCTCACCACATATCAAATTACAGGCATCGACTGGGGCTCTCCTTCACTGTATCGACTCCTTAGCTGCAGTGCTAACACCATCATGGGCATTTACTCTGCAATCAGGGAATATCCTCCTAAGACATAAGGCATTTCATTTTTGTCCTCGTAGGGGACGTGAGTCTCTGATCTTAATCTGAAGAACCATGTATTCTACTATGCTGAAACCAACGCTACATGGGTCTTTCTTGAAAAATTAAATACATTATACTTTTTTCGACAATATTTTCCCTGCAACATGTTTTTGTCATCCAAGACACTTGTGTTATTATCAACAAATTTAATTATTTAAAATATTTATGTCAGGTCTCAGGAGGAATTAGGAATAGGAAAACACAAGATTTGCTTTTTTAAAATCTAGAGTAAATCTGTCCCTGTTTCAGGTTGGGTCTTAAATGATGGTGCAAATCTACGTTAATTTTCCTGAGTTAATTCTGGATTAACACGGTGTTGATGGTGGATTTATAAAGAATGTCGGTAGATCTCTGGATAGAGGACTCAAACAAAGCTTCATGAGAAACGGTCTGGGAACCGCTGTTTGCGCTAACTCAGGCCGCCTCGTTTACAGTTTACTCTTCTCTCCGTTCCAGGAAAGTAAACGTTGTGTTGAGATGAAATGTAGCGGAGAAACTGCCCGCTCATCGTTACCGCGTGTAAACAAATCGCAAACGAACGGGCCGCGTGCCCCGCGAGCCGAACCGCGCCGCGCCGCGTCCCCTCAGCGGATTGGTCAGCGGTTTCTCTGGCCTCGCAGACGCTGACCGCGGGCAAAAAGGAGACGGTCGGCCGAACTGCTGGTCGAGCGGGACCAGGGGCGACACCGGAGACGGCGTTTTCGCGGAAAGGCAGATTAGCGCTGCGCGGCGGTCGCCGTCGCCGAGGAGTCCTCGTTCTGCGGCGTGTGTCTCAGGACTCCGCAGGGCCGCAGAAGAGCTGCCGAGAGCTTGTTTATTAGCACTGACAGCCTTACGTGACTTAGCGTGCGCACATGAGAACTTTTTCCGAAATTTACGCCCGCCGGGGGTGGGCTCGAAGGGGTCCGAAAAACATGCCCTCGCTGTCAGAGTCGCGACTCGGGGGGGGCAGCTACTGCGCGCGCTACACGGCTATGAAGGCAGTGGGTCAGGAGGGGGCGGGCGACCTTTGACCTTGGGAGGGGGGGTCACATGATCAGCAGGCTTAATCTGGTCAGGACTGCCTGATTCCTCTCGGGAGCAAGCAAATGACTTCCTCGTCATCCTCACGATGGACGAACAAGTGGGACAGGTGGAGATTGGCTGAAAGCAACATGGGAAGAGATAATAAGCCACGCCCCCCCCCTCCTCCCCACCAAATTCACGCTGTTTATTTAAATCAGGTGCTCTGTGCCCTACCTGAGCCCACAGGGCGTTCTCCACCTGCCGCTGTGCAGTTTACAGGCTCCGGTGGCTTGTCTTCACGGCCGACGTGTTTCAGGGTCGTGACTCGATTAAAACCTTCTGCCCGGGACGGGACTCCCTCCCCTGGCTGAGCTCGGCAACAGATCTTCCCCCCTAATCTCTGGAGGAGCTTTGATTAAAAAGCAGATGTCCTCACTTCGCCCCCCGAGCTATCTCCAGGAAGAACAATACTTAATTATCTTGTGTTTAATTTATTTTTTTTTTTTTGTCATGGTGCTGATCCAATTTCAATTGATTAGTGGTTCGGATTTTTTTGTTGATTCGTAATGCGAGCGGGATTGCAGTGGATGCAGCTAAATAAGGAGTGGAATTCATGGTTTTGATTTTCCTTTCATTGCCATGACCATTGTTTCATTGGTGACAAATACCTCATACAGCCTGTAGGGTTTTTTCCGTTTGGGATTTTGACTGGATTTGGAAACTGGATCTCGGTATCACAGCTGGAGGTCTCAATGTATTTGAGATGTCTGATATGGTGTATTCCAGACCACAGTCCCTTAGGTTCAGTCCACGAGTGTGTTTGTGTGTGTTTTTGTGTGTGTGTGCGTGTGTATAGGTGTGTGTTTGTGTGAGTGTGTGTGTGTGTGTGTGCGCGTGCGCATGTCTGTACATGTGTGTATAGGTATGTGTGTATGTGTATGTGTGTGCATGTACGTATGTCTGTGGGTGTTTGTGTATAGGTGTGTGTTTGTGTGAGTGTGTGTGCATGTATGTATGTCTGTGGGTGTTTGTGTATAGGTGTGTGTGTGTGTGTGTGTGAGTGTGCATACATGCGTGTGTGTGTGTGTGTGTGTGTGTGAGTGTGCATACATGCGTGTGTGTGTGTGTGTGTGTGTGAGTGTGCATACATGCGTGTGTGTGTGTGTGTGTGTGTGAGTGTGTATAGGTGTGTGTTTGTGTGAGTGTGTGTGTGTGTGTGTGCGCGTGCGCATGTCTGTACATGTGTGTATAGGTGTGTGTGTATGTGTATGTGTGTGCATGTATGTATGTCTGTGGGTGTTTGTGTATAGGTGTGTGTGTGTGTGTGTGTGTGTGTGTGTGAGTGTGCGTACATGCGTGTGTGTGTGTGTGTGTGTGTGTGTGTGTGTGTGTGAGTGTGCGTACATGCGTGTGTGTGTGTGTGTGTGTGTATAGATGTGTGTTTGTGTGAGTGTGTGTGTGTGTGTGTGTGCGCATGTCTGTGCATGTGTGTATAGGTGTGTGTGTATGTGTATGTGTGTGCATGTATGTATGTCTGTGGGTGTTTGTGTATAGGTGTGTGTGTGTGTGTGTGTGTGTGTGTGTGTGTGTGTGTGTGTGCATACATGCGTGTGTGTGTGTGTGTGTGTGTGTGTGTGTGTGTGAGTGTGCATACATGCGTGTGTGTGTGTGTGTGTGTGTGTGTGTGTGTGAGTACATGCGTGTGTGTGTGTGTGAGAGTGTGCATACATGCGTGTGTGTGTGTGTGTGTGTGAGTGTGCATACATGCGTGTGTGTGTGTGTGTGTGAGTGTGCATACATGCGTGTGTGTGTGTGTGCTGTTCCGATAACTGGAGTTATTCGTTAACAGAGCTGTTTGATTCTTCGGAATGTTTGAGTTTAGAGTCCTGCTGCCCTGGCATTCCACCATTATTCCAGGGCGGAAAAAAAAGGAAAAGTTTTCTTTGGATTGGCTGGCTGGTCATCTGTGCCGAGGAAAAAACCAGAAAGTATTTGGCAGATTCGGAACGTGCTGGCCAAGGAACGCTCGCCCCAGTCCCCGAATGGTTCCACTCGGTTGTGTATAAAGCGATGTGCTTCGCTGGGCGAACTGAAAGCAACAGGGTTTTTTGTGAGCGTGCCGCTGGGCCTTCAGATTTCACTAAACGGGGAACGCCGCGAGCCCGCTAACTAGCCAGTTCACCATCTGCTTTGATATCTGGCGGAGCCCAATTCACATTAAGCCGCTGAAAACGCAGTCAGTTCAGACACAGCTCTGAGGACAGACCGTTGAAAACTTTATTTGGGAATGTGTGACTCCTGGTGGGGGGGGGTGGGGTGGGGTGGGGGGGGGGGTGGGTGTGGAATTGGGGGGGGGGGTTACACTGGCTCAACCTTGCTCGGGACCCCCCGTGCGTACAGTGGGGAATGGAACGAACGAATAACGGTCTGACAGACAGTTTTAACGAGGCGGCGGGGAGCGATGTGTTCGGTGTGAAAATTTACAGGGGCATGTTGATTCCTCATCCAGGGTATTATTTAAATGACTGCCTCTGGAACACCTCCCGCCCCCCCCCTCTCCCCCCCACACTTTTAGCAGTGTTTACAGTAAAGCTCGTCGCTGGGCCGAAAGCCCTCGAAGGTGGGATTTTAAGTCTCGTAACGGTAATCCAGTCTGTCAGAGCGCGGGTGATGCCAGGTCAGAAGGCTCTTCCCGCTCCCTCTGAGTATTTTTTGCTGAAACCGTAAAAAAACATCCTCGCTGTAACGCTAGCCCGCTTACTCGGAGAAAAAGGGGCTTGTGTTACTTCCTGCGAAACAGGAAACCGTGCCCATGCAGCGAGTCTGGACTGCATCACTGTCCCCCCCCCCCCCCCCCATGATTACATTATGACAACACGAAAGTGACAAGACGCCGCGCGGATCAGGGCGTGGCTCGGGAGAGCCACACGGGATGGGGGGGGGGCGAAATGCAGAGTCAGCGCTGCGGTTAAAACGGCCATGTCGAAAATCGATGGGACCCGCAGTCAGCTCTGCCCCCATTCTCGGGACCTCTTTCCCTCCCTCCTCTCCATCCCCTCTCTTTGCCCCTCTCTGAGTTTGGGTGGAACGTGACAATGGGATAAAAACGCATGGTGCAGTTTAACAGGCTTTTCTGATACAGAAATACAGAAATTCTGGGGACTGGGAACAGTCTGGAATGAGTGGAGGGGGAGGGCTTGGCAGTACCTCCTGGGGGGGGGGGGGGTGACAGCGTGTTCTGCACCTGGGATGTTTTCGTGAGCGAGGGTCTCAAATCTCTCCTTTCTTCCTCCCACTCCTCTCAGCTCTTCTGTCTCTCTTATTTCCATACTGCACATAGTGATGAAATGCAGTGGCAGTGGGGCTGGGAAAGTGTGATAAATGCTTCCAATTCTGAGGCAGTCCAGAGGCTGACATTCCAGTCAATCAAACGGATAAAATCTGATGTTAAACTCAAGTTATCGGTGCGCCACAGACTAGTACATGAACACACACACGCACACACACACACAAACACACACAAACATACATGCACATACATACACATACACACACACACACACACGTCTATGTTACCAAGAAGGGACTATCACTTTGTACCTGCCAAGTGGGGTCTCAAACAAGATAGATGTAGAAACTTTCAAGCTCATTGTTCTACTATTTACTGAAATTTCACTTCACACACTCATACACACACATACACACACTCACTCACCCACGCACACTCATACACTCACACACACACTCACACACACACACACACTCACACACAGATGCACTAGTGGGGACATGCTCAGCTGGCATTAGGAAGCGGTAGCTGAGAGGGACGTGAGGACCCCGCTTTGGGACCCCCGGCAGCTGGCCTCGGGACGGCAGGGGTGTCTGGGAATGCAGGAATGTGGCCAAGGTCAAGAGGCCCTGTGATGAGGGGACATGGGGGGGGGGGGCAGCAGCAGTGTTTGGGAACAGGCAGGGACCCCTTTCAATAATCATTGGTAGGGCACCCAGGAGCTACTCAGAAAAAGAGCAATATTACACTCTGTGATTATGAATATATCTAATGTATCTAATTGATCTAATACATTGGTAACAAACCCTGTTCCTGGAGATCTCCCGGCCTGTAGGTATACATTCCATCCCTAACAAAGCACACCTCATTCAACAGCTAGAGATCTGCATTGAGCTGCGAAGTAGTTGAATCAGGGGTTGCAAATTAGGGTTGGAATCTACAGGATGGTCAGTCCTGTCCTGGACTGTGCATTCAGTCCACATTCATTCAAGTCATAACCACCACATTGCTGAGAATGCAGAAATGGAACACGTCACGAAACGGCTGTTCTGTATTATGACATCATCAGAACAACGGCACTCGGAACTTAACGTGTAGCCATGCTAATCTCTGGTAAAGCTGAACGTAGCGTCGCCACCTGATGATGATTTTACCGTGTCCCGTGTAACAGCGGCTCTTAAAGCAGAAACTCTTAAAACTTTGGCCCCTTGCTGTGGCGGGACTCTGAGGGGAATGCTTGGTGATATTACCCCCGCATCACGAGGGGTGAGGACTCACTGAAGGCTTAAAGGGCAGATTAAAGAAACAGACTGGAATCCGGCCAACTACCATTACAAGGCAGATTTTCAGCTTTTTAAAAAAAAAAACTGCAGTTAGTATGTCTTATCAGGCACTTTCCAGGGGTTTGGGTTTCTGGAAGAGCAAAGCCAGGTGGTGGTGTTGAAAGTCTGAGAGCAGCGCAACCGAATGAACGAATGAACCACAGCTCCGCTCAGTATCTCTGCGCCGTTTGGTGGTTCAGACGTATCCCACAATGCACCAGCATCGAGTCCAGGCCATAAAAGCCCCGCACCTGCAGTATCCCGTCCTCCCTCCCACCCCGCCCCCTTCCCCCCCCCCCCCCCCCCCCCCCCGAAATCAAATCCACTCGAGGAAACTTTGATCTAGTTCAGATCTGGCTCTTACCGATCGAAGCCTGTTTGTATTCCAAGCGCCCGTTCCAGGCAGTCTTGTGACACGGCGATGGGCCTTCAACTCGTCGAATCAGCTTAAGTTTTTTTCCTTTCTTTCTTTCTTTTTTTTTTTTTTTTTTGCTTTTTAGCCGCAGAGGCCGAAGTTTTCCGAGATCTCGTGACTCATCGCTAATCTCACCTCGACCGGCTCGCGTTTCTCAGAGACACACGTTGTGTTTTGGTTTAGCGCAATTTAAGAAATTTTTCCCCCTCATCGTTAGCGCTTGGCCGTTGTTAGCTAGCACAGAGAGGTCTCTATTCCCCCCCCCCCCCCCCCCCCCCTCCATAACAGCTGGGTGGGGGTGGGGGTGGGGGTGGGGGGGGGGTGGCGTAATAAATCCCTGACCCTCGTGCCCATGCATGCGTCTCCGGTGTGGAAACTCATATCAGAGACGGGCTTAAAGATGCCTTTTCAAAAGAGTTGGCGGATCAGACGGCGGTCGAGCGAGCGCCGGTCGGAACAGCTGTCGGCGCGCCGGAGTTCCGCCGAAACGCCGCTACGGCGGTATCGATGTCGCCGTGGCCGTCCGCCAACTGTTTTGTGTTCTCTTAGCGGCTGATCCATATCTGGGCTGCGCCACCTTCGCTGTCCACTAGGGGCCCCGCAGGATATCGCAGATAATGCACCACCTCAAATGTCCTCTAGGGGGCGATGTAGTGTCAATGAGGGGGTCTTGCCCCTGATGGCCACTGTACGGATGTGCAGACACAGACGTAGCTACATACTATAAGCACCGTAGCGTCCCAGTGGGGGCCGATTGCCAAAAAAAAAAATGAATTTGGTAAGAGCCCAAAAATGTTGCAGGTGCACCCTCTCCCCCGCCCCCACCCTCCCCCTTGCTTCCAGTGCAGTGTTATCACAGGTGGAGATGCACCCTCACAGGCCTGGAGCAGTGCCCCTCAGCCTCTGTGTCCTGGTCTGGATCCTCCATTTGGACATTTTGGCTTTTACTCCCTATTCTCCAAGGAGGGAAAAGAAAACAGCTTAGCTTGTGGCTGAATCGTGTCCCCGAGGATTTGTGTCCACGGGGGAAGTGTGGAGCGAGGCATTCTGGGATTGTTGTTCTTTTTTTTTTTTCCTTGACATGGCCTCTGCTCTTTTTGACCTTTTGGGATATGAGTGACGTGTGTGTGTGTGTGTGTGTGTGTGAAGTGAAAGCTCAGCAAATAGTATGAACAGTGAGCTCGACATCAATTTTTTTGGGGACCCCACTTGGCAAGCACAAAGTGAAAGTCCCCTCTTTGTAACCTAGACGTGTGTGCGTGTGTGTGTGTGTGTGTGTGTGTGTGTGAGAGAGAGAGAGAGAGAGAGAGAGCGAGCGAGAGGGGAGTTGTTGGCTGTAATGCAACAGTGTCAGTTTCAGCATCAGCTTTTGCTTTCTGAACGTAATGAGATATTTTCTCCCTGTAAACTTCTGAAAAGAACACATCATATCTTCGGTATTACTTTCAGTACCTCAGGAACTCTGCAACCAAACGACTGCCAGCATCTTATTTATGTAATTTATATCATTCATTATTATTATTATTTTTCTGCAGATATCCAGAAATGAAGTAAGAATGATTAAAAAATGAAAGAAATGAAGAGTGAATAATAAAATCTTAGCTTGCTCTGAACTCTGAAGAGCAGCGATGTAATTAATCAGGGAGCAGCGGATGAAAAATGTGTGCGTCGGAGAGTCGTCCGCAGAAAAAAAAAAGTGTGAAATAATCAAGGTCAGGATGATGTCATGAGCTTCGTATGCTTCTCCCCAAAACGCCGTCCTTATAGACGTTCCCCAGCTGTGCCTGAAGTGCGTTCCTGTGTGCGTGACTCACCCCCCATGGGGGGGGACACAGTTTAATTTGCGTATGTACACAGCGCGTTTTTACACACTAAAACACTTTTTGGTTCCTTGTTGCGGTCTCTGATTTCAAGGTCGAGGTTTGCATTGAGAGTGCGGTAGGCGATATACGTTACAATGTAACCTTTATCGTATATTTTAGTGGAGAGCGATGGCGTAGGTGAACATGGAGTTGATTTTAGGGGATGTGACCGCATGTCCGCAGGTGAGCGGGATTAATGCGCCTCCTGCGCCTCCTCCTTCACCTCCTCCTCCGCCTCCTCAGAGTCTCCGAGTCCTCTGACCTCAGTGTTATCTGGCGCTCGGCGACCATGTTTTCCTTGGCGACGGTAGAGAGCCAGGAATACTGAGTGTGCAGGGAGAGCTGAGAAAAGGCTGCTGATGTTTTGTGTGTGTGTGTGAGAGTGTGTGTGTGAGCGTATGTGCGTGTGTGTGTGTAAGTGTGTGTGTGTGTGTGTGGTAATCCATGGCCTTCCACACAGTAAGGGACTCAATGGCCCAGCATTCTCTGAAGTTTGAACATCTGAACGGCCCACCTTTGACCCCCGTCAAGGTCCATGGTTGCCACGGTCACCACCCCCTGACCTTTTGCCCTCTTTAATGAAAACTTAGTGTGGCAACTGCGGACACCAGGGTCCCTGGGCAAGGGGATGAGATCGGAGGGGGCTCCGGTGGTCCTTTCTAGGCCGGAAGACTCCTTCTGACAGCTTTACTACCGGACAGTGCACCCCCCCCCCTCACCCCCTCACCCCCAACCCCCAGGGAGCGGCTCTCCAAAAACTATCACCGCTAACCGGCCTGTGTTTTCTCGGGCGCGTTTGATGTAGCAGGTGCAGAACAAATTGGCATTTGTTCTCCAGCCAGGAAACTGCCCTGTGCGTTCCTGAGTCATAAATTGTGCATGAGAGAGAGAGAGAGAGGTGGGATCGATACAGCAGAGTCCACCGGCTTCTATCAATCAGCCAATCAACCAATCAGTCCAGAGCCCAATAACAGGAGCCGTATGCCACGCACTGTTGAGGGTGTTCTGAAGAATTTAATAAAGTGTTTCTGTTACTTGACGTTGTTATGTCAGTTAAATTAATATTACATTTTTTTAATATTTAATATTTAATATGTATTCATATTTAATTTTTTTCTCAATCACGAGGTTATGGACCCTGAAACAGGACGTGTGGTCGGGTGGGAGGGGGAGCTGGTGGGGTGAGCGTAGATTTTTAAAAGAAATGCATCACATCGCCTCTCCACGCGTAGAACGAAACGGACACGGCCGGCGCAAACGGAGCGAGGCTGAGGAGCGAAGCCGGACGTCATGGCGTCACGTCTTCCACAGACACAGACAGTTATGAGTCATAATCATATTCATGCCCAAGGTCGGCCCGCCTTTCAGCGCTTCAGCGAGCCGCGGCCTCGTTAAAAACCGAAACCCCGTCACTCCTTCGTCCCGCCGGGGGGCCGGAGACGGCTTTCTGTCACGGGCCGTCGTCGTCGTTAGCGACCGTGACCGATCGACGTTCGCGGCTCGGCCGCGAGATGGCCGAGCTATAAAAAACGTTTATATAACGATAGAGAAAGGGGGGGGGGGAAGAGAAGAGGGCGGAGCGATAAGGGATGTTACCCTTCAAATAAAAGAGGATAGAGAGGGAGGAGAGAGAGAGAAAGAGAGAGAGAGAGAATCTGAATGAGAGGGGGATGTGGCTTGAATATCACGCTCTTAGAGACAAGCACCTGGTCACTCATTTCTAACCCCCACAGTTCCCTGCTACCGCCCATAACTCATTCCCGGGATGTATGATTTCGGTAAATAATTATTACCCCCCCCTCCTCCACCATCCGCTGCCCCCTCCCCATCACACTTTGGCAGGTGAGAATGTAGCCGAAAGCGCAAATGAATCTCGTAACTCTCTGTCGGTTAGACACCTCCGCTCTGTCCTTGGCTACTCTCTCTGCAGCGTTAGAGGCCTCATTTGTTTCTCCTGCTGTGTTGGGAGTCGTAGATCTGGATTCATTTGGCTGAGGACAGCTGGGCCGATACTCAAAGTCGGGAGTCATAGAGCCTGACTCATTCGGCTTAGGGCTGCTGAGCTGGTACTCGAAGTCAGGAGTCATAGAGCCTGACTCATTCGGCTTAGGGCTGCTGAGCTGGTACTCAAAGTCGGGAGTCATAGAGACTGATTAATTCGGCTTAGGGCTGCTGAGCTGGTACTCAAAGTCAGGAGTCATAGAGCCTGATTCATTTGTCTTGGGACAGCTGGGCTGGTACTCAAAATCCACAGAGTTAACCCCTTAATGGCCAACCCCCCCCTTTGCTTATTACATCCCCACAGATGTCCTCTGCCGTGACACATAATTAGGAAAAACGACCGCGGACGCATTAGCGTCGCGGGCTCATAAAAGGACCCGCTAACGATTTTAAACCGTAAAGAGACGCCGCCCCGAAGGTTGAGCAGAGGTTAATTTAATGTTCTCCTGTTTGCGCGGCGGCCTGATTGCCTTCTTCGCGGGACAGAGTGGCGCGTTAGACCTTGAAAGGCCGGACCGGAGCGGGATTTATTTATTTATGTAAATTTATCGCGGGTGTTCTCTGTGAAAGGCGATTTAGCTGGTTAGCCAGCGCGCTAGTTTAGCGTCTGTGCCTCGCGTTGGTGCCGGCTTAATTAAGTCTGACCTCCATTAGTCAGATGGCAGCAGCTTTTAAGCTTGGAACAGGCTGCCCTGCATATGTGTGTGTGTGTGTGTGTGTGTGTGTGTGTGTGTGAGCGAGACTGAGACCATATCTTGGGGGCAGTTCATGTTCTGAGCTCGATTTTGTGTGTGTGCGGCCGTGTTCGTGTGTGTTTGTCTATGTTCCATGCGCAATAGTGTGTTTTGTGTGTATATGTTTGTTTGTGGGTGTTTGTGTGTGTTTTGTGTGTGTGTTGCATGGGTATTTGCGTGTTTTGTGTGTGTGTGTGTGTGTGTGTGTGTGTGTGTGTGTATATGTATGTGTGTGGGCATGCATAGATCTAACCTGTTTCTCACTCACTGTACTTTAAAAGAGTTTCTTCAGTCTCATGTGGTGAGGGAATATTGGATTAGTACAGCTCTGTCCACCTCTGTTTCTTCACTCTGGTAATGCCCGTCCTTTGAAGTCCGGAGGCACTTGGACTCCCTCTCTCTGTCTCTCACACACACTCTCACACACACACACACACACACACACTCTCTCTCTCCCACTCAGCCTCTCCCTCTCTCTTTAAAAGCGACACCGCGGGTCTTGCGCATGATCCAGGTTCAAAAGACTCAGTTTTCCCCCTCAGGCCACCCGTGCTCTGGGGCTCCTTCTAGGGCCCCCCCCCCCATCCCCCCCATCAGCAGAACAGGGTCCTGAACGTCCCGCCCCGTCCCTCAGATCTGTCGAACTCCCAGGGTTCACATCACTCGCGACGTCATTCGCGTTACCGCCAAGTGCGAACGCAACGCGCCCCCGACAGGTAACCAGCCCGTGACCCCAGCGCGGGGTGGGGTGGGGGGGGGGGGGGACGGGGATGAACCGGTCACCTGATCGAGGGGGGGAGGGGGGGTCCCCCACAATCCTGTTAGCCTTCAAGCGGACGATCAGCGACCGGCCGACGCCGGCTCCTCTCCAGCGAGCCTCGAGGTGTGTGGGGCGCGAGGGCGTGGCCCCTGCTCAAAGTTTCGGGGAGAACGCGCCTCAGCGATGAGGGAATGAAGACAGAAAATTACACTTCACGCTCAACCCCATAACTCTGGCTGGAGCACCAGTAGTGACTGCAGTTGAGTAATTAGTGTTTGGAGAAAAAAAGGGGGGGGGTGGGAGAACAGTGTAGGCTTACCCACTCACTCTTCTTCTCTTGTTTTTCTCTCGTAATTAGTTTCAGACATGCCAGCGAGGAGGGGTTCTTTTCTCTTAAAAAAAAAAAATGGAAACGTTTTCGTGCTGTATCAATCTCACGTTCGCGCTCGACCCTCCGATGGCAGATAGAGGGCTCCTTAAACGTATTGCCTGCTTTTTTTGGGGGGGGGGGGCAGTTCACCCTTCAAGTCAGTCCCTGAGTCTCGGAAGGAAACGGTGGAGTTATAGGAGTTAAGGATATATATATACGTATGATTTTCCTTCAACTGTTACCATACGATAAGCGTTTCTGGCTTAATCTCGAGGAGGAAACTTTCCCTGGCGCGCTGGCCTATATTTAATGACGGACTTGCTTCGTGCGGGCCGTTTGAAGATAATGCGCCGTCCGCATTTTGCGCGCTACCTCAGGATAAGTCTGTAATTGCAGTGGGAAAGCTTCATCTACCCTGGCCCCTTTTTTTTTGGGCTCTCATGAAAACACATCAAGTCGCTTTTTTTTTAAGTTAGTTTCCCCACAACATGTGAGTTGACCGAGTGCTTTTTTTTAGGGAGTTTTTCTTCTCGGTGCTTTTCTTGAAAATGGCTTCGGGATAAGGCGATTTTTCACGTTCGCCGTTTATATTCGTGTCGTGCTTTCTGTTTTATGAGGATCCGCGTGTGACCCGTGACCCAGGAGCAGACGGTACACGCAGGTACGTGTGCTGGGAGACACGCGTGCACACGTGTGCCAGTGACAGAGGGATATTAACGAGAACCGAGAATATAGGATCCAGATTTAAGACACAGGCAGGCTCGCAGGCGTACATTCCAAACACACACACACACACACACACACACACACACACACACACACACACTCTGACCTGCTGAAACACCTGACACACAGGTAATACCAGGCTTATAAAAGAGAAGATGGAAAGCAGTGAAGTGGTAGTTCATGACGGAGGGGTGGCTGACCTTTGACCTTGGGTGTCACATGATCCACGGGCGTTCTGCTTGAGCTGATCAGAACTGCTTAGTAATTCCCAGAGAGAGGAACATGACATGTATCATCGGTGAAGGAAGAGGAAGGAGAATGCTCAGGAAGCTCCTGTCTGCCATTCGAAGCCAACGCACAGCACCCCCTCCTGACAGCCTCCAGTACTGCATCAGTCACACACAGTCTTGATTGTGTGTATTTATGTGTGTTCCAGCAGTGGCATCCATAGTTGCACGTCCCGTCTATGTGGTATACCTTGTGCACCCCCCCCCCCCCCAAGTTTGTCAGCATACATTTCCTCAAATTAAAACAAAGCAAACAAGCCATTTCTAATCTAATCACAGTGTCATTTAAATTAAAAAAGGAAAAAGGTGAAAAAGGAAATGCACGCGTAGGGGCTCGCGGACTCTAGCCTAGAACCACCTGCGAACGTTAAAAGCAAGTTTTTAATTTTTTAACAGCGGGGAGGAGGGCGATTAAACACCGAGACTTTGTAGTTGTAGGTCTTTGTTTTTGACGGAGCGTGAAAGCCAGAGCTTTCTCACCCCGAGGCTGGAGCAGTGGCTCTCCGGTCCAAGAAGCGATCACGTCACATAAGAAACTCTCAGGATTACAATCCGAGGGGAAGAAGGGAGAAAAAGCATAAAAATAATTTAGAGAGAGAGAGAGGGAGAGAGGGAGAGTGAGAAACAGAGAGAGAGAGAGAGAGAAGCATTGTTTTATAAACTGCTACATTAGCCTTGCTTCTCATAATTCGTGTGCACTTCTCGTGTCCCCTAGAGGTCAGAGATGGCTGTGTTCCTCTCCCGGTCGGGACAGGTGATAAATATCCAGCCGAATTCCAGTTCCTCCCACCTCCGAGACTAAGCCCCTTCTTCCTGTTCGTGTTACCCCGCCCCTGACCCCTCAGCCCAGTCACCGGTCCCTCCAGCCATCTTGGATTTCATGGAGCGCCATCGGGTGAAATAATGGCGGCCACAGTTCACCTTCTGTAACTCTGTGTGTATTTATGAGCCGTGAGGAAGTCCAGCTGCCTCTTTGCTGATTCACTCTCTGTCTGTTATAGACGCGCGTTTTGGAGTCATCCGATTTTTGCCATTCGCTAGTGGTCATCTAGGGTGTTCTAGAGAAATAGTTTGGGGGGGTAAGTCCTCAAATACTTCGCTGCATTAATGCGTGAGGCTTAAGCCAGGGAACTGTGATGCTTTAAGCCTCATGGACAGAGTTTCTGTTGTCTTTCATGGAATAGTAATACCAATTTCACCGATGACTTTCGCTGCTTTAACTTCAGGGTACACTTGGTCCCCACAAGGCCTGGTTGAGTTGATTTAAGGCTGAGCGATTGTGCGATGAACTGAGACACATGAGGTCATCTTTCGTACGTCTTTGCCATCAACTGAACAAACGGCAGCGTCCCCCACTTTGACAAGGTTGAAGTAAATCAAAAGAATTCAGAGCGGGGATGTTGCACTTAATCCGATCCTGTGTGGTCCGAGCCATGGAATCCGCGACGGGGGTAGCTCCAGGGGGAGCAGCGTGTTTCTGAGGCTACGGGACTTAGCACTTAACCCGAATTGCCGTTGTAAGTTAAACAAGTCGCTCCGCTTGTAGGGCTAAGTGCTAACTTTAAATGTAAACTACGATACGCTACAGTGCTCCAGGGAACACAAACTACTACTGTGTTTCATGGCACAGGCATTCCGGAAGGTTCTTACCGCTGGCGTTCCATTGGAGAAGCTCCAATGCAGTTCCTCCAGGGTTGGCATGTCAGCCAATCCTCTGTTTTATCTGTCATTCACCGTTTCACCGCGGAAAGAGGGACAGGGCGTTATCGTTAACGCGGCCAAAAGTGACATTTTTTTTTTTAAAAAAAGGAGAGATGACAAGGAGGGAATTTCCTGATTTTGTTCTCCCCTTCGTTTGTTTATATAGACTTTTTGTTTTTGTCTGCTAAATTTTCCGTGGCCTTTTAAAAAAACGCGCTCGGGGGCAGAGCCTGGAGATAGACTGATGCTGTAAAAAAAAAAAAAAAAAGAAACGAAAGTGACTGCGGGATATCGTTTGTCAATGGGACGCTTAATTATCGCAGATCGTAAGCGTTTTTTTTGTTTGTTTTTTTTTCGTCGAGCGGGCCGGCCAAAATCCCCGGCGTGATTTACGGCAGTTTCTCAGCCTCATTGATCTTCCTTCCCCCCGTGGCAGCTTAAGAGTGTCCGCTGGCATAATCCATGTTTAGTGGCAAGGCCCCCCGCCTGGGCTGTAACACCACACACTGGCAAGACTAGCACTTTGGTCAGAGTTATCCCACAGTGTTACTGGGGCAGTGTTATTTAGTCAGTGTTATTAATGCAGTGTTATTTGGCCACTGGGACAATGTCATTTATTCTGTGTCATGGGGACAGTGTTATTGAGAGAGTAATATTTAGTCAGTGTTATTCGGATGTTTTTGTTCAGATTTATTTTTTTAGCGTTGTTTGGACAGTGCTGTTTAGGCAGTGTTATTCCACTCCAAAAGCAAACACCCTTTTTAAAAAAAATAACAGGGGTAACAAAGGGAGCTCTGGAGCGATACTGGAGCCCCAGGCCTGTTCTGATTCCCTTGTCGGGCCTGATTAAGGAAGGAGGCGAGTCTGTTTTTAGGACCCCGCGCCTTTTCGACTTTCTTTTCCCTTCCAGGATGCGATTATGAGAAGCTTCTGGGGATGCTAATCACGTAGGGTTTTAGCTCAAGTGGTCTCCAAGTCCCACCTCGGCCATGGACTGCCTCCTGTCCAAACATCAGCTGAGAGCGTGTGTGTGAGAGAGAAATTTTATTTAAATTATTATTAAATTGCTATAAATTTTTCCACGCTGGTTGGGCTCCTCTGACTGAGTCCACGTCTGAGTTTTCAGCTAAACGCACTGCTTACCAAAACATACATATCCTTCATAATTTGTGAATCTGTGAATGCTGGTGAAAGTAGACGTTTCTTTTATAGGTGGCTGTAAACTATTAAGTGGCCATTTTACTGGTGTTGAAATGGTAAAATAATTTAATATAAATCGTTCGGCCCAGGTCTGACATGTATGCACAAACACACACACACACACACACACGCACACACACAAATACACATGCACACAAACACGCACACACACACACACGCACACACACGCACACACACAGACATACACAGACACGCACACACACAGACACTCACGAGTACACACACACACACATACACACACACACACGCACACACACAAATACACATGCACACACATGCACACAAACACGCACACACACACACTCACGCGCACACACACAGACACACACTCACGCACACACACACACACACACACACACACAGACACACACTCACACGCACACACACACACACACACACACACACACAGACACACACACACACACACACAGACACACACTCACACGCACACACACAGACACACACACACACACAGACACTCACGAGTATACACACACACACACGCACACACCCAACAGGTCATTACCGGGTCACCAGAACTTGGTGCTGAACGCATCAGCCGTAAACAACGGTCGTAAAAGCCTCTAACGGGGACTGCCAGAGATCAGAGTGAGTTGTGTGTTTGTCCTTCCTCATCCTGCTCTTCTTCTTTTTTTCTTCCCCTCCTTTGAACACAAAGTACAAATTGGAAACAATAAGCAACTACTGAGGCAAGCGGGACAAGGAGGAGATAGGGGGAATCACTTGGGGGGGGTAGGGGGGGTGATATATTTTTGACAGCAGCAAATCCCACAAGTATGAGAGAGAGAGGAACATTGTCTGTGGTGTCGTTGTTAAAGCTTGCAGAAGCACTCTGCTTGACCGAGAGAAAAAAAAAAAAAAAAAAACCCCCAAAAAAAAAACATCCAGACGGATTCCGTGCAGTTTTATATGAAAAAGCACTAAATCTCGGTTCTTATTGTCTGCCGTAGATTATCCACAGTGACTGCCCAGTGCGAGCGAGGCTTACGCTACATGTTTTTAATGGCTTTTCTTTAAATAGTCCGGCACGGCTCGGAATCCGGAATCCGAAGCTCTGCGGCGGTAAACAGCTAGCGCTGCGGTTCTGTTTTTTTTAAAATGGCAGCGGGTAGACGTGCCGGTCGCTTTTTATTTTCTGTAGTCTGCGCACTAAACGAACAGAACACCGGCTCACGCCCCGTACCAAAAACCTGTCAGTGTCCGCTTCGGTGACCCTGTTCCTCTTTGTGACGGGAAGTCATAACGGGATCGCCGACCGGTGATAAACACGCTTCCCCCCGAACTGACTTCTCCTCCCGGGAAGAGAAGAAGAAGAAGAAGAAGAAGAGTTTGGAAGCGCTTCTGGCTGCTTCTCCTCAAAGAAGAGATTCCAGTTTCCAGAACTTAGTAAATCTTTCCTGGAAAAAAAAAATAATGGCATGATGAACTGCAGTTTTATCCCTATGAAAAGATTTTATTACTCTGATCCACCATGTTTAAGAATGTGCCGAGAGACGATTCATAAAAAAGTAACACGCCGCTTATTATGTATTATAATATGTTAATAGCGGCAAATAGCACCAAAACCAATCTAGTTCTATCTATGTCTAGAACCAAAGCGTAGAAACAAAAACGCATAAAATTACACATAAACATAAACAGCCTTTTCAGTAAATGGCACCCATTATTGCATGTGAAAAATACCGAGATCTTTAAAAGCGTCTCATTAGGAAGCGAGTGCGTTTCATTAAATCCGAAAGCAGTGGTGCTCTTAATGACAGGCCTTCTTGGAGGAGAGAGAAAAACGTCTTTGCTAAACCGAAGCAGACAAAGTGATTCAGGTCTGATGAGTACGGCAGGGTAGCTGTTCGGAACCAGCTTGCCAGAGGGGACCGATTAATATATATTTGCCATGTGAGCGTACGGCCAGCTTTTTAAAGTGTTTTTTTTTTCCAGAAGATGAAAAATTGCAGGTCCCCCCCCTCCCCTCCCTAGTTCCTCCACACCCCTGTGGTGATCAAATGCTCCGGTGGCTCGCCGTGGTTACCAGGGCCAGTAATGAGCACAAGGGTTTTTTGGGAAAATTGAAAAATGGTGTGTCTGCACCTGTGGAGTGGCAGTTGCACTTCCAGGCTTTACTGAATGAAAACAGAAAAAAAATTAAATGGCATGTGTTCTGTGACTGTCACCACAACAACTCCCATGGTTTCATCATACTAGGGGATCCGGGTACAGAAGCCTACGCAGCCCCCAAACACAAATCTGTGTGTGTGTGTGTGTGTGTGTGTGTGTGTATGGGTCTCCGTTTCTGTGTGCGTGCATGTATCCTTGTGCTTGTATACTTGTGTGTGTGATTGTGTGTTAATAACTGTATTTTTGGGCTTTTGCATCAATTTTTGTGATTGTGCTTTAACATGCATGTGCTTGTGCTTGTGCGTGTTCATGCTCAAATGCGTGCCTGTGTGTACATTTGTGTTTGTATGCCTGTGTGCATGCACATGTCTTACCCGAAGCAGGCAGTGAGACTGTGCTGTCTATAGGGCCACAGGATGCCCTGTGTCTATAGGGCCACAGGGTGCCCTGTTTCTGTATAGGGCAGTGCCTTATCTAAATTAGGGCTTCCATGGATCAGGGGCCCCTGAAACTTTAAATCTCGAGGCCCCTAAAATACCCACCCTTCTTCCGAGGACCCCGACTTCAATAGAAGGGTTAACTGTGGACACTTTTATCCGTCACCCACTACAGGCTGCAATGCAGTGGCTATTAACTTGCTAGCACATGGAAGCATTTCTGAAACGTGATGTCATATATTTATGGATCTATTTCAGACACGTACTTAGCACAACATAAATATGTAATCAATCACAATTATCATAAGATAAGCAAGGGTGTGTAAATAAAGCTATTTTTCGTCCATCAGACTGACTTTGTCTGCAGGTCTAAAACGTGGTATTTATAAAATAGAGAAAAATAAACGATATATTGTAAATAGATATTTTTTTTTAAACTATTTTCCTGAGGACTTCCTAGGACACTCTCATGGACACTCAGTGGTGTTGAAGCTTCAATTTGGCATCCCCTGATTCAGATGAGCTGTTTGAATGCCTTGGAAGAGCTGCTTTTTGTCAATAAAGCATTAACACCATAGCCTGGTTCCTGGAATTGGATTTCTGCAGAAGTGCTGATGATTGTTCAGATAAGTGAAGCCTAACACTGCCAACCAGGAGGCTGTGGCTTTCCTGGGCCAGAGTGGAGGATCCACGCATTTGGGTTAAGGTGTGTGTGTGTGTGTATGTGTGCGTGCGTTCAAGCATGTGTGTGTGCGTGCGAGTGAGTGTGTGTGAGTCTGTGTGTGCCACTGACTGTGTGTGTGTGTGTGTGCGAGCGAGCGTGTGTGTGTATGTGTGTATGAATGTGTGGGTGTGGGTGTGTGTGTGTCTGTGTGTGCCAGTAATTGTGTGTGTGTGTGTGTGCGCGAGGCTGGGGGTTCAGGGGAAGTGCTCTGCCATAGTTCTGTCTCTGAATATTCATCGCCGTTTTGAAACAGAAAGGATTTGACTTAAATCAAGCCTCACTCCCCGTCTGGCCTTAGTCTGGGTTTCAACTGTCAAATAACCAGGGAGGGAGCTCAGGACAAGTGAGGCCACATCAAGCGCTCTCTCTCCTCCTCCTCCTCCTCCTCCTCCTCCTCTTCCTCCTCGGCTGGCATTACCTTTAATCACTTTTTATCTGAGCGTGCTCGTGAAGCCGGTTCATCGTCGGTCATTATCGCCGTGGTTGCGCGTCTCCTCTTAACTTCCCCCTGAACCCTTTTCCTCGTGAAAAACCCCTCCCACTGAGGTCCGCCTCCCTTCCCCCCTTAAATAAGGATGAAAGGCCTTTTAAATCACCGGACTTGTGTCCCGGCACTAATAGCGGCCGAAGTTCTCGCCCCGCGGCTTCGCGTGATCCGTTTTTAAAAAAAACGGCGCCCACCGGCTGTCACCTGAACCGCGAATGAGATGGGCGAGTCGCGGGACGAGCACGTGTGCGCTACGCTCTGAGCGCGTTTAATCGCGGCGCTTCCTTTCGAAAAGCGGTCATTAGAACCCTTCGTGGTTTTGGGGGCGGAGGGAGGCGCCGTCTCTTGGAAAGGCCCGGGAAAAAAGCGCCCCCCCGTTAGCCCCCGGCCGCTCGGGGGGGGGGGGGGGAGATAAAGGCGGAGATTCAAACGAGTCGAACCCCGGCGCGTGACTCTCGCTGAACCGTACGAAAACAAACAGCGTGCAGCGCTCAGAAACCGAACACCCTTATAGACGACCGAACTCCCCTTTTTTCCGTTTGGATCCCAAACGTCCGCGTCGGTGTAGGAGTGTGTTATTTCAAACGACCGCGCTGGAATGCACCGCCCTCCAACCTCTTACCCCCCCCCCCCCCCCCCCTTTTTTTAAACTTTTTTTTGAGTCTTTCTTTGGCTGAACTATGTGGAATGGGTCCATAAAACATGCAATCCCAGACTTGGTCAGTCATCCGCCCATTTAAACAACAACTAAAAAAAAAAACATGATGGTCATTTTTTTTTTAAACGACGTGGTGAACATGCACATGATGTGGCCTGGCGCTCCTGTTCCCTCCATTTGCAGGGTTTAGTCCTGCAGGATATCCTGTTCCAGTGTTTCGCATTTGGTCAGCTAAGGTGCTGACCTTGTTTATTTTTCCAAGTAATGTAAATCCCTTCTGGATAACTCTTCCTTGAAATTGTGCGGAGGAACAAAGAGGACATGTCCTGTCCCCCCCATCCCCCCTGGGGCCGGAGCTCTGTCCTAAATCTGTATCCAAACGCAGTCGGACCCCACCTGAGACTTCCCCAGAATTCCCTGCTGACCTCATTTCCAGAGCCGATCCCCGTGCTCAGAAAAGCAAACTCTTTTATTTCACGGTGGGACAAAGTCGCATATTGAGCGGGGTGGCCACAAATCAAATCCCCACTTCTGGAACGTGTGGCAACTAGCAGCCTTAAAAGGACAGCGAGAAGCAAACAAGCTGCTCTAAATAAGGTCTGCAGGTGCCCTGGGTGGCCTAATGTGATCCTGTCATAGGCAATTATTTGCTATTTTAATTACACAAGTAGTTGCATGGAGTTCATGGGATAGAACTTTGTGCATGCATTCTTTCAAAAACCCTTTGAGAGACTAGTCTTCTTTTTTTTTTTTTTGCAATGTTTTTTCAGCATTCTAAGTCAGTGTTCTAGAACTCCATGGGTTTCAATGGCCAGTACTGATTGTGACATCATCATTAGAATGTTCAGTGAAGAACAGGCTAAGCGGCTTTCTTATTTACACAGCACTGATGAAGGCGCAAGCCGCCTTCTATATTTCTTTCTCTGTCTCCTCCTATTTATTCTTTGATGGTTTTGTGTGATTTATTAAGCCGTGTGGAGGGGCTCGGTTCCGCAAGCATGCAAACGAAGTATGTTTTGCTTACATTACTTACGCATTTACATTTTAATAATTGTCCCTATCAAGTCCTTCTATGAACTTTTCTGCTCCAATTATTTCAAGACATATATACCCCAGATTTATTCCTATTTCTTTTACCCCTTTTCCTCTCCATCTCCCCCCCCCTTCCCCCCCACTCCATATGTTTCCCTCTCTCTCATCCCCTCATTGAGAACCCTCTCTCGCTCGCTCACTCGCTCGCTCGTTCTTTTCTCTCTGGTTCACTCTCTCTCTCTCCTAAAATGGTTTGATGTTTTAATCACGTCCAGCTGTGAGGTGCAGATGAAAGGGGGGGGGGCGGGATCTTGCGGTGACTGTGGTGCGGAGACCGAGCGCGGAGGAAACCCAAACTCTAAAGCCTAGCTGATGCGCCTCAGTTTGGTGCCATTATGCCCCCCCTCCCCCAGCTCCCACCCCTGGCCAAAATTACCCTCTGCACTCAGTGTTTGTACCCTTTGCCATCGTGGCTATCACACCTGCCTGCTTTGGTAATCGGGGAGCTAGAATGTTGTAAGATAGGGTGAAATGTGTGGAATTTGGGTAGGAGTGTGTGTGAGGGATTGGAATGGGAGGTGGGGATGGGGGATGGGGGGTGGGGGGTGGTGATGAAGCGGTTACAATTTCTCAAGCGCTGACAGCCATTTAAAAAATAATTTCATTCCCCAAACCTCCGGAACATTCCCGGAAACCTTCAGCTAATTTAGTCGAACATTCCGGGTAGTAGACGGCTAATTTAGCGTGAATTCAGCGCTAGGGAGGAAAGCTGCGTTCCCATTCGCTGCGCTTATGGAGAGAGCGTGTTCTAGCATCTACGGCCATAGGCCAGGGAACACACAAATCTGGCAGCCCGTTGGCTGGATTTCTATTCTGCCTGATAGTCCGTAGTCCAGTGATGCCTCTGATTGGCCCGAGATTACATTTGCCTGGAGCGTCAGGTTTAAATCAGTCCCTGATTGGAGGGGTGGAGTGAAAACCGGCAGCACTACTGACCCCATTGGCCCACATTTGAGTGTATCCGCCAATAGGCTCATCTTTAACCTCCCGAGAAGAGCCACTCAGCCATTTTGAATCTGTATACAGAAATGAAGTACGAACAAGCAGCTCAACGTCTTAGACACGGTGTGAAATTTCGTATTGGTAACTGATAAATCATGACCTAGTTTAGTCTGGGCCTCTTAGTGAGGAGATCCGTAATGGTCCTGTCTGCATGGTCATGGTCTTGTGTGTGTGGTAATAGTCCTGTGTGTGTGGTCATGGTCTTGTGTGTGTGGTAATAGTCCTGAGTGTGCGGTCATGGTCTTGTGTGTGTGGTAATAGTCCTGTGTGTGCGGTCATGGTCTTGTGTGTGTGGCAATAGTCCTGTGTGTGTGGTCACGGTCTTGTGTGTGTGGCAATAGTCCTGTGTGTGGTCATGGTCTTGTGTGTGTGTGGTAATAGTCCTGTGTGTGTGGTCATGGTCTTGTGTGTGTGGTAATAGCCCTGTGTGTGTGGTCACGGTCCTGGCTATTTTCACACTCTGAAGACGGAGGCTGACGATGATGTAAGACCCTGCAGAATCGCTCCTTTGGAAGGAGGGCAGTGTGATGGATGGAGACGGTCTTTCGTGTTGACGTATGCGCGATGGTTTCACACACACACACACACACACACACACACACACAAGGGACCGTAGAACCCACGTACATCTGGCTGGCGCTGGGGAGCGGCCTTCAGATCTGCCGTAAAACTGGAATGATGTCACACGCGCTTCGTCGCCCGAGGGAACTGTTGCCGGGAGACTGTGTGGCTGATTCTCCATCCCTGGAAACTGCGGCGGCCATTTTAAAACTTTTTTTTTTTGGCCTGTTAGCTCATTCGAGACCATGCGTCCATGTCTAGCTTACAGAAAACACGTGGATAACTTTTAGAATTAATAGTCAAAAAAAAAAAACTGTAATGAAGCGTGGCAGAGAGTTACCTTATCGGGGAACAATTCTGCGGAGAATCTTTGGAGCAGACGATGGATGACCCTCGGGGGAGAGCGGGGGGGGGCTTTTCGTTTTTTGAATCCAAACTCTTTTTTTATGAGGTGACATCAGCGGGGTTTAACAGGGCAGTAAGAGGAGAGGCCGTGTTTGCTCTGTCTGTCCCGGCACAACAGAGAGAGAGAGTGAGGGGAGAGAAGAGGGAGAGAGAGAGAGAGAGAGAGAGAGAGAGAGCGCTGTTCAGGGAACATTGGGAGTCCTTTTCCGTCGTTGGATGCAAGTGCCGTTTTTTTTACGGCAGACAGCCGAAAGTCGCCATTCTGCCCGGTCGGTTGCGCATCAGTGTGTTGACATTAAAATTCTGACGGGCGTTCATCCCTTAATTTTCATTTCATAGGGAATCGTAAACCGCACATCCCATTGGCCTTCATGGCAGCGATCTGGGGATGCACACGAATGACGACACAGGCCACACAGACCAAAACCCTGCTCTCTGTGTTTTGCTTATGAGGGCATTTTCACCGCTTTCCCATGTGCCTGCGCGTGCACATTCAGCAATCGGTTCCCTCTGCTTTGCCTGTGATCGGGCTTCTTTGATGCAGCGTCCCGGCTGGGAGTCGAACCCGCAAGCCCTTGAGTGACAAGCCCAGCTCCCTCTCCATTATGCTGCAGTGGCAGCTGGGTTTGGGGGGTGAAATGAGGGGGATAAAGAGCCCATAGAGTCTGCCTGTGGGAGCAGCTGGCTGGACAGCTCTGTACTGAGGGAGGGGGGCAGGGTGGGGGGGGGACCCTGCTCCGAATGGAGCCGGAACAGAGGGGTAAGGGCCGGGGGGGTCTGGTTCCTTTCCACCACCCCTGAGATTGTACAAGCTGTTCTGCTCTCCATTAATACTGCACCTTCTCTCTCTGTCTCTTCTATCCTTTTTCTCTTTATCTCTCTTTTTTTTTTCTGCCTCTCCTGGTTTGAGCTCTCTTCCTCTTTCTCACTCTGTCTTTCCATTTCTATCTCTTTCCCCCTTTTTTTTCTCTCTCTATCTCCCCTCTCTTTTTTCCCTCTCATTCTTTCTCTCCTTCTATCTCACAGTTTTTTCCATTCTATCAGTTTCTCTTTATCCTTCACTGTGTATACCTCTCTTTCTCTCTCTCTCTCTCTGTCCTTCTTTCCTTGGCAGACGCTGGTTTTTTTAATTCTGTAAATTGCAGGATGAGTGTGATTATCCCACCGTGAGCTCATTCGCTGACTCAGAGACAGTGTGAGAACGTTCCCCCCGGCGGGCTGTGAGTTTGCAGACGCTCCCTTGAAAAGGGGGAAGGCCGTGCCGAAGTCGTCCCGCGCGCGCCAGATGTACCCGACGGCGGGAACACCACGTGCGGCGAACAGGGCCTCCCTTTGATCTGTCTCTGTGTGGGACCGCAGGCTGTCCAATCAGGTGGCCCGGTCCCCCCATTCATAAAAAGGGGAGAAATTGCGTATGAAAACGACGGGACCATAGAGTTATAAGGGGTCATGTTGCGGTTTGTGATGCCTAATAAAAACGTACGAGGCGCTGGGTATTTTTGCTAGCTTTCCTCGGTCAGCCCTTCCTCTGTCTTTGCATCCCTGATCAGTGCATCTACATACGTCTTCACCAGGGCTGCCCAGCCCTGTTCCTGGAGATCTACCCTCTGGAATGATTTCATTTCAACCCTAATTCAGCACACTTGATTCTACTAATTAGCAGCTCAATGAAATCTCTAGCTGTTGAATGAGGTGAGCTTTGTTACGGTTGGGGTAATAGCCTACAAGATGGTAGATCTCCAGGAACAGGGTTGTGCAGGACTAAATTTCTCAGCACCTCCTAAAAATATGGCATAAACCAACTCGACTACAAACCTGGCCTTTTTATGCGATATAAGTCTGTATAGTAAAATACAAGCAACATTCTTTTATGCCATTTGGAAACAGGTGCGCACACTCCATTCCTAGAAGTGCCGGTATGTGTGTTCTGGTTTTACTTCCAACCATTATTCCGTCTAAATCTCCTAAACAGCTGCGTTCGCCAGTGCTGGTGCAGCATTTCCGCCAAGCACACGCGTGCAGCCATAACTCACAAGTTTGTCAGATCGAATAAATGACTTATTAATGTAGTCAAGACGAGAAGTTGGCACGAGATCCCAAAACTCCTCCCGTTGTGCACCCCTGGTTTTTCGCCACCGTTCCAAAATTTGCCCAAAAATCTGAGCGTACCCCATGTGGTGCCTCCTACCCAGCTTCTCTCTGCGACAGAACAATGTCCCGACTGTGTAAAAAGGGGGGTTATTTCTGCACCCCCCCACCCCCCACCCCCTTTGGGAACCCCCCCCCCTGCTGCCGCAGCAGAAATCCAGACCCATCGTCTTCCTCACAGTGAAGGCTGACCTGATGATAGCGTGCTCCCGATTAGCGCTCTGTTTCCCAGGCAGATAGAAAGGCTCTCCCTTTGAAGCTATGCATGAGCCAGGCGCACAGTTTTTTTTGCTGAGGCATCGAAAAAGTTCCCCAGCCTGCAGTTCTGTTAGTCCAGTGGAGCTGATGCTGATGCCTTTTTTTAGGGGAGTGAGGGGGGGGGGGGGGGGTGGGGGTCAGTTTTCACGTATGGAGCTGAACGCATTACACATGGCTTTTTCCACAGAAAGAGTTTCTGGTCTCCTCTAACTGAGAGTAAATGGGCTGTGCAGGCCTGAGGGTTAGCTACCAAAATATTCTGCCGCTTCGCTCCAGCGAGCAAGCTGGAGCCGGTCCTCCTCTTCACGTGTTTATGACACGCCTTGTGATGCAGTATACCTGGAGGGAGACCGTGTGTGTGTGTGCGTGTGTGTGTGTGTGTGTGTATAAGCTGTGTGTGTCGCCCTGGATATGAATGGGTCTGTGTGTGTGTGTGTGTATGAGCTGTGTGTGTGTGTGTGTGTGTATGAGCTGTGTGTGTGTGTGTTTCGCCCTGGATATGAATGGGTCTGTGGGTGTGTGTGTGTGTGTGTGTGTGTGTGTGTGTGTATATAAGCTGTGTGTGTCGCTCTGGATATGAACGGGTCTGTTTGTGTGTGTGTGTGTGTGTGTGTGTATGAGCTGTGTGTTGTGCTCTGGATATGAACGGGTCTGTTTGTGTGTGTGTGTGTGTGTGACCGTGCCGGTGTTGACCGCCTGTTTGTTTGATTTTGCACAGTCTGGCAGATCTTGTGCTGATCGGTCAGTTTTGTCCCATTCTCGCGTGCTCTCCCTTGTCCGTAGGCCATTTTGCTTGGCAGAGACGCCCCCCTCTGATTGGGTGGTTCGTTCTCAGTGTCCGTGCGGCCTGTTTATTTGAATAAGCCTTTTTCGGGTCCAAACTCCGGTCCCAGAAAAGGCAAACTTTGTTCCATTTTCACGGACCGGTTTACGGTCAGTGGAGTCGGCGCTTTGCCTTCCGGTGACCCGGTCACTCGACCGCACCAGCGCTTCATACATTTTGTTCCATTTTTCGCCCCCGGGGGGGGGGGGGGGGGGGGGTTTGATCGGCATGGTTACACGGGGGCTCAAACGGAGCGCAGGCCCATCTCGCGGCAGGCCGTGATTTAGGTTGAGTTTTTACCCACAATGCACCGCTCTCACCGGTACGGTTCTGTGTTGTGTGTGTTCCCGGGGCAGGTGGATCAGGGCGGCTGCGTTTCCGTTTGGGCTTGGCTGTCCGTTGCACCGCGGAGCCCGTCGGCGAAAGCTCCTGTTTCCTTTTTGTCATCGCTGCCGCGGCTAATGTTTACCGATCGTGAAATGAAGACTTCCTTGAAGAGCACAGGAAAACAAGGAAGGCCGTCAAAGAACGTTACAGTATTGCTCACTCATAAATTTGAGTTTTTGCGGCTGACAGGAAGGTATGACTCTCAGGAGAAAGGGTTGCAAAAAGGCTCCTCCGTTGCCTCCATAGAGGAACCATAGCTAGTTCAAGGGTTCTTTGTCATAATGGTTCAGTCTGGGAGCTTTCACACGTTTCAGACCTACCATAGTGGGTTCCATAGAGAACTATAAAGGGATCCCCTATGGGGGTCACATGACAAAGAATCCTTTTTCTTTCTGAGAGTGCAGGTGGGTTCCCAGCATGCTTCGCTCTGGTTCGCATCCACCGACCAAACTGTAGCAGAATAGTGACAGTAGTTGATCCTTTTTCCTCCTCCTTCAACTTTTGAGTTTTGAAATGGGAAGATAATCTGGGAATGTTGGAACATGGGAGCAAACAGGGAAGAGCAACGCTGTCGGGGGCTCTGGGGACTGGCCCCTGGTTCCTCTGAGGCGCTTTTTCAGCATCCAGGGGGGGGGCACAACCGCCGCAGCCGCCAGGAAGCCAGGTGATCCCAGGAGAAAAGGAGGAGGAAGAGGAGGAGGAGGAGGAGGAGGGGGATCACAGCGTCTCCTTGGCTAGGTTTCACAGCCGCGAGATCTCGCAAGCAAAACACGGCTTTTTTTTTTTGTTCAGCCGCAACTCAACGACATCAAACGATGGAAACGGGAACGTGCTTCGGATACAAGCGGCGGAAAGAGCGCCTTTGTTTCACTGCGAGCAGCACGGGGGAGAATCCTGCAAATTTTGCGGTGTTTTCAGTTTTAAATTGTGGTTTATGGGCAAATAACTTACACAGTGTGGGGTTTGTGGGAAGGGGGAAGGGAGGGGGGCAGCAGTCCACTCCAAAGAAAAGGGTCTTGTGGTCTATTGTGTTACGCTGTGATATTTTTTTTCATTTGTTTTATGATTCTTAAAATCTGGTTTGGGCAAATTTTCTACAATTTGCTGAACCAGGTTTGTTAGCTGTTGAAGTGAAGTGAGAGAGCAGCTGGGTTCCAGTTAACCCTTTAAGGTGTAAGATGACAAATATGTGATTACAGTGTTCTTAACTGAGCATTCTAATGCTGATGTCACAATCACCACTGGCAACCGAAAGCAATGGAGTTCTAGAACACTGACTTGGAATTTTGAAAAAGAAAAAAAACCCTTCTGTTCAAAGCGAAATCTTTCACGGAACAGTTTGTGGATACACTGAAGTCTTCATGTCAAAGGTCACTGTGTTATCTTTCCTGCCACTGGAGCCCTACCGCACAAACTGGAACGGAAAAGGTTCCCTGCCGTCTCTTCTCTTCTCTTCCCTCGCTTCCCCCGCGTGGAAATATGAATTTGAGCCGTAGATCCGGTGCAGAGGCTGCACCGTGTCCCGTTGCTGAGAGCTTTATCGGGCCTCACAGTGGGAACGGGGCTCAGGACTGCCACAGGGACCGCTTCTCTGCGTGCTCCTGGGCGGTATGCGTGAAACGTACACATCCGCTCTCGGGCGATAGTTCTGAACGCTGCGTTTTCTCCAGTTTTCCCCCAACCCGGTCCTGAGGTCAGTGGACTGAGTTCCGTTTCTGAGATTTGTGTGCCTGAGGGAACTCACTCTGGTGGAGGAGTGGAGGTTTTGAGAACCGAGGCTTTCAAATTTTGAGGGATTTAGATCTTTGCCTGCAGTTCGGCCATTTGAGATCTGGTTTCTTGGTTGAAGCTGTAACATCCCCGTTGTTTCCAGGGGACATATTTGAGCTAGAACCCGACCAGATACCCCTGCAAATTATACTTACTGTAGGTCAACCTGGGTAACCTTGGTATAACCCCCTCACTTCCTGTAAAGTTGCTTCTAACTCATGCCCTCACTCCGTATTCACAGACAAATAGAACTGCTGGTAATTGTGTGGAGGTGGTCAGTGTACAGTGATGTAATGCTGAGAATAGAGGCTAATGGAGTGGGGCAAGTTTTTTTTTTTTGGGGGGGGGGGGGGGTGGATTGGGGTCCCACTCGTCTGTAACAGATCCTCTTCTCTGTCGTTACACTGTCGTTTGGGCGGATATCACGTGTCAGATTTAAACAGCGGGAAAGACGGGGAGACTGAGCTGCACTTGACCTGAACCTGCTCGTAAACACAAGCTGCACCAACAACACCCAACGCACCCCCCCCCCCCCCCCCCCCCCCCCCCCCCGGCCCCCTCCTGCACCAGATACCCAATCTGGGGCACTACTGCTCTTACCCCCCCCCCATGCTAAATTACCCCATCGGCCTCTAGAAGCCCTGCCGTGTCGTCAGCTTGTCTCTGGGCCTCTGGTTTTATAGGGTGGGAGGTTCGTACGACCCACGCCAACCTGACCCCCTCCCGATTACATCACTCAGGTCAGGCGTCGACCTCTCAACACCGTCTCCATTCCGAAGTGACAGCTTTGTTTCAAAGCTGACCTTTTACAGTCCAGATTTCCCCCCAAACTGGAGTCTGATGGGTTATTTTAGGTGGGCATCTAGGTTTGTGAATGTCATCAGCCTAAAAAATCTGCACTGTTACTGTGGAAAGCAAACTGCTCTCATTGGTCTTCACATTCACCGGTTCTGTGGTCATACAGTAACCACATCACTGACCGGACGCTAAAATCTGGGCATCGATTTTATAGGTTGCTCTGGATAAAAGTACCTGCTAATTGACTAAATGTAAATATTCTAAATGGGCATAATACCAGTATGGTTGTACCCACAAACCAAATCCAGTCTTCTTCCACGCCTCCTGTGTGTCTTTCTCTTGCCAGCATGGCAGCTGATTGGCTCTCGCCATCTGTCCTCCCTACAAACGGGGGCACCTGATTGGCTGAGCTGCTCCTGACTGTCTGAGCACTTGGCCATGGGCCTGTATTTGTGATGAAGTCACTGCTCCATTGAATAATTATTTTCAGATGCACACTCACAGTATATATATATATATATAAAACGGATGATATTTGCTGATCTTGAAAAAGAATGACTGAGGCGCTCTTTTTGTTTAAAAAAAAAGTTAAAAATGCCACATTATTAATATCACAAATCCTCTGTGGAGATATAATTTTTAAAAAGCAACACCAAATGCGTTTTGGCTTTGGTCAGGGTATGTTAAATGTAAATATTGATTGTGATATATTTCTCCCCGTAGCCTCGCTGACATGTCCAAACCACAGACCAGCACTTTGTTAAGGGCGTATTTATGCAGGGGAACATCATGCTCTACCGCACACACCCACACAGCTCAGAAAGACACACGCTCTGTGCTTCCTCCCTGTCCTACCACACACCCTGCCGCACACACTCCCAGCATGCACTGCACCGCACCACCACCCCTCATTCCCCCCCACCCCCTCATTGCACACGCCTTTCTGCTGCTCTGGGTAAACAGGGCTTGGTCCCAGCATGCACTGCACTGCACCGCTCACCCCAGAACCCCCCCCCCGCCCCCCCTTTTCTGCACATGCCCTGCTGCTGTTCTGGGTAAACAGGCCTTGCTCCCAGCATGCACTGCACCCTCCTCACCCATCCCCTCACACACACACACACACACACACACACACACACACCACCCTTGATGCCACATGCCCCCGATGGCAGATCGCCCTGCTCTCGTACTGGCACGGGACGCCCCCTCAAAATGTCACCTCGCCCCGTCCCGCTTCCTCCTCCGCTCCTTGCTGCCTGCCAAACGGGGGCCAGATGGGCCCGTGTGCCCGGCCCCGGGTTCGAGGGGGCGCCCCAGCGACCGCGAAACTGGAGCCGCGCACAGAGACGGCGGTATCGGGCAAGACCGGGCGGGGGCGTTTGTTTGGTCGATGGCGGAAAGCCGTTCCGTGTGTTCTTACTGGGAGTCCGCTGGCCGGTCACGTTTTGGGTATTTTTGGAATGCTTTCAGAAACGTCTCCAATGTGCCGCACTGATAATGAAGGGATTGGTCTACTGCTCTGCCTGTGCCAGGCAGCTTTTCATCAGCGCTCCCTGTGAGGTTCCCTTACAGAAAATAAATATATTGCAATATATAAAGATGTATGGACGAAATATATGCATTACTATACAAATGTATATATTTTCCAACATATAGAAAATTCAGTGTGATGCTTCACAGCGATGTATTTTAAGTTATTTAAATTTATCAAACTTTTTATACGTTTTTTTAAACCGATATTACGTTAAGTGTTGCAATATATTTTGCAGTCTTGATCATATATTTTCTTTCCATGAGCTTCAATATATTTCACAGTCTTGATCAGATATTTTCTTTCTGTGAGCTGCAGTGTATTTAATGTCCATGAACGCACCCGCTGTTTGAGGTAGAGAGGCAGCTGTTGAGACAACAATCCTCACGTTTCCGCCATTTTTTTTTTCTTCTCGTTTTCCTCCAGGTGACGGCGACCGACGCGGACAGGGGCTCCTTCGGCGCCGTCTCGTACTCCCTGGGGTCGGGCGGCGGCAACGGCGGGAGCCCCGCCCAGTTCACCATCGCCAAGGAGACGGGGCAGATCTGCACCAGCGCGGTGCTGGACCGGGACCAGGGCCCCGCCGGCTACGAGTTCACCGTCACGGCAGTGGACGGGGTGAGTGGGGAAAGGACACGCCCCTTTCTGTCTCAACCAATCAGGTCAGAGTATGTTTCCCATGGGCTGGGATGGGCAAAAATGAAACAAAGTACTACATACACAATACCTCCCAAAATCTGTAAGCATTTAATTATGACTATACCTTTGATCTGTAATCACAGTGGAAGAGACACTGGACCTAGAGACCTGGAGACCATGTTTTACACAAGCAGCAAATGGCAAAAATACTCTGAAATGTTTTTTTTTTTGCAAAATACCTCCCAAATAAATCTGTCTTTCAATTATAATAGTGTTTTAAATATGTAATTAAAATAGTGGATCAGAGGTATACACCAAACAGATAAAGAGGTGTTTGACATACATGAAGCGTGATGCATATGAAATACATGCATACAAATACATCTCAAATGTAGGGGACACAAAATGGCTGTATTTTACGAGCCGTGGTGCTGCTGTAATAGGGGCAGCTGAGATGAACATCCCTGTGGAGCTGGTCAGCAGCCAATGACAAGCCTCTCATGAAATAATTCGAAAAAAACGGCCAATAGGGGCCGCCTGTCTGGCTGGCTCCGGCCGAAAGGGGCGGAGCAAAAAAACGGTGTACGTGCAAAATGGGTGAAATGATTGGAGATGGCAGCAGCCATGCAAAAGCAATCAGAGGGACGGAAAGGCCTTGAAGACTGTCAGCCAGTAATATTTAAGACCTCTCAGCGCTGGGCTTCTTAACCCCAACCCCCCCCCCGCCCCCCCCCCCCCCCCCCCACACCACCCCCCACCTCCCCTCCGGTCCTAAGAGTCATTGGTATCTATCTAAATGAAAAGCCAATGAACCTAATAGTTCCCAGGAGGCCGCTGTAGACCCATGTCCTCGCCGAAGGATAGATTGTACCCCTCTTCTGCCCCACCCTCCAAGCCCCCCTGGGAGATTACTCAACTCTGTCCCTCCGTTGATAGGCTGTTTGCTGACCACTAAGAGCGTCTCTCTCTCTCTCTCTCTCTCTCTCTCTCTCTCTCTCTCTCTCTCTCTCTCTCTCTCTCTCCCTCTCTCTCTCTCCATCTCCATCTCTTTCTCTTTGACGCCAGCCGCTGCTCATTTAGTGGCTTTTAATTATTAACGGCGGTCGTAAAAAACTGCTGCTTCAAACGCAGGCTCGAGGAGAGCAGAGCCTTTTAACCCGCTGGTATTTAGAGGGCTTCTCTCTCTGTGTGTGTGTGTGTGTCTGTGGCGCATACATCACGGATACGCGGTTACAGTGCATACCACCATGACAGGCACAGCATCCCGCCCCTCTTTATATACTGTGGACCTTTATGCCACTCTGCTTCCAGTGTGCAATTTGTAGAGAGTTAAGAGAGTCTGCCCTTTAGCTGCGTGGTGAGTGTGTGTGTGTGTGTGTGTGTGTGTGTGTGTGTGTGTGTGTGTGTGTGTGCGTGTGCGGGTGAGTTGGTGTGTGTGTGTGTGTTTGTGTGTGTGTGTGTGTGCGGGTGAGTTGGTGTGTTGTGTGTGTGTGTGTGTGTGTGTGTGTTTGTGTGTGTGTGTGTGTGTGTGTGTGTGTGTGTGTGTGTGTGTGTGTGTGTGTTTGTGTGTGTGCGTGTGCGGGTGAGTTGTGTGTGTGTGTGTGTGTGTGTGCGTGTGCGGGTGAGTTGGTGTGTTGTGTGTGTTTGTGTGTGTGTGTGTGTTGTCTGTGTGTGTGTGTGTGTGTGTGTGTGTGTGTGTGTGTGTGTGTTGAAATCTCAATTAGAATTGTTTCCAGACGTCTCCATTTCGCCAAAAGCTGACTGCAGATGCTCGCAGGCCGATGAAACTGAGAACAGTCGTAAAATAAAGCAGTAAATATTCCTCTGTAAACAGTCGTTATGAATCATAAACTAAAGAGACGAGCACCTGCGCAAGGTGAAACAAACACATCTTTACTACCGGGCGTGAGCAAAATCAACACAGCTAGCACTCAGTGTTCTCAGAATGCTGCAGCCATGTAGTGCCAATGTGCTAACATGGACAAAACATTCCAGTAACAGTGTGGGGACATTTTGTGTAGGCTGGCTGGTTCCTCCCTCTGTACCACACTGCAAGGCGTCCCATGCTCCCGCCATTTTGGGTGTACCTCTGAACAAAGTGTGCCCTTTTTGTCGTGCCCCCCCCCCTCCCCCCCCTCAGGGTGGCCTGAGTTCCATGGCCCGTGTGACGGTCCAGCTCCAGGACATCAACGACAACCGACCCACCTTCTACCCGCTGCACTACGCCGTGAGCCTGAGCTCACAGAGCGCGCCCGGGACCTCCGTCGCCAGGGTGACGGCCTTCGACCCCGACGCGGGGGAGAACGGGAGGGTGACGTACCGCACGGCGCCGGGCGGGGGCTCCTCCTTCTTCACCCTAAACAAGGACACAGGTGAGCGCCCCCCCCCCCCCACTGTTTTAGGGTTTCATTTTGCTGCTGAGAACTGTGGTTAGGGTTTAAATTTTTTTTCTTAGTTCAGTCAGTTTGAATTCAAAATTCATTTGAATTCATGAACTGAAAATTGAGGTGGTGCAGTGACAGACAGCGACGGTGTCGCCTCACAGAAAGATGGTAGCAGGGTTTGAATCCTGGCGGACTGCCTTTTTGTGTGGAGTTTGGCACGTTCTGTCCATGTCCACGTGGATTTCCTCTGGGTGCTTCGGAGTCCGAAGAATTGCATGTCAACTGAAGAGTCTAAATTGTCTTTGGGTTATGACTGTGTGAGTATATGGTGTGTGAGCCTTGAGATGGATTGCCGACCTGTCCCGGGTGTATTCCTGCCTTTCACCCAAATTGAAATTGGAATTGAAATTGGATTGACGGATGGACGGATGGATGGATGGATGGAGCTGAAAATTGCCTGTAATGTTCTGTGAGGGTTTTTCAATAACTGAAATAAATCTCTGTGGTTGAAATGGGACTAACCCCAGCTCTGATCCACTGTGATGATGTCACTGTGTGGGGTTTGATCTCATTGAGAACGTGGTCGCCCCCCGCCCCCTCTCCCCCCCCCCCCCCCGTCCCCCGCAGGTGTGATCTCCCTGTCCCGTTCCCTCCACGGAAAGGCCAATTCGGTCATCCCCATGGTGATCTCCGCGCAGGACGGGGGCGGGCTCACCGCCCCGGTGAACGCCAGGGTGAACATCAGCGTGGTGGCCGGCTCGGTGGCGCCCCCTGTGTTCGAGCAGGCGCAGTACTTCTTCGCCGTCAGCGAGGACGTGCTGCGGGGAACGGTGGTGGGCGTGGTCAGGGCCAACAGCCGGAGCGGTGAGTGTGCCTGTCTGCGACACTCCGAAATTTAACAGGGGCAGGCCAGGCCCTATGGTCCCACAGTACACCCCTTTACAAATGAGCCATGGACACCCAAATCACCACAGCCTGTAGGCTGAGAATTTTGTGGATTCAGTCTTTGATAGAGTGGTTGTACAAAAAGGCATCCGAACACTTTTCAAATTTATATAAGTTTAAATTTAATTAGATAACTGTCTGTCTTTTTTTAGGTGTCACCATAAAAATACACCTGCACAACACAGCGCACTGTACTGCGCAATCATGTACACACACGTGAAAACAAACAGAAACTAAACATACATTGATGAAAACAGAGGTACTGCACTGTTGCATACCACAATGCACAATTTACTGTGGACATTTATGCTGCTACTGTAATGGCTTCTAGTGTGTAGTTTGAGTAGGAGTTAGAGAGTCTGCTCCTTAGCTGTTCAGTGAAATGTGGCGTCCTGACGTGTGTGTGTGTGTGTGTGTGTGTGTGTGTGTAGGTTCCTCCAAAGATGTCTTCTACACCATCTCCTCGGGCGATCCGGACGGCTACTTCACGGTGGATCCGGAGACTGGTGCCCTGCGGACCAGCCTGCCGCTGGACCACGAGGCGCGGTCCTCGCTGGACCTGGAGGTGCAGGCGCGGTCCGGCTCGCCCCCGGCCTACGGCCAGACGCGGGTCCGCGTCACCGTCGCCGACGTCAACGACAACGCCCCCAGCTTCCTGCCCTCGTCCTCCGATTCCCTCCTGCTGCCCGAGGCCACCGAGATGGGCGCGGTGGTGTACCGGGTCCGAGCCGAGGACCGGGACTCGGGCCCCAACGGCCAGCTGACCTTCGACCTGGCCTCGCCGGGCGGCCAGCGCACCTTCGCCGTGGACCGGGCCAGCGGGGAGGTGCGTCTGATCGGCGCGCTCTCGTACGAGGGCGTCCCGCGCTACGACCTGGCGGTCACGGCGAGGGACGGCGGCGTGCCCCAGCTCAGCTCCACCTTCGCGCTGGTGGTGCACGTGCAGGCGGAGGACCAGCAGGGCCCCGCCTTCGACACGCTGGTCTACCGGGTGGAGCTGCGGGAGGGCACGCCCCTGGGCACCCGCTTCCTGCAGGTGCGGGCGCTCAACCGCGAGGGGGGCGGGGCCAACGGAGGCTCCGCCCACTCCGGCGGCGGGCTGGCCTACCACCTGCGGCCGGACGGGGACGCGGCGGGTTTCGGCGTCGCCCCCGACAGCGGGTGGCTGTTCGTGAAGAGCGCCCTGGACCGCGAGGCCAAGGACGTGTACCTGCTGACGGTCCACGCCACGGCGGGCAGCGGGCACCTGAAGAGGACGGGCAGCGCCACCGTCCGGGTCTCGGTGACGGACGAGAACGACAACCCGCCCCGCCTGACGCGGGACCGCGCCTTCCTGGCCGTGCGCGAGAACCTGCCCGCCGGCACCGGGTTCGGCAGGGTGTCGGCCACCGACCGGGACTCCGGCCTCAACGCCCGCCTCGCCTACCGCCTCCTGCACTCCGACGCCAACTTCCAGATCAACTCTCAGACCGGTGAGCGAGGACGCCTGGGCCCCTCTTCCAAAATTTCAGGGGGTCCCGGAGAGAGCCACATGGTCTACTAGTGTTTTTAGGGTGACAATGTAGCCCAGGGCTGCCCAACCCTGTTCCTGCAGATCTACTGTCCTGGAGGTTTTCACTCTGACCCTAACAAAGCACACCTCATCCAACAGCTAGAGATCTCGCTGAGCTGCTAATTAGTAGAATCAGGTGTGCCAAATTAGGGTTCCAATGAAAACCTGCAGGACCACAGATCTCCAGGAAAAGGGTTGGGCAGCCTGGGTGTAGTCTAATGGTTTGGTAACTGGCTGTGTAACTTACAGGTTGCAGGTTTCATTCCTAGATGGATCATAGCTGTTGTACCCTTTAGCAAAGGGCTTGTATCAGCTAAAAACGAGAAGCTGTAACTGTTTGCAGTGTAAAATCAGCAACAATTTTGGACCCAGGAAACCGGGTGAGGCTAGTTAACTGCATAATCAGCTGCTGTAGTTGATCAGTGAAGCCCTGAGTAACAGCACACAAGCTAGCAGACCCTGCAGCTCTCCAGGACCAGGGTTACAGACGCCTGATCCCAACACTTCCGGTCGGAGGGCAGCGTGCCCGCCTGCGCCCGTGCCTGTGCCCGGGGGTGGACCAGTGCCACCCACCTGCGGGCAGAGAGGACAGGTGGTCCCCTCACCAGCTGGGGAACGATGTGCCATCTGTTGGCCCAAAGCCTGCCGTCAGGAACATTCTATACCCATGATGCTCTTGAGCTGTGAACCCTAGTCTCAATATGCTCTCCCTGACCTTGTGTTTTCTCATCTGTTGCTTTCTCCCTCTCTCTTCCCTTCTTTTTTTCCCCCTGTTCTCCCCCCTCCCCCTCTCTATCTCTCTCTCACGCACACACTAAGGGGAAGCAGTGGGTTGGTTTTTGATATTTGATCCAACTGGGGGCCCTTTGATTATGCGATGAAATATGCATTTCTCCTGTTGCTGCTGTGTTTAATAGTCAAATAAAGTTCTGTTAAAGCTCATCCTCCACCTCTCTCTCTCTCCCCCCCCCCACTCTCACCCCCCTTCTCTCTCCCTTTCTCTCTTTTATCTCCCTACCCCATCTCTCGCCCCATTTTCTCTCTCTCTACCCCTCTCTTCCCTGTTTTCTCTTTCCCTCTCTCCCCTCCCCCCCTCTCTCTCTCTCTCCCCCTCTCTCTCTCTCTCTCACTCTCTTTCTCGGCCTCCCCTCCCCCTCCCTCTCTCTGCCCCCCCCCCTCATTCTTTCTCTTGGTCCCCCCTCTCCCCCTCTCTCCCTCCCTCTCTCTCTCACCCCCCTCCCTCTCTCTCTCTCTCTCCCCCCCCCCCCCCCCCCCCCCCATAGGTGAGATCAGCACCAGGGTGGTGCTGGACCGTGAGCACCAGTCCAGTTACCAGCTGGTGGTGGTGGTGCAGGACGGGGGCACGCCCCCCCGCAGTGCCACGGGCACCGCCCACATCACCGTGCTGGACGACAACGACAACGCCCCCTCCTTCACCCACGCGCCAGGGGGGGAGCTCCTCCTGCAGGTGAACCTGACCCCCCCTGCACCCTCTCCCCAAAACCAGATATCAACTCCTACATTCCTTCCATCCATTCCTTTCATGCATTACTGTGAAATTTATAGCCCACATATTTGCTATTTATTGCAGTGTAGAGCAGTCATTTTTGTAAAGCCTGCTTCTTACAGGATTGATTGTACTTGGCCACGCCTCCCTAATGAATATTCATAGATGTGTGGAACTGGAATAGTGTTCAGATGGAATGTTCAGCGTTAAGATGCAGAGCTGGGACGGTCTGGTCTGCCTGTAGAATCTGCGCCTGCCTAGTTTGTGTGTCATTATGAGGAGGACTTTTTTACTGCCTGCTGTGGTTGTACCCTGTCCCACTGCAGCATCTGACTGTGTCCCCCCCAAACCCCCGTCCCGTCCCGTTCCGTCCCGTCCTGTCCTGTCCCATCCCTCTCCACAGGTGCTGGAGGGCCAGGCCTCTGGCTCCATAATCGGGGTGCTGCAGGCCAAAGACCCGGATGAGGGGGAGAACAGCACCGTATACTACTCTCTGTCAGGTGAGGGCGGGGCCTGGGTGAGCGACATGCCGACGGTCCAATCACAGAGCCGGAAAAGAGACCATTGTTCCCAGCCATACCCATATAGCAAATTTTGTTATGAAAAGTTGTGGTGAATAATATTCTGCTCCAGCTCAGTTGTCTTTCTCAGGGGTGACTTAATGCCGAACGTTTTACTGCGTACATTTTATTGTGAATTTTTACATGCTGAAAAATTATCTGCAGGCCTACATACCTGGATGCAGGAATTTCAGGCACCCTTGGGCAGAAGCGAAATGGAAAAAGTTTGTAAAAGCCAGCGGGTTTCGGCTGTAAATCTCAGTCCGGGCAGCGCGGAGAGAGAGAGAGAGGGAGTACATGTGGTCCCTACTGGACTCAAATGAGATAATTCGGAGTTGAGCTAACGCGCGCGCGTGTTCTTCGCTGAGTGGTGCGGGATGAGAGTAGGTGTCGTGTGAGAGCTGGCTCCTGATTGGCTGTCCCCCCCCCCGCCTGTGCGTGCCGCAGGTCCTCGGGCCGAACGGTTCTCCCTGGACCCGAACACGGGCGAGCTGCGCACCTCGTCCCCGCTCAGCCAGGCCGAGAGGGCGGAGTACGGCTTCACCGTGACCGCCACCGACCGGGCGTGCCCCCCGGAGCACCGACTGCACCCTGCGCATACAGGTGAGATTATACAGGTGCCCTGCGCGTACAGGTGAGATTATACAGGTGCCCCCCAGGAGCACAGACTGCACCCTGCGCGTACAGGTGAGATTATACAGGTACCCTGCGCGTACAGGTGAGATTATACAGGTGACCCGTGTGTACAGGTGAGATTATACAGGTGCCCTGCGCGTACAGGTGAGATTATACAGGTGCCCTGCGCGTACAGGTGAGATTATACAGGTGCCCTGCACGTACAGGTGAGATTATACAGGTTCTCTGTGTGTACAGGTGAGATTATACAGGTGCCCTGCGCATACAGGTGCGATTATACAGGTGCCCTGCGCATACAGGTGAGATTATACAGGTGCCTGTGTGTACAGGTGAGATTATACAGGTGCCCTGTGTGTACAGGTGAGATTATACAGGTGCCCTGTGTGTACAGGTGAGATTATACAGGTGTCCTTCAGGTGAGACAGGTGACAGCACTGTTACCTTTACACAGGTGCCCTGTCCATACAGGTGATATCACTGTCACCCTTATACAGGTACACTGTACATACCGGTGAGATCCCTGTCACTCTCATACACACTTCCAGTGCCTCTCATACAGGTGCAGGTAATGCCCCTGTCTGCAGTGTAAGTGATCTCCTCTGCTGGCCTTTGCCTCTCCTGGCCTCCATCTCTCTGAGCTCCTGCAGTCTGAGCCAAACCTCGCGGGCCTTCAGTCTCAGTAGCACTCATACGCTCGGCGTGAGAAACGCATCAATCCAGACCCTGGGGTTGAGCTCCGGCCCAGACAAACACTGCATATTTCACTGCCCCCCCCCCCCCTCGGGCCCCTGGGCCCCGCGTCCCGTCTCAGAGGCGAACCGTGCGCCTGCCGGCCAACCGAGCGTGACGCGCGAACCCCCAGCGTGGCGTCCCCGAGGGTCCCAGTCCGCCTCCCGCGTCGCACCAGACGACCCCGAACATCTCGCGCACGCTATCGGGAATTTAAGCCGGTGGCCAGGGATTCCCCCGGAGCGTTTTTTTTTTTTTTTTTTTCCTGGAGGAGAGCGCGCTCCCCTCCTCGGATGTCGTTTCGGTCTGGCCGCAGACGACGGGCGAAAGGGGTCTCGCGTTACCGTCCCTCTCGACCTCCTGAGGGACTTGACAGAGGAAAAAAAAAAAAACACAGGAAAAAAAGAAAAAAACGGGACATTTCAATTTGGAAATTCGAAAGAAAAAAAAAAAAAAAACACGACGACGTCTGAAGCAAGTGCTTCCAGCTGGGTTGAGATGAAGGCCAGCTGCGGTCTCCCGGCCGACCGAGGTCAGGCCCGGCGGCTTCGACACTTACCGTACGGTAGCCAGCGAGGCCGGGAGGCCCGGGGACGCTCTCGGATAGCGGATAGCGGATAGCGGATAGCGTTGAAGTCCGTCCCAGGCATTGTTCCTCCGTAGGCCCGGGCGTAGTACCAGGCTGGGCTGGAAGGCAGGATGTCGTAAATCCTCACACGCGATCGCTGGGAAAAAAAAAAATCTGAGGCCCGGTTTGTAATGAGCGCGTGGGGGAAACCGTTTCGTTTTTTTTCCTTTTTGGTTTTTTTTTTTTTTTTTTTTTTTTGCCCGACCCCCTACTACAAATTTTCACTGTCTTCACAGTCTGAGAGCGGTGAAAAAGCTGTCCAAACTCCACTACGGTTTAAAAATATTTGCTACGTTTGAGGAAATGTACCTCATTATAAAATGTACCCCTCCTCAAAACTACCTTGGTGAAAGCGAAATTATTCAAAGTAGTGTATCATGTAGGCGATTACTCATATTTCGTGGATATGAAAAAAGTTAAATAGCGATCTGTGCAGAGTTGTTGCTGGTATTATTGCTCCATCCTATGGAAACTGCTTAAACATTTGGCGTTGTTACATTTTCGTTGTAATGCTGCAAAAGTTTATGGAATCTGGCAGGTTGCGATCGGCTTTTGTTTCGTGTTTATACGCTTTTAAGTGTTTCGCTGGAAAATTCTGTTCGGTAATGCCGCAGTCATGTCTCTGTTGTACTAGGAATGCACCATAAAACCTTTCTCCAGATAGATTTATTACACTGCTGTTGCTGAATGAAGGAAATATGGGCAAATACACAATGCTGACAATTTAGCCCATCTAGAGCACAAGAACATGTGAATACTAATTGAGAACTGGCCATTCAGCCCAACTAGAACATAAGAACATACGAATACTCATCAGCCCATCTAGGGTCATCATTTACCTACAGAATAGAGAATATCCAGCAGTGTTAAACTGTTGAATGCATGTATGCACAAGACCATCACTGATGAAGTGTCCAGGACCTTCAGAAGATGTATAAGTACAGCCAAAAACACTCCGTGTCTCTCTCTCTCTAGGTTCTAAGTTCTAGGAAGGCTGTCCCAAAACCCAACACCCTCTCCATGACCCTCAACTCGGTTGAGGGAGCCAAGCCCGGGTCAATCATTGGGTCCGTCCGATCACACGACCAGCAGAAAGTTCCGGAGGAGGGTCAGGTGACCTACGTGGTGGTGGGCGGGACGGACCGGGACGGGACGTTCATGGTGGACCGGCTGACGGGGGACGTGTACCTGACCCGGGAGCTGGACTACGAGCGGGGCGCCCGCTACACCCTCCGGATCGAGGTGGACGACTTCTCCAGGGCCTATCCCAGCAGCCACCTGGTGCAGCTGGACATCGAGGTGCAGGACAGCAACGACCACGCGCCGCAGTTCCCCGAGGACCCCGTCACCATCGTGGTCCCCGAAAACATGGAGCCCGGCTCCTCCGTCTACACCTTCCAGGCGGAGGACCGGGACGGGACGGGTCCCAACAGCGAGCTCCGCTACTCCATCCTGCACCGCTGGCCCGACGCCCCCGACCTGCTCCTCCTGGACCCCGCCACGGGGCGTGCTGACGCTGGGCGGGGCCCTGGACCACGAGGCCGCCTCCTCCCTCCTGCTGGTGGTGCAGGCCACGGACTCCGCCCCCGACCCCGCCCAGCAGCGCCGGGGCTCGGTGACGGCCCGCGTCTTCGTGACGGACGAGAACGACAACGCGCCCGCGTTCGGCTCGCCGGCCGCGTCAGCGTGATGGAGGACCAGCCGGCGGGCTTCGTGGTGCTCTACGTGGTGGCGCGCGACGCCGACCGCGGCGAGAACGGGCGGGTCTCCTACCGCATCCGGGACGGGAACGCCGGCGCCCGCTTCAGCCTCAACCCCGACACAGGTGAGACCGCTCGCCCCGTCCCGGGGTAACCCGCCAGACAGCCTAACATGCGTGTGTGTGTGTGTGTGTGTGTGTGTGAGCATCAGCATGTCACTGCTCAAGAGCTTATTTAACAAGTGCCGTGTGTGTGTGTGTGTGTGTGTGTGTGTGTGAGAGCATCAGCATGTCACTGCTCAAGAGCTTATTTAACAAGTGCCGTGTGTGTGTGTGTGTGTGTGTGTGAGCATCAGCATGTCACTGCTCAAGAGCTTATTTAACAAGTGCCGTGTGTGTGTGTGTGTGTGTGTGTGTGAGAGCATCAGCATGTCACTGCTCAAGAGCTTATTTAACAAGAGCCGTGTGTGGTGTGTGTGTGTGACAAACCACACTGATTTTTTTGGTTCTTGGAAGGTAAAAATGCTCTCCCAATGCACATTGAGAATTTACAATTATTTGCTTAAAATTAAAATCTTATATAACAGTTAGATTAATATTCCTGACTAAATCTGTAGGATATGTACTGTAACAGTCAAGTCAAGTCAAATTAAATTAATAAATGTCAAAATAGTTATGCCTGTTCTCCTGAACGCTGAAAAAGACCTCAGCATAAATCCCTTGAGCTTCTACGCTGGGGAGCCCCACTTTTCTCCAAACTGAAGTCAGGAGGCGTCCGTCATCGCCGAGCAAACCCCACCGAATTATCGCTAAAGCAGAGAGCTCTCGCCGAGCCTTTCGAAAAAAAACCCAACATATGTCAACTGTCGGTTGAGAGAGAGGTCTCCGGTAGCGTCCGGCGGCGAAGGTGCCGCGCGCACCGCAGTTACCGCGGTTACGCTCGAGTGATGACAGCGCCGCGAGGACACGAACCGTTGGAAGAGGAGCGAGACCAACGCGGCTCCGCGGTTTTTCCCTCCCTTTTTTCCAGATGTTATATACGCGGCGCCCGGCCCGCAAAAAAAAAAAAAAAAATTAAAAAAATAAAACCCCCAAAAAACAAAAAAAGGATCGCAGAGAGTCACTGGCTAATTCTTACCATACCGGGGAGGCCTTGGGGGCAGGTTATCTCAGCATTTGTCAGAAACCAGAAGAAAAAAAAAAGAAAGAGAGAGAGAGAGAGAGAGAGAGAGACAAAGAAGGTCAAAAAAGACTAGATGAGGACTGCTCTCAACTTTTGAAATTTTCTTTTTTTTTACTGCGGTGATCAAATTTAGAACGAGCGGTGAAAATGTGTTGTGTATGTTCTAGATGTGCTTAAATGGACAACTTGGGTTTTGAGAGGGTTGCCTAAATCAGGGCATAGTAATTTTTTTTCATGATTGTACTGGTGGTCACTGGCTCTCTCTCTGTTCTGTTCCTTCTCTTTTTTTTGTCTGCTTTAACTGCCTCTCTCTCTCTCTGCCTCTCTGTTTCTTTCTCACTGGAAAAACATGAAAAATATAGCTGCTCTGTGTTTTTACTGGCTGGATGTGTTTGTGTGTGTGTGTGTGTGTGTGTGTGTGTTTAGGAAGCTGGCTATCCCTGATTCCAGCCCCTCACACACGCCATACACACTCTGCAATGCTTATTTTAAACCTCCGTTTCACACAGGGAGCTTGTGAGGCTATGAAATAATCTTCTCCATGCCTCATAAACTGTGTATGACATACATACAGCGTGTACATTGAAGCCCAGTAATTACAGCTATGGCCACAAGCACACACACACACACACACACATGTACACACACACACACACACAAACACTTCACACACACACACACTCAAACATGCACAGACACACACACTCACACCCAAACATGCACAGACACACACAAACACTTCACACACACACACACACACACACACCCAAACATGCACAGACACACACACACACACACACACACACATCACCAATGGATCTTCTACAAGCAAGTCTATTTATTTTTAAAGAGAATCTCATTCCAGGGGCCCATTCAAAGATCATTTATCAGGAGCCGTGGTAGAACAGAGCCCCTGCAGATTAACTGTCTGTTATTGCTAACCATTAACAGGGAAAAATGGCAGTTGGTGGCAACATTGGCGGTTAAATGTTTCATTCTTCCTCTGTGGTGCCCTTGACTTCCTCTTCCTGTTGAGCACTCACAGATAAAGGCTGGAAACAAACGGTTGGTTTCCTGAGGTAATGTTAATCTGTGCCCTACCAGAGTCTTGCTGTTTTTAAACTGTGGCTCGAAGGCCGCAGTGTGTGTACATTTTGAAGAGCCATGTGACAGCGTGTTTTCAGATCGATCTATTGATTGATTGATTGATTGATTAATTCCCCCCCCCTCCACCCAGGTTCCCTGACCATCCTCAAGGCCCTGGACCGCGAGGAGCAGGCGCTCTACAACCTGACGGTCGTCGCCGAGGATCATGGGACGCCCCAGCACTCCACCACCCAGCTGCTGTCCATCCAGGTGATCGACGTCAACGACGAGGCGCCCTGGTTCGAGAGGGGCGAGTTCGAGGCCCAGGTCTCCGAAAACCGGGCCCCGGGGACGTCCGTTCTCACCGTGTCCGCCTCGGACCGGGACCAAGGTGGGTCCTCCCGCTTTTGTTTTTCACCCAAACGTGGTGACTCCAGCTCTGGCGTCGAACCCGGTGCCGCCAGTGGCTGCCAGACGTGTGATTGGTGCTAGCGTCGCCCCCGAAGGAGGGAGAGAGGGGGTTCACTAGCGACCCCGTGCTGGTTGATTGGTTGCCTGCAAGTTTGCCTATTGAGCTGAACAGGAAGGGCCTCCTTCCAAGGTCTGCACGAGCCCCGACTCGAATGAAATGCCCCTGCGGATCTGTCCAGCTGCATATGTGTTTATGCGAGGCTGCGGGTTCGAGTCACGTCTGGTACAGCCATCACGCGCTTTTGGGTGCCTTCCCAAACGGGGGGCTTCCAGCACGCAGCAATCATTCAGGCGGGGGGGGTGGGTGGGGGGGGGGGGGGGGGGGGTGCTGTCGTTCAGATGCATGCTGACAGCACGTTTCGTGGACTTTAAATGCGAGCTCTGCGTCTGGGATCAGCGAACACCTTCTGCTGGCACCGAAACCGGCCTTTGTCTTCGGCTTCTACCTTTTCACCCCTGTGTAAAAACCGCAACGCCCTTGTTGCTCGGAGAACTCCGCGCTCCCTGCATTTTTAAGTGCCACAGGGAGATCGCTTGTTCTTCTACAGAAGAGTCAAACGAGAGTGGGCTGTACAGCCTTGTATATGTTTCCTTCTTTGCTGGAAACCAGGTGTGACTTCCAGTGGTGTTCAAGAAGGCACCGCATTCTTCATTACATTGTATTACATTGCAGGCATTTAGCAGACGCTCATATCCAGAGCGACTTACGCAACGTTTTATATAGCATTTAGTATACATCCATTTATACAGCTGGATATATACTGAAGCAATGCAGGTTAAGTACCTTGCTCAAGAGTACAATGACAGTGTCCTACCTGGGAATCGAACCTGCAACCTGTGACCGTTACAAGACTAGCACCTTACCCATTATACTACACTGCCACCCCAGGAGTACAAGAGCACATATTTTTAATTGTTATTGGGGAGGGGGAGGGGGGGGCTGCATTTTGAGAGAATGAGTCAGGAGCCTATTAAAGAGAAGGATTATAAACTCTCTCTGCAGGAATAATTAGCGAAGTAAACAGGTTATGGAGCCAAGCTATTTTCAGTTAGCACGCGATCTGGCAGTGAGGCTCCAGAGAGAGGTTAGAGAGAGAAAGAAGGAGGGAGTGAGGGAAAGAGAGAGAGAGAGAGAGAGAGAGAGAAGGAGGGATGTGGAGAAAGAGACAGAGATTGCTTGCACACTAAAAGAAAAAGAGAGTCACCCAAAAGACAAGGAGTAGCTTTTGAATACGTAACGAAGAGAACAGACCCTTCAGCCCACCAAGACTCATCAGTGCCCTACATAATAGAAAGTGTGCATTACCAGTTCAAGGATATTCTAAAGGCTACTGTGTGAAACAGTTCATTTCCAAAGGGTTTTGAATTAATGTGAAAAGCTGGCTAAGGTGTTGGCTATCCTGTTTAAGCTGGTGCCGTTTTTTTTTTTTTTTTACCTCTCAAGGGACCAATGGCCAAGTGACCTACGGAGGCATCGTGGAAGAGGGGTTCACCATTGATCCCGTGACGGGGGTCATTTCCACCACCAAGACCCTGGACAGGGAGGTCCAGGACCGTTACACAGTGACAGGTAACCCGCCCCCCCCCCCCCCCCCCCCCCCAAACCCCCCGCCCCGGGCCCGAAAGGTCCCCCTGTGAAGGGACTGTGAAGGACTGAAAAGCCTTGCATTGTGTGCTGGTCTGATAGATGGTGTGGATTTGGCTGTAGACCTCTACCCCTCTTTGTGTGTGTCTCTGAGTCTCTCTTTCTCTCTCTTTTTCATCTGTTAGATTCTCCCTGTGACTCTCCCTTTATCTCTCTCTCTACCTCAGTCTTTTTCTCCCTTTGGCTCTCTGTGACTCCCTTTCTCTCTCTCTCTCTCAGACTCTGTATTTTTCTCTCTCTCTCTCTCTCTCTCTCTCGCACACACACACACACACACACACAATCTCTCTCTCACTCTCTCTCTCTCTCTCTCTCTCTCACACACACACACACAATCTCTCTCTCTCACTCTCTCTCTCTCACACACACACACACACACACACACACACCCACATAAGACAGCCTGTTTTGTCTGTATCCTGAGTGCTTGTGACCTCATCGTGTTGCAAGGGATGGATTTCTTTCCTGTCATTGTTGAAGTCCCATGAATCAGACCAATAATAGTTTGGTATTCTTTAACCCTTTAAAGAGTTTTAAAGCAAAAATGTACAGTATGTGCTTGCAGTTCCCCAAAGAAAATAATTCCTTTCTATTTTGGAACACTTTGAGGTGCAGTTATATTTTGGTCAACTGCATGTTTCCTTGAAACATTTTTAAGGTTTACTGCATCTAAAGATTTATGATGTATGGTGTTTTTATGTGCATTTGGGTGTGCTTTTTTATTTTTATCAGTCTATGCAAAAGATGGCGGGCTTCCACCGAACTTCTCCAAGGCGACGGTGAGGATCGAGGTCCTGGACGAGAACGACAACGCCCCGGTCTTCAGCCGGTCCCTCCACAGCCTGGAGGTGCCCGAAAACCTGGAGCCCGTGGCGCTCTTCACCCTGAGGGCCACCGACCAGGACGCGGGGAACGGCGGGGACGTGGAGTACAGGATCACAGGTACGCACACCTGAGACCTTGACCACATGACTGTGAACCCTGAGCCTGTTATACTGGGTTCCCAGGAGAGCGAGACAGCTCTGATATACAGCTGTATCTCCAGGACAATACTGTATCCATAGAGGACACGTACCTCACAGACATTACAGTATCCATGGAGATTACTGTATCCCTGTCAATACTGTATCCATAGAGGACATGCTCACAGGCATTACAGTATCCATGGAGATTACTGTATCTCACCGACAATACGGTATCCGTGGAGATTACTGTATCTCTGTCAATATTGTATCTTTAGAGTACTGCATCTCACAGAGTACTGCATATTCCCAGATCCAGTATTATGTGATATATCAGAAAATTCTCTTTAGATTTTATTTTGTTTGTGAAATAGTACAGTGTGAGGTTATATAACTCTCTCATTATTAGATGTTTGATGTTTTTTCGTGTCGTTTTTTTTTTTTACTGTCATTCCTGCAGCTGGTGACCCTGCAGGTGACTTCCACCTGGACAGCAGCTCCGGGACGCTGTCCACAGCCCGGCCCCTGGACCGAGAGGGCCGGCCCAGCTACACGCTAACGGTGGTGGCCCAGGACCGGGGGACCAGCCCCCTCAGCAGCACCGCCACCGTGGAGGTGACCGTCCTGGACGTCAACGACAACAGCCCGAGGTTCGAGAGCGCCGACTACGCCGCGTCCGTTCCGGAAGACGCCGCCGCGGGGTCGCCGGTGCTGACGGTGGCGGCCGGCGACGAGGACGAGGGCGAGAACGGCCGGGTGCAGTACTTCCTGTCCAGCGAGTCGGCGGGCACGTTCGCCGTGGACCAGGACACCGGCCACATCACCGTGGCGGCGGCGCTGGACCGGGAAAAGCGGGCCTCCTACGACTTCCTGGTTCGGGCGGTGGACTCCTCCCCCGCCGGGCCCCGCAACAGCACGGCCCATGTCACCGTCAACGTCCTGGACGTCAACGACAACGCCCCCTTCTTCATCCAGGACCCACTCGTCATCAACGTCTCCAGCGGCAGCCTCTCGGCCAATCAGGTGGTGGCCACTATGAAGGCCGAGGACAAGGACTTCGGCGCCAACGGCTCGGTCTTCTACCGATTCGCCAGCCCGGCGCGCGGCTTCGCCATCAACTCTCTGACTGGCCAGATACAGGTAACTAAGCGACCGGTCTCTGGGACTGGCCAATCACTTTTTCAAAGTTACCCTGATGTAATAACATGTCTATTACTAGTTTATCTGATGTAATAGCATGCTTATTACTAGTTTATCTGATGTAAGTGTGCTTATTACTAGTTTATCTGATGTAATAGTGTGCTTATTACTAGTTTATCTGATGTAATAGCATGCTTATTACTAGTTTATTACACATTTTTTGTGAAAAATGTGTAATAAACTCTTGGCTCTTGCTCTTGTGTTTTGGGGAAACGCAGGTGACCGACAAGCAGCAGGCCCTGTCCCAGAGCCAGAGCACGCTCATCGTGGAGGCCATGGACCAGGGCAGCCCCGCCCAGTCCTCGCTGGGGGTGGTGCTCATCTACGTCAAGGAGCAGGAGTACAGCGGCATCCGCTTCTCCCAAAACGCCCGGGACGTCAGCCTCCAGGAGAACGCTGCCACAGGTCCGCCACCCCAGCCCCCCCTGTGCCCCCGCCCCAGCCCGCCCAGCCCTCCCCCCCCACACCCCCGCACACCACTCCTTATCTTAAGGAAAACACATTTCTAAATCCTCGCTACCAAAGTAAAGGGAGTAAGTCTTCTGGCAAATCGTCTTCCTACTCTAGCTCAACTATCTAAAAATGTGTCAAAACAAGAAAGAAAAGAAATTGTAACACAGGGAAGCAAAGGGAGTCTTAAAAGGAATCTCTAAATGCCACAAAAGGAATCTATAAAACCTATTTCAAACTGAGGTGTCTTGAGACTTGACTGTCAGGTGTACACAGGTGCGCCTCGTTAGGTAATCATGCTCTAATCAGCTCCACCTGCAGGATTGAGACAGGCACGCAGACTCCACAAAGCAAGGGAACGTTACAGTTCTGGGCACATTCAATAATAGAATACGCTATATTTGAACTATATAAATACATAAAATAAAACAGTTATATATTACATATTTTTCCTCAGTTTGGCTGACCTGGATCATGAGATGGAAGGCTCCATATAATATTGCGATCCAATATTTACCTCCGAGCCCACATTAAATGCATTTCATTCTGTACTCAGGCCGCTCAGAGCCCTGCTCGTGTTACAGTACATTCAATGTAAATATACAGTTGCGCGGGCAGCAAAAATGTTCTGCGTTAATTCAAATGTAACGAGAGTTTAAATGAGTCCGAACGGGATCGAATGCACCCTATCAGAGCTGAGGATCTTGCCATGTATGGATCTTGGCGTGTGGACTGTGTAGACTCTGTCATACTGAAGTCTGGCACTTAAGGTCAGGAGTGCTGCTGGTTTTCCTTTCTGCTGGATCGCCCATAGTCCAATAATGTCACTGATTGGCCAGAGATTACACTCACCTGGGGGATCAGGGTTAAATCAGTCCCTTATTTCATTAGGGAGGAATGAAAACCGGCACTACTACTGGCCCTGAGGGCCAGATTTAAGTATCTCTGGTGTAGAGACTGGACGGACACAGTTTTGTGGTTTACAGACCAGACAGACACAGCTCCCTGGTGTACAGACCGACAGACACAGCTCCCTGGTGTACAAACCGCACAGACACAGTTCCCTGGTGTACAGACCAGACAGACACAGCTCCCTGGTGTACAAACCGCACAGACAAAGTTCCCTGGTGTACAGACCAGACAGACACAGCTCCCTGGTGTACAAACCGCACAGACACAGCTCCCTGGTGTACAAACCGCACAGACACAGCTCCCTGGTTTAGAGACTGGACAGACACAGTTTCCTGGTGTACAGACCGGACAGACACAGTTCCCTGGTGTACAGACCTGCACAGACACAGTTCCCTGGTGTACAGACCAGACAGACGCAGTTCCCTGGTGTACAGACTGGGCAGACACAGTTCCCTGGTGTACAGACCAGACAGACACAGTTCCCTGGTGTACAGACTGCACAGACACAGTTCCCTGGTTTAGAGACTGGACAGACACAGTTTCCTGGTGTACAGACCGGACAGACACAGTTCCCTGGTGTACAGACCAGACAGACACAGTTCCCTGGTGTACAGACCGGACAGACACAGTTCCCTGGTGTACAGACCGGACAGACACAGTTCCCTGGTGTACAGACCAGACAGACACAGTTCCCTGGTGTACAGACTGGGCAGACGCAGTTCCCTGGTGTACAGACTGGGCAGACGCAGTTCTCCCAGCAGAAGACCTGCATGCTGAACGGCGGGTTTCTCTGTGTTCGGCGCAGGTACGGCCGTGGCGCAGGCCCAAGCACAGCACCCCGACGGCTCACGCAGGGGCATCTCCTACAGCATCTTCACCGGGAACAGACTGCAGTCCTTCAGCATCAGCACAACCACAGGTGAGACATACCTAGCACAGGTGAGCACAGGTACGCCACCTCAGGCATCAGTAACAGAACTCACAGCTCCGTAACCTGCCCCTGGTGCTGCTGGTAACCATGGCTGAAATGCAAGAAAGTGCGCTTTCGAAAATGAGCCTCCAAGCTTCATTTTATAAACTAGAATGGAAACGGTTAACTGCACTACCCAGCGCTGTAGTCTCTGCTAATATCATCTGTCATTAGAGATTAAAAAGAAAACACTCACGACTCCCAAAACGACTCTCGCCTCCGTTGACTCTGATACCCAGATTGGTATCACCTCACAGGCACAGTTTGAGTGAGAAAAAGTTGCCACTTTCTTTCGCTTTCCCAAAAAAAATAGAGAACTGTTTTTTACGTTTTTTTTCCGAAACTGAACTATGTGAGCAGAGAGGCTAATATGCTGTAGCCAGGGCTGTCATCTTCACTCAAGCTCTGTTACTTAAAACAAAACACTGGCCTCTAAAATAACCCCTGCTGCTGTTGCAGTACATAGCACGTCACCGGCCATGATGCATAACATTCACCCCCACCACCTCTGAGAAAAAAAATAACTGCCATCAACCCTTAAGAGGTTTCTATCTCTGAGAACGTCTGCTCTACCAAGAGATTGATTGCCGCAGCTGTCCAGCATCTTAACAAATTTATCTCAACGTTTTTTTTTAAAGCAGTAATGCACTATGTTTCCATGGAGCTGTGGAAACAAACACCGGAAATCTTAAATCTTGAAATTTACCCCCGTCCCATCGCCTACAGGTGAGATCGTCGTGCAGGAGTCCTCCGGCCTGGACTTTGAGGACACCCCCAGGCTCCGCCTAGTGGTGAAGGCGGAAACAGCGTCCTCCAGCTCCTACATGGCCATCAACCTGATCCTCCAGGACGTCAACGACAACCTGCCACGCTTCCAGCTTCAGAACTACGTGGTCTACATGCGAGAGGCGCAGGGATACGACATACCCATCATTCAGGTACCAAGCTCTGCCCCTTCCTTTCTTAATTTGCTTGACCTGGCCTCTGAATACTCCTGGTTCCTTTTAGAGCAGTGGTTCTCAAACTAATCAACCACTAGTGTCTTTGCTAAGCACCTAGATTGGTAGAATCAGGTGCGTGCACCCACACTGGCCCTTTCGCATCTAATTAAGAAAAATTAACTGCTTGTTAAAATTCTGGGATTGCAGTTGAGGTTGGAATGAAAACTAGCATACACAGTTTGAGAACCACTGTTTTAGAGAAAAAGAAGCCGCTCTTCCGCCATTTCCTCGGAAGGAGGGAAATTGGTGGTCTTTCAGTAGCGCTCGATGTTTTGTTTCCTCAACCCTCTTTTCAGGACTGGTTCAAAGGTTGTTTCAGGTTTCAAAGGTGTGGGTTCCAGGCTGCCCCAAAGCTAGAACAATTAAATGATTCTGAATTTTTTCTTCCGACATTTGAACAGCTGTTGAACATTTAATATTGCCTTTCATTAAAGACTTTACCCCCCCCCCCCCCCCCGCAAACCCCCCCCCCCCTTCCCCAGGTGCTGGCCGACGACCTGGACCAGGGTCAGAACGGCCAGGTGACCTACTCCATCAAGTCGTCCACCGGAGCGGCCTCTTCAGGATCGACCCGGCGACGGGCAGCGTCACCACGGCCGCCATCATGGACCGGGAGATCTGGACGCAGACAAAGTGAGTCGGCGCCTCGACTTCCTACCCCCGACGCGTCCGCGTATTCTCCCTCTCGTTTTTTTTCACGAAATTCGCCTTTCGCTTTCACTACCGTTCTGTGAGCTGTGGAATTCCTGCCTGTACTGAGGTCTTCTGCTAATCTCCTCTACACTGTGTCCAGTACATTTGTTCTTGTTTTTTTTCAGTTAGTGTTTTCGTGTTATTTTATACAAGTAATATCTTCCCACATCCCGTTGAATAAATACGATAAATCTCTTTGAGAGGTAGGGTTTCGACAGGAAATGAAAGAATGTACAGGAACGAAACGGCTAAACCCCATTTTTTGTTTGCTGTCAGGCTCGTTGTCACGGCGACGGACCGGGGCAACCCCCGATTGGCCGGCCAGGCTACCCTCACGGTGATCGTCGTGGACCTCAACGACAACAGTCCCACGATCCCCCTGCCGCGGGAGATACGTGTGGCAGAGAGTGAGTGACTTAACGTGTGAACTTTGACCCCACCTCCGGTCCGTGTGTGAACGAACCACGATACCGCATTTCTCTCTAGGCCACCATAATCCCTTCACTTCCAATTTCCCTTCGCGGGATTACGTATCCTCTGAACGTTCACCAAAACCAAAAAACAACAGGCTTATATTTTGCGGACAAGTCAGTAACAATTTTCACAAAACGATGCTTCACGTCTGCGTGCTGATGCTTGACAGCGATTACACGACCTTTGCCCTTTGCTCTTTGCCCTTTGCGTGGGAACCGCTAACGAGAACATGCCTTTTCCCTGCAGACACTCTGATCGGCACGGAGATCACCCAGGTGACAGGGAACGACGTGGACTCGGGCCCCGCCCTCTCCTACTCCCTGCAGCTGGACGCCCACTCGCGGGGGAAATTCGGGATCCACCGCTACGGGGGCGGAGTTTCCCTGACTGCCCCGCTGGACTTCGAGGAGAGGACCTGGTACACCCTCACCGTCCGGGCCTCCGACTCCAGGCACCAGAGCGAGGCCAACCTGACCGTGCTGGTGGAGGACGTCAACGACAACGCGCCCGTCTTCACCCAAGACCTCTACCAGGTAGAGGCCTGCTGGAACGCTCAGCCCTGCCCCCTACAGGCACAAGCAGCTAACTGCAGGGGATCCAACTTTCCCAAATTACAGTACCTCTTACAGACACATACAGCTCACTGCAGTGGATCTAGTCTTCCTAAATTACACTGCACCCTACAGGCACAAACAGCTCACCAAGGCAACAAATGTGTCTCAGTGTAATGACCCGGTATTATCTTATTTTGTGTGCTAATCGGTTAATTGGATGTCAACAGCACGCAAAGAGGAGAGAAGCTTCATAGTTGTGTTTTTTTTTTTTTTTGTTTGTTTCCCAGGTAACGCTGCCTGAGCATTCTCCACCAGGAAGTCCCGTCATCACAGTGACAGCCACAGACCGAGACTCAGGAGACAACGGGAAGGTCACCTACCGAGTGATGTCATCAAGCAGAGACGGCTTTTACATCGACCCCAACAATGGTGCGTTATAATCCATAACAGCGCAGTACTGCGCTATGCGTTAGGGTCTGTAAAAGAGCACTAAAACCCGGAATTAAAAACCCCAAAAACTAAATCTTTTTTTTTCCTTGGCAGGCACACTGTTCATCAACCAGGAGACGGAGTTCGACCCCGAGCGTCCCTCCGTCACCGTGGTGATCGAGGCCCGGGACAGCGGAACCCCAGCCCTGTCCTCCGTCACCACCGTCCAGGTGCAGCTGTCCGACGTCAACGACAACGCGCCCACCTTCCACCAATCGGAGTACAGGGCCACCGTGTCGGAGGACGGGCTCCCGGGGGCCACCATACTGACCCTGGAGGCGGCGGACGGGGACCTGTCCCGCGAGAACTGCGGCTTCGACTTCGCCATCGCCAGCGGCAACGCCGGGAACGCCTTCCAGATCGAGAGCAGCGTGCGCTTCCTGGAGGGGCGGGGCTTCCAGACGGTGGGCACGCTGATCCTGGCGGAGCGGCTGGACTTCGAGAGCGCGGCGCGCTACAACCTGACGGTGGTGGTGTCGGACCGCGGCGTGCCCCAGCGCAGCTCCAGCGTGCCGGCGGTCATCACCGTCACCGACGCCGACGACAACGCGCCCGCCTTCGGCCGCGCCGAGTACGCGGTGGCGCTCAGCGAGGGCGCGGCGGCCGGGACCGAGATCCTGCGGCTGACCGCCACCGACCCGGACTCCGCCCCCAACGCCGAGGTGCGGTACTCGATCAGCTCCGGGGACGAGACGGGGCTCTTCTCCGTCGACCAGTGGACGGGAGCCCTGCGTCTGCGCCGCTCGCTGGACCGCGAACGCCGGTCCTCCCACACGGTCGTGGTCCAGGCCTCCGACGGCGGCGGCAACTTTGCCCTGGCCCCCGTCGCCGTGGAGGTGAAGGACGTCAACGACAACAAGCCCTACTTCCCCCTGGACACCCTGACGGCCAGCTTGCGCGAGAACCAGCCGCCCAACGCCCCCGTCACCGTGCTCCACGCCATCGACCACGACACGGGGGTCTTCGGCCAGCTGCGCTACTACATGGCGGAACGTTCTGGCGACGGCACGGCGTCCTTCTCCGTGAACCAGACCTCGGGGGAGGTGCGGTCGCGCTTGACCTTCGACTTCGAGAAGCTCAACAGCTTCAGCTTCGTGGCTCTGGCCGTGGACGCGGGGAACTACTCCGCCACGGTGACGGTGCAGGTCTACGTCACCGGGGAGGACGAATACGACCCCCTCTTTACCGCCCCCGAGTTCTCCTTCGAGGTCCCCGAGGGGGCGCAGAAGGGCCAGAGCATCGGGCAGGTCCAAGCCAGCGACGAGGACGGCGGCGTGGACGGGATCGTCCTGTACTCCCTCCCCGGCGGGTCGCCCTACTTCGACATCAACGCCACCACGGGCGTGGTCTTCCTCAAGATGGACAGCTCGGGTCGCCACGGGCGGCGGTGGCGGGGGGCGGTCCGGGGGGCGCTCCAAGCGGGAGGCGGAGCCGCAGGCGCGGACGATGACCCTGGACGTGGCGGCGCACAGCCCCCTGGACACGTCCCGCGTGGCCACCGCCCAGCTGACCATCGACGTGACCCGCACCACCTTCGGGCTCCCGCCGGACGTCAACGTCCTGCTGATCAGCGTCATCGCCGTCTCCCTGGGCGCCATCCTCATCCTCATCGCCGTCGCGGCGGCGCTGTGCCTGGTGAGGTCGCGGCGGCGGAGGAAGAAGGAGCGGCAGGGGGCGCCGGCGGGCACCGCCCTGCAGAAGCTGGACGACTCCAAGACGGCGGCCGCCGGGGGCGAGAGGATCTACCACCAGACCCTCCCGGGTTACGCCGGCGACCAGGGCGGGGCCGGCGGCGTGGGGGCCTACCCCAGGGGGGGCTCCCTGGACCCCTCCCACTCCAGCGGGCGGGGCTCGGCCGAGGCGGCGGAGGACGACGAGATCCGGATGATCAACGAGTACCCGCGCGTCTCCAGCATCACCTCCTCCATGCAGGAGCACATCTCGGCCCGCGGGCCCGACTCGGGCATCCAGCAGGACGCCGACCAGCTTTCGGACATCTCCTGCGAGCCCGGCATGGAGGCGGGGGGCCAGTGGTTCAAGGGCAAGAAGCTGGGGAGCCTCAGCGGGACCATGCTGTCCGGCCAGCACCCCGTCTACCGGGACGAGGGCGGGGGTTACCTGGGCGTGGGACGGGGCCTGAACATCTCCCAGTCCAAGGACTACGCCTTCCCCGAGGACGGCAAGCCGGCGGTGGACGGCTCGCTGACCGCCATCGTGGCCAGCGACGAGGAGCTGCGCGGCAGCTACAACTGGGACTACCTGCTCAACTGGTGCCCGCAGTTCCAGCCGCTGGCCAACGTCTTCACCGAGATCGCCCGGCTCAAGGACGAGGCCGCCGCGCCCAGTAACCCCCGGCGACCGTTCCAGCCCAAGCCCAAGGTCGACCCCAAGCCCCGGATCGACCCGCCCCCGCTCATCACCTCCGTGGCCCACCCGGGGGCCAAGTCCGTGCCCCCCAAGCCCGCCGTCGGGAGGACGTTCCCGCACCTGGCGTCCCTGCGCCGGTCGCCCATCAGCCACGAGGGCTCCATCTCCTCGGCGGCCATGTCGCCCAGCTTCTCGCCGTCCCTGTCGCCGCTGGCCGCCCGCTCCCCCGCCGTCTCGCCCTTCGACGTCTCCCAGGGCCCCTCGGCCCACATGATCAGCACCGCCGAGCACTCCCTGGACAACGGCGACGAGGCCGAAATGAGGATATGATGTCACCGAGGTCCTCCCGTTCTCCGTCCGCTCCCGGACCGCCCTAAAGACTCGCCACCGCGCTGTGTCTGGGAAGGGGCGAAAAAAATACACTAAAAAAATGTATCTTCTCACAAAAATACAAATTACCTCCCAAATAAAAACAACCTATAAACTGCAGTCAGAGCAGTTGGAGGCACAAGCCGATTTGCAGGTGGCACAAGGGTGTAAACCGTACGCAGAGAAATTAGTATTAAGTATGCAATACATATGTACAAATACAAATTTCAAATGCACGGATCTGAAGTAACTGCCCGTCTCTGGTGATGGTGAAGAACGCTGGTCTCGTCCGTCACCCTCACGGGAGAGGTCCCCCGTGAACCCTGTTTCGGGGGGAACCTCCCACTAACCGTCCCAACAGCGAACGCCCTACTCCTCAGTATTCATGTCTGTACCGTGGATAAAAACTTTTTTTTTGTTGTTCTTGTTGATGTTGTGTTTTGTTCTGGCTGGCCAGAGAGCTGAGGGTAATGCTGCTCCTTAAACTGAACAGACGAGGATCTGAAACTCTTCATACGCACTCGTTGGGCTAACGTACGGCTACCTTCGACTTCCTTTCCTTCACGTGGGTTCCCTTGGAAAAACTGTCTTTGCCGTCGTGTTTAACAACATTGAGAAATAACCCTAACTTTTGCACATTTTCAAAGGGGGGAAATTAGGACTTGTGTCAAAGTATTGTAAAGACAAAAACTAAAACAGGACACTTTTTTTTCTCATTTTGTTTTTATATATTTTTATACAGACTTTTTTCTGACGAGAAAATGCCATTACCTCTTGTCCAGAGGTTATCATTTCACTACACTTGCATATGTGTATATTTGTATGTATGCAACGGTATGTATGTAAGTATGTATGTATGTATGTGTGGTAAGTCTGTTTTTAGCAGTATTATTCAGTGCGTTTGTGGAATTTTGCCAATTGTGATCTGATCTGGAGAGCTCTTGTGTGTTTTGATAATTATTTATGAAGAAAAAAAAGAGACTGATAATGAACTGATAAATGAGATCAGTGTTTGGACAGCTGTATAGTTTCATGTGATGTTACTTTTTTGTTAATTTTTTTAAAACAATACAATTGCAGCTAATCTATTTGAGAAAAAATGGAGGTGACGTTAAAGAACAGAAGAAATTAAAGTAAGGATTTTAACTCCTCAATGTTAATCTTACAAAAACACTGACTTGTGTACACTTCCCAACAGGGAGGCCGTGCATCAGTTTTCATGCAATTTGATGAAAAAAAAAAAAAAAAACAAAACAAAACAAAAAACCAGATCAGTTTTTTTTTTCCCGAAACAGCACTGCTTCCCTCCTTCTGTAGGCAAGGCAAACCTCAAATCTGAGGTGGCCAAACGGTCCGTGACATCGTCCCGCTCCGGTGTTGGAGCTGAGGTGTGTGTTGACCATGTGAGCGTTTCACAAATTAGCGTCCCCAATGGAATGGTCGCAAACCAGACCAATACACCTAACAGGCGGCAACGGTAGCAGCTGTCAGAACAGTGCTTAAGAGAGTCAACACGCAATTTGCTGTGACCCATTCATTAAGTCAGCAAAACATTCTGGGTATCACGCTGTTTGACTTGAACCGCATCAAAGAAAGGGGTCAAAGGTTAACAACCTGGAGATTTAGTGCTGTGTTTAGTTTGTCATCGGCTACAAGCTCTTTGGGGTTTTTTTGTGGTCACTTGGTATGGAAGTGGTCTAAAAGAGGATAAGAGCTTCTTCATTTCCCCAGCTCTGCGTTTCCTACTAGTCCGACGTTAGCTTCACAATCAAGGGTCTTCTCATTTTCTCAGGAGGGGTTGGCCATACAGTGCTATATCACCTCAAATCTTGATTCTCCTTTAATCACAAAAAGGGGTCACCAAATTTGTGGCACAATTGTCGCAACCCGTTTTCAAAAGCGTGAGCTAATGTTGTCTTCGATACTAGAGGGAGAACCAACTGTAGTCTTTCTCAAGGCAGCCATTGGCTGGATGGTAAAACAGTTGTTTTGAAAAATCTGTACATATATTTAAAGCAAATAATAAATTCCCTCTGATCTCTTTTGACAAACTGGATCCTTTTTTTCTTTCCTTTTAATCATGGCAGAATTTCAATTTGAGTTTCAGTTGAACAAAGTGAGCAAAGGCGTTGTCTACCTGCACCCCTTTCTGTCATTGGGAAAGTCATTGTGCTCCAGTACTGCTAGTCAGAGCCAAAATGGACGCTCTGCTAGTCAGAGCCAAAATGAACTCCCTGGTGAACTGAAAACCTAACGGCAAATAGCTTGTAGCCATGCTAGCAGTGTGGGCTAACCAATGTTACATCCCTACCCGGTTTGTCACAGTGGACACCAGCAACATGGCCGATCGGCAAAGACTTGCAGACAAAGCCAAACGGGACGACTGTGAACCTGATCTGCGAGCAGCACAGAGGGAACTGGAAGGGGCACTCTTCTATCTCTCCGTTTTTTGGGCTTGGGACTGATGCATGCCAATCGAAATGTAAATAAATCTTCCTGCCAAAAAAACCGATGAGCTTAAGTTTTCCACAGGATAGGACCAAGGTTTTTTTTTTTAATACTGTGACTTACCATCCCATCAGGGCAATGTTGGGAAATCTCAGCAGAACGCACACTATTATTTGTATTAGCTCAGCAATTAAGAAACGTTCTCGTCCCCATGGTTACCCAGGAGGACTGAAAAGGGGTGTTTTCATAACCGTGAGGGATTTCTGCCTCGATGCTCTAAGGGTAAAAACTGAGCAATACATACAAATACATAAAATGTTGTTATTTTTCAAGAAAAAGAGTTGGAGTTGTCTTAAAAACTGGTAAACTGGTCCGGTGTTGAAAAACCAACGAGAAAATGCACTCAAAGACTAACTGACACGATGCCTTCTCAAACCTGATGATGTGCTTCCTGTTTTAACCCCAACGTTTGGGTCTACACTGTAAAACTTCCATTTTATACGAACGGTTGCCAGAATTATGGCTGTGTGTTTTGATAACATCCCTTGCTACCATGTTCCATGCCGACAAGTCTAAAGAACTGCAAAATGTCAAATATCACCCTAACTGCTTAATAGCCAGATGTCGCTAGGTCACATTTAATGTAAGCAGACACCATTCCCATGCTAACAGTATTCTAGGGAGACCTCAGACAGCAATATGCATTTAAATAGAACTTAAAGCATGGCTCATCCAGCAATATTCTATATACCAATAACATATTCAGCTCAATTATGCATAATATTGCAAGTTCTATTTTTCAAACTTAGTGTCCTGATATGCTGCCATGAATATTCATGAATTGCTATGATAGAAGAGAGAACATCTATAGCTTGCTTGGTTATGTAGGAACAGTTTAGGAGCCTCCTTTATACCAACTGGAACCTCCAGGACGAGGGGTTATGGAAGATCAAGGGAGTTCTGGATTTCAATATCTGGTTGTTGTGTAGAACATCTGTGGCATTACTCATTAAAAGAAAGGTCTGAGTGAACTGAGCAGCTGGTCAGCCCTAATAGAGTGCTCTAGTCTGAATCTCAATTGCATTCATACATTAAAAATGCATTTCTTTGTCTATATCAGACTCTTTTGGGAGTCTGGAACGTCTACCAGCTATGCCCTATGCTCACTCAGGGCCCCATTTTATACGGGGTGATTTTTTCGGAAATCAATTAACTTCCATTTGAAGATGAAGAAACCCTAGTGAACTGAAATAACACAAAAAAAAAAATCAAGATGAATTCTCCCGGGATCATAACTTCAAAGCAACGCACAGCTGCTTCAGAGTGTTTTCAAAACTACACTTCCCCTTCAGGTCGAACCACAAAATCTCTGCTGGTCTACCTCCTACCGAGAAGCCATTGTTGGCCAGGGCCCAAGTCCTACAGCAGTTGTACAGCAGTCGAATCATGGGCCCCTTTTCCTTTTAAAAGACACTATCCACTGTTTGGCCTTTTTTGGTGCCAGTTCTTTTCTATAACCGAATGACAAGTTTATATTGCTGATATTTTAACGTGCTTACCGACTCTATTTCTGTAGTGTTGTTCTGAAAAAGCAGGACTTTCGTATTTAGTCCTGTCGATGGCCTGTGTAAGTATGAGTGGACCGCGCATATGTCACTTCCTGTTCGAGCCATGGCATTTGCAACATGGATCATCTGAGCCTTGGTCAGTTTTTGCCACATTGTCTTGTTGGTTTAGCTATGTAAGCCTCTTTAGCCAGTCCTGCACCAAGAAAGAAAAAAAAAAAACTCTAAACTCAAACCACTATCAAGTTTAAAAATAACCGACAAGGTTTCTGGCTAAAGAGCACTGACAAAGACCTTTGGCTCGAATAGAATTTATTACTGTCCAAATTCAAGCCATGGATGAAAAGTCCATGGAAATTCCATCCCCCCTTCATTTGTCAGCAAAAGCCCTTTCTCTCTGACAGTTTTGGAAAATGTGGTTCCATTTTTAATTGTTAACATGTCAGTAGATAAAAAAAAGAAAACTTTATTAGTTTTGAGCAATACGCTCAGAGAAAAAATAATTTGCTGGTTCGATAAGCCTTGTTCTCTTCTCGCTGTCAAGCAATGAGAAAACATTCCAAGGCCGCTTTTAAAAAAAAAAAAAACAACAAAAAAAAAAACAGTTAGATCTGTGTTCCCTCCGGTCTCGGTTATGCAGTGCAGTGCTGTAATTAAAGCAGCCAACATAGTCCCGTTCTGGCTGTGGAGATACGCAGAGCGATATTTAAGCTATAGGGTTTCCGTGTGCAAAGTGCTGACAATAATTAGTTCCCCCAAGGGAGTGCTGCGAAAAGGTCCTGGAACTACCCGGCAAATTGTTCCCTAATTGCAACCTTGAAATATCACGGTGAGTTTATGCGTTTTTACATAAACACAGGGATCTTAGCCAGTACACACTTACTGGCTGTAAGCTGACAGAACATCCACTGGGCTGTGTTCGCATGACTTGGCAATGGCCCAGTTTTTTTATCAGAAAGTTTCACTTGTGTGCAAAGCACCCAGAAAGGCAGGTGTTTCCAAATTGCTTTTTGCAGGAAAAGTGGTATTATATGATTTGAACAATCCCCTTGTGCAATGGTCAGACACAATACGATTAATAATGTTCATGGGAGGATGGTTGTTCAGACCAGTGGTTTTGAATTTCCATGAACTATTGTGCTGGAAATATACTGAGGTCGAGAATTTTATTAATTGGACACAAAAATGCAAGATAAAAAAGAGTTCCAAAACCATCAGCAAGCTTGCTTATGTTTGTTGCAGGAAAACTGTAATGTTTTTACTTTGTCTCAAAACAAAATATCCATAATCCCTCCAGTATTTAAAAGTTTTTAAAACTTTCTTCGAGAATGAAAAATAGCACAGAGACAGTAATTTCCATTTGCAGTATGCCCGATGTTCCCAAACTCTTTTGGCGACTTGGTTAACCTATTATGGTTCTGCACTGATGTCACCGAAATTAATAGGTTGTCTCCATGTCAGGCTGAAACTCCATGTGTTTTGCCTTTCACAATGACATATGCCTGCCATAAAGGTTGTAAAAAATAAAGTATGCAGTTCAAAATAAACCTTGCGCAGTTTCTTATTTGAGGTAATGGTATGTGGGTGATCAGAACTGATAAGGACACTATACTGTCAAAGTAGCAAGCTAATTTTAATATTATCTTTCGTTTAGTCTAATATTGTCTTAAGATCAGTAATATGTGATTAGAATGTTATTAACACACCCAGAGCCAGCAGATTAATTTCCTTAAGTCAGTGGTTATCAAACTCGGTCCTGGGGACCCTGTGTATGCTGGTTTTTATTCCAACCTCAACCGCAACCCCAGAATTTTAACAAGCTGTTAATTTTTCTTAATTAGGTGCTTTTCATGTTTTAGAGCTGGGGTCCCCAGTCTTATCCAGAAAGGGCCAGTGTGGGTGCACACACCTGATCCTGATTCTACGAATCAAGGTGCTTAGCAAAGACTGATTAGTAGAATTAGGTGTGTGCACCCATACTGGCCCTTTATAATTTTAGAATTATTCGGTTTGTGGGAGAGGTTCAGGGCAATCAGAGGGGGACCACGCCTACTGGTTAAGTAGGCACATGCACCTGGAGTGCATCACTAATTAGGTATTCCAGGTATTTAAAGTGTGCTTTCTGCCCAGTTGTGGGTCTATGACCGTGGGGTTTACAACCAGAGAGAGAGCGAGCGAGCGAGCGAGAGCGAGGACGTGACCAGCAAAGCTGAAAAGCTGGTTATTTTTTTTTTTTAAGTTTGGGTCATTTTTGTCTTTGTTATTTTAGTTTGTTGTGTTGGTCTATTATTTTTACCTGGATCCTGTGAGGGTGAACGGCAAAGCAGTTTTATTCATTTTCATAACCGCTCTCTCTCTCTCTCTCTCTGGTATAAAACAAATACTGGAATATTCTGGAATTCTCACATCTCCCTGTGTCCAACTCCTCTTCTGTCCACCAAAGGGGTGTATTACCTTTTTTTTAAAAAAATTTTTTTATCCAATACGAAGACATTTGCGATGAATGCAATGCATTTTATTTCGGTTGCTTTGAACTCATTACCCATGAGCGATGTAGATATAGAAGGGCCCAATTAGCAGAAAGAACACTCAGAGTGTGTATGCTACGCCTGTATTTTTATTCAAACTGGAATCTAGGTAAACGCCTCTCCTGGCCTTTCGGAGACCCACCACCATAGATTTAATTTGGGTCTCTGGAATGTTTGGTCTCCCGTGCAATGAGGCTGTAACCCTGTGGCGTTAAACTCCAGTCCTGGAGCGCCGCAGTGCCTGCTGGGATTTGTGGTTTCTTTTCAATCAGCAGCCAATGAAGGCCTTGAGAACAAGGTGTGTGGACTCTACGGCCAATCCATGACTTAAATTAATAACTTGTGCTGAAATGCATCAAAAGCCAGCCGACACCGTGGCCCCCCCAAGACTGGAGGTTGAAACCCCTGCGGTACTCCATTAGCCAGAGGTCAAAGGGCGAGGGTATTGAGCTAATAACCCAACGCCAAAGCCTCTCAAAGCCACAAAATGGTGGACGGCTGGGACCCAGGGCTGCTGGCCCCATTACATAAAAATGCGCACTGTGCAGAAACATGGAATCAGGTCGCGGGCCCCCCCCCCACCCCCAACAGGGGCCCCCCAGTTTCTCCACATGCTCCCAGCCGTGGAACCCCTGCCCGCACAGTTGCACAACTCATTAGAACCCCCCCACCCCCCTCAAGTTCACAAATCACCCCTGTTACTTTCCCATGTGGTACCAGAACCTGCTCCTTTTCATCCTTTTAAGATCCTGCTGTGGGGTTTATCTTAGCGAGTAAGCCCAGAGAAAGCCCTGCTGCGTCTTATGCACCTCTCATTCGACCCCCCCCCCCCCCCCCCCCCCCCCCGCCCCCCACTTTCATCTCCTCTCCTCATGGAAGATGATGGAGAGGCAAACCACGAGGACCCCCAAACGGATAACCGCTAGCAGTGGACCTGGGAACTAAACTTAAGGAATTAACATATCGGTCAAGCCTGAACTGCATCTCCACTCATGAGGAAAAACACAGGAAAATCAAGAACAGATGCAGCGTTAAAGGACAATAACCCCCCCCCCCCCCCCAAAAAAAAAAAAAAAAAAAACATACATACTTACAACTAATGAATGTTGATGCCAATTGAGGGTACGCAGTAATCTGCACTAAACCCCTGTAAATCAGTTCGGATTGTGTTTGAAACCTTTGGGTGGCATGCCTAGGCAATTCAGAGGCTGGTAGCTGCACACAGTTTCAATTTGAAGCTTACAGCTTCTGGTTTTCTGGAAAATTTAGAACGGCTTCTTGAGTTAGCGTAGTATGTTTCAGGAATGTCGGGGAGCATTCTGGTTAGACTTTCAGTTTGATTTTGAGATTACAGTTGGGGAGAAAACGTTTCCCCCAACAGTCTTGGAATGTATGTATTATTCCAAAGCAAATTTTGTCACAGAAACACTCTCCAAGCATGTCGCACACAAACCTACTGGTAACATCACCTCATGGAGGATGTGTCAATAGTGTTTTAAGAGTATTTTTATTAGTATTGAAATGGCACATAATTTGACCATTTCTAACTTTCAGGCACTTTATATGCAACTTCCTGCCCCACATCTGTGACCCCCCACCCCCCATGTAACGCCCCCCCCCCCCCCCCAATTTCCACGCTCTCGGGAGAGGAAGTCGTTCAGGAACTTTATTCCAAGCTGTCATGGTCTTGGTCTGCACATATAATATACGGTCCTGGTTTTTGGACCTCAGACCAAAAATGGGCATTTCTGCAACTGGAGTGTACGGTCTATTAAGCCGGTGCTAACTGACCGCACGGTGGAACTCAGTCAGAACAGGAAGTGGTTTTTAGCCAACGCTGATGCATTAATACCCCCCCCGAGGGCGCGGACGAATCGTAATGGTGCAGGTAACACCGCGTCAAGTCATCGGTCCCGCGAGCGACCGGGCGTTTCTCCGGGGCCACACCTCCTCTCCTGCTGCGCGTGAATGATCCTTCTGTTCGCCGTGCGCGACCGGGTCACTCAGTGAACCCCCCCCCCCCCCCCCCCCCCCGTGGGGTCGAGCCGCGGTCCTACGCCGGGACGTGTAGCGGGTATGATGTTACCAGGGAGCGGTTAAAAGTTTCCGGCGTCTTGTTTTTCCTTCTCCAGCGGTCGCCGACTCCTTCGGGGGGGGGGGCTTTAATGGGCTACTGTCAGGTTGGCTGCAGATGGGTCGGTTTCCCACGGCAACCCCTCCTAAAAAAAAAAAAAAATGATGCTCCACTTGATCCGTAAAACCGACCCGGTTAGTGCACGTGTGTGGCACGCCTAGGTCTGGCACCGTAACCCGACACCAGAACAAATCCAATAAAACGTGATTTTGGGGGCCGGAGCTGAAGCTGCTTTTGCCTAAAAGAGTGCGTTTTTACAGCCTCGTTCCGTCTTGCTCGGACGGTTTCTCTGTTGCAGTTTGGCACCGTTTGCAAGAGACGGAACCCAAACGAAACCATTCATTTGCAAATTCTTTTCATTTACAGCAGTCCTGGGTGTTTGGAGTTTTCAAAGCAGTTTTTTTGTTAAGAAAAAATAAATAAAAAAAGATTATGAATTCTTTAGCCAGTTCCCAAGTGTGACACACAGTGTATATACACTCAAGTTTTACTGAAGGAATTCATTTTTTTTGCACATCCTCATTTGGCAGCCGATCTTACAAGAGCACAATTCAGGTTTAGTACCTTGTTCAACAGCTGTGCCCCTGCAGGGGTGCAAGCCTATTATCATCTGGTGCCAAGTCCAGTTTCCAAACCTATGCCTCTGTACTTCCATAACCCTTACAGAAGAGGTTTCTTGGAATGTTTTTTTTTTATTTAATTTTTTTATTCTAAGTCAATGTTCTAGAACTTTGTTGCTTTCAGTCACCAGCAGCGATTGTGACGTCGGCATTAGAATGTTCAGTTGAGAACATTCTAATCACGTATTTGTGATCTCACCCCTTTAAAAGTGTTAAAGAGTGCTGTGCGTGTTCCTTTAAGAAAGTTACGTCATAATGCTGCATGATGGGAAACTTTCCTACTGCAGTATGTTCCCATTGAATATTCTCCACACCAGCCTCCATTATCTCTCATTAAATTTCATAGCCTGCGCTATTAACTTTTAATACATAAATATGTGATGATTTATGCCTTCAAATTCCACCATTACTTGTGCCAGTTTTCACTTTCTTCCAATAAGTGCGGGTGTGTGTGTGTGTCTGTGTGTGTGTGTGGGTTTGTGTTTGTATGTTTCTGTGTGTATGTGTGTTGTGAGTGCTTCTGTGTGAGTGTGTGTGTGTGTGTGTGTGTGTGTGTGTGCAATCTTCAAATCTGACCTCATTTCCATTTCTTATTATTGGATGCTGTTTTTTTTAAAGCCGTGGTCTTAGGGAGCCAGTACAGACCAGACGAACAGGCCCGGCTGGCCAGCCTGCCAGCGAGGTCATCTGAGGTCTCCGAGGCCAGCGGTGTTTGAGAAAGGGGGTCGAGCTAACATGCTAACGCTAGCTGCCACTGGTGTGATGTCAAGAGGGCCCCAGAATGGAAGATGGGAACCAGGAAACTCATCCGAACCTTCCAGGCTCTGCTGCTTGTTTGAGCGTAGCCGAGTAGCCCGAACTCCACCGGTCACCAGGGTTACGTTCGCGAGAGGTCGGGATCGTCCGGTCCTAAAAGAAGGACAAAAATGTCCATGTCAAGGAAAGGAAAGTGAGCTCAGTACGTCGCGGCTGGAACGCGCGCTGCCCGAGGCGCTATCGTGTGCGTGGGGAGAACAGAACACAGAACAGCTCCCATCCTCATATCAAAAGGAAATAAAGAATAAAGAGTTTTGAGCCAAAGGGTCACATCACAGAGAAACAGAATAACAGCATTACTGTGACGGAGAGCATGGGTCGAGATAGCAGTTTGTGGAAAGTACACACACACACACATAAATGCACACACACACACACACACACACAAGCACACACATACACACACACACACACACACACACACATACAAGCACACGCATACACACACACACACACACACACACACACAGGCACACACAGAGATTGTATTTAATTTCCTTTAGTTTCCATTTTGTGCTTGAAGAGACCATAATGTTCTGCTCTGTATTCTGCATGTGCCAAAGCCGTTGAAGACCTCCACTGAACTCTCTCACTCTTTCTCTCTATCTCTCTCTTTCCCCTTCTCTCTCTCACTCTCTCTTGCACAGCCACATACGTTTGGTCGCTGTTTTCCATCACTCATTACCACTTTTTGTATATTATTCTAAGTGGGAACGAAGCCTATTGTTTATTTTTCGTGTTGTAAAAAGTGTTTATTTGGTCTTCTGTTGGTGTTTCCTCCCGTGTATTCCCGATCTCCCACGTGTTTCGGGGGGCAGAGCTGTAATTGCATGTTCCTGTACATTTTCAGGCACGACTTCAACGGGTTTCGGGGGTCATTTCACATGCGTGAGCACACAAGTGCCAATGTTCTCTTGTTTTGGTGCCATTCTATTAGGAACAGATGCCGTAAAAATGTTACGGAGGTATCTGCTGAAATTTGGGGGTAATCATTTGATGTGTTTCTCACGCTCATGTGCTTTCAAGAAGTGCACTAAAGTCACGCACTAAAGTACACACACACATACTCTCTGGGCATACATGTGATATAGTCCTATTTATTTGAGCTTTCCTAATCTGACTCTATGCATGACACATTTTTACCAATAGAAAAGAATGTATACACACACACACACCAAGACACACAGATGTACACACACACACATTCTTCACCATAGGCAAATCTTCATTCAGCATTAGTGCTTGTAATACCATTTGCGCTTGTAATGTCAAAAAGTCTTGTACGTTCAGCTTAGGGGAATAACAGAAACGGAATTCTGGTTGCTATATGGTTACTATGGGCCACAACTGTAATTAGGTTTCGAAATTTAGAATAATAAAGCCAGCATTTTTAATAGTTTCAAGTTGGCGTTGTTGCCCGGCAACAACACTGAATCTGGTGGCAGTAGCATTTGGCTTCTATTTAGCAGGGGAATGCTAGCATCCCCGGATCAACACTTATTTTACTGAGGAGACGGGCGTGGCTAGAATGGCAACAACACAGCCATTGAAGGCCTCATTTATAAAAAAAATATTCTTGGATTTTATTCTCTTGGAATTAAACATAATCTCAAGATCTTTCCCTAGTTTTGCTTACGCTCAATTTAAAACAACTGAGACTGAAAATAAAGTTGCTTACGTTTGTTTAAAGTGGCGCACCTGTGTCCTACGCACCTGTAACACATAATAACCCTCAAATGAACTTCGGTTTGAACTCGCTTGCATGTGCTTCGTGTGGACGCAGCCAATGAAAACCATTTTCCTCTAAATAAGGTTTCGTTTAAACTTTTCTTGAACTCTTCATGCCTAAAATTGATGATCAGTTAACTGTAATTCTTAAAGGATTAACACAGGATAAATCACTTTTTGGATCTGCACACTGCCCTTGCAGTATCTACACATAACCAGCTGGTAATTTAATTTTGTTTAGTACAGTGGTAACCAACCACTGGACCCTAGTTACCGCTGGTCTAGTGTAAACTTTGCATGGCGATACAATCATGTCCACGTCAAAGTGGGTTTTACATGTAATCACTTTGTCATAGTTTTTCTGCAGAAGCCACTATTTAAGAGGCAACTTCATCATAAGACCATTTTACAAATGAGGCCTCGGTGCTCTTAAATGTCGGTATGGATCAAGGAAGCCATTGGCCAGCAAGGCGGTTTTAGGACACTTTCAGAAGAAATTTTGTCCAGCACCAAACTACCATGTTTCAGAACATCTGCGGATGTAAATCGTTGGTCTGAGATTCAGCATGTCAGCTCTTGAGTTCGGAGTTGAAGACCAGATGGATCCGTTAAACCAACTCATAAATCTTTTATTTAATTTGACATTTTGATGTTGAACTGTCAGGTTTTTTTTCTCAGGAACCTTCTACCTAAAAAAAAAAAAGAGCCTCATCTCGTCTGGTCCCACAGTCAGTTTTGATTGGAGCAGGGCCATATAAGAGCACAGCGGCATACATTACACATTACAGGCGTACAGCAGATGCTCTTACCCAAAGCGATCGACTTACGCACACAATTTTTTTTTTTTTTAAAGCATTTTTACATAGTATCCATTTATACAGCTGGGTATTTGATGATTCTGGTTAAGTGCCTTGCTCAAGGGTACAATGGCCATGTCCTAACGGAAACCTTTGCTTACAATTCCCGTTCCCAAACCATTGTATTACACGGCAGAATATGAATTAGGGTGAATAAAATAGGAGGAAAGACCGTCCTTACAGGACCTCACTGGCAAAAGAAAACTGAGAAGAGCTCAGCTAACCACGGGGTACATCATTAACAACCATTAGAACAATAATGGTGATTGGCGCTGATGAGACTTCACAATTATGCGCCAATCGCTGTTGGAGGTGCCCGGAGGATGCTCGAGCAAGGACAGATGAGGGGCATCCTCGCTCAGGCAAGTATTGTTTCAAACTGAGCGATGTGCAATAGATTGACCTGTGCACCCACCTCTCCAATTGAAATCTGTAATTGACAGTGGCTTCAAACTGACGCTTGAAAGAGCAAGAACGTTCCATTTGCCTAATACACGTTTCCTCCTCTGCCCTCCTATCCTTTCCTTGAGTCTTCTGAGGAAAGGAAAAATATAAGCAATTGGAATACACCCCTCAATTTTACTGTCCCTGATTGGTAGCTCCCTGCGTGAGGCCAACATCTAGACTCTGCGTGTTCTGACTCTCTGCAGTCGGGTCGGGGAGCTGTCTGCAGGCGATTTCGGAGGTGATCAAGCACCGTTACAGACCGTGAAGAGGCGGCTGTGCCTCTCAAACGAGGCCCCAAAGCCGAAGGGAGACACTCCATTTCCTGGTTTAGCGAGGATTACCCATAATTCCCCAATAGCTGTGCCTTGCACGGAAGTCGGGGCAATAAAACAGGGATAAGACGGCTGTGATCTCACCTTTTAGAAGAAAAGGCGAAACAGAGAGGGAACTCCAGGAGTGAAGCGGTACATTTAGGGTGACCGTATATTGGATTTTTAAAAAAGAGGACAGGGGCAGGTTGGGTATTATTATGAGTATAATACCAGACTATTTGTTTATACATGGTCTGTGGAATGAGTAGAACCTAAGCGGACATTTTAGGAATTTAGAAATCCCACCTGGACGGATATTTTCTGCCCAAAAAAGAATAAACACCCTAGGAAAAGAGGATGATTGCTCAGCCTAGTACATTGGTCATTTAGGAAAGGGGTCAGTTTCTCATTCATCTCAAGATTTGACACACCATGCCCCCCTATCCTCCTGTGCAACCCCCCCCCCCTCCTAGTAAATAGTAAGACACTCGCAATGCTGCTGAGAGTCACCCATGTCAACACTTGCCTAGCAACTGCTGTAATCCTCTCCCCATTGGCTGGCCACATTCTCTCATAGAAACAGAAAGTGCAATGAGAGCCAGTACACCCCATTTTCCCTCACTGTTCTTTACATCAATTCGCTGTTTTACTTTTAGCATTTTTACTTTACTTACTTTTAAAATTTTTATTTTTCTTTCTTTGGCTTGATAGAATTTTTTTTTTGCTCCATGCCCTAAATCCCCCCCCCCCCCAAATGAAAAAAATACATTGTTTATTGTCTGATTGCACTTTTTCTGTTTTTTAAGACCAATCACTGAGGAACAGTTGGTGCTGAACACAGCCAGTGCAGGACTACTACATCTGATTTGTGTTTGTAGTTTTATGTGGAACAGATGTGAGGGAACCATGTAGAGTCATCCAGGTTCAGAAAGATCACGGAAGGATCCCACATATCATGTTTTTATTGAGCTTTTAGAGAAAAACGGCCACGGCCATCGCCCCCTGAAGCACGCACAGACACGGGTCAGCCATGTTCGCATTTAGACTTCTGAGGGCTGTAAATGCATTTATTGTAAACGGCTCGTTTTTTAAAGACCATGCATCACTCCATGGCCCAGCCGAACTCTGAGAAACCTGCGGCAGATTACCAACGTTTTTTCCACGCAACATGGCAAGACTTTAGATCTCGTTTGTGAAGCTGGGTTTGTGGAACATCGGTGGCACGTCCTTTAAAGCGTGTTTCTAAAAAAGGGTAGGGTTTGCTTTTGGGGGACCAGTGCTGCTTGAGCGCAGATCAAACCCTGCATTCATCGCAAACGTGCCTCGAGGCGCACGTTCAGCTCGTGGAGAGAGAGAGAGAGCGAAAAATCGAGTCTCGTCTTAACGCCAGATGACGTCACCGTCACGGGGGGGGGGGGGTCTTTCGCTGTGGTCACAGGGCTCCGCGAAATCCCAGAATCTCTCAACACCGGCCAGTTTGCACCTCGGCTGTAGGGCAAATGTTTATGACAAACTGTGTTTGTGGCTGTTGGTGATTGTTGAATAACTAAAAAACAAACATAAGAGGACAATTAGCTGGTTATTTGAACAACTATTTATGCAAGATGTTAGGTCTTAGCTCCTTGGAAGCCATTTCTGTTCACCACGCACTAGCCACTAGCCTTTTGGCAAATGCTTCTGAATGTTTGTCTAGTTGGACACAACTCAACTATGATGCCTGGCAGAGAATTGGGTTTGATCACAATGTTTCAGAAAATGCAAATCCCAATTAGCTTTTTTAGTCAAAACTTTGGCTTCAGCCACTGCTGACTGATTTTTTACTGACTGACAGACTTGTAGCTACAATCAGCGGATTAATGATGAAGGAACAGCTTTGTGGTCCTTGTAAACCTGCCAATAAACAGACAGCGCCCTCTAGCTGTCCAGCAGCATTTTGCAAAGCTGGCATTAGCAGTTTCAACTGTAAGTGCACAGTTGAGATGAGACTAAGGTTGTCAGATGCCCGGTTCTGGATAGGAATATCCAGTTTTCAAATGATTTGCATAGGTTTTAAAATTACTTGCCTGGTTTTTAAATTATTTGTATGACCCTGGCCCACGATTAGTACTGATCCCCCCCCCCCCCCCCCCCCCCCCTTAAATATTTGGAAAATAGTTCATGAATCTGTCCTGCCACTACCAGAACCACATCAGACAGCGTCAATGGTGGCCTGGCGCTTTCCTGCTTGCTGGGATAGTGTCTGAGAAGAGCCTCGGGTTTGTTCATTCACACAAACGGTTCGTAAAATTTGCCAGACCAGCTTAGGGGCGTAGAGTAGAGTAAAGCCAAAATTCCGTTGTGCCAGACTGAAATCCACCCTCACTCTGACATATATAGAAGGCACAGGGTCATCTTGCCAACTATTCTGATGACTCTTCCCATCGACAGCGAATGCTTTTGTCCTCAACCCATCCAGGCAGAAAGCCGCCACGACGGGCATCTTTAATTCTTTAACGTTGGCCTGGAGGTGAGCGGCGGCGCTGTCGTGCTGATTTATCCAAACGTCCCGAGCCCGGAGTGACGCGATCCGTCTGTCGGGGGAGCCAAAGCCAACAGCCGCGACACCGTTTGTTCTGGAAAGCGACCAGGGGGTAAAACGGCTTCTTACAACAAACAATCGCGCCGAGGAAACGCTAACACGCCCGCTTCAGCTCTGGAATGAGCCCGTCCGGCACTTACGGCTCGCGCTGCGGGACACGCGATTTATGGAAGGAAGCAGAGAGCTGAAAGCCAAAATGGAAGAGACGGCTTTTCAGGCCCGAAAAATCTGTGACAGTTGAACCATTTTGGTAGAAAAGTTACCAAAGGATTCATGTCATCCCCACAATTCCTGGTTCCAAGGTGGTAATGTTGCTGTTTCAAAGGTGAAAATCCAGAGTTCAAAGTAGTTTTCCTACTTCCTCAGCCACTAATGCACACCTCCTCCATTGCTGTGATGATGTTTGGCCTCTACCCCTACTAAATCCATCCCTCTAAATTGAGCCTGCTGGCTGTTACAAATGTTGCAAACATCTTAGGGAAATGTAGTTCTTTCAGCACATTATGTAGTTCCAAGAACCGCCAACTGCCACATTGTTCACCACAATGGTCTGAGTTCTGCGTCCCCATCTCTGTGTAAGTATGTACATTTCTTGAGCATGAATAGGCATCACAGTATAGCTGCTCATGGATATTCACAATTCACAGTTACAGTTACTCGCGGTTACTCACGGTTACTCACTGCTCACAGTAAACAGCTCCTCAGAAGCTCTGAACTGCTCACAGCTGTGCTATGGGCTCACCTCTTTGTTCCTTTAAATGTTATTTTGGACCGAGGGCAAACATTGTCCTCCTCAATCCCAATGTCCGTCACTCTTTTAATTGCAGATAATGAGGCAAATTGAACCATTACTGAGATAATTAGGCCCGTGGTCAAAAATTTCCTTTTGTTTGGCTCTGATCAGAAGAGATTAATCAATGTGCCTCTCCTAAATTGCCCGGACTGTGCATGAACAGTGCACAGTGATATTCTTCTGAGGACGAAAATTAGTTCATCTTTTGCGAGAAGCACAACCAACCAGGGTTCTCCTAAATCATGGCCGGTCGGCCTGGTCAACAAAAAGAACAGAATGTACGTTGCGTTTTTTTTTTTGGTGGGGTTGGAGGAAAAAAATAGCAGAGAGGAAAATATATAAAATAAAAATACACGCCTCTTGAAAAACTGGATGGGTGGGACGATCACGCAAACCGAATATTTGTTTGAATAATGCAGGTGTCAAGTGTCGGCAAGGAAACAGGAAAAGTTTCTTTCATCACTTTTGGGTGGGGAGGTGAAGGTGGGGGGGGGGGCTGTGTTTTAATTGGCCTTGGTTAGACCACTCTAGAGTAGCCATTATAGGTGGAGCTGTCATTCATCACCTTCTTTGAACCAATTAAAATAATTTGTTCTCCACAGCCAAAACACAACAATTGGTCCATTTGCAATGAGTGTAAGCCCCACCCATATGGGCCATACCTCACTCTCCCATCACTGCTAGTGTGGACAGGTAAAGGGTGATATCCGCCCTGTTTGGAGGGGGGCAGTGTGTGATCTAACATTTCCACTGGGGTCCAAATGCACTCTACTTGTACTAACACACGCTTGCACATAAACACGTGAACACATGCACGAACACACGCGCATGCATATGCATCATGCAATGCACCCAGCGACCCGGGCACCCAGACAGACCCACATGCAGTGCTTACATTTAGGCATTTAGCGGACTTGGGCTCATTTGCATTCAGTCCATTTACACTGCTGGATATTTACAGACGCGATTCAGGTTAAGTGCCTCGCACTCGGGCACATCGGCAGCCTGGGAATCAAAGCTGCGGCCTTGGAGTTATAAGCCCAGTTCCCTAACCACACACACACACACACACACACACACGCACACGCACTTGCATGCACACACACACACACACACACACGCGCATACACACAAACTTGCATGCACACACCCACACATGCATGCAAGTACACACACACATATACAGACTCACACACACACACACACACGGATGCAAGTACACACACACACACACACAGACTCACACGCACACGCACACACACTTAGAGCATATTTTATGCGTGCTCTTTAAACTACATTACTGTCAGCAGGATTGAGTGGGGGAAATAAATGGCTCCTTCTGTCAAATGGCAGTTATGGAATCTGTTGTTAATGTGGTGGTGTTTCAGATCTCAGAGCCAGCGATCTTTGCCAATTGCCAATCATGAGTATTCTGCATTAATTTAGCTTCAGAGGATTAGGAAAATCACCAATGTTCATAAATGAAGTCAGAGGGACTTCCTGTGAACTCCATGCATATCCCCATGTATATGTATGCTATCGAACGCAATAATTAAAAAAAAAACAATGGGTTAAATAAAAAAAATGTAAAAAACGAAATGTTAAGCTTTTAAGGTAGCTATGTATTGCCTGGCTTGAAACAGCAGGATTTCTGTATCTCCTGATAACGGCAGCACTTTGCTAAACGCGCTGTGATTGCATCGGGCGAAACAGAAATATTTCCAAAATGGAATGCTCAGTTTTTGATGTAGATTAAGTCCAAAATAACAAACGGGGGAGGGAAAGTGTGTTAGATTCGATGTTCTACGGTCAATATTAATGTGCGTGAGAGAGCGTTTCAGCGTCAAGCCGAAGAGATCTAATCTAAATGGAATTTCAGTTCAGCCCCTGCAGCACAAAGCTTCGGGATTATTATTACTGAGAAAGAAACCTGCAGAGGATAATGTCTGACATCGGCATGACAGCGCAGGTCAAGCACCTCCTTATGAAGCAGCGTTTTGGGACCGAACTCATTAGACTCGGAACAAATACAGCCGTAACTTAATCGGGATTTGTTTGTTTGAACAGATGACACGCCCTTCTGTCAAAATAACGTCTTGTACCCGTGCCGTTATATCAGTCAAAACAAAAAGAGTAAATGTAGTCAGCGATGGAAGTGACATCCAATGCCGGTGCCTCCATTTTACCTTTTAAAGGCACTTTTGGTTGCGGAGTAGGAAGGGGAAAAAAAGTGTTTTATTGTCACGTTGTTTCTCTAGCGTTGCTACTATGTTGATTTAACCTTGCTGGCGAGAGCCAGGGTTATTTTCTTTAGTTCAATATCACTGTGGGACTCTGGCTCACTTCTTGGGCAGGACAGAGTGGGAGAGAGAGAGAGAGAGAGAGAGAGAGAGAGAAAAGGGGGGTGGGGACAAAGAGAGGGAACATAAGGAAAGAAAGAACAGGGGACACAGAGGAGAAAAAAGAATGTGGGTGAGAAAAAGAGGTAGATTGGAGAGAGAGAGGAATAGAGAGAGAGACAGTGGGAGAGAGAGAAATGGGGTGGTGACAAAGAGAGGGAACATAAAGAGAAAAAGTGAAGAGGACACAGAGGAGAGGAGAAAGAAGAATGGGAAAACGAGGGAGATTGGAGAAAGAGAGACAGAGGAGGAGGAGAGAGAGAGAGAGAGAGAGAGAGAGAGAGAGAAAGCGAGCCCAGAACTCTTCCAGCTCCCATCTGAGTCATTGCAGCAAGAGAACAGAAGAAAAGAGAAAAAGCACGGTTCTGTGCTCCTGACAGAAAGCCCTCCTTTGAACAGGCCCAGAGAGAAGCAGGAGTGAGACACATGAAAGCCCTCGCCATGACAGCTGACCATTCAATCCACTGCTGTTTCCATAGCAAACCGCTGACGGGCGGCCATTTTAAGACTCCAGAAACAGAGTTTCTGGAGTTTAAATAAGTAAGCCTAAGCATGTTGCAGATTTAATTCATTTTTCAGTTTGTTATTAGCTAGCCACCCACCAAACCCCATCCCTTCCACGCCGTCCCACAAGTCCTCATCACCTAGCAACCAAGTCTCTTTTTGGGTTCTGGCCTTCCTCCAGGCCTGATCTCTCCTCCAAAAATCAACATATTTTCATGAGTGCCCCCCTCTGGCCGACGGGGCACCCACAAGCCCGCCTGTTAAGCCGCAAATGAAAGGTCTTCCTCCGACTCACGTCTGTGTGAGGCCCTACTTTGCAAATTCAAATTCAGATTTCTCCAGGTGTAATGGTCTTGGTTCCAAAACCACAGAACACTTCATTCCTGTTTGTGGAGGGGACGGAATTCAGAGGAGATCGGCAGTTAGGCGGTCCAGAAAAAAGCCTGTGCTGGAAGCCATTAAAATGATATGTAACACCGGATAGTAACACCAGATAGTGAGTGCCGACACGTGAAACCATGGCGATGGTGGGAATTCACGTCCCCTTGTTTACCTACTCTAGTTTAATTAGATATTTACAGTATGTGTGTCTGCCCAGGTGTGTGGCCGGTAATTTCTGAAATGTATGACAGCGGAATAAGAACAAAGATATTATATTCCTTCTTCAGAAGCCTTTTCTATACAAAGCCTTCCTCCTCCTTCTTTTTTTCTACTGCTATATCGTCTTTCCTTTCAGTAGGACAGGAAACCAGCTGTAAATCACATCTTAACCTGAGTTAACTTGTATCTCTTTAAACTAAACATCTTTGCCCTTTACACTCCTACACTTTATTTCCTGTATAATAAAAATGAAATACACACAATTAAATGTGGATGAAAGTTTTTTGTTTTTAAACCCAAAATTAGGGTCCACTGTTTAACTATTTCGCTCAAAGACAAATAACTATAGTGAATGAGAGGCTGAGTGAGAGAAAAAAATGAATCAGTGAATCATTGATTGTACTCTTGAGGTTCTCCTCTGGATCCAAGTGGACAAAAACCCAGAATTGTTGTCTAGAGGGGTAGAAATCTATGGTCGATGGTTTTGACATTGACAAGCGGACCAAGCTGACCCCGAACATAAGCTCAGGTTTCATCCTGGACATAGCCTGGCTACATCCTCGTCAGCATATTAAGACTTTTTTAACTTTTCAACCAAATGTAGCCAGGCTTTCACCTGGACGCCTAGACGGCGCTTCACCGACTTTTTTCACCACAAAAATGTTCACCGGGATTCAATTTTGCACGGCTGTGACTGAGCTGCCCGAAAAAGAATAATGTATCATTCTTACTGTCTTTAATTTCCTGCTACTTCAGTCGGTGACGTTCGCTGGTTTCGTATTCCTCGTCCAGACTGCGCTGGGTTTTTTTTTTTTATAGGTGTGTTCCTGGACAAGCTGTGTTTAACCTCCGCATGCAGGGTGCACACTGAGACATGAAGGATCACGGGTCTGTGAATGCGATTTACTCATCTCGGCTAAGGCTATATTATGGCTTGAAAATGCCTGTGGGAAAAATATCGCTGAAGCCATTATTGAGCTATTATTAAATGATGTGTGTGTGTGTGTGTGTGTGTGTGTGTGTGCCTGTGACAGAGCAAGAGAGAGAGTGTGTGTTAGTGGCCTTTGTGTGTAGGTATGTGAATGTTTGAGTATGAGACAGTGAGAGCAAAAAAGTGTGTGTGTGCGTGTGTGTGAGTATATAGTGTATGTACTGTGTGTGTGTGTTTGTGTGTGTGTGTGTGAGTATGTAGTGTATGTACTGCATGTGTGTATTTGCAGTGTGAGTATGTGTGTGTCGTGTGTGTGTGTATATGTGTGTTGTGTGTGTGTGTGTGTACTGTATGCATGTGCTCATGATAAAAAACCCAGTGAATTCACACGATAATGAAAGACAGATCATCATGAGTTTCGTGGTGAAGAACGGGAGGTTTTCCGCACGTTCTCAAATTAGAAGTCTTCTTCCCTTTTTCCCTCTATTGACTTTGACTTTAAAAATCCCTCCAGTCCTCAAAAATGTAGCCAAAGGACGCTGCCGAATCGCTGCTTTATATCAAACCATTTATATATTACATCTATGCCCACGGTTTGGCCTCTGTTTTGTCCATATATCCTCACTGGTAAGATACTTAAGAGCTTTTTTTTTTTAGTCAATTTCCCTTTCACTCTATTTCTGATTATGTGAATACCCACTAAGTGGTTATTCTCTCCGTGATGATTTTACAATGCATTCTCCTTCTCGTGTCACATGATTTTATTATTTCTATTCTGGGGCTTTGATGAGGTTCTAAACTGATGATAAATGAGCCTTTTTAAAATTCATTCAAGAGGAAGCTGAGAAACTGCAAAGTCTTACAGGCGGGAAAAAAAATCATGATCTTTAAGCTATTCCAGCATATACTCTGTGGACACAAATTGAAATGTTGAATTACTTTAGTTTTTTCAAAAGATTGATCCTGGACTTGAGTTGGGAAAAAAAATGGCTCAAATTATCTTAGTCAAAAGCCAAGTCATGCACCAAGGAAATCTATCAGTACTTTCATACAGAACGTTGCTGGTAACCATAGCAGCAGCCACTGCCCCATTGGTTGGCGGCGGTTCCTTTGCTCGGCCTCGCCAATAAAAGCCATTCTCATTGGTCGTTCTGATGCGGCTGTTCTTTTTAATTAAAAACTTTACCTCAGCTGCTCCAGTGGAGCTCCACCCATGTACATGTGGTTGCAGGGTCTAAAATTGGGTTCGCTGCACGCTGACCCCAAGAAATGAGGTCTGTTCATATATATTAAATGAATTGTGTAATGCGTATTCCTTGTAAAGTAAGACCGAGCTGTCCGCCCACTCTATCCTGCTTTGTTCTTTGCCTGCTTTTTTTTTGGGATTTAGTCTCCTAGCAGGATTTCTGGAACCGGTTCTACACTGGAGCCTAAATTAAGACTTTTAGACATCATCAGACCCCATTTTTTGGGGTCAATCTAGTGAGGAAGAAGAGGAGGCACAGGAATTTTACATTAAACGTTAGAGCAAAGAGGACAGTGAGATCGATGTAGACAATGGAAGCGTGCGTGTTGAGTTTTTTTTTTTTTTTGGGGGGGGGGGGGGGGGGGGGATAAAAGTAAGATGGAACCTCTTGTGTTTTAACAGGATGTTCTGTTCCTAAGCCGACCAAAAGGGTTTACTCAACGCGTTGCCAAGGAGCGTGATTAAAAAAGGTCTGCTCGGATGGGAATCAGGAATTTGACCTGATCGAGCAGACTGGTGCGGCCCGAATTAAAAAAATATTAATAGAGGAAATTTAAGGCCGGGGTTGTTTTTTCTCTCGTGCGCGAGTGATTGATGCTGGAAAAGAACAAACACGTCTGTCGGTTTTCTCTCTCTCTCTCTCTCTCTCTCGCTCCAGGGGCCGAGCTAAGGCTCGATCCTTCAGCACCTGGGGAGTTTATGCTCTGTCCGGCAGGACCAGCTGCACAAATCCGGCTCGCCAGGAAGGCACGTCCACCGTCGCACGCGCTGCCAGAACGGACCAATCGGCTTATCTCCCACCGTTCTCTCACCGACATGGCGAGTTTGGAGTGTGTGAGTGCGTGCGTGGATGGCTTAGTTTACTCAAAGAACACGTTTTATCAGATCTGGCACGGGGGAAGGATCCAGAGCTGTTGCCAGTTTTACATTGTCGAATGTCTAATTTGTCAACCACAGATTATTCAGATATAAGACTAATATTTATGCTCAATATGTTTTAGTTTTCATGTTAAGAATTGGCGTGGATGTAGTTAAGGGCTAAAGGATAAAGCCAGTGACTGAACTGTCACCATTTAAGTGTGACTTAATTGACACACATTGCCGAAAATGCTCTGGAATGATTGATTTAGGTTTGGCCAGTACCCAACTCCTAGCTGAGCCAATGGTGTTCGAATGTCTGAATGACATCACCCAGCTGTGTCCATTTCCTGTATTTTTTTTTTTTTAAAGATGTCACTATGACAGTTGTAGGCCACTGACACTGAGTCAGACTGGGTCTGGTACAGGGCCAAAACAGTATAAATCAACTGCCACTACCCTCGCTCCCTCTGTTCAGAATGCAGAGTCAGCACAGCTGCTCTTCATTGGCCCGGTGGACTTCTGTGCGCCTGTGGGGCTTTCACGTCTGCAAAGGGCGTCTTACGTAGTGCCTGATGAAAAAGAAAGAAAAAAAAAGTTCCCGCGGTTTTGGCCCGGGAGAGCCGCATCAGTGAAGAAACCGCAGTTGTGTCTTGTTAGCGCACTTCTGTCGAGAGGAAGAACTGAGGAGCCAAAAGACCGAACTATTACCCAAACGAATTAAAGGGTTTTGAGGTTTGAAGCCTTGACTGTTTCAACAATGGAAAAGGTGGTTTGGAAACGACTTTTTGGTGTTTAATAATTTATCACTGCAGGGTTTTTACACTTTCAATGAAATACCGTTTTGTGGATTTGCAGAATCGTGTTAACAGAAAATTAGCATTTATTTTATTTCCATTCCACTTCTTCAGAGGAATACTACTGGGTCTAGTGGTGTCCAAAAATAATGTTCCATGTTTTCATTCTGTTCATTGCACAGCGCTGATTTGCTGCTGAAAAGACAGTGGTTAAAGTAGCAAAAGTATTTTTAGTGCTTCTTCATTGGCTCTAATACCTGCATACGTATAACACATGCATTTTGTATCTACAGTGTACAGCATAACCATGGCATCCATGCACATACTGAACATTGAAACATTTAGAAGTTGAGTTTTGAATGTTGACAGTTTGTATCGTGAAGGGATTATTTTTAACTGCAGTCAATGAAACTTTGAGTAATTGTACAAACAGGTCTCACAGCTGTGAGTACAATGTAACAATGTGCACATACACTGTTAGTACACGCTAACTACTGCCGTAGTTACCGTGTAGTTACACAGCCGTTACACAACAGGACCGCATTTTCTAATACACATAAGTTCACCCGAATCAGGTAATGCGTAATACTGCATAAACAGTTCTTTTCTAAACCCTGGCATAACGTACGGACGTGTACGTGCATTTCTGCTGAAATCTAATGAAACTGTTGAGCACACAGGCGGTTCTCTGGGTCAAAGATGATTAGTAATGACTGGAAATAAAAAAAATAATAAAAAAAAAACAAAACAATTTCAACGAGACATTTGTGCTTTTTGTCCATGTCGGGAGTCTGAGTTCATCGAAAGGCAGGAAACCGATATGCTGATGACTACCGTTCAGCTTTTTATTTTTAACGTGGCTGCGGATTTCAGCCAAAAATAGCCTCGGAGAACCAGAAGGTAAGTGGAAAAAACGCGATGCAGACGACGCGAGCGCGATACATCAAAACGTTTTTGGCGATTTCAACGGTTTCGACCGCTCGCGTACGTCGAGCGCGTTTCGCGTGTGAAGGCTTAAATGGCGCACAGCGAAATTAAAATGACAAAAGAGTGAAAGCTGAACGACCGTTTTAATTCCGCGCTCGCGTCCTCCCGGCTCGCTGGAGCCGTCCCTGGGAACAGTCGTCGGGAACTGTGGGATTCAGGAGGACTGTGGAGTGAGGTGCTGGCAGAGGCAGTGGGTCCTAGCGTGGCTGGACTTCGTTGGGCTTTGAATGACAAATCCCCCGGCGCATAACTTCATAGCGCCGCGAGCCAAGCTGTGAAAATCGACCTTTCACTGCAGATTAATACTGTGAAAATAAAAGAGTCTTTTCCACCGGTGGAACGGCGGACATCTTGTCATCTCCCGCTCTATTAGGCCGTTGCAGACGTTTGAGATGTTACCCTGGGAAACGGTTCAGATTTTTGATCTTCGCAATTTTTGCCTGCTTGGTTCGGGCCAAAAGGCTTATAGACAGTTGGCTTTGTGAACCCTCCGTCTTCTGTTGTCTTAGCAACTCGCACTTGGATTCCTGAATGTTATCATTGGAATTGCCATGCCGCAGCGTTATGTGGGCTAGTATCTACAAAATAAGTCTTTTGGCCCAACGGTTTGATATTCGAAGTGAAAAAGTGAATTTTCTTTAAATTACACCCCGCTGCAGCTCTGGATGAAGTGTCTTAATGCATCTGTCTTATCACTTATCAAGAGGAAAAAATGTCAACTTACATTTGCGCTTATAAGATGTGTGTATGTGCGTGTTTATATAAGTCCATACACGCACAAACACACACACGCACACGCACACACGTGTATACACGCATACACACATGCACACACACACATACTCACACACTCACACGCACACACACACATTCACAGATGCACACACACACACACACACACCCACCCACCCCAGATGAGCTACAGAGCCCGTTTTCTCCTAGTTTTCGAGGCACGCACAGCAAAAAAAATTGACCAGGAGCTCTCGCAGTGCGTGCAGTAAATTATATGGGGGCTGTACATTGTCATGCACTTTTTGCACAGAACACATCTGGTCACATAATAAGTCGCCGGGTTCCGAGCCAAACGCCTGTGAAAACGAGAACAATCAGCAGACCCCTGAGTAGTTCCCCGGGTAGGTGAGTACGTTTTTTGGGCGCGCCTCGGAGAGAGACCCACCCCTGCCGGGACCTCTGACTGTAAAGGGTGAACTGGCTCCGGATTCCCAAGCACTAGGGGTGGGGGGGGGCGGGTGGGCAAGGGGCTGGTGGGGGGGGGGAAATCCTGCCCCGCCAACCTTTTTAAATTTTTTTTTTTTGTGAAGCGGGTGATTTAGAGACCGGGGCGTAATGGGGTGCGAGGGAACAAGATGGATGACCCCCGCGAAGAGAGGGGGGGGGGTCGCCGCGGAGTATCTGAGAAAGCCAGACCCCTGCTCTGCTTCCCGTCAGTTAGGAAACCGAATCCATCCATTACAAACCTACCGCCATCGAGCCCCTCTCACCCCCCATCCCGCCACCGCCACCCCCCCTCCCCCAACACACACACTCCCCCTGTCATCATTACAGTTCCTCAAGGAGACGGGGGCAGTGAAATGAATGTTTACCTCCTCTTTAGTTTTTTTTGCATTTTCTATTTTTCTCACTCTATTATGGGATCAATATATTTTTTAAATATCTTTGCGTGAGAAAGAGAGGGAAATGATAAGCATGACACATGAACGCGCTGGCATTCCCTCACACAGAGCCCAACATTTTTCGAGGAAGGACAAAAAGTGCCACACATCATCACCATTTAAGCTGTGAGATCACAAATGTGTGATTAGAATGTTCTTAACTGAACATTCTAATGCGGACGTAACAATCACCACTAGTAATTGAAGGCAATGGGGTTCTAGAACACTGACTTAGAATGCCATTGCAGTCAACGGGATTCTAGAACACTGACTCAGAATTTTTTTTGCGGGGAAGCCACTCTTCAATGGGTTAAGTGTCATTCCCAATGTTGGGCATACTGCAGGAGTGCGAGGTTTGTTTTTGGGGGGTACAGAGGGTAAGTGGCCTGGGGCTGTTGGCTTCACCTCCAGGGGCCGGACCCAGGCCCTGAAAGTCGGATAAACATTGGGTTTGGCCCGGTTCTGGACCTACCTGCTGGGCCCCGTGAATTGGATGTACGGGTCCCAAACCTCCCAAGCCCGAAGAAAGACTGCTGGCAGTGCTGGAAACAGGGTGACTGTGGTTTTCAGCCGCGCAAAAAACACCCCCAAAATAGCTTGACTGAGCTACTGAGATTTCAATATTCATTTGACACACAGAGGTTGTACAAGGAAAAGCTCTTATATATTTATACACACACAGTATATATACTGTGTCCAAAAAATGTTGGCAGAGCAGTGTATGGTCTTGCGGTTAGCACACAGGGTTCTGGATCTGAGTGTGATGTGTTATCAAACCCAGGTGGCATCTCGCTGCTATGGTCTTGATGAAGATCCATGGCTACCGCAACCATTCCACAGCTCTGGAGACATCGGGGAGAAAACGTGTCACGTAAACGTTTACATCTGCAAAATACACCTGAGACAGAGCTCCTGGGTTTCACATTTGTGGATTTGAATTGTTAAAACTTTATTTCAATAGTGTGAACGTACATTATTTCCGTCTATATGTACGGAGAAATATTGGAGCAAAGATAACCATTAACCCTTTAAGGTGTAAAGTCACAAATATGTGATTTGTTGCAACCTCTGGCATTAGGTTTTGTGTTTATATTTACCTCTGCTGCATGTGTGTGTGTCTCACTCTTCTGGTTCGTCATCGGAGTGGCCGTTTTCCGTCTTCGGTTACTCTGTTTGAAAAAGCCGCCGTTTGCCATTCACCAGTAGAGACTAGCTCTTCTAAATTTGTGCTCGTTACTTGTGGATAGTGCAACCATTGCAACACTATTTTGTTATTTTGCTTTGTTATTTTATTTTTCCTCTGTTATTTTTGAAGGTGACTCTGGGCGGACATTTAAATCTCTGTCGGGGGTACGCTATTCGGACTCTTGGTCTCAGCCAGCAGTTTAAGTGTCCCGAAGCTCAGCGTTCAAAGCTGCGCCATACCAGGCAGGCCTTTGAAGACTAGCCAGGTTGGTTAGTTTTGGACAGGCAGATAGAGACCGGAGTTGCTTGTTGGTCTGCTGTTATCACGCCCATTCCTCACTTACTTCCCTGTTCCATTTTTTCCTGTTATGCTCTGACCTAGTTTGGGTTGTTTAGAGAATAGAATGTTCTGAACTGAACATTCTCATGGTGATGTAACAATCACGACTGGTCATTGAAATCGATGGAGTTGTAGAGCACTGACTTAAATTAAAAGCATTCCAATAAACCTGCTCTTCAAAGGGTTAATGAGGTGACAAACACTGAAAGGACAGGACCTCTGGAGTAGTGAAGAGTTTCTGTCACTCTGGGTGCCAGCTTGTAGGGTTGCGGGTTCAAATCTAAGGTTGCCATGCAGCTGTTTTTTTCCTTCTATTTGCATTACTAAAAATAGTTGTAAAGCATCGCAAAAAATGCAGCTGGTTGAAGCCTTTAAAAAGGAGTAAACATTTTTTAAAACATAAAAACATTGACTCTCATTATCCTTGGAGAACATTCACAAGACATTGGAGGGGGACTGATCTTGTTAGATGAAAATAGCACCCCCCACTTTTTTTTTTTAGATCCTATGCCCAAGTGAATTATGGGTTGGAAAGCTGTACCGCTTGTGGTGGACGTGGCTCAGATAAGCAGAATTCTTAAGAATGGCACCGCTCGCCCGCAAGAACATTAATATGCAAGTAGGCCACGGGCAAGTGGAGGACAGAGGAATGAGAAATAAAAGCACCGTATCGGAGACTGTGATAGATGAAGTGCTGGGTGAAATCCCATTCGTTGTGAGAACCCGGTCGCAGTGAATTTGTCTCTCCATCTGCACATTCTTTCAGGGTCCTCTTTCAAAGGGTGGAATCGCCAAGGAGGAGGGTTTAGATCAAAATCAGCCCAGACAGCTCATCAACTTGCCAAACGCTTAAGCAAATATAGGAGATCATCTGGTGATCGGGTCGCCCGGTGACAGAGATCATCATTTACCACCCAAACAGCTGACTGGGGACTGTGTGTAGGAGCCTTATTAATGACCAATAAGGCCTTCGCTGCCTCATATTTTTTTTTTTTTTTTGATTATGAAGTCATCAGCCTCACCAATGTTACCGCCCATTCGGACCGAGCTGGTGAACCGTGGAAACGCAATGTTTGGGATTGTGAAACATGCTGTTGTTTAACAGTCCAGCTTGCATTGGCCTCACTCTTTAGCGCACAAGGTCCCCTTTATTATAACCAGGGAGAAGGGTGGTGACAAGCCACGGGCGCCAAGCCATCGGCCATACCTTAAACTGGGAGACTGGGAGGGTGTGTGTGTGTGTGTGTGTGTGTACAGGGGTGCTGTGTGTGTGTGTGTGTGTGTGTGAGCGTGTGTGTGTGGGTGTGTGCGTGCATATGTGCGTGTGTGTGTGTGTGTGTGTGTGTTCAGAGGTGCCGTATGGGGTGGTGGGTGTGATTGGGTGAATTCCAAGGGACCTCACTAGCAGGGGCCCTCAAAAAATAGTGCTGTGATTGGGGCCTGGGGTGGTGGGAACCAATGTGAGATCTTTCCATGGACCCCAAAATCCTTGGTGTACCCCTGTGAGTGTGTGTGTGCGTGTGTGTCTGTGTGTGTGTGTGCATGTGTGTGTGCGTGTGTGTGTGTGTGTGTGTGTGTGGTGTGTGTGTGTGTGTGTGTGTGTGTGTGTGTGTGTGTGTGTGTGTATGGTGAGGGACCAAGCCCCCCAAACAGCCAGAGTTTGTTCTTCACATGACGGTTGCAAATAATCTCAAACAAAAACACCTCGGCGGTTGTAAATCCGCGGGGCTGTCATCGCTCCTGTTGAGGTCTGCGCCGCTCAAGCCTTCAGCCTGAAGACCTACGAGCGAGAAACAACGGCCAAAGACCCGGTCCGTCCAACACCGCAACGCTGAGACGGTGGGACATCCATCATGAGTATGGCTAGACCTGTCCTACAGCTCAGAGGGCCAGTGGAGGTTTTTTTATTGCGTCTTTGGATCGAGGAAGCACGCTCATTTTATCGCCTCGAAGAGCAAAAACATGGACAGCATGCGAACGGCAAGCATAAAAATCCAACGAACGAAAAATAAATTCTAAATAGAAAATGACCTTCTGATTTTATTTTTTAAATAATTAATAAAAAAACATTTTTAGAATAAAAAAAGCAATATAATTACCAAGATTATTTTTTTTTCCCCTTTAGCATTCATAAACACGATTGCCTTTTTGTCTTGCCAAAAACAATATTTTCCCAAAGAAACATAGAAGCAAGATAGCAATTTGTCTGGTTCTGTGGAGCTTTTTTCGGTCATATTATTTGTCATTCATCGCTCTTAGATTATTTTTAAGCTCTCTCTTTTTTTTCTTTTTGGAATTCTTGGTTGTCAACTGGAGACCGAGCAGAGCTGCTTCACTGTCAGGATCTACTGTTGTTCACAAAACATTGAAATGCTGAAAGCTTAACTTCTGATGCCCTTAACCATGAGCCAGAGACCATTGTCCAAATTACTAGCTGCTCTCAACCATGAGCCAGAGACTAGTACATTACAGTACACGTTACTAAACGAAAAACATACAGTTGCATGAAAAATATCCATCAGAAAAGACACTGAAAGATCCATCAGGAGGCATTGCCAACAAATTGTTTATTGACACGCTTGGAACCTTTATCTGGGACAGACGTTGTATGGAACAATGAGATGTTCTAAGATTGTTTGAGGAGCGCTTTCAGCATAACGTGCCACAGCCGAATAGAAATCTAATCAAAATGTTCCAGAACATTCTGGAAATGTTTTGTGAAATCGGGATATTCCACCCTGTAGCCTCAACGTGGCTAGCGGCCAAGGCTAATGGGGCTAGGACTGGAGCTCGACGGAAACCTCCTGGGAAAATCGGATTTCTTGACGGTAAAAAGAACGATTTTCCTTTTGGATCAAGCACATGCAATGCCCCAGAGCCATAATGGGGGGCATTGCGCGCTTAGAATCTGTCTTTGCAACAGGGTTTTGGAAACCAAGGTACAGTTTCACTGCAGTCTTTCTGCAATCGCATGGCAATTATTCCAAGTCCCTCGGGGGTTGAACCCTGGTATCTTGGCCACATTTTCTAGTTATGTCTGCCAATCTGGCAACCTAATAAGCTCCTCCTCCTCCCTTGCAGCTGATTGGCTAAGCAACCCCTTGGCCATTACTAGACAACACAAATTATATCCCAGTTGACCTTCAGTGGTAAGAACAAATGTTAAATTAAACACGATACGTGGATAGTAAATATGCCTTGTCCAGCATGCTAGTTTTATCCTATTTCAGGACATAGTAGGAATGTTTGCGGCATTCCAAAGCTTACATGAGCCAGAGAGGTTAGCTGTGGTTATCCAGAACTTCGCTAAATTGCACACCTGCTACTAAACGGCGACTACAATCTATACAGCGGATGCTAGATTTCGATGGCGTGTGTATCTGGGCCTCCCTCTGTTCAGCTGGCATCGTTTTTCTTTTTGTGACAGGGTAATTTCGGATATTGGTACAGGCATGGTGCATATTCAGCAGCGATACTGGAATACTGTTTTCAGAAGGGCATGGGGAGAAAAGGAAGCGCTGAAAAACATCTGTAACAATATATGGCACGAATTACGCGCAAATGTTGTTGTTTTACTGTTCAGTGTTTGGCTTTGCGTTCTCATGCTGTGGTACTGGATTCCGCTGCCCTTTTCCACGTTTCTCCTGAGCTGTCGGGCGGTATTACTGCATTTTATCATTTAACCCTTTAAGGAGTGAGATCGCAAATGTGATTACAGTGTTCTTAACCGAACGTTCCAATGCTGATGTCACAATCACCGCTGGCGATTGAAAGCCACAGAGTTCTGGAACGCTGACTTAGAATTTTGAGAAAAAAAAAACTACTCTTCAAAGGGTTAGTCCTGGCACTGTTAGGGGATGTTTGGGGGCAATGGGTTTGCTCGAAATCTGTTGTGCTTTCCCCTGCGTACCTGGAAGACTGGCGAACGCTAGCCTGGAGGTGCTAGCCCGTACCCGGCACCGAACAGGGTCGCTCTCCCAGATTTCGAGTCCTCTGGAAGGAACCCAGCGACTGAGAGAAGAGGGCTAAAAAGAGAGCTGCATACTTCAAGTGGAAAATATTCCAGCCCAGAGTCCCATCTGCTTTCACTTTGGAGCGCTGTTCTCCACCTAAATAAAGATCCCTCCTGTGTACTTTATATTGTGTGCCCCCCCCCCCCACCCCCTTCCATTTTATATTTCTGCAACTATATTACTATATTACAGGTCACAAAGGCACAAACCCCCCCCCCCCCCCCCCCCCCCCCCCCCCCCCCCCCCCCCCCCCTTGTCCTACAGCCTTTAATAAAACTGTCCTTCGGCAAGCCAGAAAATCACGGTCACTTATGATTTAACTTTTCCACCCCCCCCCCCTTCCTTAATAGCTTCCTGTTGGTGAAACTTGGCTACCCGAAATCGCGAACATTACCTGCTCTTCTCAAGCTCCCGTTTTGTCGAGCTCTCGTTCTTTCAACTTTTCGACGTCTCCCGGGTGTCAAGTTCCACCCTTCTGAGAGAAAAAAAAGGTCCAGGCTTCTTGTGTTTGGTGTTGGCTCATCCCACTCTTTGAATCTCACACGCATCCAATGCAATGTTGTATACCTAATGTGGGGCGGCATAGCTCAGGAGGTAAGACCAATTGTCTGGCAGTCGGAGGGTTGCCGGTTCAAACCCCGCACTGGGCGTGTCGAAGTGTCCTTGAGCAAGACACCTAACCTCCTAACTGCTCTGGCGAATGAGAGGCATCAATTGTAAAGCGCTTTGGATAAAAGCGCTATATAAATGCAGTCCATTTACCATGTGATCTCGTATACCCAATGTAACGTTGTACAGCTAATATAATGCTGTATACCATGTGATGTTGGACACTCAATTTAATGTTGTACACCTAAAGTAATGTTATACACCCAATGTAATATTGCACACCCAATGTCGTCCTTAGATATGACGCATTTTCTTTTACTCTTTCTACTTATGTACACCATGATGAGCAGGAGCAAGCATTAGCATTCAGGTAAACACTTTAGAGGAGCTCCCGTATCACCACTCTAAACAGGCTGATCCTACCAAATGAAACCCAAAAGCCACAGTGAAGAGACGTGACCTTACCTGGTGCAAAAGTGGAGGGGTGGGGCCGCTTCTGAAGTCCGAAACCGCTCGGGGGAACCTGCTGGCAGGAGGGTGCGTCCTGCCCCCCTTGACCCCGCGCGTAAATTCGAGAAGAGAACGCGAGACTTTCGACGCCATGACGGTTGCCAAGTTCCTAAAACGTGCTTTCACCGCTCGCGAGTACCTGTAAGCAATCTGGCTTTGTTTCTTCTCCTCCCGGCTACCACCAAACACCTCCCTCGGGGTCAGCAGTTTTAGTAACAAACAACTGGGAATATGTCAAAATGGATTCCCCATGGGGGGGGGGGCCAGAAGATGCAGTCAGCGCAGAACACACAGCACTTCAAAAACTTCACACATGGTGTGTGTTTGCGTGCGTGTGTGTGTGTGTGTGTGTGTGTGTACTTATGCATGTGTGTGAGTGTGAGAGAGAAGGTTGAGTCTGGCTTGGCTTGGAGCGATATCCATGTGAAAATGCTAAAGAGGATCTGCGCTTTGGCTTGTAATATAAGAACCCGGGACCCAAGGGTTGATTTCATAAAAAAAGAAAGACATTAATCAAAAGTGATGGACTTAAGTCTACGACAAATTTTAGGCAGTATGTGATTCAGTCGAAACACAATCACACACAAATGCGCAATCATTTATGTTTGGTTTAAATTCTGTAAGTCAAAGCAGAATAGAAAAAAAAACGTAATGGGGAGAGTAGACAAACTCTTTTAAATTTGTTACGGTTTAAAAATGACCACGTCAGCTTCAGCTTTGCAGTTTTAAATCAACCGTCTGCGATGTGAGGAGAAGCCAGGAGCCTGGATTGAGGGAGATTTTTTACGAATGCAGATGTGACCCCATCCGAGGATGGGAAATTTACCGAAGGAGATCCTCCTGCTGGGACGGGTAACAACGATCAAAAAGTGTTCACCTCCCAACCCCCCGCTTCCTCATCAGTGAACCCTGAAGCTATCCCAAGCGCTGGTCCCGTAAGGGATGTTGGGGGGGGGGGGGGGGGGGCGGGTCTGCCTTTCTCATGAATCAGGGATGAGCCGCAGGTCTTCCGCCGGGGTCAAAGGTCACGGCCTCTCTCCCTTTCATCCTCTGGGCGGACGAGCCCAGCTCCTAGCTCCCCGATTGGATGATTTATTTACCTGTTTGTTCGCTTGGCTGTGCCGGCCCCTTGAAGCTCTGCAGGACAGAAGTGCTGGCTCCCTGTGCTAAATGAGCTCTGCAGTCTGCAGTACTGGGGGGGGGCGGGGGGGTTTCTCCCAAATCTGCGTAAGTGAGCCCCCCCCCCCCCCCCCCCCCCCCCCCCCCTATCTGTTAACCCACTGGCAGCGTCACCCTGTGTCCTGGGTGTGCCCCCAGTTTGTGATTGGTACACCAAAAAATCAGAGGCTTCCCCCCGGTCTGCGATCTCAGTCCCCTACCCCCCTCCCGCCCCCCCCCTGGTCCCTGATTGAAATCCCCCCCCCGCTATTTTTTCTCAGGTACCATGACCGAAACTCTGGCACCACTGATGTGTTAGCCCAGACCCACTGGTTGGCCATGGGTTCAGGGGGGTCGTGAGATGATGGAATGATAAAATAACAATGAAACTGTGTGTATAATATATGTGTGTAAATATATGAAACTATGTGTATAATATACTTTCCGTATGTTCAGTGTACATGCCACATGATTGAGGAAAAAAGACATAATATATATATATATATATATATATATTAAATTTACTGTATATAAATATATTGCATTTGCATTTATTTCTCAGAATTTCTTCGTTGCTTATACCCTCCTGAGACCCAGCAGAGAGAAAGTTTAAGCATTTAAATTTTTTCTGACATAATACAAATGTCTTGGATGAGAAAAACATGCTGCAAGGAAAATATTTTCAAAAATATTATTTATTTTATTTTTATTTTTTTTTAAATCAAATGTCCCTGGCAGTGTAGGCTTCAGCGTAGTGGAACATACAGCTCTACAGATTAAGACCAGAGACTCAAATGTCCCCTACAGCGGACGAAAATGAAGTGAATTGCCAGGGTCTTAGCAGGATATGAAAGTAGCTAGACGAACATTTCTAGACCAAGACAAAGCAGTCACAGCCAAAGGTTGAGTCACTCGCAGAAACATTTGAACGTTGGATCATATGTCAAACTGCAACTTGCTGTTTGCATGGTAAGTGGGCCATGGAATCACGGGGTTTGGGATCGAGTTATAATTCGGTCCACTTGGGAACTGGCCGAATTATCACCCAGAAGCCACAGTGAAGAGGCTTACCTGGCTTACCTGGTACGAAAGTGGAGGGGTGGGGGTCGGGCATGAAGGTATGGGAAGTTGGGGCGATGTGGACGAGTCCACTCATCGAAAAAAGATGCGTGACTGGTTGGCCTTGGGAGATTTGGCCGACCACATCCTTCCTGACGGCTACCCTGGCTGTGGATAATTCTCCAGTCACCGGACCCCCCCACACCAAAACTGACGCCTCAGCGTTTTTAAAGGGGAACATGTTGACCCTCTCCACAGCCGGAGCTGGAGTGACTCACCGGACCGTCCGGAGCACCAGCGTCCTCCTCTCACGCTACTCCCAAAAAAGTGACTCATCTACCCACCATCCATAAAGACCCCCTTTCCTAGTTTTCCCAAAACCACTGAAATACCAAGAAGGCAAACATTATTTCAGGTAGAGGTACAAGGAAAAACTCTGGCACTGACTTATTATCCGTTACATGTTTTTTCATCATTGCACAATGATTTTTTTGCCGTAAAATGAGTCACCGATAGTTATATAAGAGAAGACTGCTAAATTCACAGCAGAGATGTTATTTTTCTCCTCACACTAATGATTTAAAAAATGTACCCCTAACCCCCCTGAGAGAGAGAGAGAGAGAAGAGAGAGGGAGTGATGGAGAGAGGGAGCGAGAGAGAGGGAGGGGGAGAGGAAGAGAGAGAGAGACAGAGGAAAGAGAGTGAGAGAATAGGGGAAGGAGAGGGAGAAGAGCAGCAGAAAAACTGAGTAAATTCCTGAACGCATAACTGCGTAGGAACTGCCATCCTGTAGGTGTGTTAAACTCTTAGGGCTTCCCTCGGTTCGTTAGAGTGCATATTACATTTCATTTCTTCACTCACAATAAAACGCCAAGGCCGTAAAAACAATAAAAGAACGTTTTTTTTTTTTTTTTTATTTATTTTTTAAAACGTAACGGTGGGGTGAAAATTTTTTTAAAACGCACTGAGCTGGGTGGGTCATAAATCACCATGAAACTCCCAAGCAGGCCGCCCTAGGGTAGGCCCAACGGCGCACCCCGTGCTAATGGGTTTAACACCTGCGTAAAAACGTCAGTTGAAGGCGGAGAGCGACACGCAGAGCCGAATAAAAACGCCGCCGTTCACACAGAGGTGTGATTTAGGGGTCCCCGATCTCCTCCGAAAGGGTCCACTGATGACGCAAGCTCTCCCGTGCTCCGTGTGGTAGCGTGGCCGAGCGGTCTAAGGCGCTGGATTAAGGCTCCAGTCTCTTCGGGGGCGTGGGTTCGAATCCCACCGCTGCCAGGTTGCATTCTTTATATAAAAATAAATGGATGCAATGCAAATGTTGCATATAGAGATTTGTAAATTGTACTGGATGAGAGCGTCTGCTGAAAAATGGTTGTAATGTTCTGTTCAATGCAGTGCTAAAAAGCATGTGATTAAATTAATCAAAGGTCTGATTGAAGACTGTGATTAGTTCCTAAGTTGATTAGCCAAATCAAATGTTTTAATGGTGGATTGGAAGTAAAGATGGCAACCCACACAAACCATTATTAGATCAGGGATTAGACGTGTGTGTGTGTGCGCGCGTGTACGTGTGTGTGTGTGCATGAGTGTGTGTGTGTGTATGTGTGTGTGTGTGGAAGAAGAGAAAGTGAAATGAGAGAAGATATTATATTGCATTATAATAGCTCACGCCATAACACTCCGAACATCTGCTGCAGGCCTCGGCTTGATGGCCATTGGCTGATGAAAAGCTGACCTTGATATTCACACAGATCTGATGGATGAGGACACTCCGGCCTGTCGCTCACTCTGCACGTCTCTCAGATCTTTAGATAAAAGCCACCGTAAAAAGAAACGCACGTCAAAGAGAGCCAATTAGAAACAATCGTGCCTCTCTGCTGTGTGGGGGGGGGGGGGTGAAGATTTCCAATGAGGAGTTCTTCTCTTTTCTCCAGCTGTTGTGGTATAAAATAAAGCCTTTGATAGGGGAGAACACCCGTGAAAAGGAAGAATCTAAAAAAAAAAAATAGGCGCAAGTTCAAGCGAGGGAAACAGCCCGAATTTTACCAATAAGGGCCTTGCTGTCATGGCAACGGGACCGACAGTTGGACCGCGTTTCCTCCGGATTGACTCCCTCTCTGATCTCCGGGCCGCGGCGAAGGCGCGGGTCACACGCGTGTTTCCGGGTTCGAGGCCGGTCAGAGGTCCTGAATCCGCGGGCGCGGTCAGTCAGCCAAACGAAAAAAAAGACGAGGCGCTGCGGTTGAGTAGGCGTGCAAAAGCGAAAGCAGCTCCCTCACAACGCCGACAGCTGTACTCTGCTGCCCCCAGACAGGACGCTGATGTTCACGCGATGCAGTTTAATGCTCATTAGGGTCTTTTTGTTCTCGTCTGAGTGAGATTTCTGTCACTTTGGGGAATTTCGTTCGTCCGCTGAACGTTAAATCATTAACATTCAGTAGAGCTGTTGACAAATCGTCCACCTAGTCTGCTCGTCTCGTACTCCCTGCCTCTGGGGGAGTTACTACACTTGATCCCCGATCTTTGCGTCCGCGTCTGAAGTTTAAGTCGCTCAGGACGAAAGCGTTTGCCAAATTGCAGAAAAGCAAACGGGTGTAAAGGATATCGTTAGTGTTGCTTAAGCGTTTCTCCACTCCCTGATTGTAGCCCGCGTGCCAAACACAACAGGTTTAGCGAAAACTTCATTCTTTTTTTTTTCTCGATTGCGAAACTCCGGACGAAATTTGACGCTAGTCCTTCGGTGAATTATGCACCGTGCCTTATGGCAAATTCGGGACAGTCGGTGACCTTACTTTGAGCTGGGTTCGTTTTTTTTTTTTTTTTGTTTTATTTGTACAGCGCTTTTTCGCACGGAGCCTAGAATGTCCCAAACCACTTTACAGGCATTCCAGACTCAAGCCCCCCCCCCCCCCCCCCCCCCCCCCAGGAGCGAGTCAAGGTACGAGAGCACTTCCACTCCAGATGGAGATCAGGGCCAAAGGCTGACATGGGAAGGGAGAGGGGAGAGAGGGAGAGAGAGAGAGAGAGAGAGAGAAGGGGGGGGGTGCATGCGTGCGTGTGTTATTTGTGTGTATAAGAGGGAGAGCAAGAGAGGGAGAGAGTCAGAGAAAGAGTGCGAGAGGGAAAGAGACAGAGTGAGAGAAATAGAGAATGAGAGAGCCACTCCAGATGGAGATCAAGGTCAAACCTGACATGGGGAGGGAGAGAGAGAGAGAGAGAGGGAGAGAGAGAAAGAGAGAAGGGGGGTGCATGCGTGTGTTATCTGTGCGCGTAAGAGAGAGGGAAAGCAAGAGAGAGAGAGAGAGTCAGAGAAAGAGTGCGAGGGGGAGAGAGACAAAGAAAAAGAAATAGAGAATGAGCGAGAGAGAGAGAGAGAGACAGAAATATCCAGCTGGCCCACCACTCGTGACCCTGGGGAGAGCTGCATGATGGATCTCCACCCAGATACCGGTCTGGGCCACCTTTAAAAAAAACCAGCCCATTCAGGGGCCTCCACCGTCCAAACACGCGCTGGCGGTGATACTGGCCGTGAACGGGCCGTGGATCTGCCGCTTCCCGAAAACCTCGCGGCTTTACCCCAAGCCGCTATCACAGCCATCGTTAATAACAACAGGGAACGACACACCATGTATATATATGAGCGCTGGACATACTAAGCGGCACGTTAATCACCGTGGTAACCGCGGTGACAGTTGACTCGTTGCGGTTAGCCTTCACCCGGGCTGCCGCGCTTCTGTGCCGCGGCAGCCGTCCCGCAGCTGTTCACCATCAGTCACGGCCACCTGTGGCGGAAAATGCCGGAATGGCGGTATCCGTCTGACGAGGCGCTCTTCCCGCCCTGGTTCCAGAGAGCCGCCGGGTTCGCCGTGTTCGCGCCGTCGCTCAACGCTTAAGCAGGCCAATTAAAACGATCGACGACGCATTTAAATTGCCTGATGTGGGCCGGCTTCTCGGCTCAGAACCGGTCGCTGATTTTCCTCTGAACGAGATGTACAGCCAACCCGGTGGGTCTCCTTGGATCTGGGTTCGAGGTACACCGATCTGTTTTTCTGAGCTGTGATTTCAGCCCGGAAAAGTACAGCTAGCTTGGATTTACAAAATGGGAACCTAATTTTGAGAGAGGAGTCAATATATTCCCCAATCACCCACTCAGTTAAAAATAGCTCTCCAAGGTTAAGAAGGGATTAGCCTTTACAGGGTTCTTGTGGTAATATCTGCAAAATTTGCATTTGTGTATGTTTCACAGATCCTTTTGAAATATATACAGATTATCTTACCATATGTTAGTAGCATGCCACTGGCTCAGAAGATGGATTTTATTGATTTTACATGATAGCTGCTTGTGTTGCCCGCGTATTGACTGCCAAGACCACACTCCCATTAAGAATAAATAAAAATTATATTTAACATTCACCAAATAAATTGATAAACCTCTTTCCCAGATTTTAAAAAACTGTCTTCCTTGGATCAAAATATTAAAATCACGTGCATTATTTAAAGCACTGAACAAATACCATTTGAAGAGAATTACAAAAACTGAGAAAGGGTAGAAGCAAATGTCAGCCTGCCATAATTATAGTGTCTTTTTAAGTGATATATTTTTAATATCATAGAACATGTCCCATTTTTTTTGTTAGGGAACTGAGAAGTTGAAGGCATATTGAGGACACTACGCTTTCAGGATTATGAAAATTTCATAAATCCGATCAGCATTCTTGTTTCTCTGGGTCCTTATAAAAAATAAAAGGCACAGCCTCCTAATCCCTGAAATGTCTTAACAAGGAAAAAAAAGTTTTATTCAAGAAGTTTTATCTTATTTTATTCAGAAGTATGTGGATTTTGTCCCAAGTTTTCTCCAGTGAACTAAACTAGCTTCTGATACATCAAAAGCGTGTCGTCATGGTGATGAAAGAACTAAATGGTTTGCGTGAGACTTCACGGACACAAGGAGAAAAGATACATGGCAGTGTAGTGTTAATGGGTAAAGAGTTGGTCTTGTGACCTGAAGGTCATAGGTTCGATTCCCCAGTAGGACACTGCAATTGTACCCATGAGCAAGGTACTTAACCTTCAGCATATATCCAGCTGTATAATTGAATACAATGTAAAGGTTGTGTAAGTCGCTCTGGATAAGAGCGTCTGCTAAACGCCTGGAATGTAATGTAAAAGAAAGGTGGGTTTCCTTAGGCCTGCAGACCCAGGCCATGTAGCCTCTTTTTTTTTTGCGTATGGCCGTAATGTCTCAGGAGTTATAGTGCTCGGCGCTCCTGAAACACACTGAAACACGCTCATACCCACAGCTGCGTTTGCTTCTCTCAGGACCGACAGTCCGGAGGAGGACAGGAAATGTCCAAACACCTGGAACGTCTCGCCGAATGGATCCGATTATGGAGTTTTCCAGTTCTCTGGATCTGCAGAAAAACCGTGCAGCGCTTGCATTCTCTTCTATCAATCCAAATGTCACCGCTTTCATTTTAATGAATTAAGATTATTTGAATTCGGAAGTGGATAGTGCAAACTCAAAAGCAAACCTTTTTTTAAACACGGGTAGATTAATCAGATGTCAGATTTATTGTCAGGGATTTTAAAAAGTAAAAAAATCAAAGGGGATGATTTGATGCAGCAAGAATGGATCCATCGAGCTCCCCCATAATTTGAACCCTGTCATACATCATCTCTTAACAATTGCTGTGCTAATGTAATGAGTCAAGCTCACTCAGGCTATCTGCACATGGTTAAGAAATGATACAACCCACCCTACGGGTGTTCAAAAGTGCAGCGCAATTTTACCTCAGGCTGGGCTGTGTAAATTAGAATCACGTTGTTTATGTAAAGATTTTTAGAAACTCCCCCAAACCTTTTGTTTTTTACTTTCTTCAGGGGGGTTCAAGTATTAATGACCCCTCCAACCCCCCCCCCCCCCCCCCCCCCCCCCCGTAATTTGCACCCTAGATCCACAGTTGACACGTTGACTGTGAGTGAGAACATGGATGACTGCGTGCCAGTGTCCCACCTCTGAGGTAATTAAGTAGTCTGAAGGTCCTCTGGCTGCTGTTCCACATTCAGCTCCGAAATGGCTTAATTAAGCTAAATCGTTTGGCCCAAGTGGAACAGTTTCTCTTCTTCTTCTTTTTTCTTTTTTTTCTTTCTTTGAAGCTCTCTTTGGCACCCAACGGCTCGGAAGAACTCATTCCTCCCGTCGGACGGCAGTTCTATCGAACGGCCGTTTGTTTCTCCTCTGGTTGGGTTTGATCGACCGGGGGGCCTTGGTGTTGGAGGCTGTTTTTCTGTGTGTCTTGGCAGTGGGTACCGTTGCAGGTCATGAATACATAGCAGAGAGTGGGGGAACCAGGGGTGCGTAAGAGCTGGACTTTTTAGGCATCGGGATGGGGGGGGGTGCTTCAAGGGGGTACAGTCGGAGTCGCGCACCACTTCCCAAAATGAGGTCAGCCACCATAAATCGGGGCTCCGCAGGGGCGTGATGGGTGGGAGCCTGCCCTGGCGATGGTTTCCGTGGCGCCCGGGATGCACAGCTGACGCAAGGGAGAATAACGAGTCCCTGGCTCAAGGGGGGGGGGTGCCGGGTGGGAATTGGACAGCACCCCCTCACCCCCCCCCCCCCCCCCCCCCCATCCCATCACGAATCCCCCAGAACTAAGGGACCACCCGTATAAAACTGGGTCTCACGATCTCCCTCTTCCACCTCACTGGCATTCTGAGGGGCAGTTCCCAAAACTGCGGGTGGAGGTCTGAATGCAGGTCCTGAGAGGGGTTGAGCTGGACTGCGAGATGTTACATGTGGAAAAACAATAACTTACCATATATTTTACCATACATCATATACTTATTGACGCTATTCAATATGTGTACAGTTTGACAGTGCTCAAATTAAGCACTGTGCTAGCTAAAGAATACATGTGCTTAAACAGACATTAAAATAGCCATTTCAAAAAATAACCGACATTTTTAAAAAAACACTTTGATTCCATACTTAACAGTTTTAGGCTGCAGGTTGTGGGACTCGAGCGATGTGCTCGCTCGTTAGGCGGGTCGTGAGCGATCGGGGGAGCGTCGGATTAAAGCACGCCGGGGCCCTCGCAGACCCCCCCCCCTCATTACGCACCCCGCCGCTCCTGATCCGTCGCTGCAAGCCGCCATTTCCCGACGTGTTTAAACCCGAAGGAAGGGGCGCCGAGATATTTGGGGGGCTAAGCACAAAAGAGAAAGCCTGAAATCCCTCATGAAAATCCCAGCGATGCGTGCGATAGCAACAACAGTCTCTCAGCACGGTTTGAGCAACAAGACGGGATTTGGACCACGCGTGTTAATGCCGCTGCTGATATATTGCATATCATAATATTATTGTAACACTAATCAGGCGAACTCACCTGAGGTATGCCTCCATGAAGTTATGGCGGCTTGGCCAACTGCCTCCTTGAGAAAAAACGAAGCCGTCTAGCGATGTCGGGCTCGTAATAGCTCGGTGCTGTGAGCCCCCCGCTCAAATTGACGTGGAATAAATTTACCCGGCTTCCAAGTATGTGCTTCGCTAACAAACGAGTGATCAATTGCTGTGTATAATGAATCATGACCTCATGTAGGCGGGGCTGCAGCTAGCGCCAGCAGCTCAAGCCAACTCAACTACTGACCTGCAGCACAACGCTCGCTCGCTAAAGCTGGTGAGAATAGCAGGAGCAGCTTCCCTTTTCCACACAAGGTGGCTTTTTCCCTCTGAATCCAGCTACTAATTTTTGTCCCCCGGAGGGGACATGAGTCATTGGTCTTAATCTCAAGAATCACATATTCTGTGAATGTATGACACTACAAGGGACTTTCAGTAAAAGGTAAATCAATATTATTTTTGAAAATATTTTCTCTTGTCAACCAAGACACTTAATTATTATGAACAGAGAGTCTGGGGTCAAGACTAGAGATGAGTTACTGTGATTGACTGCAGTGTAGGGTGACACCATTCTGGCTCCCAGGCCCCCGCCCTCCTCATGTGCTATAGTCACAATCTCTTCCAAATTAGAGGTATTGTGATTGACTGCAGTGGAGGGTGACGCCATTTTGGCTCATTGAGCCCCACCCTACTCAAATGCTCTAGCCACTTTCCCTTTGTAGCCTGAGGAGAAGGTCAGTCATGCTTTTTCTCCATCGGTGAATTAAATTGAAATGAGGCAGAGCCAGGAACCTCATGAACATGACAGTCATACCCAAAACTAGTTCCTCAGCCAAGACATGGCTTTGCAATGCTTTCATCTCATGTTGCGGTTCCATGTGTGTCTCTCTCCCTCCCTCCCTCTCCCTCCCCCTCTCTCTCTCTCTCTCTCTTCTCTCTCTCTCACACACACTCTGTCACACACTCTCTTTCTCACTCTCACTCTGTCTCTTTTCATCATTTCTCTCTTTCTCTTTCTCTCTCGCTCTCTCTGTCAGCAGATCCAAGTGCAAACCCAAATAAGTGCGCTCTGTGACTAGCGCTCCAAGCAAAACTGCAGGCCCTGCAAGCGCAATCAGCAAGAACACCGCTAAACAAATATCTGCCCCCACCCCCCAATCCCCACAGGAGCACTGAGCACCTCCCCACAGGAGCACAGAATCACCTCCCCACAGAAAGACTGAGCACCTCCCCACAGAAGCACTGAGCACCTCCCCACAGAAGGACTGAGCACCTCCCTCCAGAAGCACTGAGCACCTCCCTACAGAAGCACTGAGCACCTCCCCACAGAAGGACTGAGCACCTCCCCACAGAAGCACTGAGCACCTCCCCACAGAAGGACTGAGCACCTCCCTACAGAAGCACTGAGCACCTCCCCACAGAAGCACTGAGCACCTCCCTCCAGAAGCACTGAGCACCTCCCTACAGAAGCACTGAGCACCTCCCTACAGAAGCACTGAGCACCTCCCCACAGAAGGACTGAGCACCTCCCTACAGAAGCACTGAGCACCTCCCCACAGAAGCACTGAGCACCTCCCCACAGAAGCACTGAGCACCTCCCCACAGAAGCACTGAGCCCCTTCCCACAGAAGGACTGAGCACCTCCCCACAGAGGCACTGAGCACCTCTCCACAGAAGCACTGAGCACCTCCCTACAGGAGCACTGAGCACAGAACTTCATCACACAGTAAAAAACACACAGCCCAATGTGAAGGACACAGTGCATCACTGCTCACAGAGCTGGCTGCTGGTATAAACACTCTCTGCAGTCAATTAGGGCCACAACCATCCCTGGGCCTCACAATTCAAGTTTAAAGTTTAAAGCCACCCCCCTCCCCACCTCCGTCCTGCAATTGCAAGTCCCCCCTCTCCCCGGTTCGCCCTCGGTTCATCTCCAAAAATCTTTCTTTAGGGCCACCAAAGTCCCAGATGACTGCTCAGGTGCAGACAAACATGTCAGTTGTTTTATCACATCGTTTTAGGCAGAAGAAGGGAGGAAGACATCGTCCTCGCTCTGTGGCCCCCAGGCCAGAGGGGGGCGCTCCGCACCGCACCACACTCTAAAAAAAGCAGCGGGTGACTGCTTCGGGCGCGCTAATTCATCTCCCGTTTAAAAAAAAAAAAAAAAAGATTTCACTCCGCGAAAAACGAAAAATGAAACTTTGCGATGGCGCCGGGCCACCCGTCAACAACCTGTGCCATTGGAAAAGAGTTTCTAATCTCGTCCTTCCCAACGACGGGAAACGTGAAGAGCGGAGCCCGGGAAGGCCGTTAATCATCCGAACAGGGACGGGGGTGCGGCTGCCAGACGGGCCTGTTTCACGGCGGGGCCAGCTGCCTCGCTGGACAGGTTCTTAAAAAGCGGCCAGGGTTTTTAGTGCCTGTGCATCACAGGGAGGAAAAGAGCTCGCCAGTTAAGATGGAGGAGACAGGAAAAGAGCGTTTCTTTTTTTTGGGAGGGAAGTGGCAGTTGGGCGGAATGTCTGACAGCGGTTCATTCCGTCTTATTTTTGGACGACTTTTGTTCGGCGCACGTTGTTAGCATTAAAGCTACGTTAAAGTCCTTTTTTTTTTAACCTTTAATCCTACTCTTAATATTCACTATTAGAATCAGAAGCACAATCAGAGGTAGTTCCTGCGCTTTGATTCCAGTTACAAGGGTTTTTCAGATACTGGGGTGAGAAAAAAAAGAGAAGAAAATCTTCAGAAGTCACTCAGATTGTTCAGCTAGAGCCCCACCTAGTGCTTAAAATGAACATTACATCTGAGCATCCCAGTCAGTTATTTTCCTGCTCCAAGGTAAACTGGCATCGAAACCAGGGGCAACCAACCCTGTTCCTGGAGATCCTCCATCCTGTAGGTTTTCACTCCAACCCTAACAAAGCACACCTCATTCAACAGCTAGAGATCTCACTGAGCTGCTAATTAGTAGAATCAGGTGTGCCAAATTAGGGTTGAAATGAAAACCTACAGGACAGTCGACCTCCAGGAACAGGGTTGGTTACCACTGATGTAAACAAACCCATCCTTCTTTCTGTTCTTTAGAAAAACAAACGTGGCTAAGTGACCCTCTCAATAGTCCATTTCTTTCCACTATAGACAGTGAAAGATCGCTAAATTAGATCATAACTTCATTGCTTTGGTTAGCAAGCTTAAGGCTGAAATGATTCATACTGGAAAAAGGTATCCGGCCAGAAAATGTCTTCTAACCTCTTACTCAGTCATACCAGTGGCTTTTCAATCGATGTCCATGCAAACTAGCCATCACCTTGGAAGGGCTGCACTATGTGATGTCAACCAATGGAAGAGTTACAGGAATATTAATATCTATCTGCATGTGGACTCTCTTTTCTACAACAAAGGGTCTGATTTACTTTCAATATGACTCCGGGACATTTAAAACACTGCAAAAAAATGTATTATTCAAATATATGGAAATTGTGTTTGTGAAGAAAGGCTTCAACATCTTTAGATCCAAATAACAAAAAAAAGACATTTTAAAACGGGACAACAGCTGGGAGATATTCTTCTGTGACCATTCTCAGAATTTTTAGTTCATTTTTTAGTTTCCAGTTGGAGCAAACGTTTAGTACTGAACGCTGATACCAGTTACGCAGTACTGGCGAAAACCCTGGCCAAGGAACCCTGTTATTTTACCGCAGTGCTTTGCAGTCACAGTTGACATGTAATCCCACAGTAGGGCGCTAATGGAATGGCCTGTATTGGAAACGGCTCTTCTGTTCCTCGCAGTGAGGTAATGGGAGCGGACAGGGCTCGTTTCCACGGCCAAGACGGCGCTGGCATCGCTCTTTTTCGCGCACGTGCGCGTGCGTCGGGGTGAGATGGGGTCTGGACGCGTGCGACTGCGCGCGCGTGAGATTGGCCCGTAGGGCAGGCCAGCAAGTCTATGTGTAGTCCCCCCACGGTATAGCACACTGCTGAGGCTTTTTTTTTACTATGTTTTTCAGCCCTATCTCTGTCTCTTGCTTTTCCAAGAACTGTAAGAACAGAACTGAAGTCCGAACAGTCCGGCATCTTCATCCCGTATCTGCAATCTCCTCGGAGAGACACAAATAGAGAGAGAGAGAGAGGTGGGGGGGGGGGGGGGGAGGGAGGAGAGAGAGAGAGAGAGAGGGAAAGGGAAAGAGAGAGAGAGAGAGACAGAGGGAAAGAGGGAAAGAGAGAGAGAGAGAGAGAGACTCTCGAAGGCCCCAAAAGGGAGAAGGAGGTCTGAAATCGAACACCCTGTGAAACGTCCCTCTTCTTCCGTGCTGTCAAAATTCATTTAATTTTTATTTTTTAAACCTCTCATAAGTATCTTGTGCAAACAGTCTGTGTGTAGAGACCCACTTGGATTTTAGGTGTATTTGTGTCTGTGTGTGCATGTGTGTGCGTGTGTGTGTGTTGTGTGTGTGTATTTCTGTGTGTGCATCCATGCACGTGTGTCCGTTTACGTGTGTGTGTGTGTGTGTGTGTCCACTGTGTACCATCTTTTTGCTTGAGTTATCCCCTCTATATTGAAGCTGTGCTAACTAAGCTATACCCCTTCATAAGATCCAGTTCTCCTCCTGAGATGAGCCAGCTCTGGCTCAGCGATGGATCCCATTTTTATTGGCTTCCCATCGGCACTGAAATGGGGGGGTAAATCTCACTCTGTCTGGGCCTCCGGACTGGGTTCCAGCCCCCTGTTCAGTGCAGCGTTGGGGGGGTAAATCTCACTCTGTCTGGGCCTCCACACTGGGTTCCAGCCCCCTGTCCAGTGCAGCGTCGGGGAGGGGGGGGTAAATCTCACTCTGTCTGGGCCTCCGCACTGGGTTCCAGCCCCCTGTTCAGTGCAGTGACCTGTGGTTTTCTCAGCTGTGGTGAAGATCCTATCAAATCACTCCAACCAGGAGCTCACAGGAGACAGATGGATTCCCTCAGGAAGTCGTAGTACGTGTGGACCAAGGGGAGGCGCACGCAATGCTCTCAGGCCTGTCCACTACAGCTATTTCTGTTTACACGAGAGAAACGAGCTACCAAACATAAGGTTTACATTAGCAGCAGAGGTGCTGCAGTGTAACCATGGGTCCATCAGCAACCAGAGTAGTATACTGGGTAAGGAGCTGATCTAGTCAACCTGAAGGTCACAGGTTTGATTCCCAGGTTGGACGCTGCCATGGTACTCTTGAGCGAGTGTATAACTGGATGCAATGTAAATGTCCCTCTGGGTACGAGTGTCTGCTAAATGCCTGTAATGTAATGTAACCATAATGACAGCACACTGTTGTCAGTTTCTCCATATGACAGCGTTTCACCATTTCGGTGCACTTATAAAAACACACGTCAACACTTTGATATGAAATAAGTCCTGCCAGCTTGTTTCGTGGTTTGCCAATGAACAAAAAACGGCCAGTTACTTCTGGTAAATCGTGACCTCATGTAGGTGGGGCTAAGACATTCCAACCAATCAACCACTGACCTGATCGGTAGATTGCTACAACCAATCAGATTGTGGGATTTTTTTTACTTTTACGGAAACCAATCCACAAGCCGATGCAGTTTCAGATGTTCCAGACACCAGAGACAGAGTGTCTGGGGTTCGAGGCTATGAATAAGGAGACACTCTTGCAGAGCTGGTACCCACATCTCTGACCAGTTTTGATTGGCTCTCCACCCAGTCCCCCCCCAAAAAAAGCCGCATGCTACTCTGTGTGGTGGAACACTGCAAGATTTTTAAAAAAGTAAAAACACGGAAAAGTGACAGCGTCCGGATTTCTGACTCGGATCGGACAGCGGTGGCTAAGACAACAATCCCCGGCATCCCCTGAGCAAAGGAAACAGTTTGAGATGTAATTATGAGCGTCCTAGAATGTTTTCATAACTCTTGAGAACCAGGGACACTGAGACGGAGGAGGGGTCGGTTCAGTCAGTTTATCCTGCTTCTGTGTGGGGTTGCTTCAGATCTGCTGGAGGACAAAGCCTGATTACTCATTACATTAAGCATTTAACAGGCACTCTTATCCAGAGCAACTTAGGGGTTTTACATGCTCAATACAATCGATTTATACGGCTGGATATTTACTGAAGCAATTCAGGAGAAGCACCTTGCTCTAGGGGACAGGGGCAGTGCTTCACCTGAGAATGGAACCTGCAGCCTCTGAGTTGCAAGCCCAGTTTCCCAACCGTTAGGCGGCACTGTTGCCCAGTGTGGACAAACAGAAAGTGACAAGGATGACCGTCAATCCAAAAGAATGTTTGCATCCAAGCCAAGTGGAGTACACCAGGGCTGCCCAACCATGTTCCAGGAGATATACCATCCTGTAGGTCTTCAGTCTAACCCTAATTTGGCACATCTGATTCTACTAATTAGCAGCGCAGCGAGATCTCAAGCTGTTGAATGAGGTGTGCTCAGTTAGGGTTGGAGTGGAAGCCTACTGGATGGTAGGTCTGTTCATGAAACCTAGTGGCTTGCGTTACAGTTGCGTTACACTTAATTTCCTTCCTTCTTACCAGCTAATTAAATACCCCAGACTGTAACCTGCTCAACCCATTTTATTTGCTGAGGTAGATCCATCATTACATTTCTGTTAGCATCCATTTTACCCTTACTTGTGTCCGTGTGACAATTATCTGTAAAAAGCGCAATACAAATTAAATTGAACTGAAAAGAATTGGAATTGAATGTGGGTCACCGATAGGTTTTAATGAGCCCGTACCTTAAAAGCTTTCACAAAATGCGAAATAAATGTGGAAAATCTTTTTTATTTTTTATTAAAGCAGCCAGCGGAACAGCACATTAATGTTTAAATTACAGTTATTATTCCCATTCAATGTACCAACAAAGAGAATTTGTGATGGGCGATGCAGAGAGCTATAATTGGCCAATAATGATGATGAATTGCGCATTCTAAAAAGGCATTGATTAAACTAATTAGAAAACAAACATTTCAGACGGTTTGTTTTCCGTGGCACGCTACCCTTTCGCTGTAAAGCACCGGGCGCATATTCTCCGCGCTAGAACATGCTTTCCGGGGAAACCAGGACATGGCAGCTAGGGGAGAAATCTGGGGCAAAAGCGTAGTGCCAGAATCCAGCATCCTGGAGTCATTTTTCTCGAGTAAGTGTCCCGTTCGCTGAACAGTGTTGCACCACCACCACCGCTAACATCTGGCAGCGTTTCTCAGTGATCATTGTAAATAAGAAAGAAAAAAAAAAACATGTCACATAAAATGTCTTATTAAACAGTGCTGTTGGGGTGGGGGGAGGCAGAACTGTCACTCACTGATGGTTTTCCACCCCCCCAACCACCCACCATGTCTGTCAGACTCAAACCTTTATTTATACTCGCTCGACCGGCATTCAACCGCTTCTTCCAGGGGGACAGTTTCATTTTAAAAAGGTGCGCGCGAGCCAAGCGTTTTCCCGAGTAGGCCTACATTTTTTTTTATAAACAGTGTATGAATAAGATCGCTATATCACGCTAACTGCGTATTACTTGCCGGTCTGTCACTAGAGAAACGTACCCTGAAACTGTACAGACGCAGTCCTGGATATGATCTAAGGTTGTTTTTTTTATTTTTTAAATTCGTCGGAATAATACATTATTTCTCAGAGAAATAGGGCCAGGAGTAAAGACCTTTGCAGGCTGCTTTTCGTTAGCAACCATACATCCCTAGTGTGTGGGTCATTAGTGTGTGAGTCTGGATGGGCAGAATGGCCCGCTCTCGTAATATGTCATAATGCATCATAATGATTCTAATGTTTTTATATAAAAATTCAACCAGGGCCTCATTAGTGAGTTACAGGCGTCTGTGGCCACAACAGAGGAACCCTTCAGACTGTAGCTTTCTCTGGGCAGTAAATGGGTGTTTTTCACGAGTCAGCTGTCTGTTGGCTTGCATACATGAGAGGATTACTCTGAAAGTCCTGCGAGAACACAGGGACCCCCTCTCAGCCCCCCCCCCCCCCCCCCCCCCCCCCCCACCCCCACCCCACCCCCCCCCACCCCCACTCTGGAAATGAGTTTATCCTGTATACCGAAATTCTAAATAAACAAGATATCTGATACCTTCTCTGTGTGGATCACCCTTATCTCTGCAAAGGAAGTTTAAACAAACATTTGCTTTCCACTGGCCCTTGTGGCAATTTCAGTTTGCCGACTCTAGATGTAAACAAAACATGCTGTGCATGGCAGACAATTAAAGAAGTAGCAGTTTTGTTTTTACATTTATCAAGACAGAACCGAAAACCGCAAACCAGAGGGGTTTGATAGACTCTTAAATATTTATCCTTCCGCAGAGGAACATTAGTGTCTTTCTTTATCTGTCTATTATCAGCGATTCGTACATTTTTTCCCCCCTTTCGTTTGCTTTTACAGGCTTTCGGGGAGTGTTGCATGTGATCGGGCTGTCGGGTTAAATTACGACCAGCTTTTTGGCAATCGTAAAATCACCACGGTGTTTTTTTTTTTTTTTTTTTTTTTTTTTTTAATGACCATTTATGTTTCATTAAGCGTCTTTGATGTATTTCTGAAGCGGCTGAGTAATATATTTGCTGGCTTTTCCATTATTCTTTGTCCCGTGCGTTCTGGTCCGATGCCTACCATGACGTGGGACCGCTCGCCGCTTAAAGGAAAACAGACGTCCTCGCTCTGGATGCGCCTAATCTGTTTGTTTCGTCGCCGAGAGGGCAGGAGAAGAGAGAGGAGCCTGCTCCCCTACAGCGAAACCGACCGCTGTTTTATTTCCACAGTGCCACCCCGGCCCAGCTCGAGCCTCTGCGCCACCGCAGGCGAAATTGCGGACCAGGGGGGTGGGGGGTGGGGGGGGGGGGGGGGGGGGGAGTTTGGGGAGGTGGCGGGGTGTCTGCCAACTACCTGAGCACAATAATGTGGGCTGTTTTTCCCCCTTCATTTCTCACCAAGGATGGATTGAGCCCCAGGCGACCGCCCTTGTCGGTGCGACCCCCCCCCCCCAGGCGACCGCCCTTGTCGGTGCGACCCCCGCCCCCCCGTACTTGTCGCCGATGCCCAGACCTGGGCCCGGTTACTGCTCTATGACACGCTCGTGCCGCTCACTGACAGAACTGGGTCACGTTGAGTTGAGGGCGGGGACATTCGTTCGGATCTGGAAAACCCTGAGTTTGAGTTCTTCTGTAGTAAAAAAAACATCAACCCATTAGTACGATTTTTATAGGACCATAGGATGCCATGGCTTTAAAGAACCTTTGTGAGACATAAGACAAGGCCATTCAGCCCAGTCTAGCTCATCATTAACCGAGTAGGGAGTGGCCAGTACTGCATCAGATCTGGACTTGAAAAAAATTCCACTTTCATTTGTAATTACACTTTTTTAAGGAGAGCAGGCAGTCCATCCTCCTATGATATGTTTCTACTTTCTTCAGACAGGAGGAAGCAGAGAAGGAAACCTCTTACTGCATGGTGGGATTCTGGGATTTGTGTACGTCCTGAGAGTCCCACCACCCTCCAGCTGCACTGCACCAGATACTTTACCTCCATGAGGAATTTACCTTCAAACAATTTGCGTCTATGCTTCCTTGTTCTGCTTGACAAATATCATGCAGTTCACTTCTTTAATCCCTTTTATGATTTTTTTATTATTCAGTCACGTCTTTCTTGACACACCATTATTTAGTCCATTAGTCGTGGTTTCTAGGTTATGCATCCAGATAGTGGCAGACACCATTCACAGAAAAGCTAAGTTGATGCTGTGTAGTCAAAAACTGTCCACTTCAGGCATGCAGATTTTATATATACATATACAAATATTCGGACAGTAACATATTTTTGTTGTTTTGGCTCTGTACTCCAGCACTTTGGATATGTGTGTGTGTGTGTGTGTGTGTGTGTGTGAGAGAGAGAGAGAGAGAGAGAGAGAGAGAGAGAGAGAGAGAGACAGAGAGAGAAGAGAGAAAGAGAGAGAACTTGAGATGGTTTTGAAATGACATTCCACATTCTACATTTTTTGGAAGACTGTTGTTCTTGTGAGGATTTTCCATTTTTAAGACTGCATATACTTTTCTTTGTCCACAGTGACTTCCAAACTACTACATGTCAAAATGTACTATATCAAATCGCACCCCAAATTTAGCATTTACCAACTAGGCTGTAGGAGAGAGACTTGTACTTCAGACAAAAAAAAAAGTAAAAAGTTGGTAGGCTATTTTCATCCACCATTTGAAAATGAGTACTTTACGCTGGTGGTTTGGTGGATGTCGTGTTTATTCGTGTACAGTCTTGATGTATAACTTGTCCAAATGTGCATCCTTTTGCATAAATGTTCGTGCAAACTTTTTTAAAATTCCCAGCATATTTTGTTTCTCAAAAGTAGGAAAAGATCTGCCCAGTAAGACAGCGCGTTCTCTCTTTTATTTTTACATTACATTATTACTTCGATACAGAACGTGGGATTGGGGTTTTTCCCACCATTAATATTAATTTGCTTCAATCTCTCAGCTGTGATACATATTGAATCCAGGAAAGCTGACTCTTTGAGATCTAAAACTAGCTCCGGTGTCATGCCGACCACAAAATGCATTTCTATGAATGATCAAGCAGTAATTTAATTCTGTCCCATCTAGAATGCTTATAAGCCTGTTTTATACTTAATGCTCATTGAAATTCAGGGCAAATTTCTCTAACTGGCTTGATTCATAGTAACAAATATACTTAAATATACATACAATATAAATTTAAAAGGAGATATTGCAACAGGGGCTAACAGCCCTGCAATGCTCTGAACCCCCTTTTTTTTTTTGTTGTTTTTTTTTTTTTTTTTTTTTTTTTGTTTTTTTTTAAATGTCTTTGTTTCCATGGTACCGTACAGTATTCCTGGCTCGGGATAGGTGCCGCCTGGTTCTGCACAGATATCACCACATCCCCTCAGCCTTTCTGGTACTTAAAGTTCCTTTCCCGGTTTTTTGGGCTTTGGGATTTTTTTTTTTTTTTTTTTTTTTGTTTAAAGCCGAATCACATTTACCGTAACAGAAAGTGAGAGGAAACCTTAGTCACGGAACCTTGGCCGGTGACTCACGGCTGCGGTCGTAAAAAAAAAAATTAAAAAAACCCTGCGCCAGCAGATACAGATGCCCCCTAAATGAATTAACTCAACGGAAACCTTCAAAGAAAAACTTTTTTTTTTTTTTAAGCCATTCGATGACAGGACGCTCACCTTGAAACACTATTAATAATGTCCTGCCCCCTATAGCTGGGCGGCAGTAAGGCTGCATTTGTGTCTGAAGGATAAGACCATGGCCTTGCACGTTTTCTGTGGAATGTTAAGGCTACACTATATGCTTTGGTGTATAATGTAAATGGACTGCATTTATATAGCGCTTTTATCCAAAGCGCTTTACAATTGATGCCTCTCATTCGCCAGAGCAGTTGGGGGTTAGGTGTCTTGGTCAAGGACACTTCGACACGCCCAGGGTGGGGTTTGAACCGGCAACCTTCCGACTGCCAGACAATCGGTCTTACCTCCTGAGCTATGTCGCCCCATGTGTGCTTAATACCTATGTATAATTTCGTCTATATATAAAAATACAATATTTTATTTATAATAATTTATAATAATATTACAAAATTTAGGGAATTCCAGAAAAATACATTTTTTTTTGTAATGGAAAAATGTAAAGTTTTAAAGTTGATGTCGCCATCACATTAAGAATTGCATTCCCATTCCCCATACCCCGCGTTTGCAGCCAACTACCGCCGTCGCTATTCCAGTATTACTCTGGAACAGGGTTAACAGGTCCTTGGAGGGATCGAGAAATTAATTTTTGTGCTGGGGGAAAAAAATTGATGAAGGGTCCCCCCGCGCATGCACGCGCGCACATACACACCCCACCTCCAGGGGTCTCCCGGGACTCGCTGGTGTCCGAGGGGAGGCTTTCCTTGTTATATCCCCTTAGCTCCGCCTCTGGACCCTTGAAAACATGATCCTCTATAATTCCTTCTTTCGTGCATATATTATGTTATGCAACATATGAAAAGACAGGGATCCACCAGAGTCCAGATTTGCTATCCAGAGAGATGTAAAATAGTGACGGATGCAAGTTTATTTTAAATGACAACGTGTGGTTCTGTTTCTGTGGTTTCAGTTAACAGTGCGTGCTTGCTCTGATGTTAAAAAAAAAAAAAAAAAAAAACCTGGCCATAGGATGTTTCTACTTGAAGAATTTTACTGACACCATGTGACCGCACTGGAACACCGCAGGATATGTGCGAATTCCCCTGCATAATTGTTTGAATAAAGTGACACAATTTATTTATTTATTTATTTATTTATTTATTTATTTATTTATTTATTTATTCAGAAAATTATGTTCATGACATTCAACACTGAATAGCATATACAATTTATTCTAATCAAAATAATTGCTTTGGACTCGATTTAACCCTCACATTTAAGTGAAATATGTTGAAGAGCTATGTTCTGACAGAGATAGCTAAGTGAAAATACGCAATATTTACGATGACGACACCCGTGCTGGGATTATTTTGGTCTATGGCCTGTCACACTCCGCGCACTCGTGGATCCCTGCCTCCGGGCTGCGCCCGCGCGCAGTCTCTGCATCCTCCACGCTGTCCCGCGAGGCGGAGGAGGGGCGAATGGAATCCTGTCCGCGCCTGTCGTCAGTTCCGTTCGGCCTTTCCACGCAGGATTGGAAGGGGGTGGCTGTACTGGATAATACAAACAAGAAACCAGAGGTTGAAAGAGGCCATCGGACAAGTCATGCAATAGAACAACGCAGCCAGTTTGAAGTTGCCCTTGTCTGTCACAGCGTGGATATATGTATTAGGTTGTACGCTAATTGGAAACGAAAACGCAGCTAGCCAGCTGGAGATCGTGAACTCTGGATTAACAGTCGCTCGCTAGCTAGCTAGCCAGCTTGCCGGGCAATTCGGAGGACCGAATTCGCACAGGTAAGGAATCACGATTCGATTACTACTAGTGTTTTTGCGTGGCAACCCGTATTTCGTGTTCTTGGTTATCTTATGGGGATGCGTTGAAGATTATTGCAATCCAGCATCTTTTTTTCTTTTTCTAATTTTTGCACGTCTGCCAAATGGGCTAAGGTATTTCGCCAATCGCTGCGTCTTGGCAAGTCTAGCACCTCTTCCCATCACGGAATGATGCAGATCGAAATTGAAAATAGTGGGCCTTTTCGGAGGAGAGGTGCATCGTCGTCCGACACAGGGGTTGCTGCTAGTGGTACGGTTCAGAAAATAGCCAGTGCTTTGATGGCCAACACTTAGGCTACAGTCGTGTAGCTCCTTAACGTCTGCTTGTCAAAATGAAATGCTTAGCAACCTATCTTACGGGAATACAGTCGACTTCTTAAACACGCGTTTCCGAAATTATGAACATTGTTGTGTTTAGATGCGGTTAGCTGGGGATACAGGCTGTACTGGGCGAATTCGTAAAAGGGCTGTTGAAGTTGAGTGCATGCGTTTCTTCACCTGCTGTGCACCTGCCGCTATTTGTGACCTGGCCGACAACAAAGTCCAGGTGGCGACAGCAGGTGAACACATTTCGTCGCTGTCGATATCTAACCCAGAAAACCGGCGTGGTGCGAGTTTAACGTTCACAGGCGTAATTTATCCAGAAATGTATTAAGCTGATCATGGATGCGTTTCTGCGAGGAGCAGGTTGCTAATGGCTTAGCAGCTAACCTGCCGTGTATGTCCTCCCCATAGTCAGTAGCTTGTCACATTTCAGGCTGTATTTTATCGACTTGACCGTTGCATGGGGTCAAAAGGGACCGTACGTGTCCATGGAATCTAATCAGCAGCAAAAATTTAGCACAATTTGTTTCAGTTATTAAATAATTAACATTTTAATATTGCGCTGATATCTAAAGAGCCTTGGGGTATCAAGCATACCAGGGCCTCTATCTAGCTTGCATTTCTTGTGTTGAACTCAAGGTACTTGTCGTTGGGAGGTGGCTACGTTGTTTGCACAGGTTTGCTCATAGTTTTAAGGTGTCGTGGCTGTCTGTCAGCGGTCGTCTAAAAGATGCACCGTGTCAATCGTGTAATCTAGACTCACACTGGTGCACCCTAACATACGGATATGTTTCCACGTGCGTGTTATCGGCGGAACATCGTGATACCCACGAACCCGATACACCACAGTACAGTAGATCCGTTGTTATAGGAATAGGGATCCGCGGATGACGTTGAACGCTGTGTTGTGAAACGCGGACACTTGCTCTAACGCGACTGTTCATTCGTAAAAAAAAAAAAAAAAAACTAATCGCTTGTGTGATTGAATTGACTCGACGCAGTCCTTTAATTATAGAGATTCTTTACGAAAAATCCACGGTTTGTGCTGTGCGATGCATCAAGGTGGGTGGGAAGAAAAGCGATCAACGAGTAGGCTACTGGGTGTTAAGTCCAGAATGAAAGGCAATGAAAGTCCCTTTGTGAAGACCATTGGTTTATTGTTTATTTTCTACTAAATTTGACATTTAAATAGTGCATTTATCTCACTGAATACTAGCACAATTATATAATAATAATTAATTAATTAATTAATTTATGAACATACTCTCCTTTATCCTCCACTGACTCAATATTAACTCCATCCATGATTGAAAAAGGCTTGCAGCGACCATAAGCTCCCAGTCCTGAGCTGTCTGTACCTAATTTGGGGCGGTTGTCGTAAAGTAGCCTTGAGGAATGGGCCTTTGCTTGCTCCATGTCTACCAAGTGGTTAGTATGGGCCCCAGTGAATTGTGGGAAATAACCATGGCGATGTACTGATATGTCAGCTCGGTGTCTCTGTAATGACACCCATGCATGAACACTTCCACTGTCCTTTTTGTGCCAGGGAGAGTTCACAGCACCGATGAAGGGAATTCCAGTTGAATGGAGTGAGATTTATTCACTCTTCTGAATGAAGGGTTCCAAAAAGGCTCCTCTGTGTCTCCATAGACGAACCCTGTCTGGTTTAAGGGTTCTTTATTGGGCAAAATGGCTCAATCTGAGAGCTTTCACATGTTTCACACCAAACATAGAGGGCTCCGTAAAGCACCAAAATGGTTTCCCCTTTGGAGATGAGCCAAAGAACCTGTTTGTGGTAAGGAAGTTTACAGCTGATGATGTGCAATGTTTGACATGCTCACATATCTCATATCTGTCAGGGCAGCAGTGGCTGTTGATACCTTCTTAACCTAAAGCTAAATCGGAAAATTTGAACAACAGTGAGGTCATAACTTACTGGGACCCAAACCCTGAACAAAACAAACATCCACAAAAAACAAAAGTAGGAGGAAAAAAGATTATATTTTCCACAACAGCCTTTCAAAACCTACAATCATGGTGAGGTGAAAACAACGGTGTTTTACTTGAGCTTATTTTTTTGTAATTCCTTCCCTGAAAGATCAGAGGGCTGCTTTTTTTTATCTTCGAGAAGCCGCAGGGTGCCAAGTCCTCATGGGGGGGAAAAAAAAACACCCATAGAGTTTATTGGCCTTTGCGAGGGAGTAGTCCTGAACCCCAGTGAAAGTGCTCTGTTGGCCGAACCGATCGTCTGTGAGCCCGCTTTGTAAGGGCCATTGACTGATTCTGCGCTCAGCGGTGTCCAAATATAGCCCAGAAGTCCCCTGAGGCTCATTCTCAAGGTCTGTTTTCCCCCCCCCCCCCCCCCCCCCCTTTGTGTTTATCAGCAGGCACGTCATTAATTCAAAATTTCAAATGAGGTACAAAATGTTCATTTAGGATGTGCGGAGGCAACCCTGACAGAAAGGCAGTGTCTTACTGTATTTCTTTTGTAATTGTGATACTTTATCAAGACATTGCGCTTCACAATATATGGGAAAATACTACAAATTCTTGCAGCGCTTAGATATTTCAGTATATTGCGCTGCTGTGAAATATATTTAACATTACAGGCTAAAATCATTTCAGACACAGTGTTGTGTGTTTCATTTAATAAGGGAAAGTACTGATGCTTTCGTAGATGGGAGTCCTTCAGCACACCTTTATGAACGAGCGCTTCTTAAATCCCGCTAGCCATTGGCTAACGGGCTATGATCCATGCGCCTTTGAGCATTAGCGGGACGCTAACGCCCGCACCGCGCGGGCCCCTGGCTATGCCCGCCATTGCGATGCCGTCGGTAAAACCCGGGGAGGCGGGCGAAGCGGCGGCAGAAGAACGTAGCGCCATTGTTTCCGTACGACCGTGGGCCCTTAGCGCCTTCTCCCCCCCCGCCGCTATTCTCGTTCGTTTTTCCCTCCGTTTTTTTTTTTTTTTTTTTGTCCCCCTCCCCCCGATTACCGCCCGAGAAGCTCTTCGCACCTACGGCGCCGCGTCAGGCTCGTCGCTGGGGCCCCGGCTTGACAGACGGCTCGTTTTTACACGAGAGGCTGTGATAGGTGAAACCAGGCGGCCATCGACCAATCAGCAGGCCCGAGCTCTGTTCGCAATCGGATAAATGTTCTGGCAATGGAAGTGGTACGGTGGCACAGCCACACTGGAATACCCCCTGAGCAGGTTTTAAGGCATGAACCTGACTGACTCCTAATGAAGTTAATGGGGGGGTGGGGGTCATGTATGTGTTTTTGGTGCGTTCTTGTATAAGCCTTCTTGGCAGTGATTGGCATCCCTGGTTTTAACTTGCATTGGTATGCTGCGGATTTGTGCGGGGTGTGGTGCGGCTTTATGCACCGGTGTGGAACAGTGTGGCGTAATGCACGGCTGTGTCATGTCTGGCCCATTCTCGCCCGAAATATTTATGACTACTTTGTTCCTTTACATAGGCCACGGCTGTTGGGACAGTGGGCGTTTACAAGGCACAAATTGAGCTCACTGTGTTTGAGAAAGTAGTGTATTTAGTCTATTAACATATTTCATTGCTAGTAAAAAAATGTGTTTCCTTCTTAGGGCTTGAGAAATTGACATGACCAGAAAATGTTAGCATTTTCTGTTACATTTCAGCTTCTCATGAGTGACTCTATTTAGTGCATGCATCTATATAGCGACTTTGTGATGAGAAGCAAACTAGTAGCGTTCCTGTTCTGTTCTCACCCCTCCCCCACCACCCCCCCCCCCCCCCCCACGCAGGACTCCACCATGACGGACAGCATCATGAGTAAGGCGGCTACCATGGAGATCCCCATCAACAGCAACGGGGACACGGGGACCCTACCTGAGGACGACAGCCTGGAACAGGTGTGTGACCCTCCCCCCGAATCTCCCCCCCCCCCCCCCCGTGCACCTGGCCAGTCACCACCTCCAGACATGCTTTCTCTAGAGCACCTGGAAAGGGCAGTTTCAGTTCCAAAGCTTTCGTCTCTGAGATTCCAGAGATAAATCTGCAGCCTGACTTCTAGTTCTAGTGCAGGGGCTGCCCTGTGAGTGAGGTATCGTTTCATTCAGCTTTCTCTCTCGTACAGGAAACAGGAAAAGGAGTAAAACCGCAGGGGAGGGCTTGTGCTTGATAAACAGTGCGACTCGTTCAGTAAATCTGGGCAAAAAAACGAACCAAGCAGCAGCGCCGACGAACTGTGCTTGTTCCCTGAATCAGATTGCGAAGTGGAACTTCTGGAAAACGTGTTGCTCTGCGATATGTACGTTAAGGCTTTGCCAGAGGTTGGCGGGGTGGGGGGGGGGGGGGGGGGTTGTGTGAATTTGACAGTCAAACACACGTGCAGCGTTCTCGCCTCTGTCGAAGTTAGACAGCCTTGGACTCGGCCCGTGAGAAGGAATTTCGCAAAGGACAGGTGACGTGGCTCATTTGACTGTTGGAGCAGTTGGAGCGTTTGCATTGGACGCGTTCTAACCGATTCTGAGCGCGCGGCGTGCCGCGTCGCTAGCTAAGGGACTTAGCCTCGCGGGATCGGAGGGCAGAGTCAACAGATCCCATCGCATGTGAGTGGAGCCGCTCGAAAAAAGGTCCCGGGGGCTCAGTGGGGAGCGCGTCGGTGTAATCATCGTACGGGTAAACCTCCGGGGAACCGGGTGGAATAAATTCTGTGCTCTTGTGGGGGTGGGGGTGGGGCAGAGGGGTTGGGGGGGGGGTGGGGGGCTGGGGGGGGGAGGTGAAGCCTCGCTCTGAAATTGGCAAGCTCAGGCTGCAGGAATTTGTGTTCAGTTGGCTGGCATTCCAGCGCGGATCGGTGAAGGCCCATTTGCATGTTTTTTTTAAAAAATTTTTTATTTTTTTTTTTTTTATAAAGCTGTTTAAGGCGTTTATTGCCTTGCGCTGAAACTGCAGTGCGGATAAAAAGCCTTAAAGTTTGCTCGGCTCGGCTCGGTGCGTGGGAAGGCTACGCCCAGTAAGTCAAACACAAGTCCTTGGCCCGTTCAGATCCGGGAGGAACAAAACTGTTAATCAAACAGTGTGTGTTTGCGCTGCAAAGTGTGTTTTCGCAACAAGAACTGTATCCTTTTCACCTCAAGAGTGACTGAGCTTTTGTTAGCTCTGCTTACTTGTATTTTTTTTATCTTTTTTTTTTTTTTTTTACAATTTTATTATCGGGCCTTCCAGAAAGAATTCATCAGTGGTTTCCTGAAGGTTAGCAGTGAATAGTACAGTGGAAAATACCACTGTGCCAAGCACTTTGACGTATTTTTATTGTGGGTGACTCTTGGCAACCTACGTTTGATGTGTAGCACTTCTGTCGGTCAAGACGTTGGCTGGCACAGTTCAGTTAAGGTGCCATAAACAATTAAAAAAACCGCTATGTCTCAGCTGGGATTCAAACCTGTAACCATCTGGTTTGGAGCCCAGTACCTCAGCGCACGTGTTCGAACCTCAGCTCCACATTTGTTTCCTAAGACTTAAGGCCTAAGGTTTATTATTTACCGAACAAACGGGCTTGACTTCTGTGTTATTCCTGCGGACGACGGTGAAGTAGGCCGGGCCGTTTTTCAGTTTAATCTGAGGGCAACAAATGTCTCGCAACGCCCTGTCGTTACGCGGTGAGGTCAGCGGGTCGAACGCGCTTCAGTGATGTCATTTTCGGGAAACCGATCCCCTCGGCGAATCCCGTGGCTGCGTACCGGAGGGTTTGAACGTGAAATGATATTCTGTGATTTACTGCTTGGATGGCACGTTTGGGAAGCCCTCTGTCAGGACCCGGAGAACCAACAGGATTCTCACACATCGGGAATCATGTGCTGTCTCACTGGCTGCTTCCGTCAGCTTACACACGCAAACACGCGCACACACGTACAAACACACACACACACATACTCACACACAAACACACACACACACACACACACACACACACACCCCCACACACCCACACACCCACACACATACACACATACACACACACCCACACAAACATACACACCACATATACAAAAACATATGCACACTCGCACGCGTAAAAAAACACATACATACTCACACGCACACACACGCAAATATATGCACACATACACGCGCAAGCACAAGCACACACACACACACACACACACAAGGCATGTCTTCCTCCACCCCCTCTCACAGCTGACTGGAAAAGAACAGATAGTGGGAAAGACATGTAAGGATAAAAATGTGTAGAAAAGGAGGAGGAGGAAGATGGGGCTATTCCCTGTCTGTTTTTTTTGGGCCCCTGAGGAAGCACAGTGAGATGAGATGAGGCCGATAAAGGAGACCCAGTTCACAAGCTTCTACACAGGTTACCAGAGTAACGGGTGCATGGCCATGTGCAGCGCCTGTATCGGCCAATCAGAGCAGAGTGAGGAACCAGGAAGTGGGGGGGGGGATGCAAATGTGTGCTGCACAGCTGTTGAGGACGTTAAACCAGCCGGACGGGCAGAAGTGACGGCTGTAATAAAACGCCTGGGGGGGACGTAGCTCACAGTGAAATGTGTTCCACCCACAAACAGAACAGCCAGTGCCCAGGAAAGCAGGACCTCATAGTGAGGGTGTAGGCTTGGGTGTGTGGGCCTTTTGGAGAGGGTGAGGGTGGGGGTGGGGGTGGGGGGTGGGGGTGGACGTAGAGATTAAGGATGGAGGTGAAGGCAGAAGGCTAAGGATGGAGGTGAAGGTAGAAGGTTGGGTGTAGGTAGAAGGTGGATGTTGGATTAAAGGTGGAGGTCAGGGAGGTGGGGTTTTGTGGAACCGCAGAATCTGAGCTGGAAAGCGCGGCTGGCAGGACCAGAAACGCCAGGGACAGGAAGTCGAGCTCCACCTGTGACCTCATTTCCTGTGATGGTAAAAGCAGGCACCTGGAGGCTACCCAGAGTGCTCCTGCTGAACACATCAGCATTTTTTAATTTTCAGTTTTGTTAAATGTGCGTCAGAATTATGGCATCATTTCATACTGATTCTCAGTTTGAAAGCATGGTTTGTATATGTGCACCCCTCTACACACACACACCCACCCACAAATGTTGGTGCAATCAAAACACACTGTTATCCTCAGAAATCCATTTTCTTTCTTGCAGTAATATATTGGTGTTTTTTTTACTGTAGCTAATGTACACTAGTGAGCTTTTTTTTACTGTAGCTAATACACACTAGTGAGCTGTTTTTTTTTTACTGTAGCTAATGCACACTAGTTATCTGTTTTTTCTGGGACCAGTGGGACCACAGAGATGTGATAAGGAGGGAAAGTGTGAGAGGCTCATTTTTGTGTCTCAGACATTTGTCTGATGTCTTTCAGCACGAGGCCCCTCTTCTGTGTGCATTTGTGATCATTTGCGGTTTCAGGATTTGTGTGTGTGTGTGGTTTTTTTTGGTTTTGTTCACTGCCTTCCTCTGTTAGACCCCGTTCTCTTGTGTTTCTTTGTGTTCTATTGTGTTCTCCTGTGTTCTCCAGTGTTCTCTTGTGTTCTCCTGTGTTCTCTTTCTTATTGTTCTCATTTTCACACAGGCTGCACAGATTCACTGGCGCTTAGATGAGAAGGTATGGAACCGCACACTGTCCAGGGTGTTAAGGGGGTCAGAGAGTGTGCGTGCGTGTGTGTGTGTGTGTGTGTGTGTGTGTTTGTCCTGAAGTTGCATGCAGGTTCACTAACCATGTCGGCAGGTAACAGGATGACTTTCAAAGAAGTGCTTTGTTTTCCCCCTTCGAGTAGAGAGTTAGTTTCTGGTGTGAGGGCCTGGGCTTTCTGCTCATCGCGGCTAGCGCACGGAGAGCAGCGACCGGCTGAGAGGAAGATCGGGCGCGACGAAAGAGCAGAGCTCCGCCTGCTCTCCTGCGGCTCGTTCCTCTCGGACGGGGACGAGCGTCACGCCCTGATTCCATCTGCCTGGGGTCCGGGAGCCCCCCTTGCTTCGGCTCACGGGTCGTCCGGTGCTTCGTTTCGGTCCGTTTCGGCAGGTCCGAACGCTCTGTCGCGCCGGAGCCTGCCCCCAAAAACACCGTTCAGGTGCAGCCTTAGCCTCGCGTCCGGCTGCTAGCGAAAGACAGCGCCTCTTTTGTCTACGTTCATAAGCTCATTAGCCGGTAGCTTGGTTACCCGCCCTGTGTTTGATTCAGATAAGGGTTTTTTTTTTTTTGCGGTGCCTCCACACCTGTCTTACGCAGGTGAATTCCGTCATGGCGGAGTTCACCTGGTTGTGAAACCAGACCGACGAGAACGGAGGCAGGCGGCTTTTGTTCAGAGGCAAACGTGGATTTGGATTTGAGCGAGCGAGCGAGCGATCCAGGATTCGACACCAGTTTACTGCAGAGCCCGCCATCGATTCTGTGTTGTCATGGTCACCAGAAGAAATAAGAGAAGGAGAGGAGTTTGAAAAGCATCCTGTTAGATCTGTGTGTAGTATTAACCTTTCACAGAATGCTGAATTTAGACTCTGTGCTGAATTTAGAAACATTGTCTATTTGTCAAGTACATTTACTGTAACACGGTAGTTATTTTTTTAATAATAATAATAATAATAATAATCATAATCATAATAATAATAGTGCATTTTATTTATCAGGCACCTTTCTGAGTAAGGTCACCTTACCTCACTAATGGTTAGAAAAATGACAAGACACTGCACATACAGGACATGATTTTTTTTTTTTTTTCTTTAAAAAAAAAAGTGTTTATAGGAGATGTGCTAAAAAAAGAAGTGATGTTGGTCTGTGTGTGTGTGTGTGTGTGTATGTGTGCATGGGCATGTGTATACATATACACATATTTGGTATATGTATGTATATTCATATCATGCCCAAGAGAAGCATATCACCAGTTTTATGGAAGTGTTGCAGCTTGCTGGCTGGAATGTGTTCTCTGTTACATTAACAATGCCATTACTCTGGGGCAAAAGATTGGCAGAACTTATCACTGGACTGCGTCCACAGTCAGTTAACTGCTATAGCAAAGAATGTTCTAGAGCTTTTTATAGTCTATAAGAGTTTGAGCTTTGTCACAACAGGTGGAAGTGAGAAGTAGGGCTCGCTGTACCCTCTCAAACCGAATCCTTGTATCTTTGCTGAGATGAGTGTAGTGGAGAGTAAAATCTTACTGTAGTTACTTAAGTTATTTCCTTACTTAACTTGCACCATTTTAGGATGTCATGTTACTTATCAACAACAGGCCGAGATTCATTCTCACAGCTGTGCACTTTAGACCGACCTTTGAATAATAATCTTAGGACGTCCAAGCTCATAAAATGCAGTCTAGAAAGTAGCATATAACTTGCTTAAAGGGGCAGTTCACTTTTTAAAAATTTTTAGTTTCTAAATTTTGTAATTCACTTTAATGTATGTTTTTTTAATGTGCATAAAAAAGCTGAGATAATCTCAAGACACAAAAGAAAGTTACCTGTCCCTGTAAAGTGAATGCGGTTGAGTTGAATCTTGGCCTTGGTGTGTGCTTAAAAAGTGTATTAAACTGTAAACTGTACTAACAGTGTGTGAGAGATGGATTTCCGTACAGAGGAAAATGAATGACTCCCTCTGTCTGCCTGGAAACTGCTGGTCTGGTCAGACTGATCCCCTAAATTCTCAATCCCCCCTTCCAACTGAAAAGTACGCTCCAGGACTGGCCAGCTTCGGATAGGCCGGCCTTTGTTCTCACCTCGAAAACCTCCAGCCAGTTTAGACCCTGGAGACCAGGTGAGGTCACTTAACTTGGGCAGTTAAAGTAGTTTCTCTCACAGCTAAGCACCGAGTTTTAACGGTGAAAACCAGCTGGCCCTGTGGCTCTCCAGGACCAAAGTTTTGGAAATCCCTGGCACAAATAAACCGTCTGTTTTCTGTTCAACCAATCAGAATGGGCTAAATCTTCTTCAAATGCTTCTTTAATTCCTCCTGGATCTCTTTAAAGGGGCTTTTCTGCCCAGGCAGAACAGGCCTCTTGTAATGAGGCTAGAATGAGGAGGTCATTCGTTTTCACTCTGGTCTAACATTTGCGAAATGGAGGAAGTTGTCCAGCCGTAGTTCCCAGTCCACGTAATCTCCATACCCTTATCATACTCCATCTGTACGATATCATGTATGATTTCATTTTTGTGTCAAACCCACTAAAAAGTTTTTTTTTTTGTTTTTTTGTTTATTTGTTCCCCCCCACCCCACCCCACCCCCCCACACATTTCATATGCACTGGGCTGTACGTGAGTACTGTGTCCTCTCAGCACACACACACGGGTGTTTTTTCTTCTGAAATTCCTCTCGGTCTTGACGCACTCGTTGGAGCCCAGATCTCTCTGGTTTCCAGCTGCACTCTCTCCACTGTGCTCTCCAGTGCACACGCGTTGCTATCCAACTGCGTTTGGACTCGGATCAGTTGAATGTTTGAGAGTGGAAGGGGAAGAAAACCAGACTATTTTGAGTTTAAACAGCACTATAATTACAAACCAATTTTTCTTTTGTTTTTTAAAGAATTACTTTTTATTTTTTTAATTTAAATATCCCAGATATGACAGGAAGAGAATGAAGTGAGTCTCTTTAGTACATGGCTTGTGCACCTAGCACTGAGCTAAGCACTGCTGGCTTATTGTGCAGATTTCTATACTTCTGGGGGAGGTTAGATAGGGTGTTGAATGGGCCCTTGTTCCTCCCCCCTCCGTCTGTGCTGTGTGCTGATTGGCCTCTGTGCTGCGTGCTGATTGGCCGGTTCCTCCTCTCGCAGGACCTGCAGCAGGTGATGGTGTCGGGGCCCAACCTGAACGAGACCAGCATCGTGTCCGGTGGCTACGGCGGGGCGGCGGAGGGGATCATCCCCACCAGCTCCATTAAAGGTGCTCCCCAAATACCCCCCCCCTCTCTCTCTCTCTCTCTCTCTCCCGCCAAACTCTCTCTCTCTCTCTCTCTCTCTCCCACCAAACTCTACTCTCCCACCAGCTCCATTAAAGGTGCTCCCCAAATATCTCCCCCTCTCTCTCCCACCAAACTCTCTCTCTCTCTCTCTCTCTCTCCCGCCAAACTCTCTCTCCTGCTCCCCTCTCCCCCTGTCCTCTCTCTCTCTCTCCCACCAAACTCTCTCCTGCTCTCTCTCTCTGTCTCTCTCTCCCACCAAACTCTCTCCTGCTCTCTCTCTCTCTCCCGCCAAACTCGTACTCTCCCACTCTCCATCTAAAGGTACGCCAAACTCGTACTCCCCCTGTCCTCTCCATTAAAGGAGTCTCTCTCTCTCTCTCTCTCTTCTCTTACTCTCCCCCCCATTAAAGGTACTCCTCTCTGTCTCTTCTGCTCTCTCTTTCTCACTTCCCCCCCCTCTGTCTCTTACTCACTTTCTCTCTCTCTCTCTCTGTCACACTCCATCTCTTTCTCTGTCTCTCTCTGACACATGCACACTTTTTTCTCCCCTTCTTTATTGCCCTCTCTCCGTGTATCTCTCACACACCTGCACATACACAGCCATTCTTGAACTTGTTTCCCTTTCTACCTGTTCCCCTATATCTATTGCTCCCTCTCCCTCCCTCCCTCTCTCCTTCTGTCTCTCTATCTCTCTCTCCCTTTCTCTTGCTTTATCTCTGCTCTCTCGCTCTCTCCTGCTGTGGGAGTTTTCGGTGCTGGCCCAGTTGTCTGGGTGACTGTGTTGCTGTGGGATTTTAAGGGGCAGTGCTGTCATTAAAACCACAGAAGGAGAGAAAGGTGAGCAAACTGGTGCTGCTCTCTCTCTCTCTCTCAGGGACCTGTGCTGGCCATTCTGTAGGCTGGAACCTTTGTATAACTTCCTGTTTCAGTGACCCGACTTCCTGTGCCATGCATTAACTAAAAATGACATATAGTCCCTCTAGGGTATAGAGGGCTTTTATGTTCATATGTCCATTCTGGAAATAGGATGCAAGTGTGGATTTGTAGTATGACTAAAAATAGAGATGACCACCACATAATTACAGATGAGAAACATACTTTATTTATGATACACACTAAAGATCTAAAACCTGATACAGGCACTTACATTGCAGTTAATTGAAGGTCTTAGCTACTGATTTAAATATCCCAAGTAATATTCATCAAAGGACTCAAGGCCTCTATCTGTGGACCGCATTCTAACTGCTGTTCATTAAACAAGTCATGTTCAGTTGAGTAAGAGTAAGATGAGTTCACCGTTCTCATTTCCATAATGTCATTTGAATGTTCCGTTGTCTTGTACATAAACACAAGCATCTGTGTCTACCCTTGAGATCCTGTTTTTCTAGGTGTGTGAATTAGGAGGGGTAATTAGCCAGATTCTGCTCTGAAGGTCACAGAGAGTAGAACCAATGATCGTATTGACTAACCAGATGGTCAGCTCCTGTGTTCCTTTGCAGAAGCCCTGTCATCCTTTCTTTACTAATTACAGGGGGTTCTGGTTAGAGATGTAACTGTATGACAGATCAAAACCTCCATTGCCCCAACATTGCGCTTGGTCACGCCTCCTCGTAGGCAACCAATAGGAATGCATCAGTTTCAACGGTAGGGGGGGAGAGATCGTTCAGTGTTAAGGATACAGAGCTGAGAATCTGTTTGTTCAGTCGAATCGGTGGTAAACCAGTAGCTGGGTTCCTCCCTGAGGTTTATGTAGCAGAGCCACAGATTCTATGACCAAACAGATGTTCAGCTCTGGACACTTAACATTGAACCGCTCTGTCACCATTGTAGCTGGAACATTCCAATTCAGTGGCTCTTGAATATTTGAGTTTGATCGACGACGCCATAGCAACGGATTTTATGTACTGCGATAAAGCACCACAAACTTGCTGCCCTTTAATAGGGAGGAACGCCAGAGCTGGTCATCTGGTTGGCCTATAAAATCTTTGGTAGAGCTTGACTCGCCGCCCGCCCAAGCTCTGACTGACTGGCACGTGCCCTCTCCCCCAGGCCCGGCCGTCCGCTACAACCCCGACAATCTGGGCATCAGTCGCGTCCCCGCCCCCGGACAAGGTCCTCTCGTCTTTACCGAACTTACCCCCCCCCCCACTCCTCTCTCTCATTCTCCCTTCTGTTCTTCCTGTCCGTACCGGAGGGCGGGGTTTCTAAAAAATCATTTCCTGCCTCTCCAGGTTTTGTGTGTAAAAAAAAAAAATCTGGACGACGGGCTTTCCGTAATCATGTCCTCTCCTGTTTGGACTTAATGAACTGCGGGGTGTGGGCATGGGTGTATCGTCTGTCCACTGATTGTTCGTCTGTGCTGGGGGATCGAGGAGCGTTCTAATTGCAGTGATATGCACGTGATTTTTTTTTTGAGTTGGGGATCTGTGAATGAGTGAGCATCTTGGGACTAATCTTTATTTCACTCTGTGAAACCAGCACAGCATGCCTGTTTGTGTCCTTTCAGGGGTGTGGTCAGAGCCCGTCGCTGTGCTGACGTCTGTACTGTTTGTTCTGTTTCCGGCGTTTTCCTGGTGGCTCTCCTGGTGCACACGTCAGTCTCATTGTTCCGTCTGTCGTTCATCTTCATGCCGGTTCTCATCGTCCTGTCACTCATCCGTGTTCCGTCTCTTTTCTTCCCTGTCTTCCTCTCCTCCGTCCCACACCCTCGTCCTCCTCCTGCTCCTGCTCTTTGTGTGTGGGCTCCTTTCATTTTTCTTCCTCCTCTTCCTTCTCCTCCTGGTGACATCATCATCCTTCTGGCCATGACTCCACCCCTTTTATTTTATTTCCTCTTTCATTCCCCCACACCCAAACCCCACCAAAAATAAAAATCTTCCACATTGACCTCTGACCCCCCCCCTCCTGAATTTTACAAATACCTAATGCCCTGCCACCCCCCACCCCTCCAATCCCCTATCGCAATCCCTACCACACCTCCCTGTTCACCAACACCCAACAAACCCTGCCTTACCCCCCCCCCCCCCCCACCCCCCCACAACCACTACAAACCTGCCCGCACTGCCCTACCAAAAACCTCCCCAACCCCCCACCTCACACCTGCCCCTCTGCCCCCCCACCACTCCAGACCTGCGTTTGAAGTCTCGGGGGGCTGGCCCCCCCCTCAGCCGATCGGCAGTCAGTCGGATAGCCTGCCAGGCTGTGGCCCTCCCAGGTACCACACACCTGTCACTCACCTGTCAGGTACCACACACCCTACCTGAGCCTGCCTGTCACTCACCTGTCAGGTACCACACACCCTACCTGAGTCTGTCCGTCACTGTCACCCTTCTGTCAGCTCTCTCATGTCATCTCCACACATGCTCTTCATCTCCTGCCACTCGACTGAGGAAGAGGAGGAGGTTATGTGACAGGCTGTCTCTGCTTCTGTGTTTGAGCAGCTGAAAAGTGTGGAATTCTGGGAAATCTGGGATTTCAGTGTGTATGTGTCATTTTCAGTTACATGAAAGAGGCGTTGGTGCGTCCTTCTGAAGTAGACAGGTTCAAATCATATGGCAATAAATGCCATTCATGAAAATACCTTGAGGTGATTGGAATAGGATTCACAATTGGTACAAAACTCACATCAGTGTATTTGAGTTAATCCAGCTTTTGGGGTACACAAGCCTTCCCACACACACATGGAGACCCCGACCCTGGTCTTGGAGGGCCGCAGGGTCTGCTGGTTTTCCTCACTCTTCCTCCTCCTCGCCGTGCCTCCCTCAGGTCCCAGCATGCACCACAGTGGCAGCGGCTCCTTGGCGAGCGCGGAGGATGCCTCGCGGGGCGTTGCCGTGGAGAAGTTCGACATCGTGAAGAAGTGGGGCCTCAACACCTACAAGGTGAGTTGGCACGCGATTAACACCCTGTTAATGTCTGGAGCCAGACGCGATGGTGTCCACGGCTACAAAACACACACTGAAACACACTCTCTCTCCTTCTCTCCCTCCCTCTCTCTCTTTCTCTCTCTCTCCCTCTCTGCCTCTCTCTCTTTCCCTCTCCCCCTCTCTCTTTCTCTCTCCCTCTCTCTCTCTGCCTCTCTCCCTCCCTCTCACTCTCTTTCTCTGCTTCTCTCTCTGCCACTGTCCCTTCATCCCTCCCTCTCTCTCTTCCCCTCTCTCCCTCTCCCTCTCTCTCTCCGTCCCTTTCTCTCTCTCTGTCTCTCCCTCCATCCCTCTCCCTCTCCCTGCCCCCCTCTCCCTCTCTCTCTGTCTCCCTCCGTCCCTCTCTCTGTCTCTCCCTCCGTCCCTCTCGCCCTCTCTCTCCCTCCCTCCCTCTCTCCCTCCCTCCCTCTCTACCCCCCTCCCCCCAGTGCACTAAGCAGATGATCTCGGAGCGTTTTGGGCGGGGCTCGCGGACGGTGGACCTGGAGCTGGAGGCGCAGATCGAGGTGCTGCGGGACACCAAGCGCAAGTACGAGAACGTCCTGCGGCTGGCCCGGGCCCTCACCAACCACTTCTACAGCATGGTGCAGACCCAGCATGCACTGGGGGACACCTTCGCCGACCTCAGCCAGAAATCGCCCAGAGCTGCGGGTAAGGTCCTCCCGTCCGCGCTAGCTCTCCTGTAGCACGGTGCACGCATACACACGCACACACGTGCATACACACACACACACACACACACACACACACACTAGATAAGCCAAGCTGTGTAAGTACGGTGGAGAGCAGTCTCGTGGGGTGAATAATGTTTTGGAATACTTCTGACGCCTGTACTTAATAAGACATGCGAGTTTCCATTGTATTGGGTTTAGACCTACAGTAGACACAGGCTGCCAGTCATAAATACTCGCTGTGCTAGCTCTTCTGTAGTACAGCGCAGGCAAGGTTCAAATCAAGCACTTTATCCCTTTGGATGCCGGTAAAATTCCTTCAGATTACTTGTTTTAAAAGAAACATCTACACACTATAAAAAATTCCTCTTTCACACAATTGTGCTACTTTGGTAAGTGGCTAATTGTGCTAAACAGGCTTTTCTCACTATGCTGATAGGTAACTCACAGGCCTGGTGTAATAATTTTTCGAAAAATCTGCAGCAAAATCCTTGCAGGTTACTGACCCATTTAAAATTTTACAACTTTTTTTCCACCAGCATTGAGAACAGAATCCTACTGAGCTGTGTGTACGTTTTAGTCTTTTTAGTTAGTAATCACTGTAATTTTAGCTTTACTGAAAATTCAGTAGATCTGCAGAGCTGGCTTCTGGCATTAAAATGTTCTCACTGTGTATCTGACCCCAGTGAATGTGATGAAGGGTTTAGGGCACAGAAGTGGAACAGCTTCTCGCGCTCTGATTGGCTCAGGATTTTTTTGTGAATAACATCGGCACGGTAACCGGTGATTACCATTCTGCCGTGGCAACAGAAGCGCTGCATGCCAGTCGGGGGAAAATTTCCAGACGTCAGTATGAAGGTTTTTTTTTAATTGGCCGATACAAGACGAGCTTTTGCACAGTGATGGTTCTTTGCCGTGGTGTAAAATGGACTTGAATCACGGTAATTGGTTTTTTGAAAAACCTGCTAAACCCGGCAGACTCTCAGTGTCATCACGGCTGAAAATAGAAAATATTTTAAAAAAATTCTAGCGGCGCAAGCTCAAGATGGGTTCGGATTGAAAAACCGAGCTGTCCTCGTTCCGAACGCGTCTCGCGCGTAGCAGGAATGAACGCGCGTCGCGGCTCGCCGTTTTTTCGCACTGTTGGACCAATCACTGCTCGTTTCCTCAGAGGCCTTCGCAGCTAACGGGTTTTTCGCAGCTAACGGGTTTCTCGCGGCTAACGGGTTTTTTGCGGCTAACGGGTTTCCGCGTCCGTCGCTGAAAGGAGACTGGATCTGAAGGGGGGGGGCGTTTGTATGCGGAATGGAACCCCCCCCCCCCCCCCCCGACCCGCCGCTTTAACAAACGGCCTCCTTCGAGTCTTTAAGCGCCCCCGCACTTTACATGCTAAATGTAATGTTGCTGTTGGCACGCAGGTCCCGTGCTGTCGGGGATAAAGGAGGCCCTAATGTTCTGCGTTTCTTGTGCCGCACACACGAAAGGAAACTAATATTTCTCCGCCGTCCCCCTCCCATTCACAGTTTACACTCGCGCCTTTGTTTTGTTGAATTTTTTTGGAGAAAAACAGGAGTAATAAATTGCAGGCGTATCTGTGGGTGATGTGATCCTGGAGCGGGACCAGAAACCGCTACGTTGTAGCGTCACAGGGATGTGTGGGATTCTGTTTGCAGGGATGAGGCTGTCGCTTCACGCACCAGTGACCCCTGCTGGTCAGTCCAGCACCTGCAGGTCTGCCTGTTGAGCTGCACGTACAGGGCCTGACCTTTGGACCTTTATCATGCACAAAACCTTTTAGCACACAGAAAACCAGTAACATGAACCGTGATTGGTGAAAAAGAAATACCATGATACATGAGGGCCTACCCAACAATGCTGAATTTCTTATATACAAGAGATTGGAGGACGAAAAATAACTTGTGATGGCGGATTGCGCGTGAATCTCTGGCGGAAAGGGATAATAGCCAAACAAATTAAGATGGCTTTGAGTGAAAAGCGTAGCACTTCTGTCCACTGCGAAAAGAAAGAGCGTTTCATCCAAACAAAAGCCTGACAGCGTGTCTGTCATGTTTTTAATTCAGAGTGGAGACAACAACGTCAAGACTGCATATTGTGTGTGTGTGCGCGCGTGTGCCTGTGTGTGTTTTTTTTTGTCTTCACATCATTAGAATTATCACCTGACAGCGCATCTTGTTGAAGGTTTTCACACTTATTGTAAGGTTGGATATTTCCTGTGAAATTTTGTGGCAAAAGCCAATACTTAATCGCTATTTTTATTCCATAGTCAATTAAAATTTTGTGTGTGCCCGTCTGTGTCTGTGTGTGTGTGTGTGTATACATGTGCAATTGTGACTTTAGGACGAATTTGGGTACAACGCAGAGACGCAGAAGCTGCTCTGCAGGAACGGGGAGACCCTGCTGGGCGCCATCAACTTCTTCGTGTCCAGCATCAACACGCTGGTCAACAAGACCATGGAGGACACACTGATGACCATCAAGATGTATGAGAACGCCAGGTAACCCCCAAAATAAAAGGCTCCTCGGAATTACTCCACTGCAGCACCTCGCTTTGTAACCGAGAGGTTGCAGGTTCAAATCCCAATCCCTCAGTTCTTGCCACTTATCACTTAGGCTTTGATGTGTATCCAGCTGTTTAAACGGTTAGCATGTAATCCTGTTAGCGGCCTGTGAGTGGCTCTTGATAAAGCCATCAGCTAAACACATGAGTAATAATGCAGTGTAAAAAAAAAAAAAACGCACATTTGCAGGATCGTTAGGAGCCGCGTTGTTGCGAAAGCGCCTGAAGGAGAGGAGGGGTTCACACGAGAGAAAGTGAGGAGTCAGGATATAACCCCGGCGATTACCGCTGTTCTCGATCCGTCCCCCCCCGCCCCGGGTCGGTATCGATCTGCTGACGCCGAATTCCCCGCGAAGTAAAGGCCGTCCATAAAAAAACCGCCGCGATGCTGACGGTGCAGCGGCGTTTCTCACGGCCAGAATCCCGCACCGCGCTCGTTAACCCTCCCCCGTGATAACGCTGGCGTTCAGTCGCTGGGTACTGACCTCTTTCCGCAAGAATGCGCGTTCTCTGCCTCTCTCTCCTCTGTCCTGTATACGCGTCTGATTATCTTCCCCGATAAGCGCCGTTAGCTCAACAGACGCCAATCCAGTCCCCGATACCTTCCTGCTTCCAATTGATCTGTCCTTTCATCATTGCTGCTGATTTGGAAATTGGCTTGTCACGATTGATATGGAGAAATGCTGTTCATGGATTTACATGAATTTCCTTTTTGAAGAAGAAGTGCAGGGCTTGCACAAAACATCTCGATCTAACGGGTAGTTTGAACAGAGTGCGGATATGCGTGTGCTGCATTGCTAGTAAAACAGATTAATCTTTTCTGATTTGGCCCAAGATAATCACGGAGTTGCTTGTAAAAACACAGGAGTTTGTGCCAGACAGGCGAAAACGCTCACTTTCATGTCGCAAGGTTTATTAGTATTGTTTTATGGAACGCTGGGACCGGTCTTGTGCAACTGGAGAGAGTGACAGAGCCCTGTGTTAAGTTGTAGGTGAAGCGATTTGTGTATTGATTTTTGTGTCAAAGTGACACGTTCACCCTTCTGGAGTTGCAGCGTGGTGTGTGCCTGCACTCCCCAAACAAGTGTGCTCATATTTCAAAATGTGCCAAATGTCTGTGAATGAATGAACTCCATTAGCATAACAGTCATAAGTCATGTTTATTTAGAGAGCTTGGAATGATTAAGTTCTTTCAGAAATTTCTGCCAAAAACAAGTTATGAACTTTGTGTCTTTTGGCTTAATTTTTAAAATATATTAACAGAGGTGGATTCGGATGCATATGCTACGTAGACAAAATAAATCAGGTTGAATTTTTAGAGATAACAGATCAAGATAATCAATTATCTTTAATTTACGTTCATAGCTTTTCGGTTGTCTAATTTCGAAGCCTTTTTATGTACTCCATAATGACAAATCAAAACAAAATAATAACTTGATTGTGCAACGCCTGTCTAAAATGTTGCACCCCCAGATTTTGTGAAAACGTTTTTTGGCGCCAGCTTCTCCAGTTGAAGAAGTTAGCCTGGGGCCTGGGGGCTATGGTGCGCAATGATAGCTCAGCCCTTTCCTCCTCCTCCTCCTTCCTCCTCCTACCCCTTCCTTCACCTCCTCCTCCTCCCTCCTCCTTCCTCATCCTTCCCCCTCTCCTCCTCCTCCCCCTCCTCCTCCTCCTCCTCCCGCAGGCTGGAGTTCGACGCGTACCGCGCGGACCTGGAGGAGCTGAACCTGGGCCCGCGGGACGCCGCCACGCTGGCCCGCATCGACACGGCGCAGCAGCAGTACCAGATCCACAAGGACAAGTACGAGAGGCTGCGCAGCGACGTCACCATCAAGCTCAAGTTCCTGGACGAGAACAAGGTCCGAAGCCCCGCCCCCTTCGCTCTGCTCGCCCGCCAGGCACCATAGGGCCCGATTCCCCCGACGGAGCAGAGCTGTGGATACGATAAATGTATTTTAACCATTTAAAAAGGAGGTTATGTCGGTGTTCTAGAACCCCCTCTGTTTTCAGTTGCCAGTAGTGATTGTGACATCAGCAATAGAATGTTCAGTTCCAAACATTCTAACCACATGATTGGTAATCGATCACCTTAAAGGGTTAATGCGCTTTTGGGAAGAGCACAACAGGCATGCAGGTTCCCTGCAGAAACTGGATTTAGCGGTCACGTCTTGGTGATGTGGAATAGCGCTGGTAACGCCACATGATCTAATGTCGTATTGTTGCTTCTCTTCATTTTGGACTAGCTGTATAAAAGATTATGTATCAGCTGGAGTTCCTTTTGCCCATCGGCTGCAGGAAATGTAAATCTTTTTTGTCTTTGTGTTGCCTGTGGAGGTGTTCTCCACAGCCAGTGATCATTCATGTGAGGTCTGACTGGATATGCACTCTCAAACTGAGCGATGGGGGGGTTCTTTTTATTTTATTTTGCAGGTGAAGGTGATGCACAAGCAGCTCCTGCTCTTCCACAACGCCATATCGGCCTACTTCGCGGGGAACCAGCAGCAGCTGGAGCAGACGCTCAAGCAGTTCAACATCAAGCTCAAACCCCCCGGTGCAGACAAGCCGTCCTGGCTGGAGGAACAGTGACCGGACGGACAGACGGACGGAGAGAGAGGGGGGAGGACGGACTGTACGGGCGTGGTGGGGCGGGACATCCCAGAGGAAGCGGGACCAACAGAGTGGCCAGTGATCGCGAAATTCGGCGCCGGAGAACGAGAGAGCGGGGAAAATCGGCGTCCTCCTCTTCCTCTGACTCCTGCTCGTCTCTCTTTTCTCTCCTCCTCCTACTCCACCTCCTCCTACTACTCCTTCCATCTCTCTCGCGCTCTCTCTTTCTCTCTCTCTCTCTCTCACACACATACACACAAAACGGTAACCCCTCTCTGTCTTCATGTTCATGAGAACTCTGGATGTTTTAGTCAATAAAAAAACAACCCAACGTTCCTTTCCTTATAGGAATCGCCCCCCACAGCCCTTTCCCCTTTTTATTCTCCCCCCCCCCCAAATGTTCACAATCTTAACAAAATCAGAAGAGAGATTACAGCACCACCTGGTAACAGAACGCTAAACCAGGGGCTTGGACTTCAGACCGTAAAAAAAGACATCTCCCTGCTCCTGTGGCTTTTCCCGCCATTTTCTCTTCTGTCGAGCAGCGAATTCTTAGAGGACAGAGGAGACTTTCTCCAGAGAAGGACCAGGAATGGCTCGCTGCAGATTTTTTTTCCCCCTTTTGAATCATTTAACTCCTCTAACAAATGAGTGTGTCGACTTTTGGATTCAGGTGATTAAAGAAACACTACAGGTACCGACGTCAGCCACCAGTGACCAATGAGAGTGGACGTACAAGGTAAACAGTAACTGGAAAACTCCCGAGTGAAATGCATGATGGGAAACCCCATTCTGACGGATGACATGAGTGGCAGTGGCTCTTTTAACAAAACGGCAGGATATTGTCCTATTTATTTTTATTTATTGTCTGTTTCATTTTTGTCCAGTTTAGATGGAATCTATAATGGTACTCAGCATTAATCTTAACACTCTGCTTAGCGATATGTGCTAATTGTTGTTTTCATTTTGGCATTGTCTTTCTCTGTCTTGGGTTATTTTTGGGCCTTTTAAACTGTAGTCCTCGGCAAAATGACAGGGTACGCATAATCAGTCCAGTGTATCCGAGCGAGAAGGAAAGAAATGCAATCATTGGTGGACACATTTATTTTTGATCTTTAACCCTTTGAAGAGTTCAAAGGGTGCAGCTAAGAACATTTCTAATCACATATTTTGTGATTTTCTTACACCTTAAAGGGTTAACCTAAGCAGCTCGCAGTCTACAGAGCGTTCCTTACTACCAAGACACTCCTAACTGAAACAGATCTCCAATAATAACAGTAATAGAAGTAAAAAACTGTCTCTCGTATGTTTCGTACTCAGTGTTTTTAGTCATCAAATGGGTTTAGACGACTGAGAAATATGAGACACTCCAGAGTTTCACTCGTATGGCAGCTCACGCACGCTTTGTCGGGTTTGGTTGGTGGATTTGGTCCGGCTCATTTCAGTTATTTTTTTTTAATCGGTAAATGGGCGGTTTCCCTTTTAGCGCTTGGACGCGAAAGAAAGAGTGGCTTCGTTTCCGAGCGCGCTCACGAGAGACCTGTGGCTGGTTGAGCCGTCCTTGTCTTCCTTCTGTACAGAGAGCGAGTCTCTCTCAACCCAGTGATTTTTATTTTTCATTTTTTTTCACCCTGAAATGGTGTGTTTGTATAGAGACAGTGATGCGGGGGTGCGCTGAGGCACAGCCCGGTTGAACTTTAGCCCCTCGCCGGGTCTTGGAATGCTTCAAACAGTCCAGATTAATCCTGTTAATCTTCAGACTGGGGGTGGAGGTGGATGGGGGGGGGGGGGGGGGTGTAAGGTTATCGCATACCCCTTCCATCAGAGTCTCAGTAACGGGCTCTGTGCTCTTCCACAGTCAGCTGACTGGAGTTACCGGGTCAAACGCGCGGCTGAGGACACGCCGCTACGTTGAACCCGCGCGCGTAATCGGACGCCAGGCGAAGAGAGAGAGAGCGAGCCGTTTAATTTATGAAGTCTCTCCGGAACGTTCCCGGAGCGTCGGGCCTGGATTTTTTTTTCGTTTGAATAAAACATGAGACGGCGCTCGCGTTCGCTCGGTTTCGGCCCCGTTAAAGATTACGAGGCTGCAAAATGGCCTCTTTGAAACCGAAAGGGGGCTGCCTGAGGTCCCTGGTAGGGTGGTAGAGCTCCCTTCCAGATCCTCAGAGCAGTTACTTTACTTTTGGCGGGAGTATCCGTGGTAACGGTGTTTCGTACGTGAGGTGAAATGACACGTGCTTGTGCTTATTTTGTCTCATGACATTTGACCTTGTTATTTGGCAACAGAAATGATTTGAGTTTTTTTTTTTTTTTTTTTTTTTTTTGTTGGTATATTTATGGTACATTTCACCTCCCAGTCTCATTTGATATTGGCAGTAATTTATATATGTATGTATGAAGAAAAGGATTATTGGAATCGGATATATATTCACAAATGCCCCTTCCCAGGAAGTCTTTATAAAATAGACAAATACAGCATTGGAGAATGGTGAGAAGTGTGCCGACAGCACACCTGGGTTTTATGAAATTATCCAAACTAGCCTTTCTCATTTAGCTGCCATTCACCCGAGGGGAAACTGCAGCGCATCGCGTGCAATCCTTAACAGAAGAATAGTTGGGGAATAGTCCAGAATGGTAAAATTACAGTTTGTTTTAAAAGGAGGAGGAGAATGTGGAATGGAATACTGTATAGAATGAACGAGGATAATTTAGAAATTTCTAACTTCGGATTTTAAAAAAATATTTTCAATTTGGGCAAAGAGCCCTTTAGATTTCAGCCACTGGAATTGGGGCGATGTGACTGTGGGTCCCGTGGTTTGCACAAAGTAAAGTGGAGTTTAATCGGGCGGGTGCTCGGGCTCGACGAGTCTTCTCGGTCTTTGTCCGATATTGAAGCGGATGTAGAAGGAGGCAGCGTGCTCACGCTACTGTACCATTAGCACAGGACATCAAACAGAAGCACTTTTATCTCCCACGGGCCTCGGTAAGAAGAAAATAATTAAAATGGCCGCCCCTCCCCCATTTTGGCTCCAGGGGGGTTTTTTTTCTCCGTGGTTCGTCTGCATCGATCCCCCGAGAAAATTCAACAGCTCCGAGCGCCTCATTGCATTTAAACGATAACGGAGGGAGAGCCTATTAAAGAAACGTCCATCCTTTTTTTTAACGCTGCACTAACTAACTTTACGAAACCTGGTATGTGAAGCAATACTGAATTTAAACAATGTCCAGAAAAAGAAACTTAAATATTGTCTACCAAGTGGCCTGTCCCTTTGGTGTACATACTTGCCAAGATGATGTATGTGGTGCACAGCGTATAGACTGGTTGCGCATCTGTGTATCTTAGCAATCATTCCACGTCTTACTATGAACGGAAATGTTTTGGAAATGCATGACGAGAAAGGACTAGAGCCTTCCACATGGCTAACCTTGTTTGGATTGTTTTAACGCCGCTAATGCTCACGTTGTTAAAAGGAATAGAGGCATTAGCAAGGTACTAATAATGCAAGCTAGCTAGATAACGCTACGCCATGAGGCTTCTCCAGCCAGTTTATATATACGGTATATATTATTGAAGGTTTTAGCGGTTGGAGATGGTGACTGGCATGACTTTGGAGGACTTCACAAGCTGCGGCAGACTTAGCGAGAAGTCGGTTCGACGTCTGACGATTCTCTTGTGCGCACGTTACTGCCAGGACCGTGAATGTCTGAATGGTGCGGATACTGTGGAACAGGAAGGATTAAGTGGGAATTGTATGAAGGGTCTTGAGTTTGCAGAGGGGAGAATGTTATGTAACGTCTGAAGGTGGCGTTTCTAGAGGTGGGTGACGCTGTTTGGTTTTGATTACCTGTCTTATCCCTGTGAAAAGCTGCACCCGGCTTGTGGACAGCATTATCAGTTTCCGTGGGATGAGAAAGAGTTGCCTGTCATCTTATCCTGAACTGATATGACACTTGTGAAATCTCTCCATCTACTCCCATCAAAGCTGAATTTGTGATCCCGTCCTAACACCAAAAAAAAACCTGAATCTCTCTCTTCTGTGACTTTCCCAAAAAAACAGCAATGATCTGTTCTGATATGAGTACGCCACATTAATGCTTTCTGTTAATATAAAAAAACAAATGGAAAAATAAAAACCCACAAAAATAAATAAAGTGTGATAGATTTGCAGTCACTCCTTGAGTAGTTTTAGTTCTTAGGTGAAACAATGAGAGGTTTATATATGAAATATTATTTGCGTACAATCAATATTTTTTAGGCTGCTCTGTGATATTGTAGTGTATGAATGACTGTATATATGTAATGATATTTAAAAAGAATGAAGAAGTAAACTGACGTCTGGGGTTTATGTGGATATTTGCCATTTTTCCTCGACTTTGCCCAGACCCTTGGAATATGGCAGTTACTAGAACACAAAATGAGATTAAAAAAAAGATGTTTTCAAAAACAGCTGTTTCCTGTTGTCTTTGTCATTGTCCTTATTGGGAATCCAGGGAAGATCCTGTGCTGTGGTGACCATCTCACTACATCCTGTTTCCATGCCTTTCAGTGCTGCAATACCACTTCTCACCACATGGGGAGGGGGCCTCCTCTGTTGTCATGACAGCCTGTATAAGTTCATGGCTTTATTCTTGCCATTGAGCTCATCTTCAAACTCACTTTTTTTTTCAAATCAAACCTTAAACCTCATAATTATTTATTTTAAATTAATTTGGTACCCAGCGTGGGGCTGAAGGCGTCCAGTTCCCACCCTAATTTGGAATGTCCAATCATCTTCTTCATCCGCTGCCACATTCATATGTGAAACCCACAGCCGAATTGGGCCATTCTGATTCCATTAAGACCTGCAGAAGACCTTTCATAAGTGGCTTGCTGGCCAGCAACGGGGGTCCAGCAGGGGGTTGCTGGATTGTGGACCCCCCCATCCCCCCCCACCCCCCCCCCCCCCCCCCCCGCCCCCCCCAACACAGACAGGATCCTCCCTTTCCCAGAACCCTGCAGTTGCGCATTGATCTAAGGAAGCTCCCGGAGCCACAGGTGGTACCGGGACAGTTCGGATTCGGTCTCGGGTCCCAGACCACGAGGCTCACCCTTGCACCGGCCGAGTGGCCACCCAGCAGCTCCACGTCATAAACGTTTCCCCGTTCCAAAATGCCCCGAAATGTTGAAACGCTCCAGCAGAACATTCTACGCTCACTTTCCTTTCTGCCTTCGCTTCGGCTTTGAGCCTTTGGAAGCTCTGGAAAACGCCGTCGCGATGCGAGATAATGCTCCGTGGAATCGCTATGAATAATAAACTCTGACTAGAGTGGCTGACCCCTGTCAGGACCTCAGCCAAACAAAGCGTGCATAACAAGTCTATGGTCGGGTGCTTTTTTTTTTTAGCTTGTTGGCAATAAGTGTAATTTTTTAAAGCATAGAATATGGTCCCTTACATCTGCTTTGACTGATGAATTGATTTTTTTTTATCCATTCCGATTGTAGGACCACCCATCTGCTCACTGCAGCCTTTGTCAGTTGACCAATCACCTTTGTACATCATAGTTTCAAATTTGCATATTTTTAGACCCTGTGCAATAACTTTTTTTTTTCATAGTTAAGGCATTTATTAAGGCACAAGGTAAAGGCTATACTTACCCCTTGAGAACAGTTTTGAGAACAGCAGAAATATATTTATGCAAAGTATGTCACTTCCGAACAGGAGAGTTGGAGGGACACGCCATGTCCATATTCACTTCCATTTAACTTCTGATTTATCAGCCTATTAAACTGATAAACCGTTGATTGTTAGAATGTAAACATTCCATTTTACTTACGTAAGCAGCATGATCTCCAAAAGACCGATACCAAATCATCGTAATTGTGTGCAGCATGAGCACTTGCTTTCAGCATAGAGATAATTCAAAAATATTTGAAATTCTCAACTGAATAAAGTCTATATCAGGATATATGTTTCATATGTCTCTTGTCGCTATGACAAAATATTATTTTAATAACACAAATTATTACTTTAATTGAATTTATCTGTATCTTAATTTCACAAGTCAAACGTCCAAGTGCAAAGCCTTCATAAATGTTTCTAGCCTACATCGTTAATAAACCTGCAACGTCTGGTGTTTACATCTATCTTGGCCATGGCGAATGAAATAAGATCACATAGGGGCCTACGGACCTTCTGATTCCGGATGACGAACAGTAACTAGCAGTCATCATTGGCATAATTTAGTTATAATTAGTTCTATGTTGATTGCATTGTGTTATTAAAGCTATGAATTATATTATTACGCAGAGAACCCGTTGCATCATTCTTGCTGTATTTCTGTTTATGGATGTGTGTTCTCGGCCAGAATTCCCAGGATCTACGCATCTTTCGACGGTGGCTTCAATAGTGTTTTCAGGAAGTGCACAGGTCAACGCTGTGCGTATACCTGGCGCACAGGTGAGTGGGTGGGTACTTCTGATAGGGGGCGAGTCTATGTGCCGCGGTAATGAAGACGTGGTTTGAGTTAGGCAGTTGGAAGCGTTTGGTGCTCTCTGGCTAAAATGGATTATCTAAATGAAACAGCGATTTGTATGAAACTTTTTCATCGAGGGATTCCGTGGTCTGCGCTGGTACGTGTCGAACGTTTATGTACAATATGATACAAATAATTTAAAAATATATTTTATTTAATTGATTATTTTTGTAATGAGTTGTAATTCAAAGTTACCTCCTGTAGTATTTTACCGACAGATTGCATTTAGCCGCTATCTCAATTAACTTGCGTCTGGTTAAATTAATTGGTCACAGTTTTAAGATCCAAACTCGTCGTCTTCACGTCCGGGTCTCTAGATTGTCATCATTTCACCATCTGTTTGGAACAATAGCCAGAAACGGGATGTTAAAAGGTTCCTTAAACTTTTTTTGCACGTTATCCATTGCATGGTTCAAGTTAAAGCGCGCATCATTCTGTTAAGCTCACATGGACTTTTCTGGCTTTCAGACATGTCAAAGGCCCGTTTAAATTAAATGCAAGTAACGCTGTAATCCACGTAGCATGTGTCCAGTATTTTAAATTGTAGTTGAATGTGTAGTTTCCAATGTTTTTCATTGCATTAAGAAATGATGTCGACCTGGACTGAACCTATACTCAACAAAAATGTCCAGCAACATCTGGGTTTCTTGTTGTTTTGCTGTATTTACAGTATATTAAAACATCACTAAAGAGATGGTTCTTAATGCACATTTGAGTTCTCTATAAAATGAAATCAATGTTTTTTTCATTAATATTTATTTATTAGCAAAATGTGCACTCTGTAACCAGAAGTGAAAACGAGGGAGCGAAAAAATCGTATTTGTCTTGGAATATTGAACAGTGGCGTGGGTTTATCGATCTTATTCAACAATGGCGTGGGTTATTGCAGGTTATACATTATTGACAAAACTTTGCAAAATCCTGACAGCACGGGCCAAGCTCGACTTTGTGGTTGCTATTAAGTTGTTCTCTCGCCAATATTTCCTCTAAAGGCTTTTTATACTGTAAAAACGTTCCAAATAAAAATCATTTTACGGCTATAAAGGGTCCAACTAATTTCCCCGCTACCAGTCTGGAGCTATGAAGGACTTTTTTTTCCATGCTCCACCGCTACAACATATTTTTTGTTATTTCACATAAATTTAAACGGGAAAATAAATGTGCCGAAATTTTCCAAGTGGTTTGTTTCAAATTCGCCCTGTAATTATTCCTACCGGCTTGCCCGAAAGCAGAATTATGCGTGTGCTCTGTTGTATTGCCACGGCGCAGGCTAAAGATTATTATAGATTATTATTCCATATGTCACGATGCTGCTACATGCTTGAATAGCTAAATGTAACAGAGGGCCTGTATCCTCATTCGGCCTTCCACCGCCACAGTGCGAGCAGAAACTGCTTCAAAAAGCAGAACTTCTGAGACTGCGTTTATGCGTAAATTAATTTTACAAGGGGTTTTTTTTGGCCAATGGCGGACATGGGTTCACGTTAATGCTAGGAGGTTAATTGTGTGGCCGTTATTAGACTACTAAAGCCAGACTGTTCCTGTCCACAAGCAGTAATTCATTTTTTGTTTTTATCCCCTCTCTCCAGTTTGTAAAAAAAAAAAAAAGAAAAAAAAAAAGAAAAGAGTGCAGCGCCTATCCAGTTGGTCTTTAGTGTGAAATACGTGCCTTACAGCCAGATGTATATTCAAATGATTCTCTTATCTGGGTGCTGGGGGAGAAAGTCGTCAGAATGGGCAGCTTGTGACTTGACAAGAGAAATCTAAAAAATGCAAATTGTATAGACTGCTCTGGCCGATTAGTATGTTTGACTTTCTGACTGTTTTCCATGATGAACGCTGTTATCGGTAGCCTATAGGAAGACATCCAACAGTGCAGCATACCTACCCTCTCACTCTGCTCACGTGCATATAAACTCACGGAAACAGAATAAACTGCAATACATGGTAAATATGTGGAACAAAAATATTTAATTGAAAATATGATTCATCTGTCAATTGTTGATAAATATTAATGTGTATATTTGTCCATATATTGGGAAGTGTAGCAAACATATTTCATTACATATTTTATTTCCATCTATTTTCAGTATGTTATATTTCTATAAGGGCTGTCAGTGGCAGTGCTGGTCAAAGGGTTACAGTTGAGTCCCCTGTCAAATACTGGCCATTGAATGGTTCATTTTGTTCAAGGAAGATGTAGAACCCCGTTTTGACTCCATAGGTAATTTTCACTTGTGTTTTTGGTTATTTTGCAGGGTACAGCTGAGGAAGATGAGGGAGGAAGCACCAAGAGCATAAGAACAAACTACACAGACCTCTGCCTTGCATGACCCAAACACTTGAACGGTCTTTGACTCTGCTCACACACGCAGTTTGGACTCTCGGTTTCTGAAACGGACCGTTGGGAGGCACTTGTGGCCGTACTTCTGCGCCTCCCTATCTCTGCTCCTGTCTCCTGTCTGTTCGGTTTGGTTTGGCTTGCCATCTTGCGGACGACAGCCATCCAGATTTTTTTACTTTTTTTTTTTCTTCAGCAAAAGCAGATGGATGGTGATGTAGCCATGGTTACCTCGCCTCCTTTTCGTCCGTCGGACTCCGCGGCAGACGGAGCGGATTCCGCAACTGTGGCGTCTCCTACCCCCCCACCCCCCCCCCCCACCCCCACCTCCACCTCCACCTCCCAATCTTCCTCCTCCTCCTCCCCCGCCGCCTCCCCCTCCCCCTCCCCCGCCGGGCCCCGGCAGCGGCCCCGGCGGCGTCGTCGTCGGCGGCGACGTCTTCTCGCGGAGCGTCCAGCGGCGGTCCCGCATGCGCAACTTCAACTGGGACGCCATCCCGCGGCAGAGCGTGCTGGGCAAGCGCAACGTGTGGACGGCCCGGCGGGGGCCCGAGCCGGAGGACTTCCCGCTCGACATCGAGCGCATGGAGGAGCTCTTCAGCCACGGCGGGCCGGGCGGGCCGCCCAAGGAGCCGCCGGACGCCTCCGCCGCCAAAGTCGCCGCCGTCCCGGGGAGGGGCGGGAGGGGCCTGCCCGCGTCCGCCCAGGCCGGCGAAGCGGTGAGCACCCAGCGCGCGCTCGCGCTCACACCGCGATCCGATTGGCCCGTCGCCTCCATTGCTTAGCAACCGCGGCGGCCTATGCACGCCAGCCTTGTCGATCGCTGCACCTGTTGCTTCTGCCTGCCTAATCTAAGGCTAGAACATTTAAGAGTATTTCCAAATCGCGCCATCCATCTATCTGCGTTTTGATGGGACCTGGGGGGTCACAAGAACTTGCACTCCCACATTTCGTCGGATGTACGTAGGGAACGTTCTGAGGACTTGGGCCTAGCAACAACATCTTACAATTAAACCTTGCAATGCTACGTCTTTCATCTGCAGTTAAGTGAGAGGGTTAGTGCAGCGGTTTCCCAAAACTGCACTGCGATCCACTGGTGGATTGTGGGTGGGGCTTGGGGTGAGAGGTGGACTGGCTCATGCACTACTCTAGCTACAGCTCACAACACGTTACAAAAATAAAAAAATGTAAATATTGAAACGGAACAAAATGAATGTCCGCATTCCAACTTATCTGGTGACATTTTAACACTGGGGTAGGTCACAGAAAAAACAGTCGCTTGTTAAGTGAGTCTGCGATGCTCAGAAAGTTTGGGAAGCCGCAAAACCTCTTAATTGGTCTGCCTCTCGGTCGCTTAGCAACCGAGATGGTCTGCCAGATCCCTTCTCCTGACATTTCAGGGTTGTTCTGTCCTCAGTTTAATGAGGAGGGTTAGTGTGTTCATGTGTGACTGAAACGTGTTCCAACACCTAAGGCTCCGGGGTGCGATGTGTGAACGAGACTCTTTTGTTAAAGCATAGTCACAGTTTCTACAGACCCAACAGATACTCGGCCAGGGTTTAGCATTGAATGCTAGCCGTCTACCAGCCGAGGAATCTGAAACTTGCATAATGTAATGTGTATCATGAATATTCATGAGGGGGGGCGTGGTCAAGTACAGTGGGGTGTCACCTGAAACTCCTGTCACCAGTTGGAACCCCCTGCAGGTAGAGAGCCGTGAGGACAGAGCAAAGCAGTTAGCTGGTTAGTTTATGTAACTGTCTTTGCCAGCTCCGACGTTTGCGTGAATTCTAACATGCATTTCTGCAAACACAGTAAACCCCCTTATAATAATTTAAATAATGCTGCTTGGATTTGTGTACAGTGACAGCCACTTCTGTAGACATTATTTCATCCAGTTGAAGTTAAATGAGTGTCTTCAGCCTCTTCAGCAGAGTTTATTTTGCAGTGACGATGCCAATGGCTGTTCTAATAGAGATATTACTCATGGCATTTCTCACACAGGTTCTGGCTTACTGCTGCAAGTGAAGCAAGGAGAGGTGAGAGTGGTCTGAAAAGATTTCATGAGAACCTGACCCTAACCCTCACGACCGCACCTCTTAACCGTGCCTGACTAGCGATGGTTTCACAATCGTAAAGTGGCTTATAAAAGATGAAAGAAACGTTGAGATAAATTTTCAGAAAGGCTAAGAGGAGACCCATCTAAAAAGTCACTTCCTTGATATGACTCATTCTTTCTCAGATAACCTTGGATTGAAGGTCGAAGCGTCAGCCTGCTAAATCACAATGGCTGGGAAGGATAAGCGCTTTTTAATCCCGTGAGTGAGGCGTAGAGAACAGCCCTTGCATAACTTAAGATCTGCACGTTTCCAGAGTCTTGATCTCTCCCTCTGTCACCGCAGATATGAAACTGTGACGTTAAACGTGCGATTAATTTATTGTAAATTCGTGGACTGCGTGGACGCTTTCAGAATTCCTGGTTACGCAGCCGTTTGGGATGTGGTGTGTTGCCAGGTTATTCAAACCATTTTGGTTTTTAACAGGCAGTCTACTATTATTTTCATGCTGGACCTAAGGCTGTGGGGATATGTTTGATAATCAGTTTGTTCTTCACTTAAAAAAAAAATAACAAAAGACTTAAGTACATTGAAGTTCTTATTGACATGCTATAGGTTTGGCCGTGACATATTACTGATATGCTTGTTGGGTCCATAGTGAGGTAATGCTACTGCATGACATTTATTAATGTAGTTGTTATTTAATATGAATGTGTAGCTTGGGAGTTACCCGTTCATTTCATGGGGGCTGTGGTTATACTTGTATTACAGCTGGAACAATATTATACTATATTTTGCCTGCAGAAAGTTATAGATCCTTGAGTGCAATCTTTGCTTGTAAATGAGTTCCCAGGAAAATTCTGTGGTAGTGTGACAGTTCTGTATGATAGTCAAGATGTTTAAGCACGAGGAAAAGCAACAAAATTGCTGATATTTTCACCCTGCCACTAATATTTATAATGTTGCACTTTAAATCATATATGCCATCTTGTTTGTATTGTGGAGAAGTGCAGTGGTTTGGGAACTGAGCTTGTGAATCAAAGGTCGCAAGTTCAATTCCCCGCTGTGTTGCTGCTGTTGTACCCTTGAGCAAAGCACTTAACATGAACTGCTTCGGTGAAATATCTCGGTATATAAATGGATTGTGTGTACGACGTTTTATCTGTGTAATTCTCTCTGGTAAGTGTGTGCCTGCGGTGTGCTTAAATGTAATGTAATTTCACGGTTTATATGCCCAGAAAGAATATTAGTTATTTTTAGAAAGAGAAGTAACATCTGGGGGATAAAGGTTGTCGTTTGTATGCATTTCTCCATGGAATGGAATCATGTTGTAGAGAAAAGTGAACTTCTATACGAGGAATTTGTTTTTTGGGGTGAAAAGCAGTTGTTGAAATATGATGAGTAACTTGTTTGCATGACTTCACTTTAATGTTGGGGGGCAACCTCTGAACCCTTTAATTGATTCTTGTTCACTTGGAGGTCAAAGGTCAGTTTAGCCATTGCTTTTTCTCACTGGTTACGTCATCTTTGATGGTCATGGGGTTTGTCTGTTTGCCTGGCTACCAAAGGATATGGGATCTGTTCCTGGTCAAAGGTCACGTTTTGAGCTTTGAAATGACACCCACTATATCCATTTTAGTCTAGCAGAGGGGTACCCAACCATGTTCCTGGAGATCTATATTCCTGTAGGTTTTCCGTTATATCCCTAATTTGGCACTCCTGATTCTACTTATTAGTAATCTGACTCACAGGATATAGACTGTGGGTATAAGCCTGTCATTGGCCAACTATTTCAGTCGGAATTCTCCTCCCCTTCCGCTACCAGCGCGTTGTCGTTTTTGCAAGGGCACCGTCGCCGCATCCTGGGCTTAGCGCCGCCCAAGACGATTGTGATTGGTTTAAAAAAATACAAACAAGCCAGAGAGTTTTTTCCCCTATACCGATATCCCATATACTGGCTCAACCCATTATCATGGGCTGAGCCAGACCTTTCTCCAGCCCTGGCACAGCGCTGAAACAAAGTGTGGAGACAGGTCTGGCTATGGTCTCTTGTCGTTGAATGAGATATGCTTTGTTAGGGTTGAAATGAAAACCTACAGTGCAGTATACCTCCAGGAACAAGGTTGGGCAGCTCTGGTCGAGCACATACCAGACTTCATATTGGCTTGGTGTAAAGGTGATAGAGCTGCTGAGGGGTTTTGAACCTTGTCCCTTGCTGGCCACCATACGCAGAGATATGATGAGCCCCTTAAAGCTAAAGACCAGGGCCTCCAATCAAGGGGCCGACCACATTCTGTAGCTAAGGTTCATGCATCTCTTAACTCTGAACTCTCCTACACTTAATACACAGCAGGATCTCTTTTAGGCTAGCACACAGATTCTGTCCATGTCAGTGCACCCTCTCTTACCTCATTCTGTCCCCCCCCCCCCCCCCCCCCCCCCCCCCCCCCCCCCCCGTTTTCTCGTCCCCTCAGGTCTCCATTTTGAATGCTAAGAAGAGCATGAACATCGGGATCTTTCTGAAGCAGTTTAAGAGGTAAGGGTGCTGTGCCTGTGAGGAGGGTGAACTCTAAAGACCTGCTTTCGTTGAAATAACCATAGCTGCATTCATAAACCGGAAGCCATTCCCTGGAATCCCACACATCTGTCAATCAACGCACATGTTCACTAATCGCATGTACAAGTAGTGCAGACGTGATTGGTCGAGGTGTGTTTTATCATAGTAGATTTGTTCCAGAAATCGCTCAGAGTGATCAAATGACTATCGCATGGAAGAGTATTGGGTAGCCCTGCCCTACGGAGACACACAGGAGCCTTTTGGAACCCTTTCTTCCGAGAGTGTATCGTGCCGTGTTTTAGGGGGGAGGGGACATTGGCGGCAGGGGTGCAGTTCCATGTTCTTTCACAGGAAACGGGTACAGAGTGGTCATCCAGGATGGAGAAGCTGACTCCTATTGGCTGGATTCCTGCTCTAACGCACCGCAGATGTGATGATTGGGCACAATCTTCTTTCTGACTCATTCTATTTGTTCATTGGAAATGTAGCCAGCCCTGTAAAACCACCGTCAGTAAGACTGTTCTGCACGGTCCTCGTTCCGTGGAAGGACGGTCACACCCGCAGGTGTACCTGGCGCTTCAGGTAGAGGTGACCACAGCGGCCCGGGGGTGTGTCCCAGGTCGAGTTGTTTGACAGGGGGCAGCGGGTGTTTCTTTGGAAACGGGGGGCAGTGCTTCCTGGGTTTAGTCCCTGCCCCCTGCATGAGTAATCCTGGCGGCCGGATTCCTTAGTGCAGACGTCGCCCCTGTTCCAGAGCCGACTGATATCTGAACAGCTCTCCTACCGCAGACCAGCGGTCCTTTCTGTTGTTCATTACCGCTTTTCCTCTCTCTATCCACCATTCAGTCTAGTGCTTTTCAGTGAATTGATACTACACACACACACACACACACACACACACACGCACGCACGCACGCACGCACAAACTGTTTTTCAGTGAATTCATACCCCACACATGCTCTCTCTCACACACACACACACACACACACACACGAATGGCTCAAAGTGCAATGGGATAAAGGAACGCTTGCTTATTATATTGCTTCTGCCTGCTTCAGAAACTAATTTGCACACATTAATTTGCAGTGTAAATTTGCATTGCATTTGTCTTCATTAATCTGACCCATTTAAAGGCGGGAATGGCTCCTCTTCCTGCATCTCTGAGGTCTGTGCAAACTGTCTTACTGCAGGCGGAACATCTTCTCCTTATCGAACTACCCGAGGTGCTAATTACCCAGGGTGTGACTTCCGGAACTTTATCAAGGAGTGGTTCCCCAGGAGCGATTTCAAAGCGATCTTAAGATCTCCAAGTTGAAATAAATACCATGTCCGTCACCCAGCCCACGTTTGATTGAGTGCATTGTGAATTTAATTGGATTTGGTGCAAAATAGTTTCTCGTTGTTAAGGTGAAAACAAACACCTGTGCACCCCCCCGTCGCTCTCCAGGACTAATATCAGTTTGGGACCCCTGATGAAAAGATTATAGTGCTGGGCAATGAATCTACACTTTTTCTTTCTGGTGCTCTAAGTAATCTGTTTTTCTGATTGATTTATGAATGCATGAAATGGTTGAAACTGTCTAGGCACCTTCTTAAAATTCTTTAAGCACCTCGGTTTTTTAGTGCATCGGCTGGCTGACTCGTGTGCTCCCTCTACAGGCCGATGAGGGAAATGGTGGAGGACATCCAGCAGGGAAACTGGCTGAAGTTTGGGACGGGGAAGCTGAGGGAGCTGTCCAAGCACCTGCCCGAAGAGGGAGAGGTGAGCGGGATCTTATTAACCCCTTTTAGCAGTGAGGTACACAAATATGTGAATGGAATGTCGTTAACTCAACGTTCTAATGCTGATGTAACAGTCACTGCTGGTGATTGAAAGCGGTGGAGTTCTAGAACGCTGATTTAGATTTTGGAACAAGCATTCCAAAAAAACCTACTCTTGAGATGGTACATTGATACAGTTGCGTTGCATTCCTGTCATTTTAGCAAATGCTCATATCCAGAGAGACTAAACAACCTTTGTATTTTTTGTTTATTTATTTATTTATTTTTTTTACATAGTATCCATTTCTACAGCTGGGTATTTACGCAAGCAATTGAGGTTAAGTGCCTTGCTCCAGGGTACAACAGCAGTGCTCTACATGGGAATCGTGTCTACAGCCATTAGGCCAGAAGCCCAGAGCCTTACCCATTATGCTGCACTGCAGTTATCAGTTCACTGCACACAAAAGCTCCAGCCATATTGTGGGCTTCCGGAGGCTTCTGCCAGCACCTACCTCTGGAGCCACAAGGTGGTGTGGGCTGGTTTAAGCCTGTTTTGGTACCGTTATCGGTAATGCTTTTGTGAATTTGTTTTTGTCATCACTGGCTCAGTTTTCCTGTTTTCCTTTTGTAAAAGTGCAAAACAACCTTATACTCAATATAACCTTTGCTCTCCACCCAAACTGAGCTGATCTGAGGGTGTAAAAAATGTTTTTGTGACTGTTTTAAGCTGCAGACTACCATGTTAATATGGGAGACAGCAAGATGTTGTGTTTGTATTTGCTTTCAGGTGCAAGCTGTCTTGTTTTGGTGTGAAACTAGAACAGGTTGTGTTCAGGTGAAGATGCTGCTTTGTTAAGGTGTGATACTGAAACAGGTTGTGTTTGTGTTCAGGTGAAGAAGCTGCTCGCGTTCAGGGGTGACCTGTGCCGATTGTGTGAGGCTGACCTGTTCATGGTGCTCCTGGTCAAAGTCCCCAGGTGAGTGTCTCTCACTGACTGTGCTCCTGATTAAAACCCCTACATGCACAAAAAGGCATTGGGATTTGCAGACTTGTCTGTTTTTCCTCCTAATTTTACACTGCTGTTCCCTGTATCCTGCTGTGGACCACTATAAATCCTGTTTAAGCTGTGTTAGCTTACGCATCTACGCACCACACTGGCACTTGCAAAGAACCATGAGTCAAAATTAAGTTGGAGTTGGAGTTCTCAACAAAGCACTCTTCCTTATATCAACGACAACAGTGCCTACAGTACATGAGTTTAAAAAAAAACAAATTTTTATAAAGAGAGGGCTGGGTTGCATGTTGTGCATCACTGGCAGTGGCACGTGCGTTGCATGTAGTAGCATGTGATAGCATGGAAAATACCTCTTCACTTCACACTGTATGTTCAGGCTTTTCCACAAAAAAAAATCTAACCTTCAACACTGTTTAGAGTGATTCTGGACGATGTCTCGCACCATGTTGTTTTAGGGTATTTGGATACTTAAATATTAAAGAATGGAGTTTTTTTAAGCAACCGAACCTCCTCCAAAAACCACTTCTGTATTTCGCATGCCATTTCCTGTCTATACTGCGGCTATATTTTCCAATGTAGCCCATTAATAATATACGGCCATGAGCGGTCTCGCTTCCAAAAAAAAAAAAATGCTGACAACTAGCGCTCAACGTAATGGGAGAAGAACGCATCTGAAAACCATAATTAATTCTGCTGTCATTCATTCAAACGATGCGAAAACAAGCGCAGGATGACGGTAAATGTCGGGGGTTAGACGCGAGTGTTTATTTTGAATCGAACTCCGTTATTTTTGAATTGGCCCGTGCGGTAGCGTGCGTTTACTGGCCGGCGGCCGGCGCTGATATTAATAATTAACGATTCCTTCCAGCTACGAGGCGCGAATCCGCAGTCTGGTTCTCCGCGAGGAGTTCTTCCCCCTCATCGAGGAAATGAAGCAGTCCATCGCCGTCATGACAACGGCTGCTGAAGGTAACGCCTGCCTGCTCTGTCTGCCTATGTTTCTCGCCCCCCCAGAGAATGCGTGAATGTTTTGAGTGAAAGTAGCTCCCAGTTCTCCTCACTTAACCCAGGGGTGTCAAACTAAAATCCTGGAGGACCGCAGTGTCTTTGCGGTTTCCCTTCAGTCAGGAGCCAATTAAGGACCTACAGAACAAGATGTGGGGAATTTTTTAGCCAACCAGTGTCTTAATTACCGGTGCTGAAAAGCTGAAAACCAGCAGACCCTGCAGCCCTCCAGAATTGGATTCTGACACCCACGACTTGATGAACCGGTGCAAAATGGCTGCCATTTGCTGGTTCATGCAAAGCCCATTTACTCTAACCAAACCTTGGGAGAAAAATCATAATTGCAAGCTTGAATTTGAGGTTTGAATTGTCATGCTTTTGTTGTGTATTTTTGCAGATGGATAAACATGTAGTTACTTTTTATGCATGTTAAAATGCACTTGCGTGCAATTTGGGACTTGAAAGTTCTAAGACTTTATTTCAAGACTTTACTGTCTGCCGAACAAACCATATCATTTTATGGCACTGCATTGTATTTGTCTGTTGCCCTGCGGCAAACAGCTGCAGACAGGTCAGCACATTGCTACTTTGTGCTATCACACAGTTTAGCTCATTTGCAATTTAACTCTTTGCTGCCTTCATGCTTTATAGAATCAAGATCTTAACAATCATGGCTTTAACCCTTTCAAAGAGTAGGTTTTCTGGAATGTTTTCTCAGAACTCCACTGCTTTCAATGGCCAGCAGTGATTGTGACATCAGAATTAGAATGTTCCGTTCAGTTAAGAACGTTCTAATCACATAATGGTTATCTTGCGGCATAAAAGGTTGGAGGCCCACTAAATGTAATGCGTATGCATCTGTGCGTCTGTCTGTCCGTCCGCAGAGCTGCTGGACTGCGATGACCTTCACTCCATCATTCGCCTGGTGCTGAAGGCGGGAAACTACATGAACGCCGTGAGTGAAGAAGGGAGCTCACTCTGTAACTGGGCGGGCTTTAGGGGGTTTCCACGGAAACGGCGCTCAGCTGAAACAAAGCTTAATCGCTTTAGCCTTAATCGCTCAGAGTTCCCTTGGCTATTCAAGCAAGGGAATGGTTATTCTTTTTTTCTTTTTTTTTTTTTTAAAAGGAAGAGCAATACATTTGGAGTACTCCTGATTGGTACGGAGTAATTTAAAACCATGACCATGCTGTTCTTGGATGGAACTGACCCTTGCACTTTGCATTTGTAGTGTGTTAGTGGCATTTGGCACAGTAGTAGTATTCCCTTTGACCTCTGACCTTTAACCCAAGGAAGTGATGCAGGGTCCTTTGAATCCCGCATTGCCTGCCCCCTCCCCCTTTTCCCAAATCTGTTCTTTCTCTCCTCTTCCTCCTCGGCCGTCCCGTCCTGGTAGGGCGGGTACGCAGGAAGCGCCATCGGGTTCCGGATGACCTCGCTGCTCAAGCTGGTGGACACCAAGCCAACAAGCCCAGCATGAACCTGATGCACTACGTGGCCATGGTGAGGCGCCGTTGAGCATCAGATGGAGCACAGCTGTGGTCACATGTTGTGATGTAAATTTGTACACAGTAAAATGTCCAGTGTAAAATGAACTCTTAGAGAGAGCATATGGTCTCTATTGGACTCCTGTGTTCCATGTTAGCGTTGAATTAGCTCTACACTTTTTAAGGGTGTACCACTTTTGCTACAGGTTCTATAGACCAGGGGTGTCCAGTCGTATCCAAAAAAGGCCTGGTGTGGGTGCTACAGGTTTTCGTTTTAGCCCCGCACTACAACACCTGATTCAGCTTAACTAATCATGGTCTGCAATCAAGACCTTGCCAAGTGCAGTCAGGCATCATAGTGCTGAGCCAAAACAAAAACTTAATGAGCAAACAGTTACTTACAAAATAAATAATATTGTCATCAATTAATTGTTTCTGTAACTGTTTTATAAAAGCAATGCGGCACTCAAGGCTGTGCTCTATTGTGAATACAGTTCACTTCGCATCATGCCTGGCAGTTCCCCTGTAGCTGTGACTATATTCACAATACAGCACTTCCTCTCATGCCCTATTGCTTAAATATAACACTGGAAACTCCTGTCACTGGAAGCACAGATGACAGATAGAAGAAGGCAGCTGACCATATGATTAGTTTGTAGAACGTGCGCTTGTCCCAAAGTCGGTCCTAATGAGCCAAGATTCAATAAAATCTTTCTCTCTGCCCCCCCCCCCCCCCCCCCCCCCCCCCCCCCCCCCCCGCGCGCTTCAGCAAGCTCAGGAGATCGACGCGTCGCTGCTGAAGTTCCCCAATCAGCTTCAGAACATTGGGGCTGCGGCCAGGTACGGGACACTGATGGGCTGGGGGGGGGCAGCCGGGGATTTTTGGGTCCCGTGAAAAGTTCTTGCATGTGTTTTTTTACATAACCTTTCGGTGGGTGTTTATATTTGGTCTGATTGGTGTAGCTGCTTGGGCGATGACTGTAGCCGAGTTCTCTTCCGCCCCACGCAGGATCCAGAAGCAGGAAGTGGAGACGGACTTCAAGAGGGAGGTGGAGAAAGTGAAGGAGGCGAAGGAGGACTCTTCCGAGCAGCCGGAGCTGGAGTCGCAGATGGAGAGCTTTCTGAGGGTGAGCGGGTCGCATGCAAACGACCATCAAACGAGCAAAAAAACCCACACATCTACGTTCGTCCACCAGGGGAAATCCTTCGCTTTTTATGTTGTGCGAGACAAACGCTGTGTACGCAATGCTTTGTCTCTGAACTTTTGCTTTCAGAGATTCAGCCTAAAATCAGTAACACTGGCATATTGGTAAATGGTAAATGGACTGCATTTATATAGCACTTTTATCCAAAGCGCTTTACAATTGATGCCTTCATTCACCCATTCACATACACACTCACACACCAATGGTGAAAGGCTGCCATGCAAAGTACCAGTCAGCTTGTTGGGAGCAATTAGGGGTTGGTGTCTTGCTCAGGGACACTTCGACACGTTGAGGGCGGAGCATCAAACCGGCAACCCTCCGGCTGCCAGACCACCGCTCTTACCCCCTGAGCTATGTCGCCCCCATATTAACATCAGATCTTCTTGAGCTGCTAAGTGGAATCAGGTGTGCCCAGTTAGGGCTGAAATGTAAACCTACTGGACGATGGATCTCCAGGAACAGGGGTTGGTCAGCCCTGTGCTAAACCAATGCACCAGTTCTCATTACGTGTTGATGTGAACCCTTTGCCCCTTCCCAGAGGGCCGAGGTGAGGCTGGCCGAGGTGGAGGTGTCCCTGCAGGCCCTGGACTCCGTCAGCCAGTCCGTGGCCGAGTTCTTCTGCGAGGATCCCGCACTCTTCAGGCTGGAGGAGTGCTGCTCCATCTTCCACTCCTTCTGCGACAAGTTCATGAGGGCCGTACAGGTGAGTACCCCAAGACCAGAGCCATACAGGTGAGACCCCAAACAAGGGCGTCAGACTCCAGACGAGGGCGAGACAGACCCCAGACACCGGGGGCGTCTGACTCCAGACAGAGATTTTAAGGCTATGGTTTAAAAAACGTCCCAACTCAACTAGATGGGTCGATAGATCGATTAATAGATCTAGTTTATTGATCTCCAACAGCAGCAGATCTCCAGCACTGTACAGCACTGACACACAGGTGTAGTGAAAGTAACAGCCACCACATGACACATCTGCACACATAGTGAACCCTGCCAAGTACGAGGACGCAGGTTTGGATCCTATGGGACAGGTGTGTGAGCCAGAGGCTAAAGGTAACTTTTAGCCGCGACTTTTGAAAGACCCCAGACACGATGGCGACTCTCTTTCCGTTTGCTGGCTCTGTGCAGGAGAACCGCGAGCGGGAGGTGGCGGAGCAGAAGAAGAGGCAGAGGCTCCAGAACGCGGCCAAGCGGCGGTCCGTGGCCACCTGCTCCGGCCTGGACCGGGACAAGGACCTGGAGGACGTGGCCCTGGAGGCCGTCCTGGAGAAGTTCCTGTCCAGCCGCGGGTCCCGCCGGAGGGGCGGTGCCACCGTGCCCGCGGGGGGCAGCCTGGCCGATTTGGGCTCGGGGAAGACGACGACGACAATGACGACAACTACCTCCACGGGGGAGCCCCAGCCGAAGCCCTGCCCCTTCAGAGGCGGGGAGGCGCGGATGAACGGGTGGAATTCGGCTCAGGACCTGAGCGCGAGCTCGAGCGCCCGGACGGGGGAGGGGCAGCCCTGCGGGGCGGACGAAAGGAGAGAGAGGGCGGCGTCCATCGACAGCAAGACCACCCCGAAGGGGCGCGACCGCGCCCGTGCCCGGAGGAGGACGGACTCCCACTTCTACCCCGGCGTGCGCTCCTCAGCCGCGTCCTTGGTGGAGGAGGAAGAGGAGGACCGGGAGGAGGCGGTGGGGGAAGGGGAGAAGGAGAACGAGGAGAACAAGGAGGAGGAGGTGCTGAGGATGCGGGAGGTGTCCCGGCGCGTCCTGCGTTACCAGAGCAGCCGGGAGAGCCTGTTGCCCGGGCAACACCTCCTCCTGGACCCCCCGCGGGGGCCGGGCGGAGCCGCCACTTCGCCCCTGCGCCGCGACGGCGAAGCTCCGCCCCCTGCCCGTACCGTGCTCAGCCCGCGCCTGCCCCCCAGGGCCACCCCTCCCAACGGCCCCAACCGCCGCCACTCGCCCGCCGTCTCCCCGGGCGACCGCGTCGAGGAGAAGCACGCCCCCGCGGTGTCCCCCAGGGTCCCGCCCCCTCCCCTGGCACTCGTGGGGAGGATGAAGTCCCTGGACAGCTGCCTCCCATCGGCCCCGCCTTCCCAGCCCTCCCGCCCCGCCCCCAGGACCGCCACCTCCCTCCCCGACTACCCCATGCAGAGGGCCCCCTCCCGGGGCCCCCTGGACGTCCCGCCCGCCTTCCGCTTCGGAGACCTCTTCCAGAAACGGGCCAATCAGGGCTCGGCAAGGGCAAGGCCGGACAGGCGGGGGGGGTCGGCCTTCGTGTCCTTCTTCAAGCGCCTGGGGGAAAAACCCCCCCTGACTCCCGCCAACGGGACCGCTGGAATCCTGAGGACCCTGGGCCCCTGACCCTGGGCCCCCCCCGGTCCCAGAGACACTCGTGACGGAGATCCAGGCCGTTTTTGTTTTTAAATTCTCTTTGTTTTTAATGGTTTTAAATTTCTGAGCCTTGAGAGTACTGGGTTCCTCCTATCCTCCTGTTTTTTTTGTGGGGAGAGGGACTGTTTTTAATGAAACCAAGGCAAGCATGCACTTGCTTTGGTCCCATCGGTAGAACGTGACCGAGTTCGTCGATGGACTGTGCGTAAGGGGACGTGTTTAGCTGTGGAAGTCCTTCAGGGTTCCCAAACTGTTTTGATAAGATTTACATTATTTATTTTCTGAATGGGGTGCCCTGGCCTAAGGCAACAATGGCAAAGCATTTTAAACAGTGAATCCGACTCACTCACTGTACATCAAGTTCATCCTATCTAAAGTTCATTGTTTGGTAGTAATGTATCTTTTGGAAGCTGATCCTAAAACCACTCCGGTCCTGTTTAATTCTCGCACCCCCACCCAAAACCCGCCCCAACCCCCTCAGTCCACCTGCGTCTATCAACTTAGGAGACGTCTCAAAAAAAACGGGTCAAATTATTTTTTTTAATAAAGTGTGGTGTTCCATCATTCTCTGCATTTGGATGAAATCATTTTTTCCCTCTGTTTTTTTCAATTTAAGGATCTGTCTTGCGTAGTTCGGTCCTAGATAAGGGGGGAACTTGTGAGAATGTGGAAAAAGTGATGTTTTCTCCTGCCTGACGTCATGGTCGGGAGTATCGTGGAGGGATATTGAGGGCATCGGGTTGGAGTCGCTGGAGATAGGGTGCGTTTGGATAGGGACCACAGGCAGACATTACTGAGCCTCCGGTCACTAACTTGGTAAAACTTGTTCTGAGGTGCGCAGATTTTCCATACCCGTCAGTATGCAGTTGCTTTTGTTTGTTATTGGATAATTGTTCACTGAGCACTTTAAAATTGGACAGAAACCCCCTTCTCCCTTTCACATCGTGGAGAATACACAGATTGAAGTGGGTCAGTCCTAAATCAGCGAATTGTATTCACACACTCGTTCTGCTGGATCCTAATAGAGGTGGCACCCATTTTTTTTTTCCATTTACTTTTTAAAAATTTATTTTGGACTTTGGGGGGAAAAATCTGCTCCCTGTAACAAACGTGCTGCCTGTTTTTTATTAAAAAGCATTCATGTCCCAATGAGGTAGTCGCTTTCTTTTTGTTTTGTTTTATTTCCTCCACTGCATTTGGCGTTCGTCTGTCGAGGCATCCAACTTTGTCGATGGGTGATGTCACTTCCTGTCGGGAGTGCTGACCGAGTGGAAGGTGAGCTGGGCCCAGACGGGTGTCGATGTCCGAAGAACAGACAAGTCGGGCTTTGTTTCGCATAATCCCGCCTCATCTATTATTGCTGCTCTGAGTCCTGCCAGGGTGACTGTCGGACTCTCGATCTCCTTTGGCTCTCTCTGTGAGCATCACGGGGGGGGGGGGCGTTGGGGGGGGGCGGTGGAAGAAAAACTGGCCCTTTCTGTTTCGCCTTGTTGCCAGGGAAACGGTGTTTACTTACAGAGTGATTTCATCGGGGCCTGGTGACACAGGGAAAATAATGCCCTCTGGAACAGAGCGCTCTACACAGACAACTTCTTTCACACACAGCAGTGTCTCTCTCTTTCTCCCTCTCTCTCTCTCTGACTTTCTTTCACTCTCTCACTCTGTCTCTTATGCTTTCTCTTTCTCACTCTTTTGCCCTCGTGCTCTCTCTCCCTCCCCACTGTCTCACTCTCTCTGTCTCTCTATTTCTCTCATTCTCTTCTCTCGAGTCATTTTTGGTTTAACTCTCAACTAACTGACTGATCACCTGATTTCATAACACCAGACCCCCCCCCCCCCCCCGCCCCCCTTCAGCTCCTCAGTGGCCGCTGCAGTGTGGAATTCGTACCTGTGAGCCAGACTGAACCAGTCTGTCACCTGTGGGTCCTCCGCCGTGTTTACCTGGAGATGTGAACCCATTCTCAAGCATAAAGGTGTTTTTGTCTCATTCTTATTGAGGGTTTTAGGTGATTCTGAAACGTTCCCCACGAGGACAAATCCCAGGCGTGTGTATAGAACCGGAGGAGGCCGATGGGATTGATTGTGCTCCTCACCTGAAACCCTTTACAGGTGGGACTGTTGAATCAGCACCGCTGTTGGGATCCAGCGCTGGTGGGGACCTGTTTTAACTTCCCCCAGCTGAGTCCTGTTAGGAGCTCCTCCACCCAGCCGAAATGGAGCGGGGGATAGGGGTGTGTGTGTATAACTGCGTGTGTGTGTGTGTGTGTGTGTGTGTGTGTGAGTGTGTGTATGTGAGAGAGATTGTGTGTGTGTGTGTGTGAGAGAGAAAGAGAGAGACACAGTATGGGGGGGGGGCAGGGATAAGGAAACACGAGGAGGGTGAGAGAAGAACAAGATCTGGAGGGCCAGAATACAAAGAGAGAGAGAGGGAGGGAGGGGGAGGAGGAGACGGAGCGAAACTTTGCCGGAGAAAGAGCGCGTGTTAAAAAGGCTGAAGTGTCCTGCAGAAGGCTGAGGACTTGAGCAGCGCGGGTTCGAGGGGGGGGAGCACCACTCCACTCAGGCACGGGCACACGAGGAGCACCCAGGCGAAGGGGTGCAGAGAGCAGGAGGGGTTCGGGACGTCCGCTTCCAGGAGCCCCCCCTCTGCGTGAGCTGAGAGATTCGGGAGGGTCGACTGGAGAGGTCAAAGGTAATTACAAAAGTGCTGGGTAGATTTTGTTATTGGGAGGGTGGTGGGAAGTGGGTGGGGTGGGCTGGGGAGGGGGTCATATATAGAGAATAGGCTAAAAAATATATAATTGTAGACAAATTTGCTAATGATCAGTTTCAGATGTTGCAGTGTATAGATGTGTTTTTAAAAATGCACTGCATTGAAATATATTTTTATGAAGTCAACAAATTTACAATCACTAATATAATCAATTTACCCAAGAGCGGAAAAACCTCAACATCTTTCATTCTGCTAATGCTAATGTTATACAGCTGGGAGCCGCATAAGTGTTTTTTTTGTTAATGTTAAAAGCTTAAACTAATGAGTAAACAAACAATGAGCGGCAACTAATTTGTATGATTAATACAGTGTACAAGTAAGAATGCTGTGAGCATATTTCATATTTAATTTCATGCCATTTTTAGATGCAAACGCATCAGGTTTGAGAAGGATATTGTGTATCGAATTTCAGTATGAACACAACTAGGTACAGTTTGATGTACTGTCTTATGTATGTTATTCATTGCTCCCAAATGGTTCCAATGGTACGCAACATGTGTGAGCGTTGAGTAAGTGATTGTGATCAAAAGTTCTCATAAGCAAATAGGAAAGTTCTAAAGCCTGTCACTGGACACAACATGTTCTCATCTCTTTTGAAACCACCCACTGACATGCACAAATGGAAAAAGCACTGTCTATGTTCCATTGTCTGTTAAGTGTGTCTGCAATTAGTAACTAGTTGATTTCATGCATTCTGCAAGTCACAGGTTCATGGTGTGATGGAAGAACCTTGCCCTGAAATGTCAAAAAAAAAAAAAAGAATTTGTTAAAATGAAAATTCCCCCATTTACAAACATTAAACCAAATTATGTTTTTTGTCACATGGGGAATTAGAACCAACTGAATAATTTTTGAGTTTTACATGTACATAGAGCTGGATTGGAAAGTTAATTGTGTTCAAGAACAAACACACACACACACACACACTCACACAAAACACACACACGGCACCAATATGCAAGCTAACACTGCTATATTCCAGCATGCACTGACTCTGTGTACTACATGGGATTTCCCCAAACACGAGGTGGTACTGAGCGAAAAAACATGTTGGTCATGTTAGCCTTGCAATTAACTCAACGCAGATGCGTCTGTTTAGTCTGCAGTCGACTGAGGAAAGAATATGGAAATAATAATCCTAAAATTAAATGAAACAAGGCTGAAGACAAAGTGGCCAAGTTTCCTGATTGCAGCCAAAGTTTAAAGAGAATACATAATCTTGGACACAAATCTGTCAAAACGAGGTCCAGGAATATGGCACGTGCCCCTAGCAGGCTTTATTGCTGTTTCATAATCAGTTATGCTTGAATTGCTCATCAGAGAGATTAATATTTGAGGATAGTTTTAACAAAAGTTTTTTTTTTTTTTTGCTTGTACATTGTGGTTGAAAAACATTGTCACAAGGTTTTTTATTTTTTTATTTTAACAATTCCTGTGAAATTATGACCAGGAGTTAGGAATTAGTAAATGATACTAAGTGTGTGTTCTTTGAAAATGATCCATTCACCCTTGGGGATGGGGTGTTGAGAAAACAAAATTCACTTTGCCAACACTCTGCACAAGTGCCTGGGCAACTGCTAAATTTAAACGCATTTCCCTGAGGTTAAACGAGAAGCCTCACAAAAGGAAGAATATCAGTCTTATTTGCTGTTACCTTTGGCAGTTGGTGGCGGTTAATTTGTCACCCCAGTGGTGGGGAATGCGGGCAGCGTTAGATTTAGTGAGCGGTTTTTCACCGACGCCGACGAGCAAACACAAAGGCCTTCCTGTTGTCTCGGGCCCTGCCTGTCCGCGTTACGGTGAAATATATCGACGTCCGATGCCCGCGGATTTCATCCGCCCCGTCGTGGCAACCTCCAGAGCGAACGTGTTTGCGGCTTGGGCACGAAAACACGAAGCCCTCGAAGAGAGCCGTTAGCCTTGCCGTTCAGTTAGAAGCGGCCATTTTGAGGCCTAGTTGCCGATGTGTCGACGCTAAAATGATCGCACGGAAACTCTGTGTGTGAGCTCCTGTGTGGAATCTTCGTGCACAGTGCGAAGTCTGATTGGTTATCATGGCTGATATGTCACAAATCTGGGCCAATGGGAGTGTCGACCTTGTTTGCCTGATTGTTCTTTCTATAGACTAAAATGTGAAATGAATCTTTTCAACGTGGCGGTATTTTTCAATATGGTGAAAATCTGACGTGAAGTCGACTTGTCAATGTAAAAAAAAACAAAAAAAACTCATGTTAAACTTTTAACCTGTTTCTTCTTACTAAAGCGTTCTTGAGAAACAGCACCCATTAGAAAATTCATGAACATTGACATGCAAAAACATTAAGCATTGTCTCATGATCGTTTTCTGACAGTAATATTGTTTGACATGTTTTGACTTCTTTCCCCAAGGTTTACCATCTCAATTTAGCAGGCACAGATGTTGCCTTGCGCGCCAAGGTTCTTCAGCTACGTCTTGGGGGCAATGTTATTTTTAAAATCCTACATACTTTCCGTGTACTGGATATTAAATAGACATCAAAGAGGCTCATTGTGTTCCTAGCAGGGTTCGTTAATTTAGCGTTCTACGCCCTCAGAAGAAAGGGTTTCCCGAAGGCTCCTCTGTGTTTCCTTAGGGGAACCCTGTCTGGTTCAAGGGTTCAGACGAAATGGTGCATTCTGGGAGCTTTCGCACTTTTCACACCTAGCAAAGAGGGTTCCATGAAGGACTAAAAGACAAGGACCCCCCTTTTTTCTCTGATGGTGTAGCTTCAGTTGGCTGACCCTAATCGGAGCCATTTAAAAAACAAAGTATGTGCATAATGTTTTTTACGTGTACGTCAACAAACAAGTCTTCTTAAGATACAGGTTGGTTCTCACAATATGCAGGAAAATCATTATCTTGCCAATAGTGAGAGGTACAATGCGTATAATATATATTCACCGCTTGGTACTTGGGATCAACAGAAAAATACTCTGTAATATGACTGAAAAACAAAGACACTGGGTATGTTGATTTTCATGCGGTCTGTTGGCAGTCATATCATTTCCTACCACAAGATGGTGCCGTTTCCCCCCCCTCTTTTTCTTTTTGATTTCTCCACCAGAGCAACACTGAAAACCTTGTGAGCACATTGCTCCCTTTAGTATTTAAAGTAACATGGCATGTTCTCATGGGAACAGATCCAACACAAAACGGCACAAACAAAAACGAATCGCAGCTGCACAGATCTTCGTGTAAAACACGATTTCTACAACATGCAGAAAGATGCTAGTAATACAGAGCTAAGACAGGAGGTCTGAGTGTCATTACTGTAAGGTTGTGTTTAATGACATGCTTAAAACTGTTCCTTTTGTTCAGGTTATACAACCCTGCACTTGGGGACAGCTTCCATAACGCCTTTTGCTTTGAGAGTGACCAACCACCAGCGGGACAAAATGATTGGGTAAGTCTTTGGCAGCAAGAGGAGATTTTTTTTTTTTTTGGTGGTGGGGGGGGGGGGGGGGGTTTGTAATCCAAAACAGGACCAGGTTAATTATCCCTCTTATTCAGCCCCAGTGCTCAATCCTGCTTTTGTGTTTTCTTTTTCTTCGTTCAGCCATGGAAAAGAGATTTGGGTCGAATTACTCGTGAAAGAAAACAAAATTAAGAGCCTTTTTCTTATAGGTAGTATAATCCTGCTGTTCAGGGGTATATTCCATTTCACTGCTGCAAGAACACACTGATTAATACCCTTCCTACTGAATAAGATATCGAAATTCCCACCAACACCCTAAGCCCCCCCCCCCGACTGTTCATTTTTCTCTCAAAGTGTGTTTTCCTTGTTTGGCTCATCGTCGATAGTCCGACTGCGCATTCAAAGAACATTACACACATATTAATGGCATCCTTTATTGTATTTATTCTGGCTGGCGTGATATATAGATGTAACATATACAAAGTCGATAAAGTGGGCCTGCACATGGACACCGACCGCACCCCTGCTGTCGAACCCGACAAGCGAATCAATTTTCCCTCTGCGAGAGTTCTTGAGAATGCCATGGGAGCCATAAAGAATAGAACACATTGATTTAATTGTGGAAAAAAAAAAATGTGATGTCACCTGGAGCAAAAATTACACACATGGTGAGATAATGTATCGTCTGCTATCGGTTCGTTCCCATAGCGATCGGGCTAGAGGCATGGTCTAGCAATACTGGGGTAGATTTTCACCGATATTCGTAAGATTATTTTTTTTTTTTTTTGGTTGTGTGTTTTGCTTCTAAATTTGCTTCGGAATCTCTCAATTCTCAGCTGTCTGCTGGGAGTGTTTTCAGATTTTTCCATCATTTAAAGAATGAACCCCTTCAAGGTGTGAGATCACAAATATGTGATCAGAATGTTCTTAACTGAACATTCCAAATCTGATGTGACAATCGCCGCTGGTGACTGAAATCAATGGAGTCCTAGAACACTGACTTAGAATTTTTGACCCTCCTACCAAGGGTTAGATACTAGTATCCTACCCAAGTCTGGTACCCCTTGTCCCCTCATACAGACGCTGGTTTTTGCCGAATCGTGAATCTTCTCTCGCTTGTGACGGCAATGGCTGAGCCACCTCAGAAGCTAAAATAATGAAAGAAAACAGAAAAAGAAAAAAGGCCCTAAAACCCAAATCCGCAGAGTTCTGCTTTGGCGGCACTGGCAGGGGGACAGCGCACAGGGGATTGATTGTGGCCGGTCTTATGTGGGTCAGTGAGACAATGGCTTCCCAGTCCTCCTGCGGACGGAGGCGCTGGCCAGGCCAGGGGTGCGGGGGAATAATGGACAGGGCTAATCCCCGAAAGAAGAGGTGGAGGATTATGGGGGTATGATGGGCATCCAGTGGTGGGCCCAAGTACCCATTTTCCTCTCCCCGCTCCTCGTCTGAGAACTGACCCCTCCCACCCGGCCAGCACGTGACCTCAACGTTTTTACAACATCACTGAAACGTTTTTTTAACAACATCGCAGTAAGTTTGCGGTGGATAAAAAAAGAATTTGGCTTTGTAGCTACTAGTTTTCTGCAGCCGTTTCATAACGTTCTGACTACGTTGTAAAATGTAAGTTGTTTTTTCCCCCCCCCCCCTCACTGGAATGTGTTTTCCCAGTCATTTTGTTTTAAGCTTGTAGAAACTTTGAAAAACTGTGTGCTCTCTTGCCTTTGTCAAGTCACCAGCATCTCCTATTTACAGCAAGGATCATAACATTGTGGTTTGGGAGTGCTGAAAAAAAAAAAAAAAAAAGAAGAAAAGTTGTCAAAGAAGCCACTAGAAGCTTTTCTTCCCTCCACAGCAATGCGATGCTAGGTGCTGAGGGCCTGTACAGCTGGTGTTGTAGGGAGGGGAGTAAAAGGGTTCGTTTTTAACGTGTTCTGGAAGAGGCCACGGCTCGGGGGTGCTGCCGTACCCCGGGGGGGGATATTCGTAAGCGAGTCGGTCGGGTTTTCAGGACCTGGTCTCCTGAACACACGAGCAGGGCGCAGACAGCCTCTGCTTCGGGTTCGAGGGGTACACCGTAGGGGACTTCTACCAACCGGTCTGGCATTGTGGGTGCTATCTTTTCAAAGGTCATAGAGGTCAAATGTGGAGTGGCATTTCCTATTATAGACCCCATGCCCACCAGTAAACGCAGCTCAGAGACGGTGAGAGCTGGTGTGTTGATTAAGACGCACTCCGTGCATGAGTCAGGATGTACGTCAGGGCCTTTACAGCAGGGATTCCCGGCAGCTTCTCTGAGCCGAGAAGAGGAGGTTGTCCTTGCCGCTGAGGACCGTGGCACTTGTGGAAAAAGCAGTCCAAAAATTGTGCTTTGCTTTTAGTTGCGGTTCTCGGGGGTGACTTTTTTGTGACTTTTCGGTTGCTTGGCAACAGGGAGGTGCACTCTGGGGTGCTCTGCTGGGAGGGTGATCAGGAGCTGGAACTGCTGCTGCTTGCCTCTGGCAAAAAAGAAAAAAAAAAAAAAAGAAAAGCAGTCCAAGCGCTTCCTGGTTATCGCATCACTTCCTGTTTAGGTTCAAGTGGAGATTTTCCAGCTCGCACATGCCTTTCAGATCGCCACCCGTGTCAGGTGTCCGTCTGCCGATGTTTTGCAAAAAATAGGCACTACAGCGGTCCACCAGCGGCAGAGCCGTCCATCAACCACCTCGCCGCTGGACGTGCCGACGGTTGTGCCGACGATGGACCGCTACCATGTTACAGCTGCACGTGGGCTGGCTGGCTGCACGGCCTGTGGAGTAAAGGGGTTTGGATGGGATGGGACTGTGGATTCAGGGCGCTTGTCAGATGCCAGATAATTGGATTGACCTGGCCTGTGATTAATGGGACAGTCTGATAGGCTCTGATATGGCAGTGAAGCCATGATCGCTTCCATTGATTGGCTCCAACAGACTTTGTCCCTTATAGCGCTGACAGAGAGACAATGGCTGTGTTAGCTTGTGAGCAGAACTCATCAATACCTAGTTAGATAGAATGATTACACAGATCAAGGGACACATTTAAAAAAAAAAATCTTTTTGGTGAACTTTGATCTTCAATTCAATTCAATTTATGGACTGTCTTTGTTGTAGTTCATATAGAGATATTTGACTTGGTCATAACACATGTCCTGTGTGTTTTCACATCACAGTGAAAACTCCTGGTTTAAAAAAAAATAAGTTTCTGATACCAAAACATGCTTTGTATGCAGTAGTAATCCCACAAAAAACATTATTTCATGCTGAATTGCTGGGGAATTGTGTAAGATTGAGTGCTACTTTTACAGGGATCATAACCCAATTTGAAGTCTGCATTCATCTTGCTTTTGTGCAACTACTCGTCTCAACTCTTCACATCTTCTAAAATTTGAACTTGTGCTAAAATAATCAGCACCTGTGCCTGGGGTGTGATGTCTTTTGGACCAGATAACTTTACATGTGGGTGTGTTCTGCGTTTCCTGCTGATGCTGTAAAATTGAGAAAGTGAGAAAAAAGACAAGAGAAGAGACAGAAGAGAGAGAAGAGAAAAGAACGGTGTCATGCCATGGGAATCGTGATGCGTTTTCTTGGGTCTGTGCTGTAAACGCTGCGGTTCTGTCAGGTCATAATAGGTACCCCCCCCCCCCCCCCCCCCCGAAGCTACAGACACTCTAGAATCAAACTGACTCAAAATGGGAGGGAGAAGAGAGAAATCCTCTAAAGGAACGGGGGGGTTATCTTAGGGGGGTGTGTCCCCAGGGGGGAGGGTCCCCAGAAAACAGACTCCTTGTGAGAATTCAAAGACCTGCTCATTGACACGTGCGTCACATGGACACAGGTATCCAGGTCCTGGTGTGTTTCCCTTACCGCACAAGCAGCTGCTAATCCAGGCCCTGCTGCCTGGCAACCGGGCTCACTCTGCCCCCAGTTTGCACCAGGTAGCTCTCATAGTGGCGGGGGGGGGGGGAGGTGGGAGGGGCCTGAGGAGAAGACCATCTGGGCTCTGCGGAGCTGGATGCAGTCTCCATGGCAACCTCATCCTCCCTCAGTGAAATCCTAGGATACCTCCCTCCCGCCCCCCACCCGCCCGCCCCCTCGCTTCTGTTTCGTCATTAAACCCCTCGCTCCCCCCTTTTTTTCTTTTTTTCCTCTCTCTCTCTCCTGCCTCTTCGTCAGTTCCTCTTCTCCCCTGTGCGCCATCCGCAGGAATGACGAAGGAAGCGGACAGAGTGAGGCTGCGAGGGGAAAGGCAGGAGGGGGCTCGGGGGGTGTTTTTGTTGTTGTTGTAGTGGAGGGATATTTTTAGCCTCTGAAAGCCTCTAAAAGCCCGGCAAGAGACCGACCATTTCCCCTCTCTCTCTCTCTCTCTCTCTCTCTCCCCCTCTCTCTTTCTCTTCGTCTCCCGTTCTCTCTCTCTCTCTCTCTCTCTCTCACTCTCTTTCTCTGCCCTGCATAGATATGTGAGTGCTACACAGGCTGAACTCTTTGGCTGGTTTTACATGCCCTGCATAGATATGTGAGTGCTACACCTCCCCCTGGTTTTAACATTGTTCCTCTCTCTCTCTCTCTCTCTCTCTCTCTCTCTCTCTCCCTCTCCTCCTCCCCCTCTCAGTGCTGTGACTGCGCATATTAATAAGTGAATCCCCTGTCCCTAAAACAAAAGGGTCTCAGAGCCCTTGCCCGCCCCCCCCCCCCCCCCGTCACACAGAAAGGGCGGTGTGATACTGTGATTCAGTCTAACGTGGCGTTACGTCTTATCTTTGATCTCTGACTTCTCTCGTTACAACTCCCCCCCCCCCCCCCCCCCCCCCCCCCCCCCTCCTGCCCCCCCAGGCCAGATGGTGTAGAGATGGTGCATTCCAGCCCCTTAATGGACAGAGATTTTTTTTTGTGGGGGGGGGGTGGAGGAGGTGGAATGCATGGGGACCCCCGTCACCCCAGCCTGTACATAAACCCCCCCCCAGCCACCCCACCCCCCCCCCCCCCCCCCCCCCCCCCCCCCGATCTTTCCTCAGTGAGGATGTGCTGCTCAAGGATGAGGCTGCTCCTGCTTCCATTTTACATTCATCCAGCGCCTCGCTCCTCGCATTGGACGCCCTCTCTCCTCCCCTCTTCACAGCAGCCAATGCGCTGCCTCTCTCTCTCTCTCTCTCTCTCTCTCTGCTCTTTTGCTCAATCTCTCTCTCTCTCTCTCTCCTTCTCTGACACACACTCTCTCCCTTTCTCTCTCTGACTCTCTCTCCCTCTCACTTACGCACACAGATAATACATGCACACCCCTCTCTCTCTCTCTCTATTGCTTTCTCCTCCCTCCCTCCCTCCCTCTCTGCCCTGCTCTGTCATTCCTGTCGTTTCTCCTCCCGTTCCTCTTCCACCTCCTCCTCCTCCTCCTCCTGCTGCTCCTGCTCCTGCTCCTGCTCTTGCTCCTGCGCCTGGGTTTGTTCTCCTGCTGGGGGGATGCGGGAGGGACGCTGACGACGGCTAGCTGCCCGCGCGCCGCAGGATGCTAACCGCCCCGCGCTGGTCTCCCGAAGCCTCCTGTGAGTACTGCCTCTGTCCCTGTCTCTCTCTCTTTCTCTCTCCCTCTCTCTCTTTTCCATCCCTCCATCCTCCCCTCTCCCCCGGTTGCTGCGCTCGTCAGGACCGGGTCTCGGAGGGGCGGACGTGCGGGGTGGCGGGGGGGGCGGGGGGTTCCAGCGGGGTGAGTAATTGGCTGCAGCAGTGTTGTTAGCCTGGCCCGGGTATAGCAGACAGGCTAATTCAGGCTCTGGGAGCTGAATCAGTGTGGTGGTGGGGGGGTGGGGGGGGGGGGGGGGGGGGGGGACGCTCTGCAGTTATATAAAATAAGGGAGGGGGGGTGGGGTGGTTACGTGTGCCTGCATCTGTCTGTTCCCTGCGTCCCAAAACCCAAGCTCACCTGTTCGTTTTGGACAGGCTGTTGCCCCCGGTTACCTGCTGACGAGCCTCAGTGTGGTTTGGGGGGTGGGGGTGTGTGTAGAGGTGCCATTTTAGTTTGGAGCTTTGGAGAAAAAAGGTGTGTTGCTGATGATACCTTCTGTCATTATGGCATTTCCTTAAACAGTGTATGTGTCTGTGTGCATGTGTGTGTGTGCACGTGTGTGACGTGTGTGTGTGTGTGTGTGTGTGTGTGTGTGTGTGTGTTTGTGTTGGTGCGCGTGTGTGAACATGTGTGTGTGAGTGTCTGAGCATGTGTGTGTGTGTGAACGTGTGTGAACGTGTGTGTGTGTGCGCCTGCGATTGTCAGGGTTGTGATTTTTACATCAGCACTCTCACCTGTCCCATCTGTGCTGGGTTGTGGGTTTCCTATTTTAGCTGGCGCGCGCGTGCCTGCCAGCCACGTCCCTGTGCTTCAGCCGGACCCCATTCGGCTCAAAATGCGAGCGGCTCCTTCAGGCTACACAGTTACACTTTTAATGCTCCTAAGAAAAGACATGAATGCACCGAAATGAACTCCACGGCGAGGTGCTGGGACCCGCACCATCCCCGCTACCCATCAGACACTTGTTTCTATCGCGTCACAGCACTGTTGTGCCTGCTCTGGCTCTGATGGAAGTGTGTTGAGCTCTCTTAAATTAGGCAATTTTCAGCGGCGCTGCAGCTCGCTGTCAACGGTCGCTGGTTTACACAGGACATATTTTCCAAATGAGTGGAGCTGTGAAGCACTATAGCCTGAAGTTTTTAGTCTGAAGAATGCGGTTTGTCGGCGTTGAAATATCTCACAAGCTTCACATAATTATCATTTCTTTAGAAACAGTCGCGTGTTATTTCTGGACTGATTTTGGGTCCTCTGGTTTGGTGGTTTTTTTACTGTGATACTGATATTAGTCAATATCGATAATCCCCCGATACTGAGTATTGCTGATACTGGAGAGACAGAGTGAAAGGTCAGCAGTGTTTTCAGCAAACAGCCATGTTTGTTTGTTGGGTGTTTGTTGTGTGGCGTGTGTGAGAGACGTTTGTCGTTTCGTCATCCTACGTGGACCCTGATCGCATCACGTGCTGTGTTCACCCGGCCGGTTGCTACGGTGACGGGGTTGTCAGCAAGCCGGCGAGAGGCAGTGGTGATGGTCTCGGCTGTAGTGGTTGCCCTGAAGGTTGCGGGGATGTTCCTGTCACAACGTTCACGTTGGGTTATGTAAGGGAACCCGGGAGGGGGGGGGGGGGGGGGGGCATGGGGGGGGGGGGGGGGGGGGGGTTGGAGTGTGGGGCAGGAATGTGACTCATTGGACGAAGGCTGTGTGCGTGCATTGGAATGTCAGCTCTGTAGTTGCTCTCTGGTTGCTCTATGGTTATTTTTTGGTTGCTCTTAAGTCAGCTGTTGTTACTGGGGGGCTGCAGGTGAGGTGGGCAGTAGGGTGATCAGCACTGCATCAGGATGTGAGCTGGGTGGTGACCATAAATTTGGATGCACGTCACCAGGTCTCCAACAGACCGTGGGTCTGATCTAAACTGGTGACACTGTTCTCAGCCGGTTGCCACTCAGGAAAGGGGAATCTGCTTCCACAGAGTGGCTTTCACCTGTGTTGCTCTGCCACTTGGAGAGTATCGTGCTGTGTAACCCAAATGTTGCAGGTTCAACCCCTGGTAGGACAGTGGCATTGTACCCTTGAACAGGGTACTTACCTTGCATTGCTCCTGTACTGTATGTATCCTGCTGTATAATTGGATGCAATGTAGAACACTAGTGATATACATATACTCTGGCTAAGAACATCTGCCAAAAGACCCATAATGCAATAGTGTGGAGATTTGGTTATGCTTTTGGGACTGATGACTACCTGAGGCTTATTTGACGAGGTCGTTGAGGAGCTGAACACAGAGGAGAGCGGCGTTTTGACTGATGAACTCTGGGCCCCTGCTCACATTAGTCAGCTCTGTGAGGACACTGCAGTGGTGCTAGCGTCACAGCTTAGCTTACGGCTAATGTGAAAAGTTGCCTTTATCTACACACAACCCCCCCCCCCCCCCCCCCCCCCTCCACCACCAGCACGATAAGAGCCAGAGACTTCCTGAGAAAAAGCCCGAAGGCGGGTGTGTACAGTAGAGTGGATAATGTCTCTCAAGCTGTACTTTGCATCTGTGGGAAGAAAACATGGAGACTAGAAAAAAGAAAGTGGGGGGGGGGGTGAAAAATTCTTTCCAGCGTTTTCTGGATTCCATTTTAGGAGGAGGCAGTAGGTCCTTGGCCCGCAGCACTCTCTTTCTTCTCCTCTCTGAAGAGGGCAGCTGCACATCGGGAAGGAGTGAGAGAGGGAGGGAGGGAGAGGGGGAGAGAGAGAGGGAGGGAGAGAGGAAGTACATTATTTTATATTATTTAAGAAAGGAGAGGACTGAAACTGACATTGTGTTTTCAGGAGGGGTGAGCGTTTAGCGTACCATACGTTCTATAGGACAAAAAAAAACAAGGCTCTGTCCCCTTCCACATGTGTGTGTGTTTTGCTGGGTCTCCGTCTACAGCAGGGGGGGCTCTACAGCACCACTTCCCAGACTGTGTGCAGGACCGACTGGTGGGTGATGGGGGTGTGGTTTAATCAGGTCAAGAGGAACACACGGCAAAAATAACTTCCTGTGGATTATGAGCCTTTTAAATCGCATTCACACCAGGTACATTAAACGCTCTGTTTGTTTGATGAACTGCGCCAGCTACAGTGTTCATGAGCTGGAGCTTACATTTATTTGCATAATTACGTGTTTACGCGAGTTTGCGCTATTTCCATAATTCCATGAACGTGCTGTATGTCAGGTTTTATTTTAATAAGGGGAGTGGTCAAATAAGGGGCGGGGCCACAGGAAATATATTTGTGCTTGTGGGCCCTGGCTTGGAAAGCCTGGGAATTGTCACCCGATCGTCCAAACATCACCGATTAAAATGGTAAAAAGGTGTTATGAAATCCACCATTCATATACTGGTAAGGGGGTACCTATCACAACCCACGGTGGGTCTGGATCTCAATACAATCCTGATTTATAACCACACAGTGAACTCAGCTGTTGCCCACGCCTATTTTTGAACACATACGTGCTTATCGTCATTGTTTACGGAAAGACTTAACCGTAACCGTAACCCTAAAATATAAATAATATAAAATAGGTGTGGGCTGCAGTTGAGGTCACTGTGTGGTTATAAATCAGGATTTAATGGAGATCCAGACCCGCTGTGGGGTGCAGTGTGTACCCATTATCAGCATATGAATGGTGGATTTTGTTACACCTTTTTACCATTTTAATCAGTGGATTGTTTGGCAACAGGTGAGAGCGTTGTTGTAAGGGAGCCGAGGAGCTCTTTTAGGACCCTCAGGTGAATGGTACCTGTCTGGGTCTCAGTACTATGAGGGCTCACCTTTACAGGGTGCACCTGCGCCCCTCTGGTCCGACAGGTGTAGGGGCGTGACCCAGGTTGGCAGAGAATAGCACAAACCGCCCAATCGCAGATCTGCCCGGGGCTTAAGTGGTGTGGTGGTGTGTCAGGGTAACAGCCACTGGGCAGAAGGTGGTCAGGGTTATCATCCACACCTGCCAGTGCGTGCGTGCGTGCGTGCGTGCGTGCGTGGGTGCGTGGGTGCGTGGGTGCGTGTGTGTGAGTGTGAGTGTGAGTGTGAGTGTGAGTGTGAGTGTGAGTGTGAGTGTGAGTGCGCGCGAGTGTGTGTGTGTTTGTGTGCACGTGTGCTTGTTTCTACCTGTGTGTTGTGCTGTGAGATATCTCTTACTCCTGCACACACAGTGTGTGTGTGTGTGTGTGTGTGTGTGTGTGTTTGTACTTGTGTGTGTGCGTACTTGTATGTGTTTTTGTTTGTGTGTGTGTGTGTGTGTGTGTGTGTGTATATCCTTACACATACGACAGTCTCTCAGCCTAACCCCACTCCAGCTCATGGCTCTGACACACAGAAGTCCAGACAGCCTCAGACTGCAGCTGAAGAACACACTTAGGACACACAGAACACGCTTAGGACACACTCTCTCTCCACCCAGCAGTACAGCTAGGACACACAGTCTCCTCACTTATTGGACACACAGAACACCTTGGCGATGGACACCCAGAACCTCTTAGGACACACAGAACACGAGTTGTGACCACAGGGGGGGGGGGGCGGGCAGTAAATCCGGGCCTCTGACAGCGGTGAAATGAGCTTTTGGGGGTCGTTATGTCCCGTCGTCTGATAAGCTTTGAGGCTGCTCCTGCAACGTATGGCTGTGCCCTATAACGTTCACCTGACCCGTCTAGATTCTCTCAGATCGGCTTGTCGTTATATTGGCTCATCGTTTTATAGTTATAACTTATTGTGATGCTTTATGGCTGAACTCAGGTCATTTATGTTCCAGATTGATGCAGCATTTGCTAATTTATGTCTGAAGAGGTCTGAGTGTTTATCATTGGGGAAAAAATATGACTGCACTCCAGTTCACTTGACTCATAGTTCAATAGGAACGTTCAATAGGTAACCTGGATGAATCTCACAGAAAAAAATGTGCTGGTTTGTGCTGTCGGTGCAGATGCCGAGGCCTCAGATACAGCCTTTTAACCTTTAACCTTTAACCTTTAACCTTTGACCTTTAGATTCTCTGCTCGCGCTCAAATTTCCTATCTCCTGTATCAACGTTGTCTGTGTGGCAGCTGCCAGACATGGAGTTTCCCATTGATCAGCGCAACCTGCTGATTCATTCTGCGTTTGGTATCAATGGCTTTTTTTGTCTCGCCAAGCAACGGGTAAAATGAACACAAATTAGCAAGAAGTGACGAATAAGAGGATGGGGGAGACTGTGAAATGTGCGACCTGCATGATGTTTTTTTTGGTGCTTTGGAGGACCGTAAGCAACTAGCTTGTCATAACTCTAATTAAATACTAATTCATTGTTAAAGTCCACAGTCTTCAAAGAAAAGGTCTGGGTCTTTGTGTGAAAGTGGAGTGTTCTTTGACTGGTTTTATTTTTAAAAAAAAAGGATTTTTAAAGGATTGAGGACTCTGCATTTACAGCATCAACAATTTTTCATTCATCATTCTGCCTCATATTAGTTAATTCTGCTTTCCCCATGGGATTTTGTATGTGTGTGTGTGTCTGTAAGCGTGTGTGTGTGTGTGTGTGTGTGTGTGTGTGTGTGTGTGTCTGTAAGCGTGTGTGTGTGTGTGTCTGTAAGCGTGTGTGTGTGTGTGTGTGTGTCTGTAAGCGCGTGTGTGTGTGTGTGTCTGTAAGCGTGTGTGTGTGTGTCTGTAAGCGCGTGTGTGTGTGTGTGTCTGTAAGTGTGTGTGTGTGTGTGTGTGTCTGTAAGGTGTGTGTGTGTGTGTGTAAGCGCGTGTGTGTGTGTGTGTCTGTAAGCGTGTGTGTGTGTGTGTGTGTGTGTCTGTAAGCGTGTGTGTGTGTGTGTGTGTGTGTGTCTGTAAGCGCGTGTGTGTGTGTGTGTGTGTGTGTGTCGTGTCCATCGCGCCATGCCAAACCCATCATCCGCTGCTTTACTGTGCGCAAGGCGGTCTCTGGCAGACTGACCTTTCCCTGGCGTTACCCGAAAGAGAGAGAGAGAGGGAGGGAGGGGAGAGAGAGAGCTAGAGGGAGGGAGAGAGATAGAGAGTCAGTGTGTGTGGGCTGTGGTGTGTCTTGCACACTGATCCATACAGACAGATTAGTTTACAGAGGCGGGCAGGATCATTTATCGTGTGATGCTGGGTACACTTTGCTCTCCCTCTCTGTCTTTCTCTGTCATGCACATGAGCATGCACACACACTCATGCAGCCTCTCTCTCCTGCATACATTACTCTGCATTAGTCTGTACCTGTCCTGTCTAATGTGTGCGCACACACACATACAGACACATCAGATACATCTCCCACTCACTCCATCTTCTTTTTTCTTCTCTCTCCGTCTCTATCTCTCTCTCTATCCATCTCCCACCCTTGCTCTCTCTCCCTTGCTCTCTCCTTCTCACTCCATCTCTCTCCCTCGCACTCTCCCTCTCCCTTACTATCTCTCCAACTCTCTCCATCTCTCTCCCTCTTCTTTCTCCCTCACTCTCTCCCTCTCCCACCATCTCTCCAACTCTCTCCCTCGCTTTCTCCATCTCTCTCTCCCTCCCTCTCTCCCTCCCTCCTCTCTGAGTCATTTGCAGTGGTTTTGTGGCCAGTGCGTCATCAGTAGGATTCTCCTGCAGCTTCTCTCTAATCACTCACTGGTTGACAAACTGAATTCTCCCTGCCTGTCAGTCACCACAAAGACTGCAAAGGGAAGAGAGCAAATCCCTTTTTCTCCCCCCAACACGGAAAAACCACATCCGTCATGCAACGCTACTGCGGTGTGTGTGTGTGTGTGTGTACCCAATTCACCTTGACTAACAGTATTTCCGCCCTCTTCATCTCAGAAATGTCGCTTTCTGCACAGAAAAGCGTGTGAATGTTGGACTGTGCTCACCATTATCCCTACAGGGAGGGGTGGGGGGGGGTTTGCCAGGGTGGTGCAGTGAGCACCCGCCCCCCTCCCAAAAAAATCAGTAGAATAAGCTTCCATAAAACAGATATGCATTTGACAGGGTTTTGTTTATTGCCATGTGATTATCCATCAATCGCATGGCAACACTTCGCACCAGAATAGCACCTGTCATAACTGGTCAGAGGTTGCAGGTTTGATTCCCAGGTCAGGCGCTGCTGTTGAACACTTGAGAAAAGGGGAGGAGCTGTGGGGAGGAGGTGGCCGTTTGATACATTTTCTCGGCGAATAGGAGGAGGCCGTTTGTAGCTTTTCACACCTAACCCTTCTCCCTGCTGCGGGTGTTTCAGACGCCATGGCTAGTTAACATGCCGCCCCGGTGAATTCTGGGAAAGGATGAGGGGGAACAAGTCACGGGCATCTCGTCTGCGGGTCTTTGTGCGAGGCGAAGGCGGAGGCGAAATGCCCTCCGCAATGCCCTTCAGTGATTGGCTCTGCTGACCCGGAACCTGACGGGAGTTAACGAGTGGGGAAAGTGTGGGTGCGGCTCTGGATGGAGACAGATGGAGAAACAGCTCTTTGTGGCACGGCGGCTTGCGTAATGACATCTGCTATGGGATCGGGTAACAGGTAGAGGGTAACCTCTATACAGGAGGAGAGAGAGAGAGGGAGAGACAGAGAGAGAGAGAGAGAGAGAGAGAGAGTGGCTGTCAGGAAGCTTTTAGACTGATAAATGTGTGTGTGTGTGTGTGTCGTCTCTTCACAGTTCCGATATATAACTGAGGAGAAGCTGATTCACCACTTTGATGTGTCTATGGTTTTCGGGGGAAAAAGCTAGGGCAGTACTCTTTGCAATGAAAAGCTGCAGTTTGTTGCTTTGTTTATTTCCGAGAATTTTGCATCTCTAATACAGCATTAGGATCCTGTTTAAAAAGCCCTTTCCCCCAATAGCACAGCATTTCTTGTACACACTGTTCCATCTCCTTATAATTATTTAACCGGAGTGAAATCATTTAATCTGAAAATTGCTGCTTAAGAGCTGTTGTCTCTATTAGCACTTACCTGGGGGCCACTGTTTGAGAGATTAGCGTGATTACCAAGGGAACAGGTAAAATGGGTTAATAAATAAATCTTCTACTTAACAATTTTGGTTTCCAGAACATTTCCTTAGTGTTAGGACAAATGTTCTCAATATGCTAAAGATCTGGGATAATCATGGTTGTTTGTTTCATGGGAACAGTTAGCAATATTCAACAAATCTGGCACTTTGATGCTTACATTTTGAGCGTTCTTCAAATGTTATTGACACGTTTGGCTACAATGTTTTTTACACAGCTGATTGGCTCCCATCAGATGGTGTAACCTGTAAATTTGCATGTGACACACCTGTACCTGGAACATATTCTGTCTCTTCACTTTGGCCCAACAAGCACAACAACCAGAGTGTTGTTACTTTGCGAATGTTCTCATCCTAACGCTGTGTCACAGCCAAATGGGAATAGAGCTGGAATGTTCCCAGTTCAATATTCCGGAGGCACGTAAGGCTGGGTTGGCACTTGGGTTGGGCAGAGGGGTTCTGAGCTTCAGGAAAGGCTCACACGTGGGCCGAAGCTGAAACTGAGCTGGGAAGCGTGCGTGTGGCAGCCTGCTGTTCTGATCATAACCGTTTCCCCCGATGTGTGTGTGTGCGTGTGTGCGAGTGTGTGTGTGTGTACCTACGTGTGTTTACGAGTGTGTGTGTGTGTACATGCGTGTGTGTGTATGTGTGTGTGCGAGTGTGTGTGTGTGTACATGCGTGTGTGTGTGTTTGTGTGTATGTGTATGTATGCATGTGTGTACATACGTGTGTGTGTGTTTGTGCGTGTGTGTGTGTGTGTGTGTACATGCGTGTGTGCGAGTGTGTGTGTGTTTGTGTGTACATGCGTGTGTGTGTGTGTGTGTGTTTGTGCGTGTGTGTGTGCGAGTGTGTGTGTGTTTGTGCATGTGTGTGCGTGTGTGTGTACATGCGTGTGTGTGTGTGTGTGTGTGTGTGTGTGTACATGCGTGTGTGTGCGTGTGTGCATGTCACTCTGTGAGATGTCCCTTCTCCTATGCATGCAGTGCTGTGTGGCCAGGCCTGTGATTGGCTGAGTATGCGTAAGAAGTGAAGTGAGAGCAGCTTATGTAACGCACAGCGCTCACAGGCTCTGGGTGAGTGCATGAGAGATAAGATGCAGTCAGACCCTTCTGTGTGCCGCTGTCTTCACTGAGCGAACATGACCAGTCACACAATATCCACACACACGTGTGCGCACACACAAGCGCACGCACACACATACAAACACACACGAACATATGCACACACACACACATATACATACACATACAAACACGCACAAACATATGCACACACACACACACACACACACGCACACACACAGAACAGCCCGTATCCAGCTGTTTAAATAAAGCAGTGCAAACCCCACTCATGTTCCTTTGTAAAACAAGGGCAGACCTTGAAAGATGCAGAATCCAGGCTGCTCTCACCCCACACCCCCACACCCCACAGCTCCACACCCCCACACCCCTACACCCCCATACCCCCACACCGCACAGTTTTGGGGGCTGTGCTGAGTGTCCTTTAGTGCCCGTCTGTGTGACGCACAGTGGCTCTGGCACTGCTGTAAACCTCAGGGTACCATGCAGGGATAAGCCTGAGCATCAGGGCTCAGATTTGGAGCTTGCCTTTCTTTATTTCTGTCTTTCTTTCTGATGACTCTGCTTTTTATCCCTCCCCAGGATTCTTATCCCCCCCCCCCCCCCCCCCCCCCCTCCCCCCCCCACCCCCCCCCCCCCCCCACACACGCAGTTATTTTAGGGATTTGATTATTTTCCATCTTTCTCCCCATCTATCTCATCCCCCTCTATCTCCTGCTCCTGCTCCCCATCCCTCTCCCCCCCCGCCCAACACACACACACACACACATCAGTATGCATGTGTGCACGCGTGTGCGTTTCAGTGCGTGTTGAGGACACAGGGCCATGTGCATCCTTCTCCTCCCATTAGACTCCAATCACTGTTGTTTTAATGAGATGATTGACAGGTCTGAAGGGCCAGTGACCCCAGCAGAGGTCATACTGAATAAATGGAATGTGAGAGTCAGTCTGAATGGATATTCGTGAAGGTAATGAACGCACTTGAAGGGGAGTGATTACGCATCTCTCCCGTTCCAATGCTTATCTTCCCTCCGATCGTGTCATTTGCTGTTCAGCCAATCCGCATCCTCCATTTTATACCCTGTGGGTGGAGCTTGTAAATGAACAGACTGACAGCGAGACTCAGCGAATGGGCTGGTTAATCTGCTCTGGTCAGACATACACCTTAGTCAAGTCCACCTGGGCAGTTTTTTCTCTCTTTTTCTACCTGTTCTTTTGTGTCTCGCATCTTTTTCCACCATCACATCTTGCATCTCATTATCTCTCTCTCCTCATCTCTGCTTGGCCCAGCAGTTCCCCCCCCCCCCCCCCCCCCAAGTGCTGTCATGTTGCCAGCACTACGCAGCGAGCCCTCCCCTGCATCGCCGTGACGACGCGTTGCATAACAGACCCTGCATGCGTAGAGGGACACGCGAGCGAGAGCAGTCCCGCTGTCCCGCCGTCCTCGTGCGTTTGAAGGAAATCGCGGGTTCTGCTCGCATTATCCAAAAAAACAACCGCTTGTCAGGAGGCAAAGACCCGCGGCTCGTTATCCAATGAATGAAAAGTCAAAGCCCTGCACGTGTAAACAGCAGTTGGAGCACGGGAGATATGAATCTCTGGAGACTCTCTGCATGGTCTAAGCTCTCTCTCTTCACTGTGTGTGTGTTCATGGAGCAGGTCCTAGTCAGGACTCTACAGTCACACCTGTCAGTGCAGGTACATCTCCTCTGCAGCAGTCAGGTTCCATCCAAAATCTAAAGGCTCCCGGGCACGGTGGTTCTTTCAAAGCTCACTGAGTAAAAAGGTTTGCCAACCCAAATGTGATTGTTTATTGTGGCATTAATAAGGTGACCTTGTGACTGAAAGACGCAGTATGTATCTGTGTCTGTGAGTGTGTGTGTGAGTGTGTGAGCATGTGAGTTTGTGTGTGTACCCTTTTTATCTCTCTAATGGTGAAGTCAACTGCAAGCATGTGAAGGTGAATTTGGCCAGGTGTGTACACCTCCTCACCTGTGGCGAGGTTTGTGACTAATTACGCACTCCAGTTCTGTAAAAGACACCTGGAGTATCTGATCTGCACAGGCTGTCAGTCCCTCCAGGCGATGATGTCATCATTTCCAGAGAGTTCAGTCAGGTTGTATGGATGGATTAAATGTCCCCCTCGGTGAGGGTATGGGTGGCTGTGATTGGCCGGTGGTCCGGCAGGCAGGCTCTGGTCCGGAGCGCGTGTCCCCCCGTGTAAGGTGGGGGCCCCTGGGGGCCCGTGGCTGGTTCGTATCTCGGTCCCTTAAAGCAGGAGAGGGTAGAGCTGCTCTCTGGTGACTCACTGCCCAGTAGCTGAGCTCTCTGTGCCCTGGAATACCCCAGCACAAACCCAGGCCTGCTGCAGGGGGGTGGCGGGGGGGGGGGGGGGGGGGGGGCTCTGAGCCTGTTACACAACCACTGTCCCTAACAACAGAGCAGAAACTGAGATAGAATAACGTGATTTTATTTATTTTATTTATTTATTCTCTCACGTGTTTGACTCATGCTTCTTGTAGCTCTGGAACAGCCACAGTGATGCGACAGTGTTTTATGTATGTCGACATTCGTGTGTGTGTGTGTGTGTGTGTGTCTGTCTGTCCGAATGTGTGCATGTGTATGTGTATGTAAATTGAGACTTGTGCATGCGTGTGCATTTATTGTTTGTATGTATGTGCATGTGTATGTGTATGTGAGAATCATGGTACTATCATGGCATTAAAAAACAGGCTAAGTTATGCAATACAAGGAGCTCCGCCCAAAACTGACCCAGCAGTCAGTCGCTATGGTTTCCATCAGGGATCGTTTGCCGGATGAGAAGAGTAATGGAGTCAATGCTCACAGATTAATGTCTGATTCTCATAATCTCAGCCCCCCGCCCCCCCCCCACTGCTGTGGGATTAAACTGCACCATGCAGGAAACAGGGTTCCAGAGTGCTCATGCACTTCACAGGATTAATTCTCGTTAGTTCACATTGTGCAATCAAAAAATAAACCTGAAAGAAAAATGCATCTTGTTTTTTTTTTGGTGGTTTCCAGTCAAATGCATGGAGGGACTTTCTGTCTAAACGTTTCTGATGGAATTCTCAAAAAAAAAAAAAAATTATAATTCAAAAATGACTAAATCTGACATCATATTAAATGTTCAAATATTTTATGTAAGACTCCAATGTGCCAGCTAATGCACGCATAATTTTGTGTCACTAGATATATGAGAAAATCTTGCAATATGAAGCGCATGTCAAAAGATTGATTAAGTCAGATTACACTCGCTCTTTGACCATCGACACATCGCACTCTTCAGCTGAGCTGAGTCACAGAGCCTCTCTGGGAATTAAAGAACCTTCCAGAAATATTGAATATCTCTCAAGATAATTTCACATGCAGTGAAGTTTGTGGTTAGTTCCTAATAGATAGGGCGGGGGGAAACAGTCGTTAAGCCCTAAGTTTGAACCTCGCTGCTCTCCTTAAAGGGGCAACGTCACGGCTGACCTAGCCAGTGGCGGCCCACCTTGACCGCTTGTTTTGGCGTTGATTCTGCAGGCGCCAGGTTGACTCAGATTGGGGTCTGGCCGCGTGGACGTTTGTTTAGTTCAGTCGGTCGGTCCAGACAGTCGGCAGAAGGGGCGGAGTTTCAGGGGCCTGTGGGAAGTCGTAGTGGAAACTGGGTCTGAAGCTGATTCTGAATCTGTTTTTTTTTTTTTTTTTTTTGTACTGCTTTAATGCGGTAAAAATTCAAATATAAAGTAAAGAATTAATATAAAAGTTGTTGTGTTAGGTAACAAGGGCTGATCTAATTCAGGGTCACGCCAAATTCTGTTGTTAACGATGTAATTATCTCAGTCATTTATACTTGATCTCGCATTTATTAAAAATCTTAAGCTGCAAGACCAGACTCATTCGTGGGTGAAACGTTTTGCTGTGGGTCCAATACGGGAGTGAACTAGCAGCGGGGTGTGAAGCCACAAAATTAAATTAAGCCTGTGGAATTGGTCTAAATAAAAACTGGCACACACATCCCCCTGCAAAACGCTTTGTTTGTTTTGTTTTGTTGGCACGTTAACGTATTCACTCAGAAATCCACGTGAAGGTTTTGTTGTTAGTGTTTGGGCTTTTTTCTTTCTCGTGGACAAATCGTGGAGTAAATTGAACAAATAACCGAAGTGAGACTCCAGACACGGGGCGTAAACACGAGTGAGTCAGACTGGCGCAGAACCCAAACCAGGTTACCCACCCTGCTGTGCGAACGTGCTGCACAGGCAAACGTGTCCAATTCCAGCTTCGAAATCCCGTCATTTTCACACAGCCAAGGGAAGACTTTCTTCTGTGTTAGGAAAAAAAGACGCATCTTCCATTACTGTCGTTGGTGGCCTGTGAATCGTCCCCGCTGTTGCTCTAAGACTTTTCCACTTTCTGCTCAATCTTCCAAACTTGAAGCAAATTGGAGCGAGATTGCTTGGAGAAAATTGTCGTGTGTCTTGGTCACTTTAATCCCTGCAGTGTAGGCTGTAAAAACCAAACAAACGGAGCAACTGCACAGCCATTAAAATCAAAAAGTAATGCTCAGATATGGTACACAAACGCTGCAGTAGTATATTCCAAAAATTGCCTCCATCATACATAAAATTGCTACAGGTGTGTACTAGTCTCAGAATTCACTACTTAAAGGCTACAGTACTTAAATTGCAAGGAGTGTCTAAATCATAGATTCTTAACTTGTGACTTGATTTTTAAGTTTTAAGTTTGGAGGACAGTGCTTTGATAAGTCGGTCAGGTTGAGCCTTCAACCCTCCAACAAAAAGGGACATTCATAAGCAAACATCTCCCTCCACTCTGGCCTCTCACCTCTGAACTTTGACCTCTGACCATCAGATCAATTTCTAATGCCACCAGTCTGGCCCTGGTAATCCAGTTGCGCTTGATAACAATGAGGCTTTTTCTCTGGACGGCACCACCGCTCCAAGAATCTTCTCTCTGGGCATGCTCAGAGGCCGGAGGGGGTTCTGGGTAATTTTCTGTCTCAAGGCCAGGCTGGTCAGCATGTGTCTCTCCTGGAATGTACAGTAGAGCTAAACAGGGCCTGCTGGCTTTGTCTACTGCATCACCACATGAGCTTCTCTGACTCTTTATTCTGCTTCTTTTCCTTCTCCTTCTTTGTCTTCTTCTTGTTCTTCTTTTTCTTCTTCTTCTTCTTCTTCTTATTATTATTATTGGATTCAGTAGTATTTAACCAGCTTATTTAGTAGTTTAGTATTTAAAAAAAAAATAGTTGTAGTTATGATGGATGAAAAATTTAAAAAGCCTAAAATGTCATGCTGTAAATGGTAAAAAAATATTCTGACTCTGAGGAGGGAGGAGGGCTTCCACATGCAGTGTGTGTGAGCTTGCTGTTGTTCTTCCTTCTTCTCAAGTGCTCGCTCGTTCATCTTTGAATCTGGGAGATAAATATTCTCAAATTTCTTTATATTTATTACATTTAGTATGAAGGTACAGCTCTGTCTATCTGTATTTCCTCTCTCTCTCTCTGTCTCTCTCTCTCTCTCTCTTTCCCCACCCCGCCCTATTTGTCAGCACGAATAGTTTGCTTCTGAGGCAATCCATGCTTAAAGCAGTGCCCTCTCTGAGCCAATCGTATCACAGCACGTGGGCGGAGCTATGGGAGTGGCCAGACTGACTGGGACCTGCAGTGGAACACAGTGCAGCGGGGGGCGGGGCCTCCAGCCCCGAGGCTCGTCCCGCCTCCTCTGTGACATCACAGCTCAGCTGTTCCCATTCAGCGAGCGAGCACTGCAGTGTGCGTGTGTCTGTGTTTGAGTGCGTGTGTGTGTGTGTGCGCGTGTGAAGGAAGGGGGAGGAGGAAGAGAGAAAGGGGAAGGAGAGGGGGGGTTTGCAGACGGAGGGGGGAGAGGCTGCTGAATCGTATGGTTTTGAGGGGCAGTGGAACTATGGAGTTCCTCAGACTCCGGGCCCTGTGATCTCCAGGCTTGGATACAACAATGGAACCTTCCTGAGCGACCTCCGAACTCTCTCTTTTCTCTCCTCTCTCCCTCTCTCCGCACCGTAAGTGAGCGTTCCTCCGCTGCTGCTACTGCGTTTCAGAGCTTCGCTCCCGGTTCCCGTCTGCGTGCGTGAGTGTGTGTGTGTGTGTGTGTGTGCGCACGCTGGGCAGTGATTGAAAAGGGGAGGAATTCCATTGTTAAGGTGCCTCACAGCTGTGTGGGTGCTGGTCTGGGGGTCAGAGAAGGGCTAGAGTTTTCCAGATCTTTTCCCTCTCCCTCCCTCTCTCCCCTCTCTCTCTCTCTCTCTCTCTCCCTCTCTGAGCAGACAGGCTGGTGTGGGACCGTGGTGGGGCGGAACCACGAGCGTGAACACTTTTTTCGGGGAGTGCCGATTTAGGCTTCCTCTTTCTGCTGCTCAGACCTCAGAGCTGCTGGGTCTGAGGACTCAGGGCTGAGGTACACAGTTAGCCTGCTGTAACTGGTACACTGACTAATACAGCACAGAGAGAGAGAGGGAGGAAGATAGAGAAAGAAAGGGGGGAGAGAGGGAGGGAGAGAGAGGGAGGTGGGAGGAAAGGAGAGAGGGAGAGAGAGACAGAGGGAGAGGAAGAGAGAGAGAGAGCGAGAGAGAGGGGGGGAGGGAAGGAGAGAGAGGGAGAGAGACCGAAGAAGTAGAGTGTGAGAGAGAGAGAGGGATGGAAGGTGAGAAGGAGAGAGAGGGACAGAGGGAGAGAGAGAGGGGAGAGGGAAGGGAACAGAGGGAGAGACAGAAAGGGAGAGAAGAACAGAGAGAGGGAGAGAAAAAAGAAACAGGAGCATTTTTAGCCATGAGCCATCAAACGACGGAGTTGAAAGGTTGTAGGGTCTCTGTGTATTGTATGGGTTTCCCAACAAAGTTGTGGACAGATGAGGAAGAGGATGTGTGTGAGTGACGCAGTGAGACGGAAGATGCGGAGGTCGCTGCTATGATCAGTTCCAGTTTCAGTCGGCCCTGGCTAAAATTAGGCCTCTTCTGTTTTTTTATTTTTTTGTTTTTTTGTTTTTTTATTTTTTGACCTCTGTAAAATGCCCCTGGTGAATGTCTGTGAGACAAACGGCTGTAATTCGTGCTATACAAAAATATTGATTGATTGATTGATTGGTTGGTTGGTTGATTGATTGATTGATTGATTTATTGTATGCAGAATTTACACTCTGCTGTGTCCCTGGGATTAGTTGATTACATTATCTGCCCCAGTCAGTAAGCTATGACCACAGAGTCTTTATCTTGCTGTCTGTGGGGAAAAAAGAGGATTTGTGGAAGTCCTAATGTATGGCAAAAGGCGAAGAACACCGAATAAGCATTCTGTGTGTTCTGTGCCTGTTCATGTGATTCTTTGTACAAACAGTGACTTTGCTGTGTTTCCACTGGCATTTTGTGTGTTTTTTTTCCTCCCCTACTGCATGTAATGTACCTTCTCTGCAACTTTTGAGTCATTCTGGACGCGCTACTGCTGTGTAAACTAAGCTGTCTGTTTTTGGAAAACGGTTTCCTTTTGTCACGAGGCTTGCTTGGCGTTGCCATTTTCTCTTCTTTTGTAAAAAAAAAAAAAAAAAAAAAAACTAAAAAAGAACTCAGCCGGATTTTTTCGCTTTGATATTTTTTCTGTTGCTAACCTGGGGCAGATATTTCCGTGCGGCGAAATTAAAGAAAAACCTGTATGACGACATGCACGTAGCGGTTAACTGTCGTGTTGGCCCCTCCCCCTTTTCTCACAACAACCAATTACACAGAAACGTGATGCTGACATGCACAGTGACAGCGATTAATAAGCCAATCAGATTTTATTGTTGTCTCGAAGAACAAAAGAACCCTGTGCCATTCAGCCCTTCTAGGCCCACCATTTATCTACAGACTATCCAAAATTTGAAAAATCCAAGCCTGGGCATGAACACCCCGAGGGTCGCTGCCGAAATCGCTCGTCTCCGTCCCGAGCACTGAAAACTGACAGTACTTCCTGACGTCAGTGCTGAATACGTCTTTAGCTAAATCGTACCCCCCTGGATCTGCTGATGGGCCTCAAGCTGAAAAATGCTTCCCCAGCTCACTGTGCGCTGAGCAGTAAGCCTGTGCTTTGGATGCTCACTGCAGGGCTGCTGTAGCTCGCTGTAAGCACGCACAGCAGGTGTTAGGGTTTGCTGTGATGGGAACGACGTTCAGTGAGTTTTGCTGGACAAACAGCTGTGACAGTGCTTCTGCCGGGTCAGAGGAACTCATGGACACACGTGCACACACACACTCACAAGCACACACACACACTCTCTCTCATACACACATGTACATACACACTTGAGCATGCACACACACAGACATGAGCATGCACACACACACACACACACACATGCACGCACACACACACACTCTCTCACACACACACACACACACACACACACACACTCTCTCATACACACATGTACATACACACATGAGCATGCGCACACACACATACATGCATGCACACACACACACACACACACTCATAAGCACACGCACACACACACAGATACATATCTGACTGAGATACCTCCCACATGAACCGCAGTCATAAATCATGTCCTTCAAGCAAACTTCAGCACCCCGACCCCGTGTCTCCTGTGGAGTAATTAAACTGTCAGCGCAGAGATATTTCTGGCTCGTACTATCGACATAGAACACAAATTCCTTAATTCACTCATTCACTTGTTCATTCTCCATTCTTAATTATTTCAAGTATTCATTTATTCATTCTAGTTATTCAAAGTTGATCGACTGCCAACTAGGTGCGCATTCTGTTGGAAATGAAGCCATGTATGGCTTTATTTTGAAAAGCAGCGCTTGTTGGAAAACACCGTCTAGACACAGGTCAAGCAAGAGTTCCGCTGTTGTTGCTCTCATATAAATGTCCCTGCTTTTACAGCTTTGTGACCTCTGTAAGCAGGACTTCGGGGTTTCAGGGAAACTTCTGCTCTCGATCCATTTTATTGGGCCCACCACTGATTCTATCTGACATTTTTGACAAAAGTCATGTGCCACAGCTGCAGCCCTGAACATTGAGTCCTTTGTGAAACGTTTGACTTTGACCTGATGCAGGAGGAGTGAACCAATGCTGGTGCGTACAGCTGTTTACAAAATGAAGCCTGAATAAGAATTTGGAACAAAAAACTAGCATGCAAAACCAGCACTCTGTAACCAGGATACAGACACCTCAGATGTGTTTTTCTGTGAAATTCTGAAACACACAGACACGCACACGCGCACACACACACACACACACACTCACATACACACAATCTGATTAGCCTCATGAAGGCCTGTTTTACCAGCTTGGACACTTACTTGGTCCTCGTGTTGAGAGACCACAGCAGCAGACCGCAAATGCTAATTCCACTCATTGAATCGGCTCTACGCCTTTCGTTAGCTTCCCTGTTCGTGAACCAATGATAGAAAGACACACGGCTGACCAAGAAACTGCTGAGCAGCCAACTATCCAATCACTATTGCACCCCTAAAATGGGCACACTACGTATAAAAAGGCTGTAATTCATACTCGGATCACCCAATATGGATGTAAATGCCCTTAAATTGGAGCTAACATTCTGCACTTTAACCTTATAATCTGATTTGGTGGAGCACAGAGCCAAAATCACAAATGCAAATACAGGAAGTAGAGGGGCTTTGGCTTGTTTCTCATCCGGAGGAAGTTGAATGATCATTGTGCCTCTGTGCTTACATTGCTCGTCCAATGGGAATGGGAGGGGGGCGTGGCCTTAGGAGCAGGTGCTCCCCGGGACAATAGCACAGGTGAGAGCTGCGCCGAAGCAGGTGCCTGTCGAGTCTGGTCTTGCCAGATGCATGCTGGGAGTGGAGATAAGGGATGTGACGCTCGCTGGCATCGGCAGGGAGGGTTGAGGTAACTCATGATCGGCTCCTCACATGACTGTGAGGTTTTGAGTCTACTGCTGGCGCTCTATAAAAGGAGATATGGGGGGAGGGGGGGAGAGAGAGAGAGGCTGAGAAAGAGAGAGAGAAAGAGAGAGAGAGCAGTGGTTTAACAATAACCCCTGTTAATATCAACATATTTTTACAGTTTTTTATACTTATTACTTCCAAGAATTCTTCCGAGAGGGAATTAGAAAATTAGAAAGGATCTGTGTGTGTGTGTGTGTGCGTGTTATGGGAGTATTTCGTTGCACAGTGTGAGGCACATTGCAATTGTATTTTCCTTTCTTTTCTGTGGATGCAATGCTTATATCTCAAAGGCAACGAGGACAGTCCTTGAGTGAAAAAAACCCTACTTGATATTCCGCCTGTATGTGCGCCTGCCTGCAGTTCAGTTGACCGTGCAGCACGACCCTATACCTTGGAGTACTGAGGGATGCTGATTGCGTTCGCTCGCGCGGTCCCACTGCTGCAGCTCGCACGTGGCCCCCCCCCCCCCCCCCCCCCCCGCCCCCCCCCCCCCCCCCCCCCCCCCCCCCCCCCCCCCCCCCCCCCCCCGTTTCGATCGCGTTCAGCGCGAGCTCGATCCGCCAGACCGCCGCTACCCCCCCGCTCCCTCCCGCTACCCCCCTGCTCCCTCCCGGATTCGGGTTCCTGGGAACACGGAGCAGCTAGAGAAGAAAGAAACGCTCGCGGTTCGCCAGAACCTGGCACCGGCGCGAGCTTTTAATAGCGCGTTCCGTAAGGCCGCTGGCAGACCCGGGGCGAATAAGTATTTAGAGACGGAAATAAATGTCGTCGCCGGGTAGAGCTCTCGTTTTGGTTTCTGCCGAGCTAATATCTCTCGGATGGCTATCATATATTAGCATAAACACATCAACATGCAGTCAAGGAGGAACGCCTTGTGTATGTAGTATGCAGATTTTTAAAAAAACTTGTATCGATTTGTTTGGGGTATTGGTTGATCGGTCGACTGACTGCTTGATTGTTAACTGATAAATTATTTGGGATGTTTCTATTTCTTGCTTTAGTAAGGAGCGTGTCCTGAATTGCTTCAGCAAATATTCCAGCGTGCGTTTGCCCTGTGTCTGGTTACATGATGTCAAATTGTGTCAAGCGGCCACAAACTGGACCCTTTCTTTGACATATTATAACATGTTTAACACATAGCATGTAACGGTACCATATAACAGGGGAGCAAATGGTTTTGTGTGCCTTTGGAAAACATAGCGGTACAGTCAATCACGAGTACAGGTGATCTAAATGTGTTCTTTTCATTTCTCTTTGTGTTTATATTGCTTAGACACGTACCTCTTGGGGAGGTGGGGGGGGGGCGTTACCCGGCATTTTGCCAGCCTCAGTCTCTTTCACAGCTTTTTATTTCCATAAACATTTGCTGTGAAAATTGCACCCCTCCCATACACACCCCCCACACCTCCCCCCCCCTCAGGCGCTTACTATGGCTTTTTAACCCGTGGAGGTGGGGCCACACAGACAAGACTCCCTCCCCATTCTGCATTCTTCTGTTTTTTTTACCTTGATTTCCTGCCAGCGGTTCTCAACGGTTATTATCGCACCTCAATGCCCCCCCTCCACCCCCCCCCCCTTCATTCTCCAGCTCCTTTGTGTTAATCTGCGTGCCAGTGAAGCGCGGGGATTATGTGGTCTGAAAACAACACGCTGGAATACTGGGGTGTGCTCATCGCTGCCTTTTCATAGCCAATAAGTCACTGAGTCAATAAACTCCACCTGTAAATATTGCTAGAGAAGTGTGAAACTTTTGCTGTGATGGCTGAAAACAGGAGATAGTAAAGTTAAACAATATTATTGGTCACATATGAACTGAATATCTGTAGTGTTGGAAATTAAGGAAATGGTCTCCTTGGTTGTACTGTTCATTAGGTTTACATGATGAAACTTACAGAGTCATGTACACACTAGGTCTGTGGTAAGATTATTGGGAAGAATGGAATGTACTGTTGGGGTCCCGTATAGAGAAAGGATCTGAATCCATGGCTGTGCTGGGGTTGTCATGGCTGCCAGGTTTTGGGGTACAGTGCTGATGCACCCATTCCCATTGGGACAGAGGTTAATGCCCTGTTCTCCCCCCCAGGTTAACCGGTGCCCGCGCCCCTGGCTGCCCCCGTGAATGTCTGTCGCCATGGCGAAGCGTGAAACCGGCAGCACCAGCCCAGTGGTGCGGCAGATAGACAAGCAGTTCCTGGTCTGCAGCATCTGCCTGGACCACTACCACAACCCCAAAGTCCTGCCCTGCCTCCACACCTTCTGCGAAAGGTAGGTGCTGTTTCCACGGTGACCGCAATCATCCCCCCCCCCCCCCCCCCCCCCCTACCTAACCCCACAGTATCTGCCTGGATCACTACCAAAACCCCAAAGTCCTGCCCTGCCGCTGCACACTTCTGCGAAAGGTAGTTGCTGTTTCCACGGCGACTGCAATCATCCCCATCTGGATTTAACCACATATTTCGTGTATGCACCTGCTGCTTGGCTCCACACCCCTACATTCAAGGTTCAGTCTCCCCAACGCTGAAGACATTACGATGCACATTCCTTAGAATTCATTACGGGGCATTACCAAGGTCAGTCCCGAGTTTGTGGGATTGTACTGCACTGTAAAATAGAAAATGAAACTTCTCTTTTCTCCTGTTGTTAAGAAGCAGAGTGAACAGAGTGTAATACAGTCGTAAGGTTTGGAATTTCATTCTGTGGGAAAAGCCCATAAACTGGGCCTCAGAAAGAAGTTCACAGACAAAATGAACTTCAGTCTTCTCCTCGCAAAAGTTAGTATTGGACTACACAGGGAAAAGAGGCATTAATGATGTGAATAAGTGGCAACAGCAAAAGTTCCAGACAGCTTACATCAGTGCCTGATTCTTTGTGGTTACACGCCAGGCGACGCAAACATAACAATCCACTCTCTTGCTAAAAGACGAAATGAGCTGAGGATGATCTGGTCGCTCTGATGGAGGTAAAACAATCCCTCCTTTCTGAGAAAAAGATCTATTGGTTGATTTCGTGGTTTTACTTTATAATTAAAATTAAACAGAATGACCCATATCCCTGAAGACACATAATTATTTAATGGAATAAAAGCGATGAAATGTATTCTTTGTGGCATGCAGTTAAAAATGGTGTCCGTTCGTGAAACCATAAGGCATAGGCTATCACAATGGGCTACATTAATGGGCTAAGTATGAGTCTCATAAAATAGCCTGCGTTAAAAGACGCCTGAGGACAGGTCAGTCTAATGGAGATGAAGCAACCCCCTTTTTCTAAGAGAAGAGAACCGAGCCTGCGGATGACCGGGTTCGCCCCGACGGAGGTGAAATCGAGCGCCCCCGAGCGGTATCCGAAGAGCGGTAGTGGTGACCCGCATTTTAGGGGGGGGGACAATGGCACAACCACAGCCAGCGGCTCTTTCCAACGCTCCGATTCCCTCGCACAACAGGAAGCTCCCGCCGCACGCTGGCGGACTCTTTGTGCTCTGATTGGCTCTACCGCTTAACTGACCTCTGGCCTTAGTGCCCATGTCTTGCCTCCAAAAAAGCGTAGTTGATGAGCACCGCGGCATAACTATGGAGAGAAACGGCCTGGAGACGTTGCCACGGTTACCGCTTCGCACGCATTCTCCTCGGTTAGAACGTATATTGTTTTAGAAGCGTTTGGAAAATCAGGAAAATATAGAAAAATCAGGAGACCCTGCGGCTCTCCATAACCAGGACTGAAGATCACTGCTCTCTTGCACACTCTTGTGAAAATTAAAGTTTGTCTCTCTCTGGCCCCTCTCTCTCTCCCTGCAGGTGCCTACAGAACTACATCCCCCCGCAGTCCCTGACGCTGTCCTGCCCCGTGTGCAGACAGACCTCCATCCTGCCGGAGAAGGGCGTGGCCGCACTGCAGAACAACTTCTTCATCACCAACCTGATGGAGGTGCTGCAGAGGGACCCGGAGTGCTCCCGGCCCGAGGCCTGCAGCGTGCTGGAGTCTGTTAGCGCTGCCGCCGCAGGGAAACCACTGTGCTGCCCCAACCACGAGGGCAAGGTGAGCCCCCGTCCCACCACCCTGTCCCACCCCAACCACGAGGGCAAGGTGAGCCCCTGTCCCGCCCGGGTCCCACCCCCCTGTCCCGCCCCAACCACGAGGGCAAGGTGAGCCCCCTGTCCCGCCCGGGTCCCCCCCCCTGTCCCGTCCCAACCATGAGGGCAAGGTGAGCCCCCCGTCCCGCCCCGACCACGAGGCCAAGGTGAGCCCCCCGTCCCGCCCCAACCACGAGGGCAAGGTGAGCCCCCCGTCCCACCCCAACCACGAGGGCAAGGTGAGCCCCCTGTCCCGCCCGGGTCCCACCCCCCTGTCCCGTCCCCAACCATGAGGGCAAGGTGAGCCCCCCGTCCCGCCCCGACCACGAGGCCAAGGTGAGCCCCCCGTCCCGCCCCAACCACGAGGGCAAGGTGAGCCCCCCGTCCCACCCCAACCACGAGGGCAAGGTGAGCCCCCCGTCCCGCCCCCCCGTCCTGCCCCAACCACGAGGGCGAGGTGAGCCCCTTGTCTCGCACGCTGTCCTGCCCCCCTGTCCCACCCCAACCCACGAGGGCAAGGTGAGCCCCCTGTCCCGCCCCCCCATCCCGCCCCAACCACGAGGGAGCCCCCTGACTTAAACATTCCAAAAAACCTACTCTTCAAAGGGTTAATGGTGCCAGCAGTGCTACAAGCTGCAGAGGTCTTCATGGGGCATCCCTATCACCATAGCAAAATAAGCCCCCGTCCTGCACCGTCCTGTCCCTGTTCTGCCCCAAGTACCAGGGCAAGGCAGGACCACAATCAAAGTTATTCAAGTCCCTAAGCGCACGGGAAAGATTGGCCAAACATCTAGGCCTGGATTCAATCCCCGTATATCCTTAAATTTGATTTGTTCCTCCTACACAGTCTTCCTTCCTTCACAAGCTCTCCCTGCTTGCCAAGCTAAGTAATCACCAGAACCAATTTGCCAGGCTGCGTTTGTGAAGGAAATTAGTAACATTCGCAGAATTAAGGAAGGATGTTGATTGAGTCCAGGCCTTTAGTCTCTTCGGCTTGGCTCTCGTGTGAACGGAAAATCGGGAGAGTGTGAAGGCAACGGAGACGTCAGCCAACAGTTAAGACAGAAGTGGAACAAAAAAAGTGCGAAGCCTTGGCACCCTTTTCCTGCGGGGAGCGATTAAGACGCGAACGCCGGCTTGTCCTCTGTCGCCCCCTGCAGGTGATGGAGTTCTACTGCGAGTCGTGCGAGACGGCCATGTGCCTGGACTGCACGGAGGGGGAGCACCGGGAGCACGTGACCGTCCCGCTGCGGGACGTCCTGGAGCAGCACAAGGCCGCCCTCAAGAACCAGCTGGATGCGATTCGCAACAGGTACATGTGTACTCCACATATTTAGGATGGGGGGGTGGGGGTGGCGTGATGCACCTTTAATTTGGATTCTACAGCTTTATCTTAGCAAAGTGCATTACTTTGTTTTAAAGCTACTGTGAGAAAACAATAATGGAGCTGAGCTATAGAATTTACGTGTTTTAATGAGCTGGAATAGGATGTTGCTAAGAATCTTTTAGTGCGGATTTCTAAAAGTCATTTCATAAAGTGTAATCAGAATTTGTATGTTTATAAGCACTAAGATTCCAGTTAAATAATTTCAGTTTGGGCTGAATGGTTCTGTTCCCCATGGCTGGTGCCATTCTGTCAGTATGCGTAGCTTTGCGCTGGTAATTTGGGCACAGTGTGGGCACACTTTGGGCCGGACGGTTCTGTTCCCCTGGCTGTACTGGGTAGAGTTTTGGCCGGATGGTTCTGTTCCCCTGGCCTGTGCCGTTCTGACCGCGCCCTTACCGCCGTCCTCCCGCCAGGCTGCCCCAGCTGACGGCGGCCATCGAGCTGGTGAACGAGATCTCCCGGCAGCTGACGGAGCGCAAGAACGAGGCGGTGAGCGAGATCAGCGCCACCTTCGAGGAGCTGGAGCGGGCGCTGAACCTGCGCAAGAGCGCGCTCATCAGCGACCTGGAGAACATCTGCAGCGCCAAGCAGAAGGTGGGCCCGCCCCCTTCCCACAATCCCCTGCTCTCTCTCTCTCTCTCTCTCTCTCATCTGCAGCATCCGTCACTGGTGCCCTCCTCTCTCTCTCCCTCTCTCAGCATTCTTCACTCTCTCTTTTACTCACTCTTTCTTTCCTCCACCATCCTCTACTCTCTCTTTCTCTCTCATATTATCCTCCACTGTCTCCCGCTCCCTCTCTTTCTTCCTCTGCATCCCCCTTTCTCTATCTCTCTCTCTCCCAGAATCATGGCAGTAGAAGTCAGCTAGAGCTTACAAGGTGTCAAAAGCTTAACAGAATCAAGCACATCACTTTTACTCAATCATACAACCACCCCTGGCAGTTACCCCTTTGAGGTGTGAGATCACAAATATGTGATTAGAATGTTCTTAACTGAACATTCTAATGCTGATGTTATAATCACTACTGGTAACTGAAGGCAGTGGAGTTCTAGAACATTGACTTAGACTTCTGAAAAAAAAAACATTCCAAGAAACCTACTCTTCCAAGGGTTGTGGGTGGCCAGTGGAACTAGCCAGAGCAGATGTGGGCTTTGTCCCTGTGTGGGATGGGTGTAAGGATGTGGCAGACAGCCCTGTGCTGGAGCGTTGGGGTGTGACCAGGCCGCTGCACCCCCAGGTGCTGCAGGCCCAGCTGGCCTCTCTGCTCCAGGGGAAGGAGCACATCCAGAGCAGCTGCAGCTTCACGGAGCAGGCCCTGGACCACGGCAGCGCCACCGAGGTGCTGCTGGTGCAGAAGCAGATGAGCGAGCGGGTCAGCGCCCTGGCCCGCCACGACTTCCCCGAGCAGCCGCACGAGAACGGCCACCTGGACTGCCTGGTGGAGACGGAGGGCCTGCGCCGCTCCATCCAGAACCTGGGCGTCCTGCTGACCACGGGCGCCGTGGGCCACACCAGCGTGGCCACGGGCGAGGGGCTCCGGCACGCCCTGGTGGGCCAGCACACGTCCGTCACCGTCACCACCAAGGACAAGGACGGCGAGCTGGTGCGGACGGGCAACGCCGCGCTCCGCGCCGAGATCTCGGGCCCCGACGGGGCGCGGGCCGACGCCGAGGTCACGGACAACAAGAACGGGACGTACGAGGTGGGGTACACCCTGCGCTCCGAGGGCGAGTTCTCCTTCGCCCTGCTGCTCTACGGGCAGCCCGTCCGGGGCAGCCCCTTCCGCCTGCGGGCCGTCAAGCCCTCCGACGTGCCCCAGTCCCCCGACGACGTCAAGCGCAGGGTGAAGTCGCCCAGCGGGGGCGGGGGCCACGTCCGGCAGAAGGCCGTCAGGCGCCCCTCCAGCATGTACAGCACCAGCAAGAAGAAGGAGAACCCCATCGAGGACGAGCTCATCTATAGAGTCGGTGAGCTATCACACGCGCTTCGTTTTCTTTAACCGCCAGACAAAGGGACGTTTTGGGTTCTGCACTCATCTTAGACCAGGTGGCAGAACATAGATTCAGGGGGTGTAGCACGAAATTCTGGGCCCTGTGGGTCTGTGGGTCTCTGTGGCCCCCTTAAAATTGTAGACCAAAGCCAACTTTTTAATTAGTCCAGGCCTTTTGAGCATGAAAGGATAATATATAAATTACACACACAGTAGACTCAATAAGATACTGGAAATAATGACAACAAAGAAAAGGTATTTTATAGTATTGTTTGTTCGTCTGTACATACAGTACAAATACAGTTTTTGTTCTTGGTCGCCGTGGATATCGTGGTTAAATTTAGGGCTTTAATCGCTGGTCTGGGAATGTTGTTAGTCAGTCTGGCACTGTTGCTGAAATGCACTTCTGTGTTCTTGCCTTTGTAAGTTGCTCTGGATAAGCGCTTCTACTAAGTGGATGTAATGTAAAATAATGGAATGGAATGTATTACGCAGCATTCTAGAGTCTATTTTTAGAGTCTGTTTCTAGGTTCTTTCCCTCAAAGGCTTCCATCATGGATGTATGACCGTAGGGCTGCCTCACTGTCATGTGTCCTCCCAGGTACGCGTGGGCGGGAGAAGGGAGAGTTCACGAACCTGCAGGGCATCTCCACCTCCAGCAACGGCAGAGTGGTGGTGGCAGACAGCAACAACCAGTGCATACAGGTGAGAGCATGCTGTAGGTACAGGTGTGTTACCTGGGCTTCAGGTAAACAGTGTATCCAGGCAAGAGCATGCTGAAGGTACAGGTGTGTTACCTGGGCTTCAGGTAATCAGTGTACCCAGGCAAGAGCATGCTGAAGGTACAGGTGTGTTACCTGAGCGTCAGGTAAAGTGTAGCCAGGTGAGAGCATGCTGTAGGTACAGGTGTGTTACCTGGGCTTCAGGTAAACAGTGTATCCAGGCAAGAGCATGCTGAAGGTACAGGTGTGTTACCTGGGCTTCAGGTAATCAGTGTACCCAGGCAAGAGCATGCTGAAGGTACAGGTGTGTTACCTGAGCGTCAGGTAAAGTGTAGCCAGGTGAGAGCATGCTGTAGGTACAGGTGTGTTACCTGGGCTTCAGGTAAACATTGTAGCCAGGTGAGAGCATGCTGCAGGTACAGGTGTGTTACCTGGACCTCAGGTGGCCCTCTGATGGCCATGCAGGGTCACTGCAGAGTCAACATGGTTTCCAATCTGTATGGAATGGACAATGATTAATATGTTGAAGAAAATTATGATAAATATTTTATTAATCTCCAAGGAGCAATTTGGACTGTTGGAGAAAGCACAGCAGATGACTAATGAACACAAGAAAAAATATTATACTGTGTGCAGTGACAGAAACCATAGAAACAAGACTAGAAAAACACTTCAGAATTATGGGATGCAGCCCATATGGATGTTATGGGATGCTGCCCATAATTATAAAATCTTTTTGTAATGTTCAGAAACAAACTAAACAGCAATCAATGTACTGTTTTCCGTGGTTTTCATATTCCCTGAAAAACGCCATTTCTGTTGATACTCTGTAAGAAGTCCCTCGCCTGTTCCTTTCGAAGGTGTTCTCCAATGACGGACAGTTCAAGCTGAGGTTCGGGGTCAGAGGTCGTTCCCCCGGGCAGCTCCAGCGCCCCACGGGCGTGACCGTGGACATGAACGGCGACATAATCGTGGCCGACTACGACAACCGATGGGTCAGCATCTTCTCCTCCGACGGGAAGTTCAAGGTGCGAGCTCGGATTTGCGCGGGAGAACGAAAGAACATTCCGGCTGTTTCTCTAGTGCCCCTTCCCAACGGTATTCTTGACTCTCACGGGTCTCGACTGTCGTTCCTCTGCAGAACAAGATTGGAGCGGGTCGCCTGATGGGACCGAAGGGCGTCGCCGTGGACCGCAACGGTCACATAATCGCCGTCGACAACAAGGCCTGCTGCGTCTTCATCTTCCAGTCCAACGGGAAACTGGTGACCAAATTCGGAGCCAGAGGGACCTCAGACAGGCAGTTTGCAGGTAACAGGGGTGGAGGCCGAATCCCGGGGGGCGGGGGGAGTACCCTGTGGAACCCCCACCCCCCCCCCACCCCCCCTCCAAATCCTTCAGGGCCAAACGATGGCCCCTCACGATGACCTTCCGCTTCAGGAGTGATGCTCCCTGCATGTGACTGGTGAAATAACCTAACAGCTGAAGACGGTTTGAAGTGTTTGCACTCAGCATTGGGCTGTCACCAGCCTGCCAGCTTGCTTCTGCCTGAAACTACAAACCTTAACACACACTACACACAACTCTACACTAAACCCCCTTCAACTGCTACTGTTAAAAAGTAGAGTTAAGATACAAGATCAGTGAAAAAGGTTTGTTCAACAGTGAGGAGGATAAGTTTGTTTTGTCCAATCCAATAGATGATAATCTCTCCAATTCCTCCAGTCAAGAATTAGGAAGCAGGATTTCTAAACGTTGGTATTTTCTGCATCTCTGTAATAATTAATTTATATATCTATATGTGCAAAATATCACATTTAAAAGAAAGGAGAAAATAAATAAATACATAAATAAATAACATTAGGAGTTTGCCAGGATGTCCAAATGAGATGTTGAGGAATTAAAATTGAATTCCCTAACTGCCTCATCGCGTGATGAGGTCAGCTGGGCCAGATTTACCCAAGCTTGAGTGACAGTGTTGAAGAAGTTAGATGTTTTTTTATTATTAATCTACATTTTTTAAATTAATATAGTCAAATGTAAAGTGATGAGAGAATAAGGCCTCTTGAACCAAAAAATGGGCAACGCTTGCATAGGTTATCACTTATTTAAAGCAATCGTTTTGCTCTGATTTCAACCAATCATTTTGCTCATATGCGATGAGCAAAAGGTTTTGACTGTATTGAACAACATGATTCGTTGATTGACTCATTGATACATTGCTGGGTTCATGAAGCCTCATTCTCTCATCAGTACAAATTTACATTTTGTTTTTTATTTTTTCCCATTTCTGTAAGCATTCATTATTTTCTCCTTCTTTCTGTCCAGGGGCTTAAACGTTGGTTCTCTTTTGGGCCCTAGTTTAAGGCAAACCCCTGTTTGACCTGCCTGTTCGTTGTACTGATAAGACCCTAATCCACGACGGCCATTTTGATGAAGAGCAGGAGGCACTCCTACACATTCAGTAAAGAAAACAGAGAGCTTCCTTCTAATGCACGTTCGCCAAACTCCCACAGTCTTGAGAGATCACCAGATGGGCGAAGGTTTTGATTGGGTCCAAGCCCAAAATCTCCTCCCCATCTCTCCGTCTGCATTACTCTTTCCCTCTGTCCTCTCTTACCCCCACCCACCCTCCCACCCTCTCCTTTCTCCATCCCTCCTTTCTTTCTCTCCTTGTTTGGCCCTTGTTTTTTGCCTGGCTTTCTGCGAAAATAACCTGCGAGTTCAACAACCAAGGGTGGTCCTTTTCACCAGCCTTCTGTCTCTGTGGTGATTGGTTGAGGTGTGCTAGCCGTGTGCGACTGGCTAAGAGGGGCTGACCAATGAGGATGCTGCAAATGTTTATCTCTCGCTTGTGATTGGCTGCATTTGTTGATGGAAGGATGATATCCCTTGTCATTAAGACCCTCTGTTTTGGGTGTTGGTCTTTCGTTTCTGACTCTGCATCTTTCTTTTTTGTTTTTTTGTTTTTTGTTTTTCATTCCTTTTAGAAAAAAGTGGTGCAAACTTAGCACTGGAGCAAAAGCTTAGTAAATCTGGTCCCGTGTTCAGTAAGTATTGTGTGCGTACCCTCTGTAAATGGCACTCTTTCCTCTGTTCAATGGGAAAGAACGACTGGTTAGCCTGTCATTCCATAGCCACCGCTAGCTTTACATGTGAAGACATTCCAGAAAGACAGTCATTTTAATCATTCCGAATAATCCTGATCATTAAAATGTCTACCACTCAATATTTGACGCATCGATTATGTAGCCTGAGATTTTTTGGTTTTCAACACAAAAATCAATATATAAGTACACAACAAATCAATAACTTTGATTTGATAGAAACACGTGTCCTTGCTTGGAAGCTGTAAAACATTTTTACTGATACAAGAAAAATAATTTGGGGTTGGGGGAGGGATGCAGATAAGAAATAAAAAATATGAAAATATTCATTTTGGATAAGATTCAAAATGCTGCAGTGGGGGAGGAAGTCCTTCCAGACACCACTTCCTCTGAGACTGTCTGATTTCACAGTGAATTTGACCTCGCTGCTCTTATCTTCCTCTTTCTCTCTCTTCCTCTCTCCCCCCCATGCCCTCCTCCCCCCCTTTATCGTGACTCCAGGCCCGCACTTTGTCGCTGTAAATAACAAGAATGAAATAGTGGTGACTGACTTTCACAATCACTCTGTGAAGGTAAGGCCCTCCCCATTTTCTTCCCTTGTTCAAGCAGATAAACTCCTGTCTAAATATCTTTGCTAAATATCTCAACAACCATCTCTGTGAAGATCTTCCGGTTTATTCAATATCTCAACAAATATATTTGTGAAGATTGGTTTATTGAATGCTGTGGTTGGTGGATATGGTTTCTAAACATATTGAAATCACACCCACCAAATGGAGGCTGGAGGCTACCTACAGCCAATCAGGAGTCAGTGTTGGTCCAGGAATGCCACATCACATTTGTAATGATGTGTTGAGTCATGTAGCGTTGACCATACAGAAGCCCTCAGGGTTCTGAGTCATTTACCTGGCGCCCACTTCCTTTCCTCAGGTGTACAACGCTGACGGGGAGTTCCTCTTCAAATTCGGCTCCCATGGAGAGGGGAACGGGCAATTTAACGCCCCCACAGGCGTGGCAGTCGATGCCAATGGGAACATCATTGTGGCAGACTGGGGCAACAGCCGAATACAGGTGAGCAAGCCTGAGATCCCGGCAACAGACATACCCAACACCAAACATTCACAACACCAAACATGCCCGGCACCATACACATCCCCAACACCAAACATTATCGACACCAAACATCCCTGACACCAAACATTCCCATCACCACACATCCCCAACACCAAACATTATCGACACCAAACATTCCCATCACTAAACATTCCCATCACCAAACATGCCCAGCACCACACATCCCCAACACCAAACATTATCGAAACCAAGCATCCCTGACACCAAACATTCCCATCACTAAATATTCCCAAAACCAAACATTCCCAACACAAAGCATCCCCAACAACAAACATGCCCAGCACCACACATCCCCAACACCAAACATTCCCATCACTAAACATCTTGCGCGGTGTCGTCCTCTTCCGCAGGTGTTCGACAGCTCAGGCTCCTTCCTGTCCTACATCAACACCTCGGCCGACCCGCTGTACGGGCCCCAGGGCCTGGCGCTGACCTCGGACGGCCATGTGGTGGTGGCGGACTCTGGGAACCACTGCTTCAAGGTCTACCGCTACCTGCAGTAGAGCCAGAGAGAGAGAGAGAGGGAGAGAGCCGGTGCTGGAGCGAAGGAGATGCAGGAAATGTACAGGGTGATCCTTTTATTCCTCTCTTGTTTCCCTCTGTTACGGTCACGCCGAAAACTTTCCCGAGCATCAACCGAGTTTCTCTAAAGGATAATGTTTTTTTTTTTTTTTTTTTTTTTTTTTTTTTTTTAAAGCAACAAATCGACAAAAGCGAGTCACGCTTCGTTATGTTTTTTCGACGATGAGACTCAACTTTCTTTTGCACTGGAAAAGAAAAAAAATTAAGATGGCTATATCCAGAAGAACCGAGGGATTCAAACGACTGACTCTTAACTTCACCTTGATGAGGCGACTCGAGAAGAAGGAGAAGGTTACGAGGCCCGTAGCGAATACAAAGGAGCTCGAGCGCCTTCGAGCCGAAGACGTTTCCTAATGCGTGAAGCCGTAGCCTACCAGAACGGCCGCCGTCAGAAAGCATTCATTTCACCTGAGTTTTTACAAGGCTTCAAAAATCGTGACGGTCAATAGAAAGAGGAGTGAGAGGAGTAAAGACTGACAGAACTTCTCTCTTCCCTTTTGCTTCACTTCTCAGTACAACAACAAATGTAATCTATTCAAAAACGCAGTCTTTCATACGACTGCAACACCATCCGTGCATTTAATTCTTATGTATATTTACACACAAACACACACACACACACCTGTAAATTTACCAGCGGACTAAAGCTCCACCATCCATTTTATGAACTCGCACATACTAGGCGTCTTTGGCAGTTCAGATATCCAGCATTTTAGCCCATACAGCATATGTGTCTATGAGACACACAGGGATTTATAGGACCGTATTTATTGCAAACATCAACAGCACAATTATGCACACTTGATTTGTGCTCTTTTTAAAAGAGGAATAAATTTACTTAATTTATTTTCTTTTCTACATGATTTTATCTTTTACAAATTATTTTTCTAATTTGATGTGTTAAAATATTTTGTTTCTCTGCCAAATCTCAAGTCCAAGCCATCACCTAGTAATGCACAGTACCTTAACATACCGGTAGAATCTTTACTTTTTTCTGTAGTCCGTTTCCATGACGAACTAGCGGAACCAATCACAAAAACGGAACCCTCATCAGATATCAAATGCATTTGCCAAAATTTCTAAAAAATTGGTTATTGTTATTGAACATAATATAAGGTTAAGAGTAATATATATGCCTATGTGTATATATATATATTATTGTCATATAAAGTATGCTATATGTATAGAATATCATTGTTATTACTGTGGAGAAAAAAAATCATTGCCATCGGTTTGTCAGTATTTTATTAGTTCGCTGTCACATTTGTTTAGATGATTTTGTTTATGGCCTGCTAGCCATGCTCATCAATAACCTTTGGCCTACAGTGTGGATAAGGGTGTTATTGGTTTTGACTGACACGTTTCCTATAGATAAACCCTTTTTTTTGTGTGTTGGGATGTTTTTCAGTCAAGCTCTTATACGCAAAGTTACCATAACAACGTCGTTATTGTTGTGTACTTCCTTTTCGTAAAAAAAAAAGAAAAACAAAAAGGTTGTGGAAAGCCGAAGGTTGACAGCAAGGTTGGCGGAGTATTTTATATATTATTTTTGTATGGGTAACTTTCTGCATGTCAGTGATGATCCCAGTTAGAATGGTTTGTATCCAGGTACAGGCCCCAAGCAGTGCTACCATCCCTTGCGTCCTCCCACCCGTGGCCAGAGTGGATTTATATCACCTTGATTTGTTAGTTCCACATACTGGATAAAACCGTAAAATTAAAATGTTATCTGTTCTGCGATCATACCCATTACCCCCGAATTCGTACCATTAGTGTTGACTGTCACAAATCCTTCCAATGCATGAAATTGTGCTTGGAAAAAAGGAAAAGAGAAACAAAAAAAAAACTCATTTTAAGTGAACAGAAATCCTAAGTAATACATAAAAAAATGTCACCTGTGTATTTATGTTTTACTCATTGGATTCAACTGAAGCAGTATGTAGTACAAAAATTGTAAATATTAAAACTGAAAATACGCCCTGTTGGTTTCCTGTCACATTTGTTTCACAGTTTCAGTTCTGACCGGAAAAATGGGTGTTCTCTGAAATGGGGTCGAAGGTCAAATAAATCCGGATGGCACCAGACTGCTATGCAACGCTTGGACATGAAAACTAATGTAAGGAAGCTGATGCATCTGTAATCTAAATCTAATACATGGATATTGGGGGGGATTATAACAAATATATAGGGAAACACAAAAGGGTCAATGCAAGGCAGAAGCACTATGCTGAACGTGCTGTGCTTCTGGCCTCCTCCTGTGTAAACAAGCACCACGCTTAACGTCGCTAACTTTTTTTATTCAAAAGGAGAGAACGGTCAAAAACAAAGCCCAAAATAGGTCATTTTCCTGATCATTTCCTTTTTCCTGCATTGTTTTACTATTTACCAACTTCCCCGCTTAGGCCAGTGCAATCCCAGAGGACATCCAGGTGTCAACGGAATCGCAATTCCGTTTTGAGTCCGGAAGTAACAGATGTTTCCCCACAGGATAGACGGCTTCTATAAGGGTTTCCCATGAAAACACCCTGAACAGACTACTTAACAACAGAATGCTTTTGCACACCCCAGGATATCACAGAAGTGGTGGTTTATTTAAAAAGTAACTACAAACAAAAGTAAATACATTAATTGCAAATTCATTACACTAAAATAGACAGCTGTATAAATACAAACGAGCACAATTTTGAACGGGCATCTTCTTGGTCACCTCGGGGTGGCAGACAGGTCCTCATTCTTATCACGAGGCTCCACCTCTCAGGCTCCAAGTCCTGTGGACATAAATCTTGCAAATCCTTGGGACTAAAAACTAATTCTGCCCCCCCCGAAGACACAGCCCCAAAAAAGTTACTGCTAATTACAGCTTTAACAATTCAGCCGATTTAACAGAAAAGCTTTACCAAAAAAGTGACATTACAGAACAGTTGCCTGCCATAAGATGCAGAATGGCTGTAATTGTGGTTGCTTATTTGTACATACTCGAAGGCAAGGCACCCCACGCACTGTAGGCTGACCACCCCCCCCCCCCCCCCCCCCTTAGAGAAACAACAGCCTGTCCTCAGCGATCAGGATCCACCCAGCCGTTCTCACTGAGTCACGACTTCTCTTCCCCGAATAAGGCCTTCAGATGGGCCTCCGTTACGTTTCCATGGAGATTTCAGTCTGCCAGCAGGATTCTGGAGGCTTTCTCTCTGTCTCTCTCCACCTCTATCTCTCTCTCTCTCATTCTCTTCATCTTTTGCTCTCTCCTCTCTCAATTCTTTCCGACCTCTTAAGAGAGTTATCCTTTTCTGATAAATAGCAGAAAGCTTGAGTGAAGATAAGAGGTGTTTAGTTAATGGGTATAATTGGCCCTATAAATTACACCTTTACAACAGATGAACAAATTGCTCTGGAACATTTCAAATAAACACATACTATCAAATTACCCATAAAAAATTGGCTTGAGGGATAGTGTTGCTTAACATCTTACCAGTCAGACCGCTCCTCCATGCAATGTGTGCATTTTTCAGGCCTGGCACCCTCTACAGATGAAGAGAGGTAATTGAACTTCTTCAAACGTCTGAACCATGGAGTCTGTCTGACCCCCTGCACATTAAATTGACCCTTGACCCTTGCAGGGAATACACGAGTGGAACGCAGACTTGCTTGGACTGGTTTTGTTTGTCAGTCTCCCACGCGTCCTCGTTGGGTCTCTGCTGACCAGGATTGCCAGCACCACCGATAGCCAGTGGAACAAATCCCACCCAAAAGCGAGCAGGTTAGTCTCGCGACTCGAGAGCTGAAATTCCTGATATTTTAATTACACGATAATTTCACAACACAGCGCTACGTGCCTGACTGCCTGTACCGTCCAAATACATTACTGAAGTGCTGAAGGGCTTTACCCCTCAACTATAACCGTACCACAGAGGACAAACAAGAATGGGAACAATGTAGAGAAGAAAAAAAAAAAAAAAACTCAGTTTCCCAGAATGTGAGAGAGAAGGGCAACACAGCAGAGCTTGTGCAGGAAAACCCACTTTAAAAATATCAATTTGAACATGAACTTGATTTGAAGTAAAACCTAAATTCTCCAAATTCCCCTGACAGAAAAAAGCATAGCCTACATCTTATTATGAACATCTAGAGAACTGTACATTTAAAAATGTTTGAGAAATATTTTCAGTGCCATGGAAAGACAGATTGGTACATTATGGCCCTGTAGGAGAATTCATGTATGGCTGAACAAATCTGAACAGAAACGTACAAATCCCTTTTCCATATTCCATCTGTCAGGTTAGACACTAGTTTTGGCCCAGTGTTTGCTAAATTGGGTTCCTGAAACTTACATTCCACAAGCTAACTTGGCTCCCCATTTACTCCCAAAACCATTCAAGTAAAACACTTCGCATACAAACGTAGGATAGTTAGGTCAAACAAGTCACAAAGATACCCAAAACATTAAAATACAGTCGTATTTTATTTTAAAGATTGATGTTAAAGTACAGCAGAAAAGTAACTTCACCTATTGCATTTGATACAAGGTTAATACACAAATAACATGAATACATTATCAAATGGGTTATACCCTAAAATCGACTGGAATAACGCGTCCATGATCCAATATTAAAACATGAAGTAAAATAACAAATTAATAGGTAAAAAAAAAAAAGAAGGAAAAAAGCACTTGTACAGAAACCTCAAAATTCATCCATGTTAAAGTAACGTATAACCAAAGTATTGGGGGGGGGGGGGGTGGGAAATAGTTCAACTGTTGAACAAGGAGGAGATTCTACAGTGAAGTTTAGTTTGTGTAAAACAATCACCATGCCAACCACCAGACCAGAAGATAAACCTGGAAGAATCAGCACAGCTACCCTAAACAGGCCATAATGCGTAGAGGTAACAAAAAAATCCGCTATCACCAGTGCCTGCACTTCCTACTGTGTTTCAAGTGATAACCTTGTGTGAACGCTTCATTAATAGTCTGCCCCAATGCACACCAACTGAAGACAGAACAGATTAAAAACAAAGCATAATCCATCTAAACTTATAAATAATTTTTCTAAAAACCATGGCAGACTACACCCCCGAGGTAACATGGCACAAAAAAAACGTGGCACTCGCTAAATTGTCAGTTCATAATTTTTCGCAGTCCCAACGTCAGTCCAAAATCAGCTGTGGGATTGTCTGTTCAAAACTTGGTTCTTACGTCTAAACTGAGTTTCTATGTGGCTACATTGGGAGTTTAAAATAAAAAAAAGGTCGTCCTACTAATTAGTAGAAAATCCAGTGAATTACAAACGCGACCCGCAACCTTGGAGCACAGCGTAGAGCCCTGCTTGAAACCGGACGGGCTAAGGGAGCAGTCGACAGAACACTTCGAAGGCCTTCTCTGGGCGATTTGGGGGGGGGGGGGCGCGAGGGCGGGGCGGGGCGGGGGGGGGTGTCAGTAGTAGTGGCAGACCTGCAGCCGGCTCCCCGGGTCGTTCTTCCCGGGGCTGAAGAAGGGGAAGACGGGCTCGTCGAAGTAGGCCTCGAAGGTGTAGACGTGCTTCATGGCCACGGCGTCGTAGAAGGAGACGCGGCCGCGCTCGTAGTCCAGGTACACGCCCACGCGGGGCGAGTTCCAGTAGTCGGCCAGCGACAGGCGGGCGTCCTCCTCGTTGGCGTACAGCCGGTCCTGCAGGCACAGGCTCCAGTAGCCGGCCGAGGGCGACAGGTTGACGTAGCCCTTGCGGTTGCTGTACTCGGTGGTCACGCCCAGGTACCACACGCCCTTGTCCCGCACGTCCACCTCCCAGTAGTGCTGGCCGCTGGAGAACTGGGCGGTGGCCAGCACGCCCAGGAAGCGGGTGAAGCGCTGCGGCAGGTCGGGCTCCAGCGACCGCGCCTGGCCCTCCTCCACCTTGGTGTCGAAGTCGCTCACCTGGAGGCCGGGGTGGGCCGTGTCCATGTCCAGGGCCAGGTTGGCGGGGACTGTGGGCAGGCAGAGAGAGGAGGGGTTAGGGGTAAAAACAGACCTGGTCAGTGCAATTACTTGGTCAGTCAGTCCAAGTAGTCGGCCAGCCAGTTAGTTCAATAGTCAGTTCAATCAGCCTGACAATCTGTCCAGTTAGTCAATCAGTCAGTTAAATTAGGCGATTAGCCCTTACCCGTGTGCAGCACGTGCATCATCTTCTTCCACATGATCAGCTGCAGGGGGCCGTTGAACTCCTCCCAGTTTGGGGGACAGTTGGTGGCCTGCATGGGGGAGGAGACCTGGAACGGGCTGGGGAGGAAAGGACAGGAGGGTCATCGAAAACGTGATAGAGCCCGACAGCCCGAATGACTCACACCAGTGACACGACGAAAAAATTAGTACCTTGCAATGGTCTGACTAATGGCCTGTAAGGGAAGAGAGAAGGAAGGGGGTTAGATTAGCCACAGTAACAAAGGAAAAAACTTTAACCAAAACAATTAAAAATTCTGGTTAAGTTAGGTTCCACGACATGTACAAATGCCACTGTGAAAACGCATACTGTTTAATGTCACAGAACATGAGATTAGATTTGTGAAAAATACCATGTGGCGGGGATCACTTAAATTATAACACAGTTGGTTACATCACGGAGAGCTTGGTCACGGCATATAAATATTCACGTCTCCTCAAATGGCCTTTGCCGTTGCTGTGTGATAGCGCTAGTCGTGTGGTAAGAGTGCTGCTTAGCTCATCAGTGCTATCCATCAAACTATCAGCTGCCTAATAACAGGCTTTCGAGAATTAAACCAAACAAGCATGAGAACATTAAAGCAAAACCCACAAGTACATTTACATTTTAGGAATTTAGCAGACTGTCTGATCCAGAACTTAAAAGTCGTAAATGGGGAACGATCTTACATTTTTTTTCCATACAATCCGTTTGTACAGCTGGATATTTACTGAAGCCATTCGAGTTAAGCACCTTCCTCAAGGGTACGATAGCTGTGCCCCTAGAGAGAATCAAACCTGCAACTCTGCAGTTGCAAGACCATAACCATTATGCTACACTGCCACCCAAGTATTCATCAAATGACTGTGCTCCGTCTCACACTCAAACCTGTCAAATATTCATAACTGTTCATAACCGTTATTTAGTCTGACTGTCAATTTAATGTAGACCCTTCTTATGATTTTTTTACCAACTAGGATGAGGTTCAGAAGTAAGGATTCCTTCCAAAAAATAACTATTCGTAACTATTAAAACATTAGAGCAGTGTGGAGAAAAACTGTAAGTCTCGACCACCATTACCCAGAATGCTGTAGGTATTGGTCAGTGATATCAGATAAACATTCATTGCAACTGACATTTAAAAAGGTTTTGGAAAAGAATTGGCAAATTCAGCAGTGTAGACTGATGCGCGATCAAGTAAGCAAACTGCAGTAACACCATCGAAAGAGAAACCGTTCAACAAACACACAGACATGGCCGCGTTCCTTAGAATTAGGCATTTATGTAAAACTTCCACAAGCCTCGGGACTTCGACTAAACAGCCCACCTTATATCCTCCAGGCCAGCAACACTCAACTCCACATCCTGTGGGCCGCAGTGCCTTGCAGGTAGTTGCTCCAACCATACAATACACCACCAGATTTCCCTTTTTCCTCCACGGATCAGGAAGTAAGCTCATTACTGACATCTGGTGGTGCAGCGTATGGCTGGAGCGAATGCCTGCAGAAACCGCGGAGTTGAGTAGCGCTGCTCGAGGTGGACAAACCTCGTGAGGAGACGGCGGCGGACGCACCTCGAAGGTGGACTTCCCGCTCAGGTGGTTCTGTATGTCGGTGATGGCTTTGTCCACGGCGGCCATCTCCTTGGACACGTCCTTCAGGTTCTCATCGATCATGGCGACAGTCGCCACTTCCTCCGCCTCCAAGCTGGCCAGGATGTCCTCTTTCTCATCCAGGAGGAACTGGACCAGAGCGCCGATGTCGTTCTCGATCTTCCTTTTCAAATCTTGTTTCTTACGCTAGATTCATCACAAAAAGGCATAAGACTTTTTATTTTATATTCTCTAACCTAAGGTGGGGTAGATCAGATCTTTATACACTTCCAGCTCTGCAATCTTATCCTCCACCTTGTAAGGATAAAAATCAGCTTGTTCTAAAGATATTCAAAAAGCACAAACAACACGTCTTGCAAAATTTTTGGCGTCTCTATATCGATTGTTTCACACTATGTTTACTCATGCCCTGGATAGGGCAGGTTTCTCTTTTTACAATTAACGTTACTGCTCGAGCACATCTTGACACACAGAAATAGACATATTGTTTTCAAGCACACATGATGAAACATATTGGCACTCAGTATAAGCAAAATGTATACAAAGCAGATCTTTCTCCCACAATACTGATGTCACATTTTACACAGGAAAGCAAGGGGTGGGAGGCCGGGCACCAACTATATATTCTGCTTACTGTTATGCGTTCGCTCCTACATTTGGCTTTGATGGGTAACGGTACAAAAATGTGCCGAATGTAAATTTGGCACTGCATAAGCTTGTATAACCAAGAAGCAGCCCGACAGCTTTTTGTGCCCTGTCAGGCCCTGGAAAACTACAAGTACCACGTGAAGGCCCGCGTAGGCGGAGACTCAGGCACGAGCCAAAGTCAAATGAGGGACGGCGACGCATCAGAAAGAGGCCGACGGAACCTTTGGGTCAGGAAAGTTCCAGCGTCTCCTGAGCCTGCGGGAACGAAAGTGCTCGGCTGGGGCTGCCACGTCCCGAGTCCTCAGAAGGCACAAATTTCCATGGGCACCTTCCAGCTTGTTTTAATTTCGATACACCCTTCTGTTTTGCATCTCCTCCGCCCACACAAGTTTGCTTTTTAATTTATCAGTTTAACTGGGGAACAGGTGTTATAAATTCGCAAAAAAAAACACATTTAATACTCGTTTTTTAACATTGCAACAATGTTTTCTGACACATTCCTAGCAAATAAACATACAAATAACAAACAGTTCATTGTAATTAAGAAAAGTACCCATTGATAAAGATGTCCAATGAAGAGTTGGGGTGCTGGTGGGTCAACGTAATAAATTAATGAAGAGGAAGTGGTTCAAGGTGGAGGTGGATTGGAGAAATGGCCCGGGGACTCACCTTGGTGTCGGCCTTGGCCGCCTCGTCCGTCGACTTCACCCTCTCACACAGCGACTTCTGCCAGGTGAGCTTAATGAGCTTCAACCTGAGCTCCCCCTGAGAGAGACGACGAGTGCGCTTTAAAAATCACAACACAGAGAGGAATTGACAACCTGGGGTCGCTATCACTAAGCAGGTTTACAAGTTAGCTGGATAACTCGCGCTGAGTAAAGACCCAGAGCCCTCCCAAAGCTGGAACATGGACTGAAGTAAAATGAGCCATTCCAGGTTTTACTCAGTGCAGTCATCCAGCTAACTCCATAATCCTGCTCTGTGATACAGACCCCATTGTGTCCTCCATTAGTGTTAGCTTCAGTATTACAGCATGCAACAATTTCTACGTTGGGCAGTATGAATGTCTAGCCCTGCACCTAAATGTCAGGGAATTTAAGGGAGGGTAATTTCATTTGTGCCACAGGTTCTAGACAGTTTCGTTACAGGGTCAGTGCTCACACTGGCTTGAATCATCCCCTCCAACTGCATTCCAACCTAAACATGATCAAGGATTCCAAGACAAACAGTCGGCTGACAAGTGGTTTATTATCCCAGCACATTCCCTGGAAGTTGGCCAGACTCCATCATTATAGTACCGTTAAGATTCTGAACGCTACATAGTACGCACGACTCACCTTCATGTCATCGATGACCTCTGGCAAAGGAGCTACGTCATGGTGCCTTTTAAAGAAACTTCATTTTAGAGCTAGCTTTGAGACAAGCATCAGTGTTTGAAAACTAACAGGCTAAATACTTAATAAATTAAGGATCAGGTCAGGCAACACCTAGACTAGCTAAATTAAGCACTGGCGATCACCAAGCAAGTATATCAACTGAAGTATCATGCTGGATCACACTCTCCCTCCCACCCACCAACACACACACACACACACACACACCTTGAGTGGTCTGCTTAACTTCTCTTTCTTTCATTTATCTTTGAGTTCAGACCCTTGTATTGTCATGAATGTATTTAAACATACACACGTACAATACACATGATTGCACCACCTGCCCACACAAAGTCTGTCTCTCACACATTACAGCTCACACACAGAGCATCTGTTGTGCACACATTACATATTCCATCGTATACAATTCCACGACAGCGTTATGCATCAACTTTTCGGTTGAGAATGCATAGCATTCTCGGTTCTGAGAACAGAAGCCAGAGCCCCAAGACATCAGAGAACTTACTTAGTCACCTGTTCTCTCCTATCGCATTTAGCTGTGTTTTGTAACTGCAAGAACAGAGGAGTCCAACATCTTTTACCTCGCCTTCGTGCTCCATATTGGACTATTCGGATGTATATGGTGGGGGGGTCCACACTGTTAGCTGGTCAACCAGCCTAACAGCCTATTCAGTCCAAAAATTTAACCACCATCTTAGACCAACGTGAGCTATGCGCGACAAGCATGGCTAGCATTAGTTAGCTATTATCCCAGCTAGCTAGCCAACTTTCACGACTAGTTAATCGGCGTTTACAATACCAGTACCAATACCAATGTAATCTGCAAGGATTGAGTCGAAGCCAACAACAACATGGCTAATATTGCATTCCATTGTCGTTGTGACACGATATCCTTGGGTTGCTGTCTTGTGTGGTTGGCTTGGCAGTGCCAGTGGCCTCGCTAGCTTATAATAAAGCTAACAATGCCAAAGGTTACAGAGGACTAAATCAAAAGCAAAAACAAAAAAACTTCAAGCCATTGATTGCCATCTTGCCAACGGGCACCAATTTAAAGTGCCCATGCAAAGCATCAAATGTGGGACAATGCATTAATCCCCAGCATACCTGTGCGCTCTCGACTCCCGACACACGACGCAGATGGGTTTGCTGTCCGTGTGGCAGTACAGTTTTAGTTCTTCGCCGTGTTTGTCACACTTGCCGTCCAGTTTGGTGGGCTTCACTGGGGCGGCGGGTTTACCTGACTTCAAAAATTCCAGTCCGTCCAATTTGTCCACCAAGTTCTTTACCAGGTAATTCGTAGTGAAGCTTATTTTGCTAAATACCTGAGAGAGGGGGCAAGACATTACCGTTATAAACAATCTTTAACAAATGAAAACACTGCTAACAAAAATAAATATAACTTTAAAATGACAAGCTACAAACTGAAGGTAATTTAGAAGCACTTGATGAATACCCTTCTCCAATTACAGTTAGGTAACAAGCTAGCTATCTTGTTGTGGTTTTAAACACAGTGTTAACGTTAGCTAGCTAGAGGTACAAACCTGTCTGCATTCTGGACAGGGATATCCTATATCATCGTCTCCATTTTCCTCCCAGTGCATTAAAATGCAACCTCGACAGAAGTTGTGGCCACATTTCAAAATAACTGGATCATCGAAAAAATCCAAGCAAATTGGACAAATCAGCTCTTTCTGCAGTTCTCCCACGCCAGCAGCTGCGGCCGTCGCCATGTTTATTACGAACGCTGCCTGCTGCAAGCAGAATAAAGCGAGTGAAGACACGGGATTCTGGGAACGGTGACGAAATTTGCGCAGCGAAGCTTTTGGACGTAGCATTTTTATCAACGTTGCGCATAATGCATAGGTAACGCAACCTGCATGTTGGTACATCTGCTGTGTTCAGAACAGACATAATGTGCTGTGTCTGTGCAGATTATGCAATGAAAACTGATTGCGCGCAAATTTACATTTGCAATTTTGTCTCAATGCAAGTGGATGCACTAATAGCTCGGACGTAGCCATGAAAGAATAAAATTGTCTTGGACAGAAGCAGTTTTTTTTTTTCGTGAGGAGGTTGCACAGTAATTCCGTGCAAAATGATGTTGCTGGTTAACGTTTTGTGAACTCAGAATATGGTTCAGTGGCGTCACTAGGGTTGGTGTCATCCAGTGCGGTGGGGTGGTGGTGGTTAATAAACAGAGGTAGTGTTATGGTGTTTAAACATGCCACGAAGACATCAATCAATCAGACAGGTAACACGATAGCGCCGGAGGGCGGGTGTGGGCGCGAGGAATTGCGTGTTATGCATTCAAATTACAAAGCGCTTCTCGTCACATACCGCTAATTAAAACAAACCGGCAGTAAACTGCATCCGTCGCATTAGAAAAAAGTCTCTCTGTTGATTTGGACACATTGGGGAAAAAAACAGTCATTTTGGTGTCACCCCCTCTGATGGTGTCCTAGTGACGCCACTGATTTGGTTCCCCTGAGCTGATTTGGTTCCCCTGAAGTAGGGTGGGCTCCCGCTCTAGAGTCTGGTTCATCCTAACGTGTTTTCCTGCATGTTTGTTGTCCTTGGAGTTTGTTGTGCACAAAAGTGTGTCAAAGATGGCACTGTACATAGTAAGCTGAATCGGAAGTTTTTTCCATCATAGTGCTTAGCCCCTTCAGTGCTGCTTGCAGTTAGATTTATTATTATTATTATTATTATTATTATTATTATTATTATTATTATTATTATTATTATTATTATTATTATAGACATGTAAATCATGGTTGTTCAATAATTTACACCATTTATATTTGACATAATTAATTACATAGGTTTCAAAGGGTCATTTCAAATGATCTTACATCTCAAACTGGGCAACCATTGCAAAATGTCCAAGAGGGGGCGGTGGCTCTCTTGGAAAAAGGGTGGTGAACCATTACAGAGGTGGAATATACTAGATATATTTAAATAAAATGTGTTATTAAGACAGTTACAATTCAAAACATAAGGGCATAAATGCGAATTATTTCCACTTTCAGATATTGAAAAATGCACATCTATCAAACGCTTTTTTGATAGGACGGAGTGTAGCACAGTAGGTAAGGAACCGGGCTTGTAACCGAAAGGTCGTAGGTTCGATTCCCGGGTAAGGACACTGCGGTTGTATCCTTGAGCAAGGTACTTAACCTGCATTGCTTCAGTATATATCCAGCTGTATAAATGGATACAATGTAAAATGCTATGTAAAAAGTTGTGTAAGTCGCTCTGGATAAGAGCGTCTGCTAAATGCCTGTAATGTAATGCTTTTAGCCCATTTTCTTGAAATTTCACAGATTTACAATATAGTTGTGCATTCCACACATTTTCAGTAGAAGAAGGGACCACAGGCACCCCCAGATGCTGATGTGCCGATGGTGGTGTCTCTTTAGGGAGTTGGCAGTGATGCCACCATTGGGATGGCAGGTATGGCATCCGCCAAGTTATTGTTTGGCTGGGCATGCCACATGCCTAAACAGCAACACAAGTTTTGCACTCTTCAAAACTAACACACCAGCACAGGATAACCACAGTGGCGATGGCCCAGGACAGGTAGGCATAAATGGAAAAAGCTGATGCCCTATGTGACACACAAAGATATGGATAAACTATGCATATATGCAGATATTTTAGCAACCTAAAAGCTTCCCCTCCGCAGCAAGTGCCTTAGCAAATGCTCCCAATTAAGGCAAAAAGTGCGACAGACCAGCGTCTATGGCCGTACGCTCGGGTCTACGGTCTCTGCTCTGGCTCAAGCAGAGACACCCACGGAAACCGGAAGTGCGCTGGTTGCCAAGACAACCACAAGCGTCTCTGCAGCCGCTGGTGTACACAAGCGCAGAGAGTTTTGAATGGATAAGATGTTTTCAAACTTAACTTAAATGTAAATTTACTTTAATTTCACCAAAATGTCACTCGATGACCCACGCGTGGAATGGCTACGAGACCGCGTGTGCGCCTGTTTTAATCTTGACAATGTCAGCTACTTTGAGGACTTGCTGGGTCGTGGGGATGGCGAGGAGGCGCAAAAAATCAATCGGTTTTTGAACGAGATCACTGAAGAAGAGGGAGTTTCAGCGCTACTGTTTTTCAAATGTTTAAGGGAAGAAGAGGTTGAAGTGCAAGTCCCAATTGGTAAGTGATCACAATGATGATACTGTTAATAAATTATATGATCAAGTCTTGTGCTAAAGTTAGTTACACAGTTATACTAGCTAGTATATAATATTTGCTAATCTAGTCTAGTTCACAGTTGCAGTCTAGCTACGTTAGATACTGATATCTTGGCTGTCTTCACTAAATTAGAGTAAGTTAACATTAACAGAACAACATACGCAAGTTTCATTATGATGCTGTTAGTTAACGGCTACCCATGTCGTAACTAAAGTTAAGCGTATGTGTTTGGTGTATGGTTAACAGCCAATAATCTTTCTAACGGTACGTTAAACCAACGGATGAAAGATTCTGACTTTAAATTCATTGCTCGCGCAAACTCATTTCTCTGGTCATTGACTTGTTCAGTGCGTGCGGTAGATCTTTCGGCTCGCGCATGTGCGACGAAAAACGTTTATGTTAGTAAACGTATACGACATCTGTCGTTTCAGAAGTCCATGCAATAAACCCACTCAATCCCAACTGTAATTATGAAACGTAAAAGAGAATGTTTATCATGTATTTACGTTCTGTAAGTCGCTCTGACAAAGAGCGTCTGTTACGAGTAATGCACCATACATTGCACGTTAAGACTTAGAATGCGTAGTGCACTGATGTGAACTAAACACAATTTGGCCTATCGTATTTTATTAGCGAATTACAGTATCACAAGTAAGTGTTTGAACTCTTGTGAAACTGTTAGAATATAAACATAATAGAATTTTATCCTAGCCAACAATGCTGAAGGGGCGCTTTGACCCCCAAGTCATCTGCAGCAATATAAGATCTTCACCAAGTGTAGGCTACGTAACTTAATGTCACAGTATTCTTTAGAATCCTATTACTGTTGCTTGGGTTACAGTTTAATGCAGTTTTTGCTTATGCAGGTTGCCAGCCGACATTGTCTGTAGGATTTACGGTTCTCTACAAGCTACAGACTTTACGCCTTGCTTTTAAGCCGGTGTTATTATCTGTCCATTTTATCAATACATTTATGTGCCGCGGCTGCGTATTCATCTTAGCGACTGTATGTGTTCACACTGACTTCTGTTCTGTCAAGACCCAGAAGAGAACCCAGCTGCGAAGGAGGCTAACGAAAATGAAGAGGCAACCAAGGAGTCGGAGTCCGCTAAGCTCCCCGCCACACCCGCCAAAGCAGAGGGGGGGAAATCCCCAGGTGAGGAAGTGTCCGCATGTCTGCACCTGGCTGTCACCGCTTACAGCATGCTGATTTTTTCATTTTGGGCCTATCACCACATCACCTGGTTTTAAGGAGTATTAAAAAAAAAAACTAATAAATTGGAAACTTGTGTTTAAAAAAAGAAAACAAATGTTGGCGTGCAACAGGGCCAGGCAGAGGCATTTTGAAAGGGTTAAGTGCTTGAAGTGAGAGAAGGCCAGCCCACCTATAAAAAACTGTTTTACGATCAAAAAACCGTTTTATTGTACAGGGTATATTTTGGCTAAATTAATGTCTGAAAATGAATGAAAGCAACAATAATACAAAAAAAAAGGGGGCATCTGGGTCAAAAGGGGCATGTGCTCAGGCACCTGGACTCCCACTCCCCTCACCACCATCACGAAATGTGCCTGGCTTGCAGTGACAGCTCGGACAGTGTTGTTTTGTCTTTATGTTCCTGCTCGTTTGTCCGTAGGGAAGAAGAAGAAGCGCAGGAAGTCATCGTTGACTTCAGAGACCGCCAGTTCTGTGGGGGCGCCTCAGACCCCCTCCTCACTCGCTGAAGCCAAGGATGAGCCGCCACTCACAGTATGACTCTTTCTCTCTACCTCTCTCTCTCTCTCTCTCTCTCTCTCTCTACAGCTCTATCTCCCTTCTCTCTCTCTCACTCTCTCTCTACAGGTCTCTCTCCCTTCTCTCTCTCTCTACAGCTCTATCTCCCTTCTCTCTCTCTCACTCTCTCTCTACAGCTCTCTCTACCTCTCTCTCTCTCTCTCTCTCTCTCTCTCTCTCTCTACAGCTCTATCTCCCTTCTCTCTCTCTCACTCTCTCTCTACAGGTCTCTCTCCCTTCTCTCTCTCTCTCTCTCTTCAGATCTCTCCCTCTCTCTCTCTCTCCCTCTTTCTCTAAAGCTCTCTCCCCCTCTATATCTCTACATCGCTCTCTCTCTCTCTGTCACCCTCTCCCCTCTCTTAATGTGAACAATATTTACATGTTTTTGTCATCCAAGTTACATGTATTATCCCAAAAAAAAAAAATGCTTAAATTCTGTTCTGCCGGTTCTCTGGAGGACGTGATCATTCTGAGCGTTCAGTACATCTGGCCAGTTTTAGACGTGTCTCTGAGGGTGTGCAGGTGTCAAGCCGTGTCACGTTGACTCCCCAGAGGACCGTGGTGAAGCTGGTGTACCACCTGGAGCTTCACGTGGCAGTGAACAGCGCCCCTCAGAGGTTCGCCGAGTCCAACACGCTGTACTTCGTCAGAAACACTAAAGGTAAGGGCAAAGGCCCAGGACGGCCATTAAACAGGGTGGCAGTGTAGTTTACAGATTAGAGAACAGGCCTCGTAACCAGGAGGTTGCTGGTTCAGTTCTTAGGTAGGACACAGCCATCAGGTAATTGACCTGAATTGCTTCAGTATATATTCCAATGTATGTATGGATACAATGTAAAAATGCAAAAGCTGTGTGAGTTGCTCTGGATAAAAGCTTTTGCTAAATGCCTGTAATGTAACATATTGGTGCAAGCCATGTTATAAACACATTCAGAGTTACGGTTTCTTGTCTTCCCCCAGCTTTCTCCTGGTCTTATTAGAGTCAAATTCATTTGATTTTGTGGCATGGATATGAAGACCATGTTAAATTACAATCATACAATCATTAATTACACATTTTCCTGTCTGAGACAAAAGGCCAAGTTGCTCAGATAACAACCTGACCATTAGGACTTGATAATTTGACTCATTCTACCAATTGCACTATTCAGATTCTGATGCTCTTGCTTGGCTGAGCGTGTTTTAACGTGCATGCTTTTTACTGCCCGCAGATCCCATCGCCGAGCCACTGGACATTAAAGAGGCTAACGACACGATGCCGGGGATGCTGCAGATGGGGATGATGAACGGACACCCTCTGTTGATACTGAAGCTCCTCCTGAACCACGTGCGTAACAGAGGCCGGCTCAGATCGTTTTCTCGGGAGACATCTTTTTTTCGGTGCAGGCGACCAGGTTTTAAAACGTCTGGGGACGGCTGCTGCCATCTCCTGGACTCGGCGCGTCAAATCTTCTGAGTCCAGAGTTAAAGGGCGGATCCGTCCGAACCGACTCGTAACTGGTTGCCACGGAAACCGTCCACTAATTTGTCCGCTAATCATTTTGATGTGGACTCTGTACCTTACTCCATAAAGTCTGTGTCAGATTGTTTTTTTTTTTTTTTTTTTTTTTAAACGAAAACTCTTAATTCTTGTTTTGTCTACCATTGCTGTTTTGACATGCAGTGAGCCTAAGAGTTCATTTATTACACCTGCAGCGCTAAGGAACGTTGCAGTATGCTAACAAACACACTTGCTGTCTATTAAAAACAAATAACAATGAATCAATGCTACATAACATCACAGCAGAGAGTCAGCGTCTACCCTGCAGTGATATTTGTGATCTCCTGCAGTGTGTGCAATGCCCTTTCTGACCTGCGGGGCCCTGTCCCGTCCTGCAGGTGTACATCCCTTTGCTGTCCGTGGGGCAGCTGAAGTCCAGTAATGGCGGCTACAGTCAGGGCGAGAGGCAGGCCAAGGACCGGGAGTCCAAGGGCGTGCTGGTGATCCGGGACGAGATGCTCAACAGCACCTACAAGTTCCTCAGCCACGTGGACTGGACCCTGCAGCAGCTGGAGGGTGTGTGCGCGCGTGTGTGTGCGTGTGCGTGTGTGTGTGTGTGTGTGTGTGTGTGTGTGTGTGTGTGTGTATCCGTGTGTGTGTGCCAGTGTCATAGATCACAAAATATCACAAAAATAGGCTATACAAATATTGATAGGTTACATTCAATCATCCAACTCATATAATCTTATATTTTCATAATTTTATATTGTATTCAAACTGAACAATGATAACATTAAACGCAACATTAAACCGGGCCAACATTTAACAAACACTGTCTGTGCCAAGAAATAGACAACATGCCCACAAGCCTCTGATTGTGGGACGCAGGGGGTGGTGCCAGGCGGTCTCCCTGGAAACAGTGTGTTTTCCGTGTGTCAGTGCTCTAAGAGCAGCCCCGCCTCCCTCCGCAGGTGAGATCAAGCTGCACATTCCCGACATGGACTTGGAGCCGGACGCCCACGTGCTGCTGTCCATGCCCGAGGTGGTGGAGAAGCTGGACCAGTGCGTGATGAACTGGCAAACCCAGATCACCGTGGTCATCGAGGAGCTGCAGAAGAAGCAGCCGCAGGTGAGGCCTGGGCCATCACTCAAAATCCCTGTCCCGCCCCCACATGAGACGCATCCACCAATCAGGTCATGGGACATTGCCATGTATGGACCCGTGGCTGGTTGCTCACTACTCTGGTCCCTCCTCCATCAGGGTCAGGGCCCCATGGCAGAGATCTACTACTGGCAGGAGAGGACGGCGTCCCTGAGCGCCCTGTGCGAGCAGCTCAAGCTGCCAGTGGTGAAGAAGATTCTGGACGTCATGACCCTGGCCGACCCGGTCACCATGCAGAACCTGGACATGACCATGACCGAGCTCAGCAAGTACCACGTGGAGGCGGTGGAGAACGTGCGCTTCCTCGGCACGCTGGAGAGGCACTTCAAGGTGTGGAAACCGTGGGAGATCGGGCTGATCTAGGATCAGTTTATATTTTAAACTTTTAATAGACAAGGTTAGGCTATGAATGGGAAGATCTGGTCCTAGATCAAGCAGTCCTGCTGTGAAACTTTGAATATGGGCCCAGTAGTTTTTAACAACATTGGCAACATTAAGTTGTAGCTATACCTGTGTACCTTAGTTAGTTTGTAACTAATTTGGTAACAAGGAGTTACTACACATGTGAATATTTTCAAATATTGTATTTACACTCATAAACCATCTATTCATGATACACACAACAAACAAACCTAGCCTGCTAATTTCACAATGTCTTCATGATAGGGACTGATTTCATTACAGCGGGAGAGATGTAACAGGACTGGCCTTGTTTCACATGTGTAATTAATGATAATTGTTATTATTCAGAACCTGGTGATGGCGGTGGACTTCAGCGTGATCCTGGACACCATCCCTCCCATGATGAACGGGCTGAGGCTGGTGTGGATCATCTCGGGTCACTACAACTCTGACGAGCGCATGGTGCCTCTGATGGAGCGCATCGCCTGGGAGCTGTCCGAGCGCGTGGCGCGCGTGGTCAACGTGCGCACCCTGTTCAAGTGAGGGAACGTACTGCAAAGCACCGCACCCCACCGCACGCAGCTTCCTTCCTCTGTACACCCCCCCACCCCCCTCAGTATGTCCTACTACATAGACAGACATAAAAAAAGGCCCTTGGAGAAACTCAGACATACAGACAGAAACATATTTATTTATGAGGGTTCTGCCAGTGCAGTTAGGGAAAACCAGTGACTCCCTGTCCTCACCAAACTCAAGCTGGAGTGAGCCAGGTAAGAGTGGGCTGAGTGTCTTAGTACCCATTGCAGACCATTATATGCTCAATGATTATTACACACACTTATTGGACCTATTTTTCATAATTCTTTTAAATGAAACCGACTGACAGAGACAACAGAAGTGTGGCCAAGGCCAAAGCCCAGGACGGTAAGGAGGTGCTGAACCTGTGGAAGTCCAGCTACTTCGAGATACGCTCCAAGATCGAGTCGTCAGGGCGAGACCCACGCTGGGAGTTCGACCGGCGGAAACTATTTGAGAAGACCGACTACATGTCCTCCATTTGCCAGGACCTCTACGATATCCTGCAGGTGGGTCAAGTTTTCACTCTTCTCTTATAGTTCATAAAATTATTTAACCCTTTGAAGAGAAGGTTTTTTCTTTCAAAATTCTAAGCCAGTGTTCTAGAACTCCACTGCTTTCAATCAGAAGTAGTGATTGTGACATCAGCATTAGAATGTTCAGTTAAGAACATTCTAATCACATATTTGTGATCTTACAGGGTTAAGGAGGGTGCCATACTCTGTCCAGGATAAGCCTTGGCATTAAAGAGCAGCAATGATTGTGTATTAGAATAGCACCTCAGTAGATGTTCTTCATCACATCTAACTTCCGTCCGTTCCGTTCTGTCCCTGTGTTCCGGACTGCAGACCCTGGAGGAGTTCTACAACATCTTCGGGCCGCAGCTGAAGGCGGTGACGGGGGACCCCAAGCGGATCGACGACGTGCTGTACTGCGTGGACAAGCTGGTGACGCCCATCGAGGAGCTCAGCTTCGACCCCTTCGACATCCGCAAAATGGCCAGCTGGAAGGAGGTCATGCAGGAGTTCAAGACCAAAGTGGAGGTGGGTGGAGGACCTTGGGGGAAAAAAACGGGTGCACTCGAGATACTTCAGATTACATCGCAGAACATTCCACAGGCGGACCGTCTCTTTCTGGTGTTCCCCCCGTGAGTCTGTTTTTCCCACTTAAACGTGGACACGCCTCTCGCATCTCTTCCCCTCACTCATAGGGCATAGAAGAGGAGGCCATCCACTTCATAGACGACTCCTTCAAGACGCTGCGCTCAGCGAAGGTGGCCTTCGACATGCTCCTGAAGTTCAAGCACATTCGCTCCAGGGAGCGCATCAACAAGAAGATGATGAAGAAGTTCTGTGACATCCTGGCCCAGTACTGCAAGGAGGTGCTCTGCATTGGTTCAGTTTTTATTTTAAATGCGTTAACCGGCTGTTGAAACAAAAATGCCAGAGTGTCAACTGTGTTTACCTTTTTGTCAATTTTGTGCAATAATTCATGTTAGGAAAATGCATTCTCCTGCCTTGTAATGCAAAAATAAGCTTAAAGTCCTCTAAGAGTTTTGGCTTATGTAGACTAAAGTTACAAAACAAGGAAAGAACGATACATGGATTTGGAATGGAATCTTGATAATAGAGAGTTCTGTGTCCTTCATTTTGGCTGACGTGTTGTGTCCTTGCGGCTGGTGGCAGGTGGACATCATCAATGAGCTGTTTGAGCAGAACAAGGACAACCCCCCCTTGAGCAAGAACCAGCCCCCCGTGGCGGGGGCCATCTACTGGGAGCGATCGCTCTTCAGCCGGATCAAGCACACCATCGTCCACTTCCTGGACGTGCCCGAGATGCTGGAGAGCGAGGAGGGGCGAGCGGTGCGTCGTTGTCTCTCTCTGCTCTAGCACCACGCTCACTGGCTGTGCCCTACCTGGGATTTCTGAACCTGCAACCTCTTTGGCGCTAAGCTTCTCCAGCTAAATGCTTTTTAATGGCTTCGTGTTTTTTGGAGAGCAGTTACTGCCCCCCCCCCCCTTGCTGCTGTAGCACTAGATTATAAGCACCTTTCTTAAGAGTACAATGGCAGTGTCCTAGATGGGAATTGAACCTGTGACCTCAGTAACAGTCTAGAATATGCATGTGACATTTGTTCATTTGTCTGAATTGATATTTTCTCACACTGGCCCCATCGGTGAAGGCCAAAGACAGGTACCTGGAGGTGGCGAAGACAATGAAGGACTACGAGATGAATAAATTTGAGTCCTGGAGAGAGGCGGCGGAGGAGAAGCTGCCCCAGCTGATGAAGAAGACCCTGCTTTTGGTGTGCACCAGCACCGTCAAGGCCGTGTCAGGGGACCAGGCCTCCACCAATTCGCCGAGCTCCTCAGCCTCCGCCAATCAGGTGAGCTCCACAGCCTCTACAAATCAGGGGAGCTCCTCAGCCTCCATCAATCAGGTGAGCTTCACTGCCTCCGCCAATCAGGTGAATTCCTCAGCCTTCACCAATTAGATGAGCTCCTCAGCCTCCACCGATCAGGTGAGCTCTGCAGCCTCCACCAATCAGATGAGCTCCTTAGCCTCAGCTAAGAGCTGGTTCTGATAAACAGCAAAATTCCCGGTGTTACATGAACTTTAAATGTGTTCAAGAGGGACCATATGCACTCTGTTAGAATTAAAAAAGCTTTATCAGAGTTGATTTTCACTGAACATCTTGAGTGTATGAATTTTAAATAGCTTTTTAGATGCAGTAGTTAAAGTTTGTAAATAATCCTTAAATCTCTGAGGACTTTTTGATGAAGTATGCTATGAACTGAATTTTTTTTGCTGTGGATATTGGTGAAATAGTCGTGGGCGTAACGCGCGGTAAAACGCTCTCTCAGAAGGAGCCGGCGGCGCCGGAGCGGAACGTGTGCCGGGGGGTGCGGTACGTGGTCAACTTCGCCCCCGAGCTGAAGGAGATCATCGCCGAGACCAAGTACCTGGAGCAGCTGGGCTACCCAGTGCCCAAACTGGCCCGGAGCGTGGCCCTCCAGGAGGTCCGGTTCCTCAGGTACCGTCTCCGGCCCTGGGGCAATGAGATCAGCAGATTACTGTCAATTCACTAATCTTTACCTGGCCATTTCCTGTGTTTTCGCGCGCGACGGCGCAGGGAAGTGCACGGGCTGACCTCGCTGGTGGAGCACTTCCACTCGCTGATGAACACGCTGAACGACGCGGAGTTCAGCCTGCTGACGGAGCAGATCGCCGAGCTGCGGAGGGTGATGAGCGCGGGACACAAGCGGCTCAACTGGAACGCTCTGGGTGAGCAGCAACAGCCCCCCGTCTCCCATTTCACACACACACTCACAGCTCTGGGTGAACAGCAACATCTGTTCCCATCTCCGTTTCACACATTTCACACACGCTCTGGGTGAACAGCAACATCTGTTCCCATCTCCGTTTCACACATTTCACACACGCTCTGGGTGAACAGCAACATCTGTTCCCATCTCCGTTTCACACATTTCACACACACGCTCTGGGTGAACGGCAACAGCCTCCTGTCTCCATCTCACACATTTCACACACGCTCTGGGTGAACAGCAACAGCCCCCCGTCTCCATCTCACACATTTCACACACGCTCTGGGTGAACAGCAACAGCCCCCCGTCTCCATCTCACACACACTCACAGCTCTGGCGCATATTATGGGAATTCGGTACTCTTAAAACTTTTATCTGCACCCTTTCTTCTGCTGTTGTTTCACGGAGCCATTTTTGTTGGTAAAAAATGTTCTTAACGCCATTTATGTGCGCGTCCGTCCGTTTCAGGAATCTGGGAGTACATCGGCCGCTGCAATCAGGCCACGGCCAAGTTTGAGTCGCTGGTCTACCAGATCCAGAAGAACGAGAGGGACATCGACGTGAAAATACAGGCCATCGAGACCGCCAACCTGTTCAAGCTGCCGGCGCTGGACAGAGGCGATGACCTGCCGGGTATGGATCGACCTGAAAGCTTCACGTTTCTCTTTCCCTGTTTATATTCACACAGTCTCTGAAGGAAAATACTAAAACCACCTAGCAAAAAGAGCAAGCAAACCGTAAACCCAGTGATGTTCTGTGTAAATTTCACCGAAAACTCTGAAAACAATGATCATCACTGGCAGCTCTGAATGCACTTACGGTGCTCCTTGATTTGAAACTGGTCATTGCGTATAACTGTGTACTATGAAATTAGGAGAAGTGACAAGGCTGGGGGTTGTGATGGAGGATCATTTTCGTACCTGATAACCAGCTGTGCCCGTGTTCGTTTCCTGTCCGCTCTGCTCTTTCCCAGGGGTGAAGGAGTTCTGCGAGCTCATGGAGAGCGAGCGACTGAAGGACGTGAGCCTGCTGAGCAGGAAGTACAACGCCATTCACCCCCTGCTGACCAAGATGGAGAGCCTGATCATGCAGACCAACTCCGGCAGGGCCAAGAGGATGGCCCAGTACTACGCCTACTGGGAGAAGAAGATCTTCGACGCCCTCACCAAGATGGTGGTGAGGTAGGCCTTTCCAAGACTAACGCCCTGGGAATCTGTGACGGGCAAATCCGATCATCACTAGGGTTGGGTGTCGAAACCCGGTACCACTGTGGCACTGGTTCTCACATGACCGGTATCTACTGAATCAAATCGCAATGCAGGTTTTGGTGTCCCATTTCACTTCAATTTCTTTTGCAATAAAAAAGACTTGCTTCAATGTTGATGTTCGTTCTTTACTTTAAAAAAGGTACTAATTCAGGCACTGTTTTGGAAGGGGTACCATTTTGAAAGTCTAATTTCAGCACCAGTATTGGCAAAATCTGAATGATCCATCCCTAATCACCACTCGACTCTGCGTCACGCTCTCACACCCCTCTTTCTTCTGGAACATCGACAGGAACATCCAGAACTTCAACCTGGCCCTGACGGGCGACGTCCTGCTGTTCCGCATCGACACCATCCTGTCCCCCCCCGAAATCATGCTCCAGCCCAAGAACTGCGAGGTGTACAAGCTCATCATGCACTGCGTGGGGGACTGCCTGGAGAGCACCAGGGTACGGTGGGGGGGCGGCGCCATTCCGTGGCCTTCGCAAGCAGACATAACACACCAGGAGACGGCCCAGCAGCACTGGAGGACTGATGCTGAAATTTCATTGGGGAGATTTTATAACTTTCCGGAACTGAATTGGGAGTTGTGTCCATAATACATTGAAATAGCTGCATGTGCCTCAATGCATGGCCACCCAAATCTTAGTTCATCATCACAAAAACCTAAATTTATGGCCAACCAGGTCTCAAATCATGCCTACCAAAATCTCAGTTCCTGGCCACCCACATCCCCAGTGGGATCATGCATGTGAAATGCACATTGTGTGTCACCTGCAATCCAGCTGCCATTTTGATTGTAGTTCATAAATGCATTCTCTAGTGGCATTTTCTAACAAAATACACATTGGTGTATGTGCCCGTTCCTGCTACTTTGTGACTCTCTATTCTTCCTTTGCCCCATAAAATTTTTTGGGCCGGTATGTTAGAGTAATTAGCCAGCCCCTGCAGGTTTGTGACCCTTTCCCTTTCCCCTCCCGGTCCCCCTGCAGAAGTTTGTGCGCTGGATGGACAGGACCTGCATCGAGTGTCCCCCGCAGGTGGTGGAAGGGGACGACGAGCCGGTGGTGTTCAGCTTCTACAGCGACGTGTCCCAGGTCCCGCACGTGACCGAGCGGGCGATGGCCGTCTCCCAGACCATGCACCGCCTCCTGGGCTCGGTCAGCTCCTACCTCAACCGCTGGAAGCGCTTCCGCCACCTCTGGAAGCTGGACAAGTCCATCGTCATGGAGAAGTTCGCCGCCAAGCGGCCGTCCTGCTTCATGTACGACGAGAAGCTGCAGTTCTACACGCAGGTCAGCCAGGAGGTGGCGCGGGAGCCGCTGGAGACGGACATCCAGGTGATCCGGCTGAACATGCGGCTGCTGGCCCGGGGGGTGCAGGAGAACACCAAGGCCTGGGTCAGCTCGCTGGGGAGGCTGATGAACGAGGCCACCCGGGAGGAGCTCTACGGCCTGCGCGACGAGCTCCAGGTATGGGGCCTGACCATCTGGGGGGGGGGGGGGGGGGGGGGTCCGCTGAACTGTGGCAGGGTGCTGCAGGGCTCCCGTTTTAGGAGCATTTTCTCCTGAAAATTGATGTGTGTTAACTGGAGAAATAATTTAGGGGCACATCTGCTAATTGGGATGCATTAGTGTGCTCCTAAACTTTTCAACTTAGGAGCTCATGTGATCCTTGGAAAAAATGTTTCTCCTTGGATACATTTCACAGTAGTGCATATTTAAAGATGTACATTCCAATATCTGAAAGTGGCAGTATTTTTTATGTATTTCCCATACAAACACGAATAGTTTACACAGCTTAAACTAGTGGGGACCTATACTTTGTGTGATACTTCCTGCTGACTGTGTGTGTGTGTGTGTGTATGCACATATGTGTGTGTGTGTGTGTGTGCGCATACAGGCACTCTCAGAGGCCCTGAAAAGGAGCCCAGACACGCTGGAAGACCTGAAGTTTGTGCTGGGCACCATCTCAGACATCCGGGCAATGTCCCTCTCCGTGGAGATGAGATACACGGACATCCAGGAGAAGTACAGGACCCTGGCTATGTACCGGTGGAGGTGAGAGCACTCAAGTGTGTGTAGTGTTGTATGGAGTATAGATGTATGTTGTGTTGTACAGTGTTTAGATGTGTATATTATGGTATGGTGTATAGATGTGTATTATATTGCATAGAGTATAGTTTTGTTGTACAGTATATATAGATGTGTGTCATGTTGTATAGTGTATAGGTGTGTATTATAGAGCATAGACCATCGTGCTGTGTGTTGACTGTGCTGTGTCTCTGTTCTAACGAGGCCCCGGAGGAGGAGCTGGAGTTGGCGGCCACCATCAGCCAGATGTGGAGCGACCTGTTCGCCGAGGCCCGAGCGGTGGACCGCAGCCTGGGCCGGGTCAAGAGGACCTTCACCGAAGTGAGCGCCCCGCCTCCCACGCCCCAGCCCTTCCAGACTGTTCCGCCCCGTGATCGTTTCTAGATTGTTCTGCTGTTTGAGCTGTTAGGCTCCTTGTTCCTGGCCACACGTACTCTGGCTGTGTCTCATCACAGTGTCTGTAATGAGGACAGTTTGTCTGCATTCACTCATTATTCTCATAATCAATCATTATTCTCAAATCAATCACAATCAATGAACAATAGACATGTGCTGCCCAGCCAGCCTCTGTAGATCTGCTCTTGAACATCACGCACAGTCAGTAGCCATTCAGCTGTCATACAAGTGTGGTTGTCTGCACGCTCTAGTATTTGGCCTATTGGGATCCATTTCAGCAAGGATTCACCTCAGTGTGGCTGGCAGGCTTTGACTCCTTTGAGTCCTTTGACTCCTTTGAGTCACGCCCATGACATTTGACACTTTTCTCCTGTCTTCCAGATCACCAAGAGTCAGATCAACGAGTACAAGCAGGAGGCATTTACGTTCGCAGAGAAGTTCAACCTCTCTGGCCCGGGGGCGGTGGGGGACGACCTGGAGAAGGGTGAGACTCTCTCTCACAGGCCACCGACTGCTCACTGTCACAGGCTGGCCTTAGAGAGCGGCGTGACTGGGGCCTCCCCTCGCTCCCCCTCTCTAACTCTCTCTCTCTCAACTGTCCCTCACTCTCACTCCATCTCTCTCTCTCTTCCTCTCTCTCGCTGTCTCCCTGGAGGCCAGACTCTTTTCTTTTGAGGATTTTTACCCCCTACTCTGAACCCTGAATTTTTCTCTCTCTCTCTCACTCTCTCTCTCTCTCCCCCTCTCAGGGATGAGTCTGATGGCGACGTTCGAGGCGGAGCTGGCGCGGATCGAGTCAGGCCGGCAGGAGCTGGCTAACGCAGAGAAGCTCTTTAACCTGCCCATCACCATGTACCCAGAGCTGGTGCGGGTCCAGCAGGACATGAGCGGCCTCAGGCAGATCTACGAGATCTACAAAGCGCAGAAGGTCAGCTGGGAGGGGCTATTTAACATAATACACACCAAGCTAGCTAGCTAGAACTAGGCGGAAGAGGGTAAGTTAGGCTAGCTTACATGTTCTTGTTAGCTAGCTTAAGGATACATTAGAAAGGATGCAATCTTTTCTGTTGCTTTTGCAATAAGCTGTTTTTATTTGAGAGCGGAGCTCACTTGAAGACGATATCAGGTCAACATCCAGAGTCCCCTGTCAGAGCTGAGCTCCTGATAGGATGATATGGGCAGAAATTTCAGTGTGTGTGCGTGTGTGTGTGTGTATGTGTGTGTGCCTCCACGTGTGTGCGTCCCAGGTGGCTAAGACAGAGTGGTCGCAGACGCTGTGGGCCAACCTGGACATCCAGGTCCTGCAGGAGGGCATCGAGGGCTTCATTAAGAGCCTGCGCAAGCTGCCCAAGGACTGTGCGCTGCCTGCCCGTGGCCTTCTTCCTGGAGGGCCGCATGAAGGAGTTCAAGGACTCGCTCCCCCTGCTGGTGGACCTGAAGGACGAGGCCCTCAGAGAAAGGTCAGGGGTCACAGGTTAAAGGTCAGGGGTCACACGTTGAACCCTTTTCACCAGTCAGGACTGGTTCCGTAAGTGCCATGCAACAGTTAAAAACGTTTCTGTCAAATGACTCATTCTTTAACGCAGTAATCTATGCATAAATGACACAGCAGAGGAGTAGAGAACTGCTGTACATTTTCTGTTTCATAAAGTTTCTTTTTGGTTAATGTTTATGAAAAACAGTTTATTTTTAAAACTGACAGGTCATCATCACCATCAGAGAATTTCAGAACTACAGTCCAGTCTCTCTCCTTCCCTATCTCTACAAAGCTTTTGACATGCAGTTTTATTCAACTTTTCTCTCTCAGAATAACCTTTTTGACCCTCACCAGTCTCTGTGTGTATTTGTGTGTGTGTGTGTGTGTGTGTGTGTGTGTGTGCGCATGCATGTGCATGCGTGTGTGTGTCTATGTGTTTGTGTGTTCAGACACTGGAAGGAGCTGATGGAGAGGACAGGCACCAGCTTTGAGATGAACCTGGAGACGTTCACTCTGGAGAACATGTTCGCCATGGAGCTGCACAAGTACGGCAGTGTCATCGGCGACATCGTCACCTCCGCCGTCAAGGAGCTCAGCATCGAGAAGGTTGGGATGCTGGGCCTGTTCTTACAGCTGTACTCAGCAAGAATTAATATTTATTGGGAATGGTGGCATGGAATAAAATTAACTTTTTCATTCACTGGCCAAAGTTGCTTGTGGAATCTGAAAATCACCAGGTATTTTCAACATTTTACCAGCCACATTACCTTTTACAATATAACACAACCTGGTTGCTTATGTGCCAAATTGACTGTTGGAAAAGAAAATGGTTCTTTGCTTTCTATAAATTCTGTTCCTGCCACATCCAAAACAACTTGAAATAACGGATTTGAGTCAGTGGAGTGCTCTAAATGTTCCACAGTCAGGCTGTTTTTGAAACAGCATTCCGTAGTCGATTCCCGTGTGTAACCGGCGCATGTCTCGGTGCATTGTCATCGGCGCAGGGGGTGAAGGAGGTGGTGGAGACCTGGGAGAACATGCGCTTCAGCGTGCAGCGCTACTTCAAGGGCACGCAGGAGCGCGGCTGCATCCTGGGCACCGTGGACGAGATCCTGCAGAGCCTGGACGACAACGCCATGAACCTGCAGAGCATGGCCGGCAGCCGCTTCGTCGGGCCCTTCCTCTCCACCGTGCAGCAGTGGGAGAAGAGCCTGTCGCTCATCAGCGAGGTCATCGAGGTGCGTGCTCCGCCCACTCTCCCCCCCCCACCCCCCCCTCCCCCCCCTCCCTTCCTCTCCACCGTGCAGCAGTGGGAGAAGAGCCTGTCGCTCATTAGCGAGGTCATCGACGTGTGTGCTCCCCCCATCCCCCCCCCTGGGGTCAGAGGTCACGGCCGGGGCCTGTCTCACTGGGTCCTCAGCGCTCGTAAACTGGCCAGTCCCAAAACATATAATGTGCTTGATATAGCAGAGAACACGGTTTTTGTTTCTGAAAAAAAGTAAACTGTGAATCTCACCTGTGTACCTGTCCCCCAGGTGTGGATGCTGGTGCAGCGGAAGTGGATGTACCTGGAGAGCATCTTCATCGGAGGAGACATCCGCTCCCAGCTCCCCGAGGAAGCCCAGAAGTTTGACAACATCGACAAAATGTTCAAGAAGGTTCCGCAAACTACCTCTTTTCCATACAACGCATATAACGTGATATTTAACATCCGTCAGGGATTAACAACAGTTAGGGATTTCATTGAGCTGCTAATTCATAGAGTCTGTTGTGCCAAATTAGGGTTGTAACTGAAAACCTGCTGTATGGTAGATCTCCAGGCACAGGGCCAGGAATGTGAATGAGAGTGTGATGTGAATGGGAATGTGGATTGGAATGAGAATGTGGATGGGAATGGGAATGGGAATGTTATATGAACGAGAATGAGAATGTGGATGGGAATGGGAATGTTATATGAACGAGAATGAGAATGTGGATGGGAATGGGAATGTGGATGGGAATGGGAATTGACTATGTGAATGTGATGTGTCCGTGTGCGTTCTGCGCCGGCGCTCAGATCATGATGGACACGGTGAAGGACCCGGTGATTAAGAAGTGCTGCCTGGTGCCCGACCGGCTGACGGACCTGCAGGGCCTGAGTGATGGCCTGGAGCGCTGCCAGAAGAGCCTGAACGACTACCTGGACTCCAAGCGCAACGCCTTCCCCCGCTTCTTCTTCATCTCCGACGACGAGCTGCTCAGCATTCTGGGAAGCAGCGACCCCTCCTGCGTCCAGGAGCACATGATCAAGGTGGGCGTGCCTGCATCGCCACGGCGACGTCCTCACCTGGAGTCCTCCTGTGGGCCAGTGAATGGTCTTTAACATAAAATATTTTTTGAATTTTTTTCAAAATAATCTAGGCTCATATCCAAAAAGCACCTCAGGAAGCATCTTATCTAGCACCTTTCTTGAGTGCAACAGTTTTTCTAAGTTACAGTTTATAAACAGTAGTTTTTCTCTCTCTCTCTCTCTCTCTCTCTCTCTCTATCTCTCTCTCTCTTCTGTCCCGGCGCAGATGTACGATAACATCGCATCGCTGCAGTTTGAGGAGGGGCCTAACGGGGAGACCCTGGCCACGGCGCTGGTCTCCGCGGAGGGCGAGACCATGGTGCTGAGGGAGGCCGTCCACGCCGACGGCCGCGTGGAGGACTGGATGACCGGTGTCCTGCTGGAGATGAGACGCACCAACAGGCTCATCACCAAGGAGGCCATCTTCCACTACTGCGACAACACCAGCAGGTCTGCGTGTGTGTGTGTGTGTGTGTGTGTGTGTACTTGTGTCTGGGTGTGTACGTGTGTGTGCATGTCTGTTTGTGCGTGTCTGTGTATGTGTGTGTGTGTGTGTAAACGTGTGTGAGTGAGAGAGAGAGAGAGAGAGAGAGAGAGAGAGAGACAGAATGCGTGTGCTGTGTGTATCATAGTCATGAATCAGTAAGTGAAAGTTTATGTATGTATGTATTTATGTATATATGGGCATCATGGTCATGCATTATTAAGTGACATTTTCTGTATCTGTGTCTATGTGTACCTTTGTGTGTGTGTGTGTGTGTGTGTGTGTGTGTGGTGTGAGAATGGTCATGGTTTTCATGGTCTTCTCATCATGGTCGTGGTGTGTGTCTCTGGCAGAGTGGACTGGATGCTGCTGTACCAGGGCATGGTGGTGCTGGCCAGCAGCCAGGTGTGGTGGACCTGGGAGGTGGAGGACGTCTTCAACAAGCTGAAGAAGGGCGACAAGCAGGCGCTCAAGAACTACGCCAAGAAGATGCACCTGCAGATCGACGAGCTGGTCACCCGCATCACGCAGCCCCTGAAGAAGAACGACCGCCGCAAGATCAACACCGTCCTCATCATCGACGTCCACGCCCGGGACATTGTGGACACCTTCGTCAGGGACAGGTAGGGGCTGCTGGGATTGCAGGTAGGGGCTGCTGGGATTGAACTGACCATGCCCTGCCTCCACCCCTCTCTGATACATCTTGAGCTCGACCAACAACTTTATACTGCAATATAATTACAGAAAAGTGCCTTTTGAACTTTGAACTACAGTTAAAACTTGTGAGATCATAGCCTTCTTTGAGGGTTTTTATCATGGCCAAGTAGGTACACATGCAGACACACACACGCCTACTCTGTGAAAAACCAGCGTCTATGAGAAACATTCTTTTAACTCTCAAAAATCAGCATCTGTGAGAAGCATTAGTTTAGTCTGTGAAAAATCAGCATCTCACCCCTCTCCCCGCCGCCCGCAGCATCATGGACGCCCGCGAGTTTGAGTGGGAGAGCCAGCTGCGCTTCTACTGGGTGAGGGAGAACGACGACCTGTTCGTGCGCCAGTGCAGCGCCTCCTTCTACTACGGCTACGAGTACATGGGGCTGAACGGCCGGCTGGTCATCACGCCGCTCACCGACCGCATCTACCTCACGCTCACGCAGGTACGGGGGCGAGGAATGACAGAAATGACATCCACCTTCCGTTAAGAGGACAAAAATAAATCTCTTCCCACATGGTCTAATGGCTGCTTTATGTATGTGTGTGTGTGTGTGTGTGTATGTGTGTGTATGTGTGTGTGTGTTTGTGTGTGTGTGTTGTGTGTGTGTGACCCAGGCCCTGTCCATGTACCTGGGTGGAGCCCCTGCTGGGCCGGCTGGCACAGGTAAAACAGAGTCTACTAAAGACCTGGCCAAGGCCCTGGGGCTGCTGTGTGTGGTCACCAACTGCGGGGAGGGCATGGACTACATGGTGAGTGAGCCGGCCTCTCTCTGGCCGTATCTATTACAATAGCCATGGACCTGGGGTCAGTCAGTGTTTCTTCTTAAATTATACGCATGTCAACTCTGCTCATCAAATTACAGGAAAAAGTAACACTTATATAACATTTATTTTAAAGTCAAAGTTAAGACAATGTAACATTTATTTTAAAGTCCAAGTTAAGACTAATGTGGCCTGAATCTAGGACATAAAATTTAGTTTTAGATCTAATAATATTACTAATACAAATAATAATAATGAGCTGGTGCTTCGTCTCCAGGCCATGGGGAAGATCTTCTCAGGCCTGGCGCAGTGCGGGGCCTGGGGCTGCTTCGACGAGTTCAACCGCATCGACGCCTCCGTGCTGTCCGTCATCTCCTCCCAGATCCAGACCATCCGCAACGCGCTCATCCTGCACCTCAAGACCTTCCAGGTGAGCGACAGAATGCTAAACTATACTAAACCTTCCAGGTGAGTCACCGCCACCACGACAAAACGTTAACTTGGAAACAACATATTTTCTGTTTATATTCCAGGCTTTAACATTGGTTTACCACAGCTGCAGGAAGCTTAAATGTGCAGTGTGATGCAATAATAGAATAGAATACCATAGAGTAGAGTAGAGTAGAGTAGAGTAGAGTAGAGTAGAGTAGAGTAGAGTAGAGTAGAGTAGAGTAGAATAGAATAGAATAGAGTAACTTTATTTTTCCCAGGGGGAACTTTCCTATGTGAAAGAGCAGTACAGGCTGGTTGAGATTTAAAGGCAGTGTGTGTGCGGCTGGTTTGAGCGCGCTCTGTGGGTTCAGTTCGAGGGGCAGGAGATCTCCATGGACGACCGCATGGGCATCTTCATCACCATGAACCCGGGGTACGCCGGGCGCACGGAGCTGCCCGAGTCGGTCAAGGCCCTGTTCCGGCCCGTGGTGGTGATCGTGCCCGACCTGCAGCAGATCTGTGAGATCATGCTGTTCTCCGAGGGCTTCCTCATGGCCAAGGTGAGGAGAGCACACACACTCACACACACTAATACACACAAACACTCATAGACACACACACACACACTCACACACATACACTTCCTCATAAAGCCCCTCACACGCACACACACTCTCCAGCGTAGATGCTGATGTTCTCCTGTCCGCTCAGATTCTGGCTAAGAAGATGACGGTGCTGGACAAGCTGGCTCGTATACACACACACTCTCACACTCACACTCACACACACACACACACACACATACAGTACACTGATGTGCTCCTCTCTCCTGCCCGCTCAGATTCTGGCTAAGAAGATGACGGTGCTGTACAAGCTGGCTCGGGAGCAGCTGTCCAAGCAGTCGCACTACGACTTTGGCCTGCGGGCGCTCAAGTCCGTGCTGGTGATGGCCGGGGAGCTGAAGAGGGGCTCGCCCGACCTCAACGAGGTAACCGTAACCGCGACAACACACCCAAAGTTTGACATTGCACACTATATATGGAGATATATCGGGATGTCATCGTATAGGTCCGTAAGGTTATGAGGCACCGCAAGGTTACGCTGCGTTTGATTGGTCGTGTCCCCCGGCAGGACATGGTGCTGATGCGTGCCCTGCGGGACATGAACCTGCCCAAGTTCGTGTTCGAGGACGTGCCGCTCTTCCTGGGCCTGATCTCGGACCTGTTCCCGGGGCTGGACTGCCCCCGCGTGCGCTACCCCAGCTTCAACGACGCCGTGGAGCAGACCCTGCAGGACAACCACTACGTCATGCTGGAGGACCAGGTGCTCCGAGCTACGCTGGGCCTCAGTGGCCTTTAAACAGGACACAGCTGCATTCATTGACTCGCCAGTTCATAACCCTGGTGCTTCAGTTATTGGGGCTCTATCCTGTATTGATTTCGTAGGTTTATCGATCTATGTTAATTCCAGCTTTTATAATCTCAGGTGGACAAGGTGGTGCAGATGTATGAGACGATGATGACCAGGCACACTACCATGGTGGTGGGACCCACCGGAGGAGGGAAGTCTGTGGTCATCAACACCCTGTGTCAGTCCCAGACCAGGTCAGTGCAGTTAGAACCTCAAATTAACATTAGCACCAGTACTGTTAGCTGTTTAGCAGTGTTACTCACTCATGTGATCACATAACCTGTTAACGGTGGGCTTTCCACATAGGTTGGGTCTGGTGACGAAACTGTACTGTCTGAACCCGAAAGCCATGAGTGTGATTGAGCTCTATGGTATTCTGGACCCGATCACCCGGGACTGGACCGACGGCATCCTGTCCAACATCTTCCGGGACATCAACAAGCCCACTGACAAAAAAGAAAGGAGGTAAAAAGAGCTGGCTGGGTTCAGGGTGCATTTTAACTGTCAGCATTTAAAAAGCTGTGAATCCTCAGATCTATGAGGCTTGCCGTGGTGAAATCTTATAAAATAATTGGGGAGACTGAGCTCATTGATCAGATCGGCTAGGTCCAGAATCTAGCTTTAGTTATGTTTTTCTGACATGGCATTTTTGACATGCATCCAAAAATTTAGTAAACAAATTTTATGTTGTATTTTCCCTCAACATGGAGTTTTATTTTCCAAGATGGGTGTATGCAGTTTTGACAAACCGCCTCGTTATTTTGACTTTTTTCTCTTTTTTTTTTTGAAGTTGAAGAATGTTAAATTCAACATTCCTTGTCTGGAAAACTTTATAGAATTGTTCTTACTGAGTTTGATGGGCGGTATTTTCATCATTTTACCCACATGACGTCTACAATGTCTCTGATGAGTTCTCAGAGTCTCGTTCGTTGTCGCACAGGTACATCCTGTTCGACGGGGACGTGGACGCCCTCTGGGTGGAGAACATGAACTCTGTGATGGACGACAACAAGCTGCTGACCCTGGCCAACGGAGAGAGAATCCGCCTGCAGGGCCACTGTGCCCTGCTGTTTGAGGTACAGACACACCTGCACAAAATTCCCAGTGAGGAGTGAGGGACAGGTACAGTATTACTGTTTAGATTGTGATTGTGAGTTTTGCAGATTTGACGAATAAAGATTCTGCTTTAGGTCGGAGACCTGCAGTACGCCTCCCCCGCCACTGTGTCCCGCTGTGGAATGGTGTTTGTGGACCCAAAAAACCTGCGCTACGCCCCCTACTGGCAGAAGTGGGTGACCGCGCGGAGCTCAAAGGTAAGCAGGCCTATCCCTCAGAAAGGATTTAATAAAATGGCCACCTGTTTGTGGCATTATTTTGTCATAAATTGTCATTTACTTTTTTTCATTTAATTTTATTATTCTGTTGATTAGGTCACACACTTAATGTCATGTATGAATGGATGTTCTCTCATCTTGCCTCTGCAGGAGCAACCAGAGCTGAACAAGCTGTTTGAGAAGTACGTCCCCAAATGCATTGACATGATCGTGGAAGGGATCGTGGATGGCAAGCAGGAGGAGAAGCTGAAGACCATCGTTCCCCAGACAGACTTAAACATGGTGAGCGGTAAACTGCAAGTAGCACTACAAGCACACAGGGTCGCAAGGATATGCCACAGTCTAGTGTTCAGATAGCATTAGGACAGGCTATATATTACTGATTGAATCATTTAATCTTTGTGATCTTTTTTAACTGACTGTGTTGTTGGTTTTGTATGTGATTAGTCTTTCTGTTGCAGGTTGTGTGTGGTTAGTCATAGTATCGCTGGTTGTGTGTGGTTGTGCGCAGGTGTTTCAGCTGTCCATGATGCTGGAAGCTCTGCTGGTTGAGGACGAGCTGGATGCCTCAGTGCTGGAGTGCTTCTTCCTGGAGGCCCTCTGCTGCTCACTAGGGGGCGCCCTGGTCGACGCCGGGAAGGTCAAGTTCGACGGGTTCCTCAAGAAGCTCTCCTGCATGACCACATCGCATGACGAGAGTGCCCTGGCCAACCCTGGGGAGATACCGGGTGAGCCGCGCCCTGCTATCGAACAGACCGGTGCATTTGTGCTCCTGCTAGAATGTGTTTGGAAAGGTTCTGTATGAATCGCCTGTCTCATAACACCATGCTACTTCAGTAATACAGTAAAACCTCTGAGGTCAGAAGCGACTGGTCAACTGAAAAGACATGAAAGCGGAAATTTGGACTTTACTTCTTATCAATAGCAATCTTTATTTATTTATAGAAAAAAGAAATACTACGGTTAAGTAGTGCTCTTGTGTTGTAAAAGCTAGAAGACTACTGCAAGATTACGGCAGGTTTTTTTGTTGTTTTATAACTCTATACCTCTGAACGCGTTATTAAATGTATTGTGTGTACCTGTGCAGGTACCATGCCGACTCTGTACGATTTTCATTTTGACGGCGAGCAGAGGAAATGGGTGCCCTGGAGCTCGCTGGTCCCCACATACGTCCACAACGTCGACGTCCAGTTCATTGATATCCTTGGTAAGAAGATTGGTGAGCTCTGGACCATTACACACCGTGCCAACGTGCTAACCTGTCGTGCTAACGTGTTAACTCTGCCCGCCGCAGTGCCCACCGTGGACACCACGCGAGCCAGCTGGCTGCTGGAGCAGATGGTGAAGATCAAGCGGCCCGTTGTGCTAGTGGGGGAGTCGGGCACCTCCAAAACGGCCACGACGCAGAACTTCCTGAAGAACCTCAACATGGACACCACCGTGAGTCTCCTGCTGTCAGGGCTGTTGAATTAGCGAGGCAGCTGCAGATGTTGATTTGCACATAAAAACAACTACTCTAAGAATGGATTATATAAAACAAGTTTCTTGTCACAGGAGACAAAGTCAAGTTACTGAAAGACATACCTTTAACTGAAACTGATATTTCCTTTAGCAATTCCTTTTAATCACAAAATCACACAGTTAACCTAATTTCTAATATTTTAAATGTGAGGCTTCACTTGGGGAAATTAGCTTGGGTAAATTTCAAGTCATTTTCAATGAGATTTGAAGCAGTTGAGGAACAATGATTATATGGTTCCAAACTTGTTTCTCAAGGTCTCAGCAGTGGGATGGTATGAGTAATAGTTATCTCACAAATCTGACCTCTTTATTGTGGCTTTTCGCACCACCTCCACAAGGAAGCAACATCTTGTGCCTGCCTTTGTGTGTATTGTGAGTCATCTCTGAATCATCGTTTGGACGTGATTATGATTATTATCAACTACGGCTTTCAGATGATGCTGACCATCAACTTCTCGTCGCGCACCACATCCATGGACCTGCAGAGGAATCTGGAGGCCAATGTGGAGAAGAGGACCAAGGAGACCTACGGCCCTCCCATGGGCAAGAGGCTACTGGTCTTCATGGACGATCTCAACATGCCACGGGTGAGACCGGGGAACCACATTCACAGTGTCTCAGATTAGCAGTACTGATCTAGGGTTGGGCTTCTCCTGTCTACATCCCAAACGCATCCATTATGAGCTAATAGGCCAAACTAATCCCAGATCAGCATTTCCTACTCTCTATGACGATGGGCCCAGGTCTTCTTTCTTTCAAATCCTCCTACCCTACTACTCCCTAGTCCTTCTCTTCAGGGATTTCCAGGGTCCTTTGGAATCCCTGGAACCTGTGTGTGTGTGTGTGTGTGTGTGTGTGTGTGTGTGGACCTGCCCTCACACATTTATGCGTACCCCACCCCGCAGGTGGACGAGTATGGCACGCAGCAGCCCATCGCCCTGCTGAAGCTGCTGCTGGACCGGGGGGGCATGTACGACCGGGGGAAGGAGCTCAACTGCAAGATCCTGAAGGACCTGGGCTTCATCGCCGCCATGGGCAAGGCCGGGGGGGGCCGCAACGAGGTGGACCCCCGCTTCATCTCCCTCTTCAGCGTCTTCTACATCCCCTTCCCCGAGGAGGAGGCACTCCACCACATCTACTCCTCCATTCTCAACGGCCACTGCATGGTGATTGGTTGATTGGATTAATCTGTTTACTTGCTGATTGGTTAAGATCATTAAACCTTTCAGGTGTGAGATCACAAATATGTGATTAGAATGTTCTCAGTTGAACATTCTAATGCTGATGTCACAATCACTACTGGTAATTGAAAGCAATGGGGTTCTATAACACTAGTCTTAGAATTTGAAAATAAAAAAACATTCCAAAAAGCCTATTGTTCAAAGGCTTAAAATACAACATAATTACATGTTTCCCCAAAGACAATTTTATAGTGATATGACATTTTTGTGAAGTTATAATGATTATTTATACTGCAGTCCCCCTTGTGACAGGCAGGCTGCAATGGCAGGTATGCTTGACACTATGACACTTATCTTAATTTTCTGAACAAACATGAAGTAAATATATTACAAAGACCTGGAAAGAGAACATTAAGCGCTAAATTATAGCCTGTAAATATTGCTGTTTTTTGTGTGCTTTGCTCTTTAGCCAGTGGCAAGGTACATACAAGGTTATGACGCCCAACCAGAACTTTGCCGCGCTCCAAAATGCCCTGAAGTTAATCACAAGAGTAACCGCATTTTTTTGTTTCCTCTGTAGGCCTTTGACGAATGCATACAAAACATCTGCAACAAGCTGACCTTCTGCACCCTGGAGCTCTACAAGAACATAATTAAAGACCTGCCTCCGACCCCATCCAAGTTCCACTACATCTTCAACCTCAGAGACCTCTCCAGGGTCTACAACGGCCTGGTCATGACCAACACCGAAGAGTGAGGCCTCTCGCGTTAGCCTCGCTAGCCGACCGTAATGACACACGCGGTAGCCATTTTGTTTCTTTATGCTCGTTTCTCTGCCGGCAGGTACCCAGAAGTCAAGCGGTTTGTGCGCGTCTGGAGGAACGAGTGCCTGCGAGTGTTCCACGACCGGCTCATCAACGAAACCGACAAAACGCTCGTACGTGTTTCAGCTTAAAGGAACCCACTGGCAATATCTGTGTGTGTGTCTCTACGTGTGTGTGTGTGTGTGTGTGTGTGGCAGTTTATATTTCGCTTAATGCTTTGGGTAGATCTATGCGTGTTTTGTTCTGCAGTCTCATTACTCATTCCTAACTGAGGCAGTACGCCATTTTGAGGCCTACGTCACTGGGCTCCTCCCTCATCTCTCTGCTGGGGTCTTCCTGACAGGTCCAGGGTCACATTAAGAACCTGATCCAGGAGCACTTCCCGGAGGACCTGGAGTATGTAATGAGGGACCCTGTCCTGTACGGGGACTACAGGAACGCCCTGGTCGAGTCAGAGCCGCGCGTCTACGAGGACATCCAGGACTACGAAGCCTCTCACGCTTTGTTCCAGGTGCTCTAAAGACTCTGATGTGAAAAACCACACATTGATAATAATCATAATAATGCTTTTTTACACCACTTTTCATGATTTCAAAGTGCTTCACCTAAACTGCTGCCACTACTGGCATGTAGCATCTATCTGAGTGATGCACAGGAGCCATTTTGTGTCCAGAACACATGCCATACATCAGCAGAGGTGGAGAGGGAGGGAACATATTAAACCAGTTAAACCTGGGAATGGTTAAGGTGGCCGGATTAAAACAAAAACTGGGTATTTTGACCCTGGGAATGAGAATGCAGACCTATATTAATAATGTTAGCAAAAAAGACTAATAAATGAAATTAAACCAAATGGTAAATGGACTGCATTTATATAGCGCTTTACAATTGATGCCTCTCATTCGCCAGAGCAGTTAGAGGTTAGGGGTTAGGTGTCTTGCTCAAGGACACTTCGACATGCCCAGGGTGGGGTTTGAACCAGCAACCCTCTGACTGCCAGACAATCGGTCTTACCTCCTGAGCTATATCGCCCCTACCTAGTTTGTTGACCACCCATCCCCCGCTTAACACACACTTTTCTGGCCTGCAGGAGATCCTGGAGGAGTACAACGAGTCCAAGACGCAGATGAAGCTGGTTCTGTTCGACGACGCCCTGGAGCACCTGACCCGCGTCCACCGCATCATCCGCATGAACCGCGGCCACGCCCTGCTGGTGGGGGTGGGCGGGTCCGGCAAGCAGTCCCTCACCAAGCTGGCGGCCTTCGCCGCAGACTGTGAGGTGAGCAGGATCATACAGTACAGTATAACTCAACAAGATAAATTATCTAGTACAACTCAACAAGATATGTTATCTAGTACAATTCAAGAAGGTACAGTACCTAGTAAAACTCAATGAGATACAGTACCTAGTACAACTCACTGGGATTACATTATCTTGTACAACTCAACAAGATACAGTATCTAGTACAACTCAGTGAGATACAGCAACTAGTTTCCGCTCAGTTTCTGGTTGTCCCCGCTCCTGCTCTTCGTCAAGGCTGAGATTTCAGTCTTGTCGCTGATCGTTGTGGCTGCGTTCAGTAGCTCTGGCGTTAAGTGGTCGCGCTGGTTCCCGCCAGGTGTTTGAGATCACGCTCAGCCGAGGCTACAACGAGACCACGTTCCGCGAGGACCTGAAGGTGCTGTACAACAAGCTGGCCATCGAGAACAAGAAGACCGTGTTCCTCTTCACCGACGCTCACGTGGCTGAGGAGGGCTTCCTGGAGCTCATCAACAACATGCTGACCTCAGGTCAGTATTACTAAAACTGTGCTTACCCTGCCTCACGCACCTATGGGTGACTTAGGGTTTTTAATTGACCTGTTTGAATGGCAGGCAAGTGTTCTGATGAAGGCCGATGTGGTTGAAATGTTAACTATGTCCGCATGGTAGAATAAATACTTTTATTTGTTTTTTTTGGAACATCTAGCAAGTGTGCGAATCTTTTCTTCTCTCATCTTAATATGTTCCTGTGGTCCAGCGCCATGCACAGTTTTTTGGTGTGCGTTTGTTTTCTCTGTTACTGTATATTTTCTCATTAAGAGAATAAACACAGTAATAGAATGTCATTAAGGGAAATTGTTCTTGCAACATGGCCTGGATTATAAAGTGAAATCCCCACATTGTGACTGTATTCCCCCTCAACTGTAACCATGTGCACTAGCTTATACATGGTGATTGACTCTGGATTAGAAGTCCTGCTGAATTACAGTAATGTACTGTAACAGGCATGGTGCCGGCGCTGTTCGCGGATGACGAGAAGGAGTCGGTCCTGAACCAGCTCCGTGAGGAGGCCCTGAAGATGGGCTCGGGCCCGTCCAAGGAGAGCATCTGGCAGTACTTCGTCAACAAGAGCGCCAACAACCTGCACATCGTCCTGGGCATGTCCCCCGTGGGGGACACTCTGCGGACCCGCTGCAGGAACTTCCCAGGTAGGGCTTCTTCTGCGTTAATGGGTCTGTCTGCTCTTAATGTCGCTTAAAATGCATGTCATTGTCTGGGATGATACAACTAATGCAGCCCCTAATATGCATAATCTGAATTCCTGGGAGTGGAATTGTGGGGTGGATCCATTTTCAGAGGAATGAAGGAAACCCACTTTGACTTACCTAATGTGTGCTCCGTATACAGTATGTGTCTGTTCCACATTCCCTCCTTATTTGAAACAGAAAGAGAAAGCTGTTGCACGTGGTCTAATGGCTGCTTTGTGTGTGTGCGTGTGTGTTTGTGTGTGTGTGTGTGTATGCACCTGTGTGTGCATGTGTGTGTACCTGTGTGTGTGTGTTTCAGGGCTGGTGAATAACACTGGGATAGACTGGTTTCTGCCCTGGCCTCCTCAGGCCCTGCTGGCTGTGGCTCAGTCCTTCCTCGGTAAGGCTGCTTGTGCAGGATCACTGTGGCTCAAGTGGTTTTGTGCTTCTTACAACATTATCTAGTTTTGAAATATATGTATATATGTGTATACATGCTTATATACACCATTTAAGTGATCAGACTCAGAACCGTTAAGTCCTTGATCCATCTGATGATGTAAGTGCCCTTGGACTGACTGATTTGGACCTTCTCAAGATTCTGTTTTTTTCCCCCCTTAAACGTGTCATGTCAGCCTGATGGGTCTCCATCAATAATAGGCATGCAGGCTGTGCTTAATGTGGAGCTCGGTAACTGACTCACGGCTGTGCTGCTCCAGGCGAGAGCTCCATGATCCCGGAGGAGCACCTGAAGGAGGTGATCAACAACGTGTGCATGGTGCACAGCTCGGTGGGCGAGTACAGCAAGCTCTTCCTGCAGAAGCTGCGGCGCAGCAACTACGTCACGCCCAAGAACTACCTGGATTTCATCAGCACCTACGCCGCCCTGCTGGAGGACAAGGACGCCTACATCCTGTGTGCGTGAGCTCGCTCTGTCGGGGGGAGGAGCTACGGAGCCGGGCTGTGGGTGTGGCCTGTTCGGCTATCTGTGTCTTAGTAGCCGTGTGCTAGCATGGATATGGAATGGAGATAAAGATCCAGTGTTATACTGTGCTGGATGTGTATGACCCACACCTACAGACTCTCATCTTGGCTTCTATTCGATCCTCACCCCCGAATGTTTCCATTAACCCTTCAAGGTCTGAGATCACAAATATGTCATTAGAATGTTCTTCTTCTGACATAATAATCAGTATTGATGACTGAAAGCAACAGAGTTCTAGAACACTGAATTAGAATATTGAAAAAAACATTCCAAAATAAAAACTCTTACTCTTCAAAAGGTTAATTCATTTGGTGTTATGGTGTGGGTCATGTCTCTTATGTTATTGTGGGGACCTGTGATATTGTCATGGCTCTAGATGGGCATAGGTGGCTACATCAGGGCTTTAGCATTGTTATATGTGCACCGTCTCTGGCCCTGGAGTGTTCCTGGCCAGGTCTCTGTCCCTGTTGCTCATAAGGATGTGGATAAGAGCGTGTGCTGAGGGCATGTCATGCCTGGTTAAAGGCAGCTGTGTCCCCGCTGCTCTGTGACTCTCTCAGCTCAGTGCAAGCGTCTGGAGGGAGGCCTGGACAAGCTGAAGGAGGCCAGCGTGCAGCTGGAGGAGCTCAACGTCAAGCTGGCCGACCAGAAGGTGGTGCTGGCCGAGAAGTCCTCCGCCTGCGAGATCCTGCTGCAGGAGATCTGCACCAACACCGCAGTGGGTGAGTGAGTGTGTGTGCGTGTGCGTGTGTGTTTGTGTGTGTGTGTGTGTGAGTGTGAGTGTGAGTGTGAGTGTGTGTGTGTGTGTGTGTGTGAGAGAGAGAGTGTGTGTGTGTGTGTGTGTGGGATAGTACATTCAGTACATTTTTCAGTATATTTGACATTAATGATAGATTGTGACTACAAATTAAAGTGCTGAAGAAGGTTCTAGTAGAAGTGCTGGAGAAGGTTCTATTAAACAAGCTGAAGAAGGTTTTAATGGCGAATGCCCCACCTCCCCATCTCCTCAGCGGAGGAAAAGAAAACTATGGCGGAGGACAAGGCGAAGGAGATCGAGGAGCAGAACAAGGTGATCGCCGTGGAGAAGGCGGACGCCGAGAGCTCGCTGGCGGAGGCCCTGCCTGCCCTGGAGGCTGCCCGCATCGCCCTGCAGGACCTGGACAAGTCTGACGTCACGGAGATCAGGTGGGTCCCAAAAAAACACACCCTGTACCCTCTGCATGTCCCACATCACACATATCAGGTGGGTCAAAAACACACCCTGCACCCTCTGCTTATCCTACAGGTATTTGTGGTTTCCTTTCAATCAGTAGCCAATTAAGGGCTTGAGGACAAGATGTGTTCATTCTTTAGCCAATCAGCATCTTAAATTACTCACTGGTGAAAAACTGAAAGCCAGCAGACGCTGCAGACCTCCAGGGCTGGGTTCTGACACCCGGGCCTTATCTTCTCTGACACTGAATCAATGTATGTAATGTAGCCAATCGTTGGCTTTGTCTCGCTGTGGACCCCACCCGACTCTCCAGGTCCTTCGCCAAGCCGCCCAAGCAGGTGCAGGCGGTGTGCGAGTGCATCCTGGTCATGCGCGGCTACAAGGAGATCAGCTGGAAGTCCGCCAAGGGCATGATGTCGGAGGCCAACTTCCTGCGCTCGCTCATGGAGATGGACTGCGACTCCATCAACCCCAGCCAGGTCAAGACCGTCCGAGGTGAGCCACTTCCATTGGGTTGCCTCACACTGTTGCTGTTGAGGAATCTTTTTCTAGGGTGTGGGGGGTAACTCCTTTGGGAAGGCGCTGATTTAGAGGAATCCTATGCTGTGGTGTGGGGGGTACTTCATTGGGGGGAGCGCGCTGACCTCCCTCCCTCTGTGTTTTCTCCAGGCTTCCTGAAGAGCCTGAACACCACGCTGGAGGAGATGCAGGGCATCAGCCGGGCGGGGGCCGGGATGCTCAAGTTCGTGGAGGCGGTGATGGGCTACTGCGACGTCGCCAAGGAGATCAAGCCAAAGAGAGAGCAGGTAACTACGGCGACGAGTTAAGAGTTCTCCTGTTTTTTCCTTTTGTGGCACAAAATGGCTGCTGTGCATCGCACCCAGGAGGGGACTCCACAGTGGTGCAGTTTGGGAAATGTAGCCCATGAATGCGTCTCTCCCAGGTGGCCCGGCTGGAGAGGAACTTCTTCCAGAGCAAGAGGGAGCTGGAGAGGATCCAGGACGAGCTGGAGGCCATTCAGAAGGAGCTGGGAGCACTGGGGGATAAGTATGACGCCGCCATCTCAGAGAAGCAGCAGCTGCAGGAGGAGGCCGAGGTCATGGAGAGGAGACTCATCGCTGCCGACAAACTCATCTCCGGCCTGGGCTCTGAGAACGAGCGGTAAGCACACACACACACATGCACAGGCAGGGACACACACTACCACACACACACATAAACACACACGCACACATACATACATGCACTCACTCACACACACACACACAAAGGTAACACAGGTAATAATCTGATTGGATATTTCACCTTCATGCTGGGCATTCAAGTGATGCATCATGGTTAATAGCTGAGTGTCCCACCAGGTGACTGAGTTCCATGGCTGTAAAGTCTTACCTGCTTGCTAATGTGGTACACCTCCTCCCCCCCCTCCTCCTCCTGCTCCCAGCTGGACGGAGGACCTGGAGAGCTGAAGCAGCGTCGGGTGCGGTTGCTAGGAGACTGCCTGGTGTGCGCGGCCTTCCTGAGCTACGAGGGGGCGTTCAGCTGGGACTTCCGGAACGAGATGGTGTACGAGGTGTGGCAGCGGGACGTCCTGGAGCGGGGCATCCCCCTCAGCCAGCCCTTCCGCCTGGAGAACCTGCTGACCGACGAGGTGGAGATCAGCAGGTGAGTGTGCGTGTGTGTGTGTGTGTCTCTCTGTGTGTGTGTGTGTGTATATGTGTTCATGTGCGTGTGTTAACACGCGTGTGTTAATAGGTGGGGCTCAGAAGGCCTTCCTCCAGATGAGCTGTCTGTGCAGAACGGCATCCTGACCACGCGGGCCAGCCGCTTCCCCATGTGCATCGACCCCCAGCAGCAGGCCCTCAACTGGATCAAGAAGAAGGAGGAGAAGAACAACCTGAAGGTGCAGATTAGCAGCCCTGCCGTGACCTCATTCTGACATCACTGCCATTCACAGTACCATCTGAGGGCTTTGCATGGGTCTCAACCAGATTCACTTTGTACAGGCTGTTTCAAGCTAATTAGATCCCCTTTAATCTTAACCCTTTATAAGATCACAAGTCTGTGATCAGAATGTTCATAACTTAACATTCTAATGCTGATGTCACAATCACTACTGGTAACTGAAAGCAATGGAGTTCTAGAACCTGACATTCTAAAAAACACTCCAAAGGGTTAAGCAGTAAATATGTCACCTGTTTCTTCTTTCAAGGTTTCATAAACTACATGAGCTGTTATGGTTTTGTAAGGCAGATGTAACATTATAAATAAAGTCCTGACTGTGTGTCTCGTCCCTCTTTTGGTGCAGATCTCCTCCTTCAACGACCCCGACTTCCTGAAGCAGCTGGAGATGGCCATCAAGTACGGCTTCCCCTTCCTGTTCCAGGACGTGGACGAGTACATCGACCCCGTCATCGACAACGTCCTGGAGAAGAACGTGAAGGGGGCGGAGGGCCGGCAGGTCATCATGCTGGGGGACAAGGAGGTGGACTACGACCCCAACTTCAAACTCTACCTCAACACCAAGCTGTCCAACCCCAAGTACTCGCCCTCTGTCTTCGGCAAGGCCATGGTCATCAATTACACCGGTGAGAGAGCCTCTGCAAGCTGTGGTGGCTTTGAAAGGAATTAATAAGTGTGTGTGTGTGGGTGTGTGTTTGTGTGCGTGTGTGTGTGTGTGTGTGTAGATGTCTGATTGTGTGGGTGTGCATGCATATGTGTGCATGTGTGTGTGTGTGGGTGTGTGTGTATATCTCTGTAAATGTGTGCATATCTGTGTATTTGTGTTTGTATCTGTATATCTGTGTGTGTGTGTGTGTATATGTATGTGTATCTGTATATGTTTGTGTATGAGACTGTGCCCCGCTGTGTCTCAGTGACACTGAAGGGTCTGGAGGATCAGCTTCTCAGCGTGATCGTGGGCTTTGAGCGGAAGGAGCTGGAGGAGCAGCGTGAGCGGCTGATCCAGGAGACCAGCGAGAACAAGAAGCTGCTGAAGGACCTGGAGGACTCCCTGCTGCGGGAGCTGGCCACCTCCACCGGCAACATGCTGGACAACGTGGAGCTGGTGCACACGCTGGAGGAGACCAAGTCCAAGGCCAGCGAGGTGAGCTGGATTAGTCACACATTACGCCCCGAAACCTCACAATGGAGTTGAGTTAAACTCCACCTGGTTCCGTCCCTGAGGCCTGACCCTCTCTTCTCTGGATGAACGGGCAGGTGTTCGAGAAGCTGAAGTTGGCGGAGAACACCTCGGTGGACATCGACAAGCTGCGGGACGGCTACCGTCCGGCGGCCAAGCGGGCGCCATCCTGTTCTTCGTGCTGGCGGAGATGGCGCTGGTCAACGCCATGTACCAGTACTCGCTGGCGTCCTACCTGGAGGTGTTCGACCTGTCGCTGCGCAAGTCCCTGCCCGACTCGGTGCTGAGCAAGAGGCTGAAGAACATCATGGACACGCTCACCTACAACGTCTACAACTACGGCTGCACCGGTATTTTAACGCTGTACTCTTATGGTTTGTAATAGTAAGCAATATTAATGAATGATATTCAGGTATTAAGTGCAATTTGTGTCCCTGTGTTCTGCCCCTCAGGGCTGTTTGAGAGGCACAAGCTGCTCTTCTCCTTCAACATGACCATTAAGATGGAGCAGCCAGAGGGTCGGGCCCCCCAGGAGGAGCTGGAGTTTTTCCTGAAGGGTGAGCACCTGTGCCTGCCTCAAACAGGACTACACTACCCATAAACCACCACGGCTGTGTGTAATCTGGTGTGTGCGGCCGCAGGGAACCTGTCCCTGGAGAAGAGTGCGCGGAAGAAGCCGTTTGCCTGGCTGCCGGACCAGGGCTGGGAGGACATCATCCGGCTGGCCGAGCTCTTCCCCGACGAGTTCGGCACTCTGCCCGACGACATGGAGAAGAACCCGGACGAGTGGAAGAGCGTGAGTGGCTCCACCCACCGCCAGCGGCCTATCGTGCACTCCGTGAGGCTCCGCCTGTCTCACGCTTTCCCTAACCCTAACCCCCCTCCGCCTCCGCAGTGGTACGACCTGGACGGGCCCGAGCAGGTGCCCTTCCCCATGAAGTACAAGGACAACCTGACCAGCTTCCAGAAGCTTCTGCTGCTGCGCTGCTTCCGCCTGGACCGTGTGTACCGAGCCGTCACCGACTACGTGGACGTCACCATCGGCGAGAAGTAAGCGGCCCGTCTCCCCCGGAAACGCAGGCCCAGAAACCCCTCCAATGCGCATGCACTTCCTGCTTTAGCAACCACCGTTCACTGCCCATTCCAGTCGTTGTCCACAACTGAACAGCTTCTCAGCTTTAACCAGCTTCTCAGCTGTAAAAACAAAAACAAAACGTCTTTGTTGAGCAGAGGTGAGTTCAGTTAAGCTGAGATTAACTAGTTTCTATGCTTTGGAAGAGCATTTGAGTTTCTTTTGGTCCAGGTTTCATTTTGAGGCCACAGTGTACATCTCCAGCCTACTGGAGATAAACTGTAAAGAAAAAAGCGTCTTGCCCATTTCCCCGTCCCACCTCCCTTATGTCTCTCTCAATCCCCAGGTACGTGCAGCCGCCCGTGATCAGCTTCGAGGCCATATTCGACCAGAGCACGCCCAGCTCCCCCATCGTGTTCATCCTGAGCCCGGGTCGGACCCCGCGGGGGACCTGATGAAGCTCACCGAGAGGCTGGACTTCTGCAGCAGCCGCCTCAAATTCCTGGCCATGGGGACAGGGGCAGGAGATGGTACTGCTGGGGCGGAGCGCTGTGTAGCGCTGTAATGAATGAATGAATGAATGAATGAATGAATGAGCAAATGAATGAAATCAAATTTTCCAAAAAGTTTATATATACACAATATATTGTAGTAATGTCTTTTTTTTCTTTTGTAACTCGGAAATATTAACGGCTACAGTTCGACCTCAGTGGCTCAGACGTGTCATTATCACTGAAACTTACCCGTAGCCATGTGGTGCTCGTGCCTGTCCTCCAGGTGGCGCTGCAGCTGCTGGAGACAGCAGTGTCCAGGGGCCACTGGCTGATGCTGCAAAACTGCCACCTGCTGGTGAAGTGGCTGAAGGACCTGGAGAAAGCGCTGGAGAAGATCACCAAGCCCCACCCCGAGTTCCGCCTGTGGCTCACCACCGACCCCATCAAGGACTTCCCCATCGGCATCCTGCAGAAGTCCCTGAAGGTCAGACTGCAGTAGACTGTACAGTGCTAACGTACTTGTGCATGGGCTAACTGAGTAACGCTTAACATAAGTGCGCATGCTAACTGAGCAACGCTAATATAAATGTGTGTACCGAGTAACGCTAACATATTTGTGTTGCTAACTGAGTAATGCTAACATAAGTTCATGCAGTAGGAATGAGAGCTGTGTGGAGCTCTCCTGACCACTTTGCACTTCTGTCCCTCCTTGAACACATGCACACGCACACGCCACACACACACACACACACACACACACACACACACGCAGGTGGTGACCGAGCCGCCCAACGGGCTGAAGCTGAACATGCGGGCCACGTATTTTAAGATCTCGCACCACAGCCTGACCGGCTGCCCGCACCCCGCCTTCCGCAGCCTGGTCTACGTGCTGTCCTTCTTCCACGCCGTGGTGCAGGAGCGCCGCAAGTACGGCAAGATCGGCTGGAACGTGCCCTACGACTTCAACGAGTCCGACTTCCTGGTGAGGCCCCTCCCCCTGGTCCAAATTCTATCCCTACGACTTCAACGAGTCCGACTTCCTGGTGAGGCCCCTCCCCCTGGTCCCGATTCTATCCCTACGACTTCAACGAGTCGGACTTCCTGCTGTGACCCCTCCCCCGGTCCCAATTATAACCCTAACTATCAAAAAAATAAGTCAACATTTAGAACACAAGAACCATATTTAAGATTGCTCAATATACCAATCAATAAAAGCAACAAAGTGCTCCAAAGAATAAGGAAACAAAAAAGACCCTAAATTAGTGGAAGTTACCCGAAGAAACCCTATTCCTAACTCTTATCCTAAATCCTAAAGCTAAAATAGTCTTTGAACCAATGATACACCTATTATTAACCTATTCTAAACCTAATACAAACCTATTGTAATAACAAACTCTAATATTACAAACTTAAAATGAATTTCAATTCTGAGATAATTCAAATTTATATAAAATATGAAGCTATTATAAACCTTATATACCACCAGTATAGGCTGTATGTCACACTAAGGGTGGGGAATTTCACACAGAACAAAGCATTATGGGATAAAAAAATGCATGGAATCATGGGACAAAATATCAAACTTTAATGCTTAATATCTCAAAAACGATTAAAGAACCATTCTTTTTTGTTTGTTAAAAAGGTTGAAAAATTCTCTTTTAAAATAAACTAATAAAATCAATACGAAAAAAATTGAATTAAAACACCACAAATTTGCGAAACTGGGGAAAAGCAGGGTCCCGGGTTGGCCATCGACAAAAAAATCAAGTGGGGGGGGCGCACTTCTTGCATGAGTGCTTGCAGAGATGTTTGCACGATTGCAGGAAGGAGCAAACCCTCTGGGGGTCTCTCACAGTAGAAGCTTGATGGCTTCCCGAAGGGTTCCAGTGTCGGAGCAACGCTCGGCTGGAACAGGTAGGGCTTGAAGCCATCCGCTGTGAAGACCCCCACCCAGGGCCACCCGGGGGGTTAGCACCACTCCGGGCCCCTGGTAAAGCAGACCTGAAACCCTGCGGTGCTAACGAACGGTCTGCTTGGGCGCAGGAGCCGGGAGTCCCGGGGCGTCCGGGAGGCAGCGACCCGTTCGCGGCTGGCTCTGGCCCCTGGGGCTTTCGGTGACTGAGCTCCGGTCCCATCCTGGGATGGTAACCGTTGGTAACGGAGGGCATGAATGGTGGTCTGGGGACCTGGGAGGCAGCGATCCGTTCGCGGCTGGCTCAGGACCCCCCCGACCCTCCGGTGGCTTGGCAGGCACCGATCCGTTCGGGGCTGGGCCTGGTCTATCGGAGTCCTCGTGAGCCTGGAAGGCACCGATCCGTTCAGGGCTGGTCCTGGTCTCCTGGGACAAGTTCTGTCCCTTTGGCACTGACCCCCCCATCCTTAGGTTAACCTGGACTCTTGCGTATTGCTCGTAACTGATCTGGGGGAAACCGGAGTAGGCCCCAAGATGTAGACCTTTCTCTGACTCGGCTCGGGTGGTTGGGCTACCTAGCGGTGTTAACGAAAATCGCTTGGGTCGAGTGAGGTACAGTATCCAGCCCCCCTGGGTCCACTTGGACAGCACGCAGGGTGTGGTGGTCTGGGGCCACAGGCCTTAAATGGTGCCCAGTTTTCTATGGGTGACTAGCACCACTCACACACCGGACCATTCTGCACTACACACGTGAATCCGATCAACCAAAAAAAATCAGTTTGGGCTTTTTGAAAATCATCACCCCCCAAATTGTTGCGTTTTGAAAAAATTGCGACTCTAGCTTAAAAAAAAATTATCGTACCATAGGGGAAACGAGCCTAAAAAAACCTCCAAGGGATGATTTTAGTAACAAAATTCAAAATTATTGCCCTGCTGTTAGGACCCTAACTCAGTTGGAGATGCGACACTAACCGTAACCCTATTTCCTGCTGAGGCCTATCCCCTCCGGTCCGAATGCCTGCCCTCCGCAGCCTGTAACTGACTTGCAGACTGAATATTTTCCACTAGGGGGAGCTATTTGCTGGCAAAGTATTGGTGTGCTACGTATGAATGGTGCTTCGTATCCGTGACGTTGTGTCCTTGTTTAGTCGCGTCCCTGAAGTCATTGGCTGTGAATTAAGAAGCGTTGACCTCTGGTAGTTATGTTTGACCGTTTCTATGTCACTTTGGCTAAGAGTGCTAAATGCTTGAATTGTAAATTACTTGCAGTGGATTTCTGTGTGGGGGGGGGAGGGAGGGAGGGGGAGGTCACGAACTTGAGAATTAGCCAGAGCACTTTAATAACCCTCACCTGCCTGTGGAAATTTCACAGAGCTGTTGAAAGTATAGCGCAGAAGATGCGGCGCGCGTTCCAGTGTCACGCGGGGTCACACCATGCGGTCCTCACACCTGCCTGCAGAAGCCGGAATTGGCGCCAGACGCTAACATTTCACCTTTCCTGCCGAGCGAAGGGCAATTAAGCAGGCTGCTCCTGTCACCTGCTCTGAGGCTCCCCCCCCCAGGATAGCGCGTCTCTCCGGGGGGGGGGGGGTCTCGCTGTTAGCACCGTTAGTGACGCACGGGACGCCGGCAGCCGAAACGTTTCCAAATTCCACTGGCCCCACGTTGTCTTTTGATTTCAGCCTCCTGCAGACAGGCGTCCCGTTCCCAAAATACTCACCCTGCGTCTGCCTGAATTCAGCGCTCCAGTCCTGTCCCCTGAGAACGTCTCGCGTCCGTTTCGTTTAGTTTAATTTCACATCACTTTTCTGTGCCGACACCTCCATTCCTCCCATGCTGAACGTCTTCCTTAAGGGTGTCAGGACCGTGGAGCAGACAGCTGTGATTCACACTCGCTTTTTACACATCCTCTCTGCTGAATGCAGCCACCGTTATGAATTCTGACTGCTGTCTGTGTAATTATTAACGCGGGTCATGCCAGGTTTCCTCACGCAGATGTTTGTTAGACGCTGTTTTAGCGCCTGTATCGTTGAGCTGACGTGGGGCTGCGCCTGTGTTGCAGGTGTGCATGGAGATTCTGGACACCTACCTGACCAAAGCCCACACGCAGGGGGATGAGAAGATCCCCTGGGGCAGCCTCAAGTACCTTATCGGAGAGGCAAGGCCCAGTGATGTCACCGACTGTCACTGCTGCTGTTACCAGCCTTCATGTCCAATACTGTACTACTTACTCTTACAATATTATATGCTATTTTGTATGAATCGTGGCTTGAGTATCACACTGTGTGTTCGTGAGTCTGTCTGTGCAATTGCAGGTAGGTACCTGATATGCCAAAATCGCCAAAACCTCTATTTAGAGTTAGATTATTATAGATGTAAAGTTTTAGCAAGTATATTCACCCTGTGCAACATGCATATATACAAATATGACACTGAACAGAGACCCAGTGTTGTAGGCGGGGTTAAGGTTGTGGTGGGCGGGGTTAAGGTGAGGTTGTGGTTCTGAAGCCGAGTCTCTCTCCTCGAATGGCCTCTCTCAGGTGATGTACGGGGGCCGGGCCATAGACAGCTTCGACCGCCGCATCCTCACCGTCTACATGGACGAGTACCTGGGAGACTTCCTCTTCGACACCTTCCAGCCCTTCCACTTCTACCACAACAAGGACGTGGACTACAAGATCCCGTCCGACGGGGCCAAGGACGTGTACGTGGGTGGGTCTCAGAACCGCGAAAAGTGCTCTGTTCCACACTTATTTCACTAATTCAGGGCTGCCCAACCCACTTCCTGGAGATCTACTGTCCTGTAGGTTTTCACTCCAACCCTAACAAAGCACACCTCATTCAACAGCTGGAGATCTCATTGAACTGCCAGTTAGTAGAGCCAGGTGTGCTAAATTAGGGTTGAAATGAGAACCTACAGGAGAGTAGTTCTCCAAGAACAAGATCACAGCCGCTAACAGCTGGCCTGTATTCCAGCGGAGATCGAGAGCCTGCCGCTGGCTAACACCCCCGAAGTGTTCGGCCTGCACCCCAACGCCGAGATCGGCTACTACACGCAGGCTGCCCGCGACATGTGGACGCACCTGATCGACCTGCAGCCGCAGACAGGTAAGCGCACCTGCACACAATGGCATCCCAGCCACGGGCAGCTTGGAGCTTAGGGCATTTCAGAGCTTAGAATGATGAGGCTTACCTGACATATCTTTTCAGAAATTTGTGAACTCTATTGTACTAGTACACATGAAAAATGAAACTGGAAAGTTGAACAATGCTATGCTAATCAATAAAAATCCCAAATCTTGAAAAAGATACAATCTGCTAATGTGTTTTTTTTAATTTATTTATTTTTATTCTGAATGTGTCTGCATGCAGCCAGCTTGAAATCAATTTGGAGGGATATGCTGTGGTTGTGATTGGGCTGTGGTGTCTACAGGATAAATGTTTGGGTGTTGATTTTGTGTTCATCCTGGCCCCCTCTCTGACCGTGACGCCCTGCCCTCTCTCCCCTGCAGGAGAGTCCGGAGGGGGGATCAGCCGGGATGAGTACATCAGCCAGGTGGCGCGGGACATCCAGAGCAAGCTGCCGGCCGTGTTCGACCTGGACGTGATCCGCAAGGAGATGGGCCTGGACATCCAGCCCACCGCCGTGGTGCTGCTGCAGGAGCTGGAGAGGTTCAACAAGCTGATCCAGCGCATGGGCCGCTCGCTGGCCGAGCTGCAGAGGGTGAGAGACACCAGGGTGGAGTGGGAGGGAGGGGGGGGGGGGGAGTGTTGGGGGGGGGGGGGAGGGGGGGGGGGAAGGGGCAGAGTTGGGGGGGGGGGGAGGGGGGGGAGGAGTGTGGGACACCGGCGCAGAGTTGGGGGGGGGGGGGGGGGGGGGGGGGAGAAAAAAAAGGGAGAAAGAGGAGAGACAGGTGGTGAGAGAGGGGAAGAGAGACAGATGTAGAGAGAAAGAGGGAGAGAGAGGGGGAGAGAGAGAAGTTGGTGACAATGAGAGAAAGAAAAAGAGAAAGGTGAGTGAGAGGAGGGATTGTGTGGGAGAGAGTAGGATAGAGAGAGAGAAATATGTGGGAGAGAGGGAGAGCAGAGTTTCTGAAAACAAAAATGCACCTGTTAAAAGACTGCTTGTTTTCATCGTGTTATCCCTCACCCAAACGGGAGTCTAGCCTGAACGCTCACCGTAACTCTGGAAACGGTTAGTGTCCCGCTGGCTCGGGGTGCTGAACTGACCCCCACCCGTGTGTGTGCCCGCTCGCCAGGCATTGGCGGGCGAGGTGGGCATGAGCAACGAGCTGGATGAGGTGGCTCGGGCGCTCTTCAACGGGCAGATCCCGTCCATCTGGAGGAAGCTGGCGCCGGACACACTCAAGTCCCTGGGGAACTGGATGATCCACTTCAAGAGGAGGTTCGACCAGTACAAGTCCTGGGTGAGTCCCCCCCGCTGCCCTGTCCAAAAGCAGAAGACCCACACCCAGTGAAGCACAGTCCTGTCAAAAAGCAAAATATACACCCAGTGAAGCATAGCCCGGTGAAAAAGCAAAATACACACCCAGTGAAGCATTTAGGATGTAGTGGAAGTTTATTTGTACTCTGAGTAACAGTGAGCACTGTTAGGAGAGACTGAAATTAGATTTTTCAAGTCTAATCTGAAGTCAAATTGGATTTGTTCTTTGTAAAGTTGTTTATATTGAATTGCTGTGTATTGCTGTTTGGTGTGTGTTTTTGTGTGTGCGTGTACAGGTGGAGCAGGGGGAGCCCATGGTGATGTGGTTGTCAGGGCTGCACATCCCAGAGTCGTACCTGACTGCTCTGGTCCAGGCCACCTGTAGGAAGAACGGCTGGCCTCTGGACCGCTCCACCCTCTACACACAGGTCACCAAGTACCGCACCGAGGAGGAGGTCAAAGAGAAACCGGGCCAGGGTGAGCGCACACACACACACACGCGCGCGCGCACACACACACTGCTCCACCCTCTACACACAGGTCACCAAGTACCGCACCGAGGAGGAGGTCAAAGAGAAACCAGGCCAGGGTGAGCGCACACACACACGTGCGCGCACGTGCTAGGCTGTGCTGTACTGTGCTGAGCTGTACTACTGTGCTGTATTGTGCTAGGTTGGGCTGTGCTGTACTGTGCTGAGCTGTACTACTGCTGTGCTGTATTGTGCTAGGTTGGGCTGTGCTGTGCTGTGCTGTTCTCTGCTGTACTACTACTGTGCTGTGCTGTATTGTGCTAGGTTGGGCTGTGCTGTACTGTGCTGTGCTGTATTGTGCTGGGCTGTGCTACTACTGCTGTGCTGTATTGTGGCTAGGTTGGGCTGTGCTGTGCTGTGCTGTTCTCTGCTGTACTACTACTGTGCTGTGCTGTATTGTGCTAGGTTGGGCTGTGCTGTACTGAGCTGTACTACTGCTGTGCTGTATTGTGCTAGGTTGGGCTGTGCTGTGCTGTTCTCTGCTGTACTATGTTGTGCTGTACTACTGTGCTGTATTGTGCTAGGTTGGGCTGTGCTGTGCTGAGCTGTACTACTGCTGTGCTGTATTGTGCTATGCTGGGCTGTACTACTGCTGTGCTGTAATTGTGCTAGGTTGGGCTGTGCTGTGCTGAGCTGTGCTGTACTACTACTGTACTGTATTGTGCTAGGTTGGGCTATGCTGTGCTGTGCTGAGCTGTGCTTGGTTGGGCTGTGCTGTATTGTGCTAGGTTGGGCTGTGCTGTGCTGTGCTGTGTTCTCTGCTGTACTACTGTGCTGTATTGTGCTAGGTTGGGCTGTTCTCTGCTGTACTATGTTGTGCTGTACTACTGTGCTATTTTGCTAGGTTGGGCTATGCTGTGCTGTGTTGGGCTAGGTTGGGCTATGCTGTGCTGTACTACTGCTGTGCTGTATTGTGCTAGGTTGGGCTATGCTGTGCTGTGTTGTGCTAGGTTGGGCTATGCTGTGCTACTGTGCTGAGCTGTACTATTGCTGTGCTGTATTGTGCTAGGTTGGGCTGTGCTGTGCTACTGTGCTGTATTGTGCTAGGTTGGGCTGTGCTGTGTTGGGCTAGGTTGGGCTATGCTGTGCTGTATTGTGCTTGGTTGGGCTGTGCTGTATTGTGCTTGGTTGGGCTGTGCTGTATTGTGCTTGGTTGGGCTGTGCTGTATTGTGCTAGGTTGGGCTGTGCTGTGCTGTGCTGTGCTGTGCTCTACTGCTGTGCTGTGTTGGGCTAGGTTGGGTTGTGCTGTGCTGTGTTGGGCTAGGTTGGGTTATGCTGTGCTGTGCTGTGCTGTACTGTGCTAGGTTGGGCTGTGCTGTGCTGTGCTGCTGTGCTGTGTTGGGCTAGGTTGGGTTATGCTGTACTGCTGTGCTGTATTGTGCTTGGTTGGGCTGTGCTGTGCTGTGCTGGGCTATGCTGTGCTGTGCTGTATTGTGCTTGGTTGGGCTGTGCTGTGCTGTACTACTGTGCTGTATTGTGCTAGGTTGGGCTATGCTGTGCTGTGCTGAGCTGTACTACTGTGCTGTGCTGTGCTGTGCTGAGCTGTACTACTGTGCTGTGCTGTGCTGTGCTGAGCTGTACTACTGTGCTGTGCTGTGCTGTGCTGAGCTGTACTGCTGTGCTGTGCTGTGCTAGGTTGGGCTGTGCTGTGCTGTGCTGAGCTGTACTGCTGTGCTGTATTGTGCTAGGTTGGGCTGTGCTGTACTACTGTGCTGTATTGTGCTAGGTTGGGCTGTGCTGTGCTGTATTGTGCTTGGTTGGGCTGTGCTGTGCTGTATTGTGCTTGGTTGGGCTGTGCTGAGCTGTACTACTGTGCTGTATTGTGCTAGGTTGGGCTGTGCTGTGCTGTATTGTGCTTGGTTGGGCTATGCTGTGCTGGGCTAGGTTGGGCTGTGCTGTGCTGGGCTGTACTACTGTGCTGTATTGTGCTAGGTTGGGCTATGCTGTACTGCTGTGCTGTGCTGTATTGTGCTAGGTTGGGCTGTGCTGTACTGTGCTGTTCTCTGCTGTACTATGTTGTACTGCACTGTGCTGTGGTATGGAGGCTGACTGTCCCGCTGCTCTCAGGCTGTTTTGTGTCAGGGCTGTATCTGGAGGGGGCCGACTGGGACCTGGAGAACAGCTGCCTGGTGCGCAGCACACCCAAAGTGCTGGTGGTGCAGTTACCCATCCTCAAAGTAATCCCCATCGAGGCCCACCGCCTCAAACTGCAGGTAGGCCCCGCCCCATCGAGGCTCTGCCTCAAACTGCGGGTAGGCCCCACCTCTAAGCATGCCTCTGTTACCTTGCTGCAGTTGATACTGAGTCATGTGCACACGTGCTGTGGGCAGTTTTGTTCAGCTGTGTAGATTAATTGATTGTGACTCTGACTCTGCAGTGGTGGTTTAGAGTATTTAAATACGCGTCTGACTACTTTGCGTGTGTTTCCAATGCAGAACACGCTGCGGACGCCGGTGTACACCACCTCCATGAGGAGGAACGCCATGGGGGTGGGGCTTGTGTTCGAGGCGGACCTCTTCACCACCAAGCACATCTCTCATTGGGTCCTGCAGGGCGTCTGTCTGTGTCTCAATTCTGACTGACACGCCCCTTCGCCAGCGCACGGCTTTTACCTGCTGCAGTACGGCCTGTCAATCATTCTGTCTGTCTGTCCGTCTGATTCCAGCTTTAAAGATGAGCCTGTATTTATAGAGCGTATCTCAGTTAAGATTATTTGCCAATACAGCACACACATGTGATGTTTATCACTTCTTTTTCGTAAGTGTACTATTTTGCATTTTTGGTCTGACCAACAAAAAAAAAATAAAACCGAAAAGTTGATATCAGTCACTGTTTTTTTTTTTCATCTTTCATTTTTAGCAGAACATGCTCATAGCTAAATCTGCTGCATATTTGACACTGTGTTCTTTTGAGGAACAGTGTTGACTGAAATTAGCTGTGAGATGGTAGTATTATTGGTGCCAAAATGCAAATAAAATTTAAACTAAATTTAAACATTAAGGACCTTTACTGCTGTTGAAATAAACCTTTATTTTGCATAACACTAACTTTGTGCTTTAGAGGTCTACATTACAAATCATTACAGTACATCGGCAGAATTTAACACTGACCGTTCACCGAAACAGTTTATTTTCAGTACGTATGTAAATTCATAAATACATACATTATAATATACATACATGAAATTCAGTTTCATTCAAGAATCGCAAAGATGGACCTATGCATCTCAGGGCTAACTCACTGGGTGAAAGCAAGACATATACACAATGTTGCAGTAGAAGAACAATTAAAAAATTACAATGCAACGGTGCAGAAAAGAATGCATAGCATTCTGACTTCTGAACGCGAAACTCCAGTCCTGTTTTTCGCCTCGTTTTAAAAGAGCAGCCGGTAATCCCGACAGCCGAAAAACACGGAATGCGCCGGAAGAGCCGACTCCCGCTCGCGCCGTATCGCGAATCAAAGCATCCAGCTCTGATTTGGCATCGCGTCGTGCTTACGCAATGCTGAGGTATGGTGGCTGTGGTTTAACTACTGAGAACATAGCCATCACGAGTCCATCACTGGAGGTGTGTTTCTTGTGTCCTGTAAAAGTCGCACTAACTTAGAATTTTACTGAGGAACGGGTTACCGAATTGCAGGGTTAACTGACCCAAAAAAGAGAAACGATGAAGAAATAATTATGTAGATTTGTGAACAGTGAGACTTTCTGGAACATTCCGTGTAGAACATACATCTATGGAACATACACCTTTTAAAAAAATTCCCTTTGACTGAATCCAGATCACTCTCTTTGAATCAGAATTTAACAGTTTTCCTTGTGCTATATGTCAAAACATGACAAATAAAAAAAAGTTTGAAAATAAATATATAAAATGAATACAGCAGTAGGAACTCAAAAACACAGCCCTGCTGGGGAGGGAAATCTCCACTGGCCCTCGATTCTGCCAGTGTTCAGCTGGCCAGCTGACATTTCAGCTTCTCTAAATACAACGGACTCAACCGTCTCTTCAACACAAAAAAAAAATAATAAAAATAAAAACTATTATATAAATGTGGTACATGAGGACAGCTGCTACTGGAAAAGGCAGAGGTCACACACTGGACCCATGTCCTGACATTAGACTCACTGCAGAACAGTGCATTCTGGGGGAAAAAATGCATTTAATATTACTCAGCCATGAAACTCACTGCCTTATCAAAATTCGGCCAGTACAGTGACGTAGCAAACTGAGAAACAGCCAGTGGGACAAACACAATTTTTAAAATGCTACAAAAAAGAAAAACCACATAACATGAACCTCGCAGTTCCTCAAGTTTGATATAATAGTTATGTACCAACTTGAACTTTTTTGCAGATTATTATTCTGATAAGAAATGGCTCCTTTAAAAAAAAAAAAAAAGTAAATTTCATGAAATATTTGGATTCAGCAGAAAAAGGGCACCTCTAGCACCTTTGGATGAACTGAACGTTCCTTTTTTGGGTCGACAAACACTGAGAACTTGAATTAAAACCAAGTGCCTCTTTTCAAGAAGGGAGGACTAGCTGGCTCAGATACGATGAGCTTAGCGAAGCAAACTGGCACAAGATCGCATCTAACTTGACACAAAATTACAAATCCCCACTATGACAAACAGAATTCCCAGATTTTAATCCCGCACCTGAATTTTAAAGCTCCAACATATTGCCGGAAAATTCAATAAGCAATAAGGACCATTCACAGTCTGAGAAATGAGAGTAAATAATATTCAGATTTGGGTGTACCACAATAGCACAGGATAAGCTGTATGTATTTGATCTGCCTCTGATTTCACTGCAGTGGGGATTATCTTGGCACATAACTGCCAGTGACCTCAGGCTGGTGCTGTATTTGCTTTCAAGCGTCTGTCTTCATGCTAGAGACGCGCCATTGGCCGAGATCTCCGAGGCAGCCAATCACTTTTCACCTCGAATAAAAGACGGACCAATCGTAGCAGTCCCTCAGCCAGGTGGCCGGGGGCCACGACCATGGAACTGAAGTCCTCCGGGGAGTATTTTGCCAAAAGATCTCCCAGTAAAAGTCCAGATGTGATGTGTTTGAGGCACTTGTTAAAAAAAAAAAAAAAAAAAAAAATGTAGCAAAATAAAAATCGAACAAAATAAGTAAACACAACATTTTTCAGTAGATTTCCTGGACACATCCTCCTTTGTGATGTCAGACTTCAGAACTGTCATTGCTCCCGCCCCCCCGCGACACCATTGGCTCCCTGCGGCTCTTCCCTTTGGGCCTCGCCTCCTCCTCCTCCTCCTTTTTCCTCTGCCTGGACCTCAGCAGCAGCAGGGCGAGGACGACCGCGACCAGGACGGTCAGCAGGAGGCCCACCAGCACCCCCACGGCGGTCACCGGCCCCCGCGCCCTCGCCCTGCCCGCTCAGCTCCTGGGGCAGCAGGGCGTCGGCCGCCGGACGGCGGGCGGAACCGGGCCGCGCCCGGTCCAGGGCGATGTGCATGATGTTGGTGCCGCGGTTGCTGTCGGCGCCGATCTGGGCCGCCTCAGCGGGGGGGTCCGCGGCCGACCTCCGGGGGCGCGGCGGGCTCCCCGGGACCAGGCCGCCGCTCGGCGACAGGGCGTGGTACTCCAGGCTCCTCTTGCCCAGGCCGCGGTTAGCGTTGTTCCGCGAGCGCACCGTGTAGATGGTGTGGATGTACCACTCCCGCCCGGCGGCACCCTGCAGAGAGAGGGAGGGAGGTGGGTTTAGAGAGAGAGAGGGCGAGAGAGAGGGCGAGAGAGAGGGCGAAGGTGGGTGAGAGAGGGAGAAAAGTGGGTGAGGGAGGGCGAGAGACCGGGAGAAAGGTGGGTGGTGGCATAGGCTAAAACGATGGCCTGGGCTCAATCAAAATGTTTCATTTATTTAAAGTTCACAAACACAGTCTGGTGTGAACAGTCATCACAAAAATAAATGAAATTGACCATTTGTGAAGAAACAAAGCAAGCACTTGCATTTGTCTAAGTCAAAGTTAAAGACAAACGTTGATTTGAATTCCAACTGACATTGGTGTTACAAAAACGTGATAAAAGAGGCTAACCTGGAACATGGCGGCGGAGTCGACTCTGAACCCGTCCGACCCCGGCTGTTTCACCAGCGAAAGGGCTTCCGGGTCGTCCACCGCCAGCACCGCCCCGAAGTCCGCGTTTCCGAAGAACCTCGCCTGCGTCTCCGGCTGAGCTTTGTCCTAGAGCAAGGACAGGGAAACGTCCCGATTAAGCTTCAACAGACCGCTATTAACTCTACCGTTTATAATTATATACACAAGAAACTTCTTCACACTGCTGGAGGTATTTTAATGAGAGAACTGGTTTTGGACAGAGGTCGAAAAGCTAGGTTCAGAAAGTAGAAGTCCTCCCCAGTATTTTGTTCCAGTCACCGTGATTTTCTAATTAGCCCGATCCTTCAGCCAGAAGGTAGACCTAATTAGTGAAATCAGCTGGCTGAGTTTATGGGTGGAAGAAACGCACAGCAGGACTTTTACTTTCTGAACCCTGGAACTTTCCGTGCAAATATTTTGTCAGAGGATTAAAACACATTTAGTAAAATGTATTCAGCTCTATGATGTTTGCGCTATTATGAGGAAGTTTTTGCGGTGCGTTGAGCGCTAATTCCCCTCTCAACCGCCCGCGGTATCCCAGGTTCCCCGGCGCCGTACTTACGATAATCTTGAATCTGTGGAGGAGGGAGGGGGAGTCCGCCAGGCAGCCGAACTCGAACTTGGCGGGGTTGTACTTGGGCACGTAGCCGTCGGCGCCCGTGCAGAGGAACACCCGCTCGATGCTGCAGGTGAAGGAGTCGCCCAGGTTCTGCACCGGGTCCACCATCACCCGCCCGTAGATGACGTCACCTGCAGCCAATTACGTTTTTCACATTCAAATTCAAATTCACAAAACTTTATTTAACACGCAGAAGGGGGCAATTGAAAAACAAGCAATGCAAACAAGCAACATTACGGACAAGCCATTTAAGACACATTGTCACATTTAATAATCTTAAGACATGTGGCTAATAAATGAAAAATAAACGTAATAAATGAATCAGTCTATTGTTGATTTATTATACTGCTATTCATACACAAAATCAAGCCCTATTGTACTACTACAGTGCACTCAGTCCTGTTCAGGTTGCCGACCCGCGGGGACTGTGGCCTGTAGGAGGCGCTGTGCGCAGGAGCGGATTGGGATTGGGACAGCGCACCCTGTGAGAAGGCCGTGTCGCTCTCCTGGCCGAAGCCCATGGTCCCGTCCGACAGCCACAGGTCCTTCTTGGACAGGAGGAACATCTGCGTGTTCAGGCTGAACTCCACGGCAACCGGGTCGCTCACCTAACACACACACACACACACACACAAATTAGTAACTGAATATAACACATCTAAGTGAAGTCATGGAAGATACACAGAAGACCTTTATGTAGAAGAGGTCTAATAAAAAAATTTAGTCTGCATTTCAACCCTAATTTGGCACACCTGATTCTACTAAATAGCTGCTCAACAGTATTTCTAGCTGTTGATTGGCGTGTGCTTCGTTAGGGTTGGAGTGAAAACCATTAGATTGGTAGATCTTCAGGAACAGGGTTTGGAATCAGTATCGCAGTGAGTGGGAGTGGTTTTGGGGGGTTCACCTGCTGGAAGCGGATGTCCAGGTCAAAGGTGATGGGTTCCCTGGGGTTACAGACAGGGGGGATGGCGTACTCCTGGTTGGGGTTTGACGTGCAGGGGACCAGCTTCACCGTGTAGGTACCCGAGTAGTCCCGGACCTGGGGGAGGAGCCAAAACAGGGGTGAGTAATAACCCAATGACCACCTTTCAGGAAGACAGAAGAACCATGAACACCTGCTAAAGCTGCTTCCTGCTACAGGAGCAAAGAGGAACAGAAAGATGTATTACATGCAGGAATTTATTTATTTACTTTTTGCTGATGTTCTGGCCCAGAGGAACTTACACAGATTCCACACCATCTGTTCATACGGGTGGATATTCTACTAAAGCAATTCATGTTCAACAGCCTGGTAGGCTACAACGTCTGTGCCCCGACAAGAATCAAACCTGCAATCTCACAGTTGCAAGTCAAGTAACCTTCCCATCACGCTGCACTGACACCGACAGGCTTTCTTCACAAATAAAATGTGCTGCTCAGATTACACTGAGGACGGTTTACGGCATTTGTTAAAGTCACAAACACACATGGTGTTAGTGTATAAATAGTTACATAACAGATGTCAGTCGCAATTGTACACACACCGACGATACACAATAAGCTCCCACATGGTTATAGCAGAGTCATGTACAGCAGTCACAAGGTCATATACATAGACAGATGAGTGAATAAATAATTACATAACAGATGTCAGTCACAATTGTAAACATATTATTGATACATAAGCTCCCATATGGTTGTAGCAGGGTAACGTACAGCAGTCGAAGGGTCATATACAGACAGGTGAGGAAGATGAGGTACGGGCGTACTTACAGCAAAGTCGGAGATGAAGGTCCACTGCTGAAGAGGCTGGTTGTACGTAGGCTCGGTCCTCACCAAGGTCAGGTTGAAGGTCAGGCCGGGGTGGTCAGCACACATGATCATGGAAGCCAATGGGGAGGCTGGAAGCAAACCGGGCAAAATAACATTAATCTGGAGGATCACAGAAACTATGTATAATATGCACATTATGACTAAAATGGGATTTTGTAGTGTTATGGCAACATCATTAATACTTGATGAGTTCTCGCTGAGAATGCACATTGGCACTCTCACTGACCCTGCAAATCACATTAACTTGTGTTCAAAACACAACACTAATGCAAAAAAAAAACCTGTGACTATTAGAAGATGGAGCTGTTTGTGACTGCATCATTTCAGGACACCAGATTCCAGAATCCATCTCAGAACTCTACCCAACTGCTACAATAAAGAGTCTGGTTCTAGAATATGGTCTCTAGTATTGACAGGTTGCCGTGGGAACCCACCGGAGTGTGATGTCACAAAGAGACCCCGGAAACGGGCCTCCGTGCGGAAGTTGACCACCAGGCGACCGTGCTCGTTGATGCGCATGCTGGTGGGGTACAGGGCACCTGCGGTTCATTAGGGAAACAGTGTCAGGACTCGCTCTCTCTCTCTCTCTCTCTCTTCTCTCTCCTCTCTCTCTCCCTCCCACCCTCTCTCTCTCTCCTCTCACTCTCCCTCCCTCCCTCCCTCTCTCTCTCTCTCTCTCTCTCTCTCTCTCTCTCTCTCTCTCTCTCTCTCTCTCTTCTCTCTCTCTCCCTCCCACCCTCTCTCTCTCTCCTCTCACTCTCCCTCCCTCCCTCTCTCTCTCTCTCTCTCCCTCCCTCTCCTCTTCTCTCCTCTCACTCTCCCTCCCTCCCTCCTCTCTCCTCCCTCCCTCTCCTCTCTCTCTCTCCCTCTCTCCTCATCCCTCTCTCCCCCCCCATCCCCCCCATCCCTTACCTTGTAGTTCCGCTTGAGGGGGGCTGCTTATGCCCTCCTTCCACAAGATGGCGGTGTCGTACACGAAGGTGAGCCGCAGCTCGGACTGCAGGTCGAAATGCTGCCAGCCCCCCGTCCCCACGGGGGAGTGGAACACGTACGACACGTGCAGGGGGACCCGCAGCGTCACGTACGATTGGACCAGGTTCAGCACCTGTCAGCCAATGAGGAGAAGCAGGTCATTAGTCCAGTACTACTCCCATAACGGACAGTAATGCATGTAAAACCTTCAACTTTGGTCTTGAACATTTATTCCATTAGTCATAGAAAGTATATGTATAGCAATGCAATATGCAAATAGACTTAGTTCTACACTCATGTGAAGTCTGTGATGCTGTTGTAGTAGTATTTCACACAAAATGGCTAAAATGTCTGGTCATCATTAATTACTAATCTGAAAAGTTAGTCAGTGTTCTTTTTTTTTCTTTTTTTTTTTTTTTTTCTAAATTTCTCTGAATGAACCACTTGTCTAAGGGCATTTGCACAGATGCTCACAATGCCATTCTTGCAGTAAAACAGCTGAATCTCCACTAGAGGTCACTGTTCATCCATAGCTCTTTCATTGCAACCCCCCCCCCCAAAACAATGCTGTCAATTTGCAGCCAAGGTACACAGATACACTCAGTCCATCATTAAAAAAAAATACATATATAGAAGGTCTTTCTGCATAATCTCTGTATGAGTCAGACAAAACATGCCAATTTTCATTTAACTTATGGAACAAACAATTAATCAGGACCACAGAGCTTGAACAAAAAAAAAAATAAAATCCCCTCCATATAATGACATGGCACTGGTACAGCAGAGAGAGAAAAAAAGACTCCCTGTGTACTTAAGTGCCCCTGACTGCAATGGAGCAGTCTGCTTCGAACCCCCATCCGGCCCTCAATCGCCCTGGGGGGTTTTTAGAGGCGTGTTTTAGGCCAAAGTGCGGTGTGGGCACAGTAAAAACATAAAATAAAAAGTAGGAGGCAGGGGCTCCCTGGAATGTGGTTTACAGCAGCAGATCTTCTCGGGGAGTAAAGCACACGCCGGGCGTTCCTTCGCGCGGCTCGCCGAGTCGGACGGAGTTCAATGGACAGGAAGTCAGCCGCAGCCTAATTTACGCTCTGAAGAAAGAGCGAAACCGCGCGGCTGGACGCGGACGTAAAAAAAAAAAAAAAAAACGTTCGCGCGCTCCGAGCTGCCGTACTTCTCCTGCGTTCGCCAGATACCCGCGTGCTCGGCCGCGCCGAGGAGAGGCAGCAGGAAACGTGATGAAAAGGTAAAAAAAAAAATAAATAAATAAATAAAAAAACAGCTGGCTGGCTGGCTTCTCCGAAGACAAAAGAAGAATTAAGAGACGGAGAAGGCGGCGCACGCAGCCCAGTCTGTCAGCCTCTCCGCTGAATCTGCCATTTTCAATTCAGCAGGACTGCCTTCTTCCTCCAAAGGGGGACATGTGAGGTATTAATTAGCTTCAACAGCCCCAATTCTCTAAATGAATAGGGGGGCCGTGGGGGACTCCTAGGCTTGATTGACAGCTGTTTTTTTTATTAACTTGGTTGCTGTTGTTCCGCGCGCATTTTTAACGAGAGCCACTCAGCACGCACAGCAACAGCGACAAAGATCATTTAAAAAAAAACGGCTAAGAGCCGTTAAATACGACCACGCGTTAAAAATGAGTTCCTGTGAGCACAGACCTCCCCATATGAGGAGGTGGTAGAGGGTGATTAAAAGGAGTGAGGACATCGCAAGGAGTCACGCTGAGGCAAATAAGCAGTTAGCCGGTGCCGTGCTGTCTGAACAAACGAGCGTACGGAAGAAAGGGGCGCTCAATAAAAAAAAAACTGCCGGAGAGGAAGGATGAGCACAAAGAGGAAGAGTGGACGAGAGGGAGAGCCTATGATGTGAGCCGCGAGGGGCTAACGACCTCATTTCCCCCGGCTGGAGGTCAGCACAGGTCCCACTTCCTGTACGGAAGGATCAGCGGGGATCAGGTGCAGACTCTATTTTGGTTCTTTCACACATTCTCTAGAGCAGGGCTGCCAAGCCCTGCTCCTGCAGACCTGCCGTCCTGTAGGCTTTCACTCCAGCCCTAGCAAAGCGCACCTCACTCAGCGGCTAGAGATCTCCTTGAGCTGCTAATTAGTACAGTCAGGTGTTGCCAAATCAGGGCTGATATGAAAACCTACAGGATAGGAACATCTCCAGGAACAGCATTAGGCAGCCCTGCTTTAGAATAATTAGATGGGCAACACTTGTGTTCTCTCCAGCCACCACCCCCCCCCCCCCCAAATCTTTTTGTTCCAGTTGGAAACAGGAGTTTATTGTGCGGTAATACAGTGCAGCAGTGGCTCTCAAACTTGGTCCCGGGCCCCCCTGTGTATGCTGGTGTTTGTTCCATCCACAACTGCATTCCAAGAATTTTAACAAGCAGTTCACTTTTACTTAATCAGACAATTGTCCTGTTTTGAGGGATTATTTACACTTAAGCCACATTGTCAGAAATTGTGATATATGCCATGAAGAACAAAAGACCCATATTCATATTCTGCTTACTGTGCTATATTGGAAGTCATTATATAAGTGCTCAACAACCTTATTTAAGCAGAAATTAGCTGTAGCAAAAACAGCAGTCCCCAGGACCCAAACCACTACAGTACAGAACTTCGCCCCTTCATAAACATGCATATGAATGCATCTTATTAATATTTATTTTGACTGCAGCAGTTCAACTACAATCTGTATACATAAATAATGGAGATGGGTGAGTCTATAAAACCTGTGGTCCTACCACATCCTGGACTGGACTGAGTGTTTAGGGTGGGGTACGTTCTTTTCGGGTTTCCGGGGGGGCCCTACCTGTCCGTCGGTGCCGATGGTGCCCCCGCAGTCGGTGAGCAGCTCGGACATGTCGTAGTAGCTGACGAACTCCCACAGGCAGGCCTCCAGGTTGAGGTTCCGGTAGAAGCGCAGGGTGTTGCCCCCCCTGAGGGGGGCGCTGTACTGGTAGGGCGAGGTCTCGCCGATCAGCTCGGGGTTCTTGGTGGCGTCGGTCAGGAAGCCGTGGCGGGTGGACACCTCATCGTGGTCCAGCAGGTTGGAGCAGCGGTGGTTCCCCACCCGCGTCCCGTCCGGGCTCAGCGTCAGCTCGAAATTCGAGAGGGGCCGCGTGGAGATCACCGGCAGCATACCTGGGGGGGGGGGAGGGGAGGGGAGGGGGAGACCCAAAAGTTCAGGTTCTCAGAATTCTCTAAATCAGGGCTGCCCACCTCTGCTCCTGGAGATCAACCGTCCTTTAGGTTTTCACTCCAACTCTAACAAAGCACACCTCAGTCAACAGCTACAGTGGAGATCTCATTGAGCTGCTAATTAGTCAGGTGTGCCAAATTACGGTAGAAATGAAAACCTACAGGACAGCAGATCTCCAGGAACAGGGTTGGGAAGCCCTGCTCAAAATTCAAGTGTAACGGTGTTATGTTGTATTAACTGCTTTTCTACTTTTTTTACAAACTGTTCAAAGTTTGACGCTGAATATTACATGAAAACTGATTTAAAAGTCCTAAGGACAATGATTGGAAATTAGTATTAGATACAAATATTTTGGTATAACGCATCAGATTATTGTTTCTCATTATTGTATGTGGGAGTAAGTGTGAGTTGCCGAGTCAAGAACTTTGAGAGCTTAGGATAATAGGATTCTACATCACATTTTCATCAAAAATTAGCTATTAACATATAATGCTCTTTGTCCTGTCATTTTGCTTTAAAAAGGATTAAACACAGGAAATGGCTTTTCAAACAAATTACAACAACCACAGAAGCAAAGCAAAATAACACAGTGGTACAGATCGTAAAACTGGGCTTTGGGATAACAAGTGAAGACGTGTCCATTGCAGATGTTGCTCTCCCCCCTCCCACGATGGAAACCCCTGGGGGGGGGGGGGGGGGGGGGGGGGGGGTTAGGGTTACGGGTTGGGGGGGATGGGGGGGTTCGTTTCCTCACCGTCCATATGGGGCATGGTGACGGTCAGCTTGATGAGGTTGGCGTGGTCGGGGTCGTCGGCGCCCGTGTAGCGCAGCTTGGCGGAGAAGGGCTCGGCGCCCACCGTGCCCACCTTACGAGGCTGGCACATGCCTGCGGGCACACGACGGGGACGCAGTGAGAAATCCCGCCCCCCCACACAGGGGGAAAACCCAAAAGTCAAAAACATGAAGTCCGAGCAGCTAAACCACACACAGAATGCAATGGACCAGAGGACTTATGGGAAAACCAGTCCCTATCACACACTTCCTGCTTCTTCACAAACAGGCGAGATAAACCATGAACATCATGTTCCCTAAGGGTGGGTACTCAAGTGTCCTGGATAAAATACTGTATCTGAACTAGATTCAAGTGAGATTCCTGGTGAAGACTGACAATTTTGAGAAACACCGCCAATTTTCGCCAATATCTGGAGTAAAATTCTTTCACATGACTATACGTTCTGGACAGATTTATTTGAGAATTCTCAGGGATCAGCAGGATTGTGTTGAAATTTTACCAGCATATAAAGTCATAGTATTATTTATTTATTTGACCTAATCAGGTCTGGGTCCCTCTAATACCCTATTCCTTGGTACAGAGAGTGTGTGCCCAGTGTCTCTAATGGCCTGCTCTCTGACTCAGGCTGTAGGTACACAGTAACCACGGTGCCCCGGGGCTGCAGGGGGGGGTTGTGGGAGCTCACCCTCCTCCACGCTGATGGAGGCGATGGGGCTGCTGAGCTCCAGGCCCTCCTCCCCGTTGGAGTTGACCGCTCGGGCGGCGCACTGGACCCGCGACCCCGCCTGGAAGTAGACCGAGTCCAGGGTGATGAGCTTGGAGGAGGTGAAGAAGGTGTCGAAGTCCACCTCGCGCATGGGGCTGGTGACGCCGTCCGGCCCCCGGGGGGCGCTGACGAGCCAGCGGTACCGCGTCAGCGTGTCGTTGATGTGCTCGCTGACGCAGATGGAGCCCGTTTTCTCGTAGTCCGAGTATTTCTGGTTACAGGCCTGGGGGGGGAAGGGGGGGGAGAGAGTGTGAACTGAAGTTCTACTGACAACACTAATTTATAAACACACACACACACGCACACACATGCTCACAGATGCACACACAGGCAAATTAACAAAGACCTACAAGCACACATGCACAGATGTGTGCACACACACACGCACGCATGGACACACACACACCCTGTACAGACACAAAGTCCAGCTATTGCCTACTTCAAGAACTGACAGCCTCTCGTGGGGGTTTTTAATTAAACTCACAATCGCGCTCTCCACATGTAACTATAGTAACCATGCATAAGGAGAAATCTATTTATATCGGCCTTTTAAAGCAGCCATAGCACCATTACCTGCGCTGGTTTCCATTCAATCGGGGTGTGAACAACCAGGAGAGCTGCTCTCCGTCCCACAGTGAAACAGCACTGACTATTCCGCCCCAAAACTAGAAGGGCTCAAACCTTTGTGGCGGGGCCAGACCGGACCCTAACCCTGACCCCCAAACCCCCAAGTCCCCCCCTACCCTCCATCGACTCCATTGATAACCTGCTGACTACCCAACTGAAAACGACACAGAGTTACACAAGCAAGCGAAAAACCATCCTGGGGAACATTTAAATGATAATCATACGAACAAGAGCAAAGAGCCACAGGCTCCCCGAGATAGCATGTGATTCCGGGCTGGATCTGGGCCGATGCTGGCCCCAAGTCAGCACAGCCGGGCCGGACTGCGTGTAGATCTGGCTCGGCGTCGCTTGCTTGGGTCTGAATCGGCGCTAAAACAGCCCCCCCGTCCCGTAGCGACGCGACCGGTGAGCGGGAGTTTTTTACCGTGACGCAGACCACGGGGTAACCGGCGGGGGGGCGGAGGCCCTCCTTGACCCGGGCCGCCACGTCGTCGTAGTGGAGCAGCGACACCACCTGGGGCACGGAGGGGAAGGTGACGTCGGCCATGCTGTTGGTCTCCTCGATGTACACGATGGCCTTGCTCATCTGTGAGGTCGCACAGTGGGGAAAAGTTACAAAGGTCACAAAGATCGAATCGAATCACATTTATTTGAGTAACGTAGGGCTGCCCAACCCTGTTCCTGGAGATCTACTGTACCGTCCTGTAGGTGTTCATTTCAACCCTAATTTGGCACACCTGACTCTACCAATTAGCAGCTCAAGGAGATCTCTAGCTGTTTGTTAGGGTTGGAGTGAAGACCTACAGGACTGTAGATCTCCAGGAACAGGGTTGAGCAGCCCTGATGTAGTGCATTTGTCACAATACACTTTACAGTGTACTGGGCCCTGGCCTAAACCCGCACAAGAGCAAGCCCAGGGTGTGAGTTTTAATGACTAACATGGTGAATCAGTCGAAGTTCACATTAACAAATTAACAGCCACTAGGGGGCAGCCCTGAGACAGCAGCTGGGATGGTGGGTATTATGAAGGATCAATTAATGAATGTCAAATATCCACACAGGAATTGTCCGCTTTAACAAAATGACAAAAAATGTAATATTCATACAGTATTCCACGAAAGGACTGCACATCTCTAATTATCCCTGATAGGCACCAGAGTTAATTCGCATAGACGAAGCACAGCCAGAATAATCCTGGCCGGAAAATCACAAGCTAAAGCTGCTTTATAAGAGACCACAGCTGTCAGCTGTATTTTTAATTGACTATATTGCTCATTTAAAGCACCTTCAGACTTTCACTGTAAAATTAAAAGCAGCAGCAGTAGTAGTTGTCGTAGTAGTAGTAGCAGTCATAGGTGTTGAACACAGTGTAGATGTTGAAACAGTGAGGTGTAGAACACAGTGCAGGTGCTGAATACAGTGAGGTGTTGAACACAGTAAAGTGTGGACACAGTGAAGGATGAACACAGTAAAGGTGTTGGACACAGTGAAGGATGAACACAGTAAAGGTGTTGACCACAGTGCAGGTGTGTGCCTCCCACCTGTGTCTCTGCCACCATGTTCTCGTCGGGCTTCAGGTGAACGGTGAAGGCCTCCCTCATCTCCCTCACGCCGTCGTACAGAACCTCCACCTCCACGCTGTGCTCCCTCTCCCCCGCCTTGAACACGATGTCTGCGGACACACGTTTGCCCTTTTCAGTGACTTTCCTCTCTAAGCTCTTCACAAAGGCGTGTGATTGCGTGATCACGGCGAGATGGCTCCTCTGCTCAGAGTCACTAAAGCCAGATAGTAACTCTAATTACGATAACTGGAAGTGTTATTGTAAAAGGGCAATTATTTAGCCTTTAATTGGTGCCTTTTGTTCAGACAGAGGCAACAGTGTGTGTGTGTGTGTGTGTCTGTGTCTGTGTCTGTGTGTGTCTAAGTGTGTTGTGAGCTGAACCACAGCAAAAACTGCCCATTCATTACAAGGTTTGCAAACACAGATTCATTGGACACCCTAAGCACAGTTAGCCAATCACAGACGGGCGGTGTGTGATGTAATCGGCCCTCACCCTCGGACACGGGGTGGTAGTCCTCCCCGGAGGTGGCGGAGCCGTCCTTGGTGTGCACCCGGACCACCGACACCTGGGAGGCGTCACCCACACGGAGCACCGGGATCGTCACCGTGGAAACCTGCCCGCTCTCCTTCGGCTCGCTCACGCTGAACTTGGTCTCGCCAAATTTGATTATGGGCTCTGGGGGGGAGGGGTGGGGGGACAGGAGAAAGAGTTTAGCTTCTGGGCTTGAGGCTGGGGGAGCTGCTGGAGGCACTTATCTTAACCCTTTGAAGAGTAGGCTTTTTCAAAATTCTAATTCAGTGTTCCAGAACTCCATTGCTTTCAATTACCAGATGTTATTGTGACATCAGCATCAGAATGTTCAATGAAGATTCTAATCTCATACACGATCTCACACCTTAAGGGGTTTAAAGAAGAGTTTAGTGTGGGAGGGGCACTCACAGTAGACCCAGTGACGGGGGAGAACTAAGGGGGGTTACGTTCAAGAGGAATTTTGGAAATTTGGAAAATTAGGGAAAGGGGAGACATTTTGAAACTGGGAAGGCAGGGGTCACAGCCAACCTCAGGGTGTTTGGGATGTGGGGGCTGAGGGCTGGGGGGGGGGGATTAAATTACAGTGAATTTGGATTGGAATAGGGGGGCATGGGTAGCAGGGTTAAATTTAGTTGCTAGGGTTTAGAGTTCTGGTGGTTACATCAAAGTTATTAGAGATATCAGGTTCAGTTGGGGTGCTGGGGATTGGACTGGAATAGAGAAAGGGAGGGAGGAGGTTGACACACACTACAGTAAGTCTATACCAGTTGGATGGATGGGGATTTGTGACATGAGACAGAGAGAAAGCCAGACTGATGTCAGACTCATAATCACAGAACAGGCCAGGGAAGAGAAGGGAATCTGACACACCCCACTGTGAGTTCATACGGCCAGCGAAGATTAGAAACCGGAAAGAGAGAGAGATAACAGCCAGCGCGGCACGTCAACACTTCAAGCGACGCGGCGTCTGTCGGATTTTCTCGTCGAACGGCGCTTTTTTTTTCCGATCGCCCCTTACTGTCCGCGTCGTCCTTTATCCTGACGACCGTCTCGCTCTGCGCCCCGACGGACGCCCCGAAAGGGGAGGCGCTTTTGGGGCTCCCCAGCACCAGCCGCAGCTCCTCGTCTTCCTCGTGCACCGTGTCGTCGGTCAGAACCACCGCGCACGGCTTCTCCACCTCCCCTGGGCGAGGAGAGAATGAGAACCAGAGTCAGGCGTCCAGTTCCCCACACAGGGTAGCATTCTCGTCACAGGGCATAACAAGTGTTTAAGCAGCATTATGTGGTAGGCTGGTTCACCCAGAGAGCTCAAGCAGTCATACAAAACTGAATAAACAGAATATTATAAATAGCTGTTTTTTTTTTTTTTAAACTTATCTAATTATAATGTACATACATGCCAGTAAATATATGTATGTGTCATCCATCCCGCTTATCCCGGGCATACACTCACACACTCATACCTATGGGCAATTTAGTCTGTATTTCGCCTTTGGACTGTGGGAGGAAACCGGAGTACCCGGAGAAAACCCACGTGGACACGCGGAGAACATGCAAACTCATCTGTCTCCATAAACATATCTCAGTCTGACCACCAGGGGGCTCCACCTCCTCAGCGCCGTACCTGGCAGGAAGGTGATGACGGAGGCGTCGGTGTTGGGCCGCTCCTCGAAGTCGTCGGCGACCTGGGCGGAGCCCTGGCGGGTGTAGCAGCGCACCGTGGACCGGTAGCTGACGTCGCCGCTGCGGAACACCGCGACCGAGACCCGGCCCTCGTGCTCCTTCGCCACGTACACCGCCTCCCGGAACTGGACCTTCGGCACTGACCGCGCAAGCCAATCAATTTAATCAACCAATCAACCAACAATTCCACAGATCCATCAATCAACCAACAATTCAACAGATCCATCAATCAACCTACAACTCAACAGATCTATCAAACAGCCAAAACATTAATGAAACAGATTGATTCAATTGATTGACTATCAATCAACCAATTGAACAATGATTAAATCAAACAACCAACAACTCAACAGATTCATCAAACAGCCAAACAAGTAATCAATCAGTCAATCAACCAATCAACTGAACAATGATTACATCAATCAACCAACAAATCCATCGATCAATCAAACAGTCAAACAATTTATCAATTGAACAATACATAAATGATTCAACCACCAAGAGAAGGAAAGCACATGCTTGTCTGCACACTCCTAATTGGAGATAAAATTTTCCATTCCAAGTATTGAGAAGAGCACTGTATGTACATAAATAAAATGCATTATTGTTTATTCTTAATGAAGACAAGAACCGAGAATCAAGCACGATGCTATTTATGTCCGTAGGTTAAACTAAGAGGTGATTTATGCCAACAGCTACACAAGCTGTGCTGGCTGAGAAGAAAATCAATTACAGTTGAAGAATGTGCCTGTATATAGACCTCCGTCTCTCTCAGCGAATGTGTTTGTGATTAGATCTCTCTCTCCATCTCAGCTGAATGTATCGGCTCTGAGATCTCTCTGTCCCTCTCTCCCCGTTTCAGACCAAAGCAATCAAACTCACAGTCGGAGACGGAGTCGTTGATGTAGACGGTGGCCCTGCCCGGCTCTCCCAGGACGCCGTTGACGGGCATGCGGAGGACCAGCTCGAACCTCTCGGTCCCCTCCAGCACGGGCTGGCCCAGGTCGTCCAGGATGGTCACGCGGAAGGTCTGCATGTTCACCCCGGGGGCGAAGTCCAGGTTTCGGCTGATCCCCACGTAGTCCAGGCCGGCTACGATCGAACGACAAACGGCAAAAGACTTCAAAACCAAAAACCACGGCAAACCTCGGCTGTTTTCCGAGGGCTTTGCAGAGGTCGTGCTTACCCAGCGAAGTCTGTTAGAGTACCTCACGCTTTATGACCAAAGACCAATGAGCAGTACTCAAGGTAGGATCGGAAAAAACTTCTTTGGAGAATTACTTGGCTCACCTAGACGGCGCTGAATTCTCGGGAGTTTGTAAAGGGGATTACGGGTTCAATGTGCTGCCCTTTCCAGTACCTTTGATGCCACAAAGAGTTTACCGTCCGGTTTTCAAACGGCCCTGGGAGTTTGATAGCATATACCCAGCATCCTCCTTCACTTTTTACACCTCGCTCTCACAGCTCAGCGAATCACGACAGGCCTGGTGGAGCTAAGATAACCAACAAGGGAGAGTAAAGAGGCATAAAAAAGCAAGAGGGGGATCAGCACCTCTGAAGGCTGGTGATATGTGGAATAGTGTGTGCGTGTGTGTGTGTGTGTTGTTGGTGGTTTTAAGGAGACAGACCTTTCACATATGTAAAGGGTGTATGTGACTGTTAAGCTGTACATTCCACAGAATCAGCTCATTTAAAATAACTCGACCACCCTTTCCCTCCCCCTTATCCCCAACTCTGCCCCCCACCACACACCCTCCAGCAGTTCACCTCATAATTACCCACCCCCCCCCCCCCCCCCCATAACCCCCACCCCCATCCCAATGGGGCCAGGCAGGCCTCCGCAGTGTTTGCATTCCTTAATTCTAGCCGCCATCTTCCTAACCCCAAACGCCCTCCAGCCTGCGGCGCCTCAGAACTCTCAGAATTCCGGAGCTTTCCGCCCTTTCTGTGTGAATGAAACAGTCTTCACACACAAGGCCCCGTGTGACCCTTCTCTACACGCACACTCACTGCCTCACCCGGAAGCTTGTGAAGTGTGTGAGGACTTCACCACGCTCGTTTTTACGCACGGGGGTCCCTTCACACCACACGAACGCGTGTGCTGACATTCTGAATGAAGACGCTAAGATCTTTATTCACTTGTAGAGATAAGATCCTCAATACCACCTGACAGCGCCTGACAGCAGCCACTTATCATAACAAATAGAAGCTGTCAGCTTCAATACAGCGTCCGTGAGAAAGACAAGAAGAGGAAAGATGACTGAATATTCTTTCGCTCCACAAACCCTGATATTTATATGTGTGGGGCCATTTCTTACTTGTGAAATAATCTGTTTAAAGCTGTCCATTTTGAATTTGGCAAATATGTCTGTATTCACTACAACGCTCTATTAAACTGTGTGTAACTACATGAACAGCAGTCTGTTAACTGTGGAACTTTTCTTATGCAGGGTCACATGACCTGTACTTGTGGTGCAGTTGGGTCACACAGAACCCAGACTACTTTAGAGCAAAGATCTCAGTTCCTCAGGACATTCAACACCTGCAGTATTGGCTGTTTTCACTGTGTTTCACTTTAGCCAATCAGAGGCCTAAATTAAGCAGTTAAAGAGTTTACACACCTGTTTACCGGGGCCTAAGTTAACTGGTGATAGAAGGGAAAAACCAAAAAACCCGCAGAAGCTTTGGCGGGTCAGGACAGCAGTTTGACGCACCCCTGTCGCCGGGACACACGGACAGGGACCCGGTGCGTCCGGGGCGGGGCTCACCTTCGGCGGAAACGGGGTCGGTTTTGCGGGAGCGCACGGTGACGGCGGCCGTTTTGGAGAGGTCCGTCCCGGTCCTCCACACGCGCACCTCCACGAAGCTGTCGCTCTCGTCCACGCGGTACTCCATCTCCCCGAAGTAGAAGACGGGCGCTGAAAAAAAATCACACGGGTCGTTACGGAGCGCACCTTCCTCGTTAAAACGTCTTCCTCGTTCTCTCAGCAGCAATGGGGGGGGGCCCTAATCAGGACTACCTGTGAAAACCCGGAGAAAAAATTCTCGACAAGTCTCAAAGTTTTAAAATAGAACAAGCATCCTTCCCAAAACAGGTGGCAGTGAACGCTTGGCATGCGCTGTACTTGCGATGCTCAGATGATCGAAACAAGTGTCTGGCTCGTACGAGAGGAAACGTGTAACCGGGTTTGTTTTCCTTTAAATTGTAACGATAGTGTGGCCCTCCACAGCTCCACAGTTGACACGTGAAGTCAAGACTGATCGTTAGGAGTGTTTGCCCCGCTTGTTCTAATGAGTTCCCCAGTGCTGAACTGCAGCTGTCAATCAGAAGTGCCTGTGAACACTACACAGCACTGTCAGTGTTAAATTTACTATGAAAAAGTCTGTGTGTGTCTAGAGGTGACAGAATGCACTGTCAGAATTAAAATCCACCAGTTTATTTTTCATTTTACCCAGAGTACACTGCTGTGCAAATAAAATGCACAAAAGGTTTCAAAGGGCTAACAGACAGACAAGCGCACTTCACAAGCAGCTGGAAGTAAACACAGTTTGTGTGTGTGTGCGTGCTATATTTGTCCTGCTTTCACTGTTGTTCAGATCATCTAAACAAATACCAGGTTCACATAAGTGGAGTTACATAACCTTGTTGACTTAAAGAATAAAAATAATAAAGTTGCGATGGCTCGGTGAAGCAGCTCCCCGATGGGACCGGCGCGTGTGGTTCTCTCCAGACGCCGCCGTCACACTCGCTCTGCCTTCCACCCGCGGTTCCAACTCCCGGAGTACCCAGCGTCTCGTCAGGCGGATCGCAGGCACCGCGATCTCGGGGGGACGGCGAAGTGCCGACAGTGTACCGCCATGCAGCGACAGCCGGAACACACCGGAGCACACCGGAACGTGCCAACAGCTGTCTTATTTCTGAGGGTGGCCAGAACACAGCTGTCTTATTGTTCTGAGGGTGGCCTGCTTATTGTTCTAAGGGTGGTATAGCTGTCTTATTGCTTTCCATCCGGCGACGGCCATGCCGCACGCTCACCGTCTAGATGTCTGGGTCTGAGACTGAGACGAAATATCCGAATAGCAGGTGGTACCGACAGAGGCGTAAATCACTCATACCTGCTCTCCTTCAACTTGGGGAAGGACAGATCGCTAATTACTATTTATTATCATTCAATAGTGACAGTACATCGATCATTCACCAGAGCGCTTAAACACTTTAACTGTTTTAATGCTGGTGAAATTTTTTTTAAAAATTCCTGAACATTCTCAACAAAAATTACTAACCCAAAATGCGCCATCCTTCAATGAAATAATCATTTTGTTGTGAGTATCAGTGAAAATTATTATTATTCTAATTATTTTTATTATGTGCTATAGTACACACACACACACTCTGCCAGTGGCCCACTGTGACACAGAGAGAGCTCTCACACACCTTGCAGCATTATTCAGGCCGAGCTCACAGCTACCCGCCCCAGGTGTGTGTAACAGCGTAGCGCTGAGGGAAGAGGCTGAAGCCGTTCACTCCGCCGACGGGCGACTCAGACAAAGACCCCGTGGCGGCGTCTCGCTTACACATTTCCCGCTATCGTGCGCGGACTGGATGAGCCGTTCTGAACCGTTAGCCCTTCCGTTGCATTCGCCGCATTCATGCCGAAGCCAGGAAACCGATAATTTCGCTGTATAACTTACAAAAGATTTCTTGCGAATGGCGCAATTGCGCGAAAAAAAGGGAATTGGGAACAGTTAGGAACTATTTTCAGCGCGGAAATCGTCGGAGGGCTGTTACCGCCGGAGCCGTAAACATTTTTTAGATCGCCGTACACAATTCTCTTCTCTCTCTTTCTTTTTCATTTACTTTCGATGACCTCGAGCTCCCCAATTTCGAAGATGTGAGATTAAGACTGGGATCAAAGCCTCTGAACAAAAATAAAAAAAAGTTTACTGAGGAAACACGAGAACTTTTTGTTTTTTTATATTTTTTATATTTGTGGGGAAAATAATGAGAAGAATGAGACTACTGTCTCACTGATGATCAAAGGTGCATATAATCAAGCTTTATATGCACTACAGGAGCCTGTGTCGCAAAGAACTGAGTTAGCTGGATAACTTCACGGAGTAAAACCCTCTCTTTACTTCAGTCATGTTCCAGATTTGGGAGGGTTCCGGGTGCAGTTATCTAGCTAACTCAGTAATCCTGCTTCCTGAAATAGCCCCCAGATTTACTGAGTTCACCCTAAATTCCCAACAGGAAATTTTCTCATCTCGGACGCATTCCCCATGGCGTTTTGATCATCGCAGGAAGTCCGCATTCATCAGAAATAAAAACGGGAAGCTTTTCCCCAGAGCTCACGTTTAACACCCTTTTAAGGGGTTGGCACTTATTCTTTACATTTAAGGCGTTTAGCAGACCCTTTCATCCAGATCCATCTACACAGCTGGAGAGGCAGTTCAGGTTAAGTGCTGTGCTTACAAGCGCAAGGGCAGTACCCCCCAGCTGGGAATCAAACCCACAACCTTTGGCGCCGCAGGGCCAGATCCATGAACAATATGCTCCACTGTCAGCCCACTAGGAGAGTTATTTCCTAGTTTTCTCACGCTGAGTCAATTGTGGGTTTTTTTTTTTTTTCATTTTTTGGAAATTGTCCATTGTGAAGCACCGTGCGGCATCCTGTTCATAATCTGCATAATAACAAAAGTAAAGACGGACCAATCGCAGTTCTCAGACACATCATTGCATACTGGATGCCGCTGAAGGTACCTGTCAGTGAGCAGTGAGCTAAAGAATCTGCCCCCCCCCCCCCCCCCCCCCCACCCCCACCAGAAATCATGCACAGCGCTCGGGTTCAGCTCAGGTGACCCCCAAATGTCCACGGCGAGCCCTTGGAGAGGAGCGCCTATCCCGCGATCAGATAAGGCTCGCTTGAAGAGCAGACGAAAAGCAGGCTTCAAAATGCCCCCGGCCCGTTAGCTAAGAGATGAACCCCCCCCCCCCCCCCCCCAAACCCTGTCGCCATGGAGGCAGCCAGCACAGGTACCACTTCACACCGGCTTATTTAAACAAACCCCCGTACCCTGTGACCTATCTCTAGCCCCTCCCACCATCCACCGGTGTGACCCCCGTACCCTCGTTTCAGGAAACACTGTTTAGAGTTCATGAGCGTGTCTGGTCTGAGGTTTACCCCCCGGTTCCCTGTCTATCGCCCCCCTGTATCCTGGAGACAGCCTGTCAGGAAGAGTTGATGACAGGAGCCCCCCCCCCCCGGCTGGAACTTGTTTTGGCTTGTGCCCGGTGGTCCGCGGGTCAGCTCCGTCATTTTGACAGCTTCGCAAAAAAACATCCGAGGAGCAGCCCTTAAGCACAAAAGCTTCGCAAACACACAGCCCTGCCTTCACATCTGATGAGCGTTTATATAAATGTGATATTATTTCTTACAAAACCCCCTTCCTACCATCAATATTAATAAAAATCATTTAACGGATTTGGCCCACAGATCACACTCAGTTTTCTTAGTATCTCCCTAGTCAGGATCGTAACCTTACGGTGCTGCATGAACCTGACCTGCTGACACTCTGATACGAGAGAAATCCAGCAAGTTCCTGGCGGCGCGTCATCAAATCCACTTACCGACCGGTCAGGGCTGGCTAAAACCCAGCAAAAAACCAGCTCACGCAAATCAGGTTGCAGATTATCGGGGCAAACCGATTTCAGAAAGCGTAACTTCCCAGTCCAGTGACTCTGGAGAAAGAGCGTCTGGGGTTGAGGCTATTTTTTATTTTTTTTTTAGCATCTGAATTGCTATTCGGAAAGGCGGCGGAGGTCAGGCGGGCCACGTTAGCCAAACAGCCCTCTCCCCTCACCGCCCAACTCCAGATTAAAATCAATACGACGGCTCGGGAGCGCTCTGCGGTTCAGATCCTCTTCCTCCTCCTCGGCCCACGGCTCTTTCCGGAAAAACCTCACAAAACAAATAAGTCATAACCCCCCCCCCCCCCCCCCCCCCCCCACCAATGTCATTCACGGGACGGTAGAGCGAGTGAATCGTCCACAGGGACAGGGTACAACCCCTGGAGGGACGGAGCTCTCCGAAGAAAAAGCATCCTTTTATTGAGGTGAGTTTGACTGTGATAGGTTCCCTGTGATGAGTTCCAGTTCCCTGCGGTGTATCAAAGCTGTGCTAATGGAGAGACGTACAGACTGGCTCAAGGCAAGGTTGATGCCCATTCTTTTTTTTTTTTTTTTCTTTTTTGCCTCCGGAATAAGTAAATAAAACCGAAAGAGCAAAGCGAAACACATCCGCCAAGTTCCGCCGGCGATCCTCGCCGTTGGCAACCGTTGCCTGGCGGCGAGGCCCCGGGTAAACGAAACCGCCCGTTAATTACCTTCAAAGTCACGGCAAAGAGATGACAAAGACAAAAATAAAAGTTCAAGGATGAACTCCACCGCAAGACAAGAAGCTCTCTAACGCAATGAGCGTTTTGTAAGCAGTCGTGTAGGCCGGCGTACTGCTCGTGACTTCGCTCGCTGGTCAGCGGGTAAGCAGGAAGGGCCGCTGAGGACTCTGACGTTCCCTCAAACGGCCGAAATGTTCAGAGGGGGGCATTACATTTCATTTATTTGGCAGACGCTTTTATCCAAAGCGACGTACAAAAAGTGCATTTCATGGTCATAGACAACTGCCAAACACAGGTTCAGTAAGGTAGGATACTTATTTTGTACAGCTATTTCTAGCCAAGAACACAGTTTAGTCCACACAGTGAACACTATTCTGACCTAACCTCTGCAAAGCCAACTAGGCAGAAGAATAAGCTACAGTATTAGGACAAATACAAATTACCAAAAAGTGCTGGGATGGGGCAAAGTACCAAGTGTTATGAAAAGGGGGGGGGGGGTTTCATCATAGATGCATCATAGATGAACACAATGAAAATGTGTGACTTACAATTTCAGTTCACTCCTGGAATGTGGATAGAACTGTACATCTAATGTGTCTGTAGATACGCTCTTGTAATCACCATGCTCCTCTCCTAGTAGAACATTTTACTATAAATATCATGATTTACAAATTAACTAACAAAATGCGTTCACTTCTAGGAATTTCAAAATGAATTCTAAATGAAGAATTGGAATACAACAGGTACGAACGGAAGAACTGCACTTTGTCCTCAAAAGCCACCTCTGTCACAGACAACCCAATTACACGGCATCTGAGCTCAAATAAACTGCAACTGTCCTGTTTTAAAATGTATTCAAAACATTTTCACATCCAGCGTTTACCTCTGTTTGTATACTCCTCGACATGTTCACAACCCATTTAATTATCACTAGAGTTGACCTCTACACCCTCAAATCCATTATGCTACTTGCAGTAGTGCCATGTCCTGAAACTCCCTCTTGCGTGTACTCTGAAACTTCGATGTAATGTTGTAGGCTTGAATAACAACCTCAGTTGTGAAACGAGTAACTCGGTACTGTTGCTACCCTTTGCCAAACTTTATTGCAGTGCTTTGTGTGAGTAGCTCTGCATAAGAGCAGCTGCTAATTGGCTAAGTGCATGTTTGTAAAATGGCCCCCGCTCCTGCGCTGGACCGTGTCTCCACCTGTCACTCATCGCCGTTTCCGTGGACTGGAATTTCAGCAGGACAGTAATGACAGGGCAGGGGTGCTCCAAGTACACTTTACCCCCCTGCATTTTACACCCCCCCACCCCAGTTTCCTGGGCTGACCCTGCCCCCCACTCCCACCCCCAACACACACCGCCCCCCCCCCCCCCTCCCCTGAGGGCTTCCTTTCCAGAGGGCGTGATGTGAAAGACTGTGACTCCGCCCACTATCGTTTCCTCGGCGACACCTGCAGCGGTTAGCCCAGGGGGGGGGGGGGGGGTTGAGGGCTTTGTTCCAGCTGTGCAGTGTCCCTCTGTCCCAGACAAGGCTCCTGTTTTTTCACTCATTTAAGGATGCCTGCTCTTGCTATTAAAGCTAGCAATGCACAACCACTGTGTGTAATGTATGCGTACGAGTTTATATTTACACATGTATCTATGCGTGTTTTGTTTGCTGTCTGCTTGATCTGACATTTTTCCCCCTGATTTGCAAATAATTTTTCGTGTACTCATTTACACGCGACCCTCTCAGAAGCGAGCTGGCGCCTCTCAGGGGGTTTCATCCTGTTAAATAACATTTCTAATTGGAATAATAAACTGAGGGCTCAGTTAAAAGTGCACAGAGGTTTACAGGAAGGCCCAGACAGACCTGTTGACAGATGTGTGTCAGTGGATACGTGCAGAATATGTAAACACACACACACACACACACACGCACACGGGGGCTGACAGCACATGAAAAGGCTGAGGTATTCCCGTGGACAGCTGTCTGTGCGTGTTTATGGGGAAGGATGATGACAGACAGCGACTGTGGACAACTCTGCGAGCTCGGAGGAGGAGGAGGAGGAGGAGGAGGAAGGGGGTTTGTGCGTGTCTGCATACGTGTTTGTGTTTACGTGTTTATATGTACACACATACACACATCTGTGGGACACATGGGTACACTGTATGTATGTGCATGTGTGTACACTTGTGTGTTCATATGTATGTTTTTGTATGTTAATGAGTGTGCATGTGTCTGTGTACGTGTGTGTGTGTGTGTGCACGTGTGTCTGTGTGTGTGTGTGCGTATAAAGGCACAGCTGCGGATATCCCAGCCCTCCCTGCGGTGTCCCAGCAGGGGCCCCACACTGGCAGCGACAGCGGCCCCCCCCAGTGCATGAGGGGGTGGTGGGTCTATTTTACACCTCCTCCTGCTGTGTTTGGTACAGAGCGACACACACCTCCGTCACACACACCGGCCCAGCAAACGCAGAATCCCACTCTCTCACATTCCCACTCTCAAACGGTAATGAACACACGGTTCTGTCAGTTCACCGACTTAAAAAAAGCCTTTTGATAGCGCTCTCTGCCCGTCCCATGGCTCTCCAGCCACCGCATTAGACCCTCCGAGCGGGCGCGGCACGCCCCCGCGGAGCCCCCCGGGGGTTTCGACGGGGTGCGCGCGGGGACGCCCGCACACCTGACCCAGGGCGCATTTACACGGGGCCCTGCGCCGGCCTGACCGGGACCGTCCTCACAACCGGGCCGGGAGAACTGACGTCGCCACGGGCGTAAGTACCGCCGTCAGAGCCGCTGGCCTCGCTCTCAGGCGTCAGCCTCAGGTATAAACGTCTCCTTTTTCGAAAACCCGCGGCACCGGACGCCGGCGAATTCAAACGGGTGGAAGTCATCTCCGCGGGAGCGCGCTCCTGCAAACCCGACCGTGCGACTGGCAGCACCGAACCAGCTGCCGTGAAGCACCTTTTTTAATATCAAGGGGCGATTTCAGCAGGGCACAGAAAAAGCACCGTCCCGTCATCATCGACATCGACTGCCGCGCTCGGGAAGCTGGATGTTTTGAAAGCCGCCAGACGGCTCGTAACACGACCTCGTTACGCTCTGCTCGGTCCGCGCCGTCTTTAATTACATAAATTTTTTTTTTTAAAAACGCTTTTCCATCAAATTAATTTTCACCGTCAATTTTTTACGCGTCGTTTAGAGACACGGTCGTAACTCACGAGCCGGAACGAGCGCGACGGCCGCATCTCTTCAGCCGTAAATTAGCCGCTCCGCTCCGCCGCCGGGCGATTTCTGGCTCGCCGTGACCGACGGACCCGCCCCCCCCCCCCCCCCGGAACGGCGGGAGCCGCGGGATTCCGGCCGCGGAACGTGGCCGTCGCTAGCCGTCAGGTGAGCTCCGGCTGCGGCGGTGGACGCGGACGGTCTCCTGTGGCCCGTTTCTCATTTCGCCTCTCTCCCCGCTACGCAGTGATTTACGGCGAGCTTGTTTCCGCCGCTCCGCCAAACTCAAACGGGTCGCGTCTGAACTCTGTGATTCAATCGCACCGAACTCAGAAACGCTGCGTTTCCCATCCGAGCATGAGACAAAAAATTAAGTGGCCTTAATGGCTACAGGACCGTTCTTCATTTTTATGAGGCAGACAACCTTCTCTCAGAGTGCAATAATGCATTGAAGATACTCACGTAAAAATGCGCACACGCATACGCACACACACACAGACACACGCACATGAAAACACATACATCCTTGCACAAAATGCATGCAACGTGTGCATTCATCTACGCAGATATGCAGATGCATGTGCATGCACATGCGTACACACACACATACACAGTATAAATACAGCGCATACACGCACAAATGTACACACGCACAGCGCAACAGACAGTAAGCACTACCTGATATGAGTACATCATTGTCTGTGAATGCAGTTGGAGGCCATTCATTACAGGACTGTGGATTGCTGAAGTGCCACTCTTAGGGCCCGATCCTTCCAGAACAGATGGAGGGTTCTAATTATTCTCTCAACAACCCAAAAAGCTCTACCCAAGTGCATGTTTGCAGCCAGACACTCCTCAGCCACCTCAAATCATAATGGTTTACATTATATGACATTATCCATCTATACCCACTTATTCCTGGTCAGGGTTGAGGGGGGCTGCTGGAGCCTGGAGCTGGAGCCTGTCCCAGCATGCATTGGGCAAGAGGCAGGAATAAACCCTGGACAGTTTGCCAGTCCATCGCAGGGACACACACACCATTCATTCACACACACTTAAGGACAATTTACACTCTCCGATTCACCTAACGTGCATGTCTTTGGACTGTGGCACTCTGCTGTCTTTGGACTCCACACAGAAAGGCCCTGGCCGGGATTCAAACCAAGGACCATCTTGCTGAGGTGACAGTGCTACCCACTGCACCACCGTGAACTGCCAATCTGAATTGATAAAACCGTTGAGAATGGGCAGACCAAGCTGGGCCAGCTCTCCTGTTAAAAAATAGCTAATATCAAAAGACACGTGATTTACCATTTTTAAATTTGGGGGGAAAATAAGCCAAGTAATTCATATCTCTTTTGTGGCTTGGTTTTTAATAACCAACATTCACTAACTTCACCTCACAAATGAAGAGACTGAAGATACACTGTGTGCCGACAAAGTGCCAAAAATAAAATAGTAAATAACAACCAGAGACTTCACATAAATGGCATCCGTTTCTGTCTTTATGCGTCGTGCTTTCTAATCACCGTGATAATGAAGCTCAAATTAACCGAGCGGCTACGTCTGACAGATCTTTGCCTGGAAAAGCGCATCTTGCTAAAATCATCACCCCATATGATTTAACCAGGAATTAATACGCAGGATTTTTTATTCTCCGCGATGAAGGGTTCCAAGCGCAATTCCAGGAAGGAAATTGTCGGTGCGCTATTAAAAGCTGGTCGGCTCAGTGAACCCAGCCGTGGGCGGCAGGCAGCTGTTGCGGTTCCTGGTGGGGGAAACGCGGGGCTTCTGTGGGTCGGAGGTTAACACTCGCGCGCACTCTCAGGTTCCACACCGGACGAAGCGAGCCGCAATAAGTTATCGCCCCAAACAAGCAACGCCTTCTCCGCGCGCTGGGTCGTATAAATCAGCATTCCCGAGTAATGCGCTGAGCTGAGCTGACCTTAAGACGTACAGCTTTCGGCGCATAATCCTTTTCGTCCGTTTCACTGAATAACGGCAGAGTCGGCGGAAAAGGCAAACGCTTCCGAACGATAATATCGCAATTATAAATATCTTCTTACTGAAAAATAATATTAAATAATTTTTTTTTAAAAAGAACAGGCTCTTGGGTTTTTTAAACCCAGCTCTTTACCTTTAATAAGTTGGGCTTTTAACTTCCTTTTCACTGATGAATGGATTGTGGAGCTAAAGCATGCGCGCTCAGCACATAAATATCAAACGATAATATCGCAATACAGCACGCTGCATATCCGGCCTGGGTCCTGATCCTTTTTAATCTCCGAGGCATTTAACTTGAAAGGCAAACACTGACCTGAGGTGACCTGGTTCAGGGTTTAAACGTGTTGACATTATCCAGGCAGCTTCAGGAGAGCAGAACACTGGTGATATTTTACCCTTTGCATTAGCATATTTTTATTACTATTTTTTTTTTCTTTTTGCATCAGGTGCATAAATAAGCATTGTGGGATACGACAAACTTGCTCCAAAAAAAAAAAAATTAAAGGTGCTCTCTCCAATTTATACTACATTTGGTTCTGTGTTCTCTGTGTTTGAGCAACCTTTGGGACTATTCGAGCGGTCTCTAGATCGCACAAAAGATCGATCAGTCACAACACTCCCACGTTGAAATAAGGCTCTAAGCGACGGAGCACAAATGTTTACATGCAGGAATAGTGTAGTCCCCTGACCGCTCTAACACATTTCTCTACACGGGGGTGCTTTTCTGCAGGAGACTCAAAATACACAGTGCCGCAGTAACGGTTCCATTTAAAAAAATAAATGAATGCTTCTCTCCCATGTTTAGCAGGTCTTGTGGCACACACCTCCTGGAAGGTGCTAATTGGACTGCAGCACCATTGAAATGAAGTTCCAGTGGTTGTTCCCTAGCCATGTTAAACGCATCATCTGTAAGTCATTTCGGTTTAAAAGCACAGTAATTGTAACTTTCTAGCTAATTGTAACTCTCTTCCGACATTCACTTAAAAGTCCCCGCTGCCAGTCATTCATTAAAGGACATCCACAACAGGACCCGGTTCAAAATGCACGGCAGCCAATTCATATGTAAAGGTTAATGGAACAAAAAAAAAAAAAGCATTCGCATTACAATCTGGGCCGTTCTAATTATCTTCATTCTGCAGGCAAAAACGGCATGCGGTCTATTTGTGTGAGATGCTTTAATTGCACCGATTCAGTGATAAGACCAGTACTTCTTTTTCGGCTTTGTCCTTTTAGTCTCTGCGCACAGAAGTGTTGCTGGAGATGAGAGGAGAGATAGAGGGACACACCCTGGAGAGGACTAGTGAATGGTGGAGGGGGGGGGGGGGGGGATTGATGGGTAGCCATGAAAGCCTCTCCATGGAAGGAGGAGAGCAGAGAAAAGAAGGCACATTACCCACGTGCCCACTCATGTCGTAATAGTGGCTCATCCCAGATTCCAGTGAGCAACACTGCTAATCATCGAGCTCCACTGCTAATGATGATCTCCACTGCTAATCACTGAGCGCTAGGCTAACCAGTTAGCAACACTGCTAATCATTGAGCAACACTGCTAATCACTGAGCGCTATGGCTAACCAGTTAGCAACACTGCTAATCAGAGAACAACTACCAATCAGTGAGCGCTACTGCGAATTAGAGCACACTACTGCTAATAAGTGAAAACCATGGCTAATCAGTGAGCAGAGAACACGACTGCCAGTCTCCATCTTGCTCTGTGTACAACAGCTCAGCTGCTAATTTTTCCTTCCCTGCTTGAAGTGGCATTATCGTCCATCCCTGCCCCAGCTTCCAGCAAACAGCGAGAGCTGCTCATCACGAGCGCCTAATCAACTTCCCGCCCATACCGAACCCCCCCCCGCACCTTTTTCCCGCCAAAACCACCCCCCAGCCCCCCTCAGCGAGACAGATCTGTTTGTTCTTCCACTCTATTTATCCGCAGTCAATAAAGAAAGAATAAAACATGGCAGAAATATTTCATTTCCCTCTTAAAGGCAGAGCTAAGCAAATAAAGAGCTTTGAGGAAATGGAGTTCCTTTCCCCCCGCCACCTCCGTCTTTTTGCTTTTTGAAAGCCGAGCAGACAGAAGAGGCTCGGTCGTTTCTGCAGGAGACTCGAAGCCACATTCGGTTGCTGATGGCACTAAAAACACGCATCTGAAGCTCTGGCAGTGTCCCTTTGACACACTCCGCAGATTTGCAGGGACACGCAGACGCACGCAACCCTCCTCAGTTTCGAACTCGGTGTGCATTTAGTATTTTAGATTTCTGGAAGGTTAATTTTAACGTGCACTGAGAACTAATCACGCCCGTGTGCTTGTGCACGGGTGGCCCGTCCCGCTAAGACACTGTTCGGGAGGAGGAAGAAGGAAGGACTAATATTTTTTTTAAATGTAAGTAAAATTTTTGATTTTAAAAAAAAAAAAAAAAAAAAAAAAGCAGCATCTGTGATTCAGTGGAGACCACGAGCTTGTCCACGCTCTCCCAACCTGACAGAGGAGGGGCAGCGACTGACATGCATGAAACGGGACGGCAAAAACAGGGGGGGAGGGGGGGGGGTGGCGAGGAATAAAGGGAAGCCTCTCCTTACCGTCGTCCAGGTCGGGGAGGATGGTGACGCGGGCGGAGGGGAACTCGCCGCCCAGCCGCCCCCCCACGGGCAGGCTGAGGGTGACGTTGAAGCTCTCCTCCGGCTCGTACAGCGAGTCGTCGATGACGACCACGCGGCAGGCCTTCTCCTCCTCGCCCTTGTCGAAGCGCAGGACGCTGCCGTGCTCCTCGGGCCGAGAGATGTAGTCCGAGTAGGACAGGACCGTGCTGGGGACGGTGCCCGTGGCCGAACCTGGGGGGGGCAAAGGGGGGTGCGGTTAGGGGCAGTCGGGCGCTGGGGGCCACTAGGGGCCAGCACCGCCATCATCTTACCCCTGGGGTCTCAAACTCCCATCCTGGAGGGCCACAGTCTCTGCTTGGATTTTGTGATTTCTTTTCAATCCACGGCCAGTTTAGGCTTTGTAAACTCTTTAGCCAATCAATGACTTAAAGTGCTTAAGAGCGGGGCCACATCAAAAACCAGCAGACACAGCGGCCCTCCAAGATTTTAGTTTGAGATCCCTGTCTTACAGATTTTGTTGCTCAATTTATCAACTTTTTTTCACCAAAGATCAACAACAGGAACAAAATCGCTTTTCTGTTTTTTTTTTTTTTTTTTTACTGAAGTAATTACCAAAAGGGCTACTTCGCCTCTTATTCCAATCCACTAAGAGAAATTATATATGTCTTCATCCATCAGCAGGTGTTTACCCATAATGCCTCAGACAGACTTCTGACAGTCCTTAAGAATTCACGTGAAGTCCTCTTAGGGCCTAAGGGTTGGGGGTTGCCGTGGTTACCTTGCTGGGTGTAGCAGATGACCATGAGCTCCTGGCTGACGTCCCCGCTCCTGCGGACGGGGATCAGCAGCTCGCCGACGTCCTCCTCGACGGCGAAGGCCGACTGGGGGATGAAGACTGTGGACTCTGTCACGAAACAAAACGAAACATCAGGACTCATTAATTAGACTAAAATGAACTAAAAACATAAGGGTTTACACACTGTAGCTAATGGAAAAAATGCCCCCATTTAATAATCAATACATGATTATTTTGATGTTTAAACCCAGTTGGGTCTTCTTCAGAACCCATATGGAGGGTGTTTTGATCATTAAATGGAAGCATTATTCATTAGCTACAATGAAAATACCACCACAAGCCCCCATTGCAGCAGGACTTGCCTCCATAATGTACTCGAACGAAACAAAGCCGACTCAAAAACCTTCTCCTAACACACGAAGAAGCAGTTACAGCAGGACTGGTCTCTCCAGCGTACGCTGAAACAGCATAAACTGTTTTTTAAACCTGCTCCCATCGTATCAAAAACGGCTGTAGCAGCACAATGCGTTTCCACCGTGTGCTGAAACAACACAAACCTATGTGACCCGGCTAACGCTAGCTGGCTTCATAAGGCATAGCAGTTCAGCCAACCGCTCACTCCCTTGCTGTGCGCGTGTGAGTGTGTGTGCGCGTGTGTGTGTGAGAGAGTGATAACTTTAGCCCTAACTATAGCTACATCAAATTTAGCGGGGGGAAAAAAAACCCTGTTACAGCACAATGCAGTTCCTCTGTGTGATATACTGTACTCCTCAGAACCACATGTTATGACCCCCCCCACCCCCCCTCCACCCCAAACTAACTCCTGACCTAATTTGGAGGGTGCTTCATCTTCCAGTAACTCAGAAACCTCCGGGGGTCAAGTTTGAAGTGAATGGCAGCGCGGATATATTATTTATTTTATTTTCGGACTCTCTCCAATCTGTGATCGAGCGATTGAGCTCTCGGTAGGCCGGCCAGGGACTTTGCCGAACTCCGCCAGGGCACAGCCGATGTTTTTTTTTTTTTTTTTGTTTTAATCGGCAGCGAGGGGAGCAGAGAAGGGCACGCTTCGCGACGGCCGCCCAGGGACCAATAAAAATAACACTCCCCCTCTTTTTCTCTCCTCTTCTTCCTCTCTCACTCGCCTCTCTCTCTCTCTCTCTCTCTCTCTACATGTGGACTTATTTGATGATCATTCACCAGCCAACACTCCACTCACGTCTAAACACGCCCAGTGATCGATACCATGGGGGGGTGGGGGGGCAGGGGGGGTCAGTGTGCTGTCCCCCCAGGTCGAGACGAGGCCTGGCAGGCATTCCTGCTGAATCTACAGGCCTCCAGAGCCCTCCGCTGACGCTCGTTAGCCTCGGAGCTACATCTGTGAAAACAGCGGGGAATTCCGCGGGGCTCTCGGCGTTGGTAAACCGCGATGTGTTCTTCACATACCGCGGTGCAGAACACCCCCGTGCCTGCGCTAATCTCCCCCCCCCCCCCCCCCCCCCCCTCCGGATTTAAGGGCCTCAGCGCTACGCCGCAGAATACAACAGGGCGCTCCAAAATGGCCGCTCTCACCTCTGACCTGACACAAGCCAGACAAACGAGGTGACATCATCCGCGATGATGTCATAACCGAGCGTGCTCGACGTCTATTCGCCTGTAGTGCCCGAACCGGCCCGCTGGAGAATTTTGGACTGAAGGAATTTTGCACCTGTAGGGCCCCGCAGAGAGACACGGTGCCTCTGCTGCTTTCCCAGAAATCTCTGCTCTGTGACAAAGGAGCCGCCTTTATAAAAAGACAAGTGCAACTGGCGGTGGTTACACCAGCTTCGCACACACCTGCATATTCTCCCTCATGCCTCATGCAAGACTCAGGCCAGGATCACGGGTGAGCTTACTGGGACTCCAGAAAACACAAATCAAGGTGAAATTTCTAGTTAAAATGTTTAATTTAATCGATCCGAAACCTTGAGAAATGCCAGCATTAGAGGAATTCAGAGTTAGGCATATTGTCCCCGAATTGTAAAGAAGACACATTTTTCCTTGATGGAAATTTTTCACAAAACGGTGTGTCTGTTTTTCCACAGTGAAAAGAGGGAAACTTTGTTTTATTGCAGCACATTTCTCTGAAACCTGCTTTTTTCGGTTTTGGGAAGTGCTCTGTACGTAATTCGGAATTATCTCCAAAAGCAGGAATTAAAATAATGTTGCCCCCCCCCCCCCCCCCCCCTTCACTCCCCTCTCAACTTAATGTACCATACCAACAAAAAAAAAAATAATAGCAATGCTAAACTAATAGCTGCAAAACAAAACCATGATGGTTCAAGGCTGTTTATTTCATGCATAAAGCCCTTTAAAAAAAACAAAAAACAAACTGAAACTGCAAACTTCAAAAGCAAAGACTGCGACACAGTGAATAGTCTTCAAAGGCGACTTGTCATCCTTCGAAGCTATTAGAAAGATGAAGGCTATTCCCAAGCACATTAGCCAGACCACGGGGACAGCCTCTTCAGCAAAAACAAGCACTCATTACATTGGAGGCCTTTGGAAGATGCTCTTGTCCAGAGCAACTTGCACAACCTTTGCATTTTCACATTGCGTATCCATTTATACAGCTGGATATATACTGAAGCAATTCGGGTTAAGTACCTTGCTGAAGGGCATGGCAGCAGAGTCCTAATGTGGATTGGAACCTGCAACCTTTAAGCTAGAGGGCCAGTTCCTTACCCATTATACGACACAGACACTGCCTTTAATAGCCTTTACCCCTTTAAGGAGTGGGATCACAAATACGTGATTAGAACGTTCTTAACTGGACATTCCAATGCTGATGTCACAGTCACTGCTGGTAACTGAAATCAATGGCGTTCTAGAACACCGACTTAAGATCTTTGGGGGGAAAAAATCATTCGGGGGAAAAAAAACCTACTCTTGAAAGGGTTAATTATTTGAAGTACAAAACCGGACCTACTGAATTTTACAATAAAAAGCACCAAAGCTTTTACCAAAAAAAAGTAATGGTCTACAGCATTAGAAGAAAAAAACATTACATCTTTAGTCATAAATGCCCTAATGGGTATTGTAGTGCCTAATGGGTGTAATGTCTGTTCGAGCGAAATGGAGATGAGCCTGAAGTGTGACTCTGAAGTGAATTCGAGAAAGAGGCTGAAACAAATCTGGGCAGCCGGGAGACTGGGAGCTACAATGAAAGTGTACTCTCAGAAGCAAGGCCATTTTATACTTTAAGAAATTATTCATGAAGGACTGAAAAGTTTGATTACTGGCCTTTACTTTTCTAAAGCTTCTTTCTCGCCTCAGCGCGCAAAGAGCATTTATTAATCGCTGAATGAGGAGAGCACACACCGAATATCCCACACAGTGCCGTAAAAAGTATTTGCCCCCTTCCCGATGTTCTCTAAAAACGGCTGTGTAAATGACTTGTACGTAAAAACTGCATTTGAGGTTTGCAGGGAACAGAAAGAGAGACAGAGAAATTGTGAGGGAGAGGAAGATTGAGAGACAGACAGAGAAAATGACAGACAGAGATTGGGAGAGAGAGAGAGACAGAGAGATTGAGAGAGACAGTGAAAGAGAAAGAGGGAGAGGAGGAGAGAAATTGGGAGAGAAAAAGACAGAGAGAGAGACAGAGAGGGAGAGAGACTGGGAGAGAAAGAGATGGAGATAGAGAGCCAGAGAGAGAGATAGCGAGAGAGACAGAGCCAGAGAGAGACAGAGAGAGTGAGACAGCCAGAGAGAGAGACAGAGAGAGAGAGAGACAGTGAGAGAGACAGAGAGTGAGAGAGACAGAGACAGAGAGAGAGAGAGAGAGAGAGAGAGAGAGAGACAGAGCCAGAGAGAGAGACAGTGAGACAGCCAGAGAGAGAGAGAGAGAGAGAGAGAGACAGAGCCAGAGAGAGAGACAGTGAGACAGCCAGAGAGAGAGAGAGAGAGAGAGAGACAGAGCCAGAGAGAGAGACAGAGAGACAGAGAGAGAGAGAGAGAGAGAGAGAGAGAGGGAGCGGCCCTCACCGTCAGCCGGGTCCAGGATCTCCACGGTGGCGGCGGGGGGGAAGTCGAGCGCGGCCATGACGGGCTCGCTCAGGACGATCTGGAAGGTCTGGGAGCGCTCGAACTCGCCGTCCGCCAGGATGCGCACGCGCCAGGACGCCGCGGTCTGGCCCGGGTTGAACTGGACCTGCCGCTGGGACTTCCCCCGGAAGTCCTTCCCTTCCTCCGCCGAGCCGTCCCGCGTGCCTATGCCTTTCGGGGGGGGGGGAGGGCAAGGGGGTCAGGGTGGAGGCAAAAGTATTTGGACAGAGATGCAATTTAGGTTTGTTGTTCGCTGTTGTTGTGGCTCTGTACTCCAGCACATTAGAATTTAAAATAAAACGATGAATACTGAATGAGGTAAAAGTGCAGACCGTCAGCTTTGATTTTAGGGTATTTGCGGACATTAGCCGATGGTCCATGTAGGGATTACAGTCCCGCTGCCCCAATACATTTTTGGGTTGATTGGTTGACTGTAGGTTCAACCAGCATCGGCTTGCGGTTTTGCATTCTGACTGATGTCCTGATGCCCACACATGATACCTGATAGCCCCCCACAGTTCTTCTGATAATAACACACTTGCATTTAATCAGGATGAAACTGAACCCAAAAAAAAAAAAGCAGACCCTCCTCACTCTCAAAACCCTCAGACATCCGACAGCTGAGCTCTCAGGCTCTGGACATAAACAGAGACAGACAAATATTTTTTAAAATGTCTTATTTTTCTTTTTTCTTTTTTCCGTATTTCTTTATTTTTTGCGTCCATGGGACTGACAGTGTGGTGATTAGCAGACCAGGTGAGATGAGAAACTTCGTATGCAGGTAGAACAATGCACTCTCTCTCTCTCTCTCTCTCTCTCTCTCTCAATCACACACTCTGTCTCTCTGTGAAACTCGTGAGAATATAATAATGAAACGAAGTGTATATTTGAGGTAAAATAAAATGTGGATCTTCAAAGTGAAGCCGTATAAGTGAAGCATACAAAATGAAAAAGGAAAGCAGAACGGAGTGGCGATTGGGTTTCTGCATCTCCCTCTCACAGCTGGGTGCGGGATGCTCTGTTTCTGTAACGGGGCCCAGCTCGGAAACGGAGGGGGGAGGAGAGGAGAGGAGAGACGGTGGAGGTGTGTGTGGGGGGGGGGGGGGGGGGGGGGGGGGGTGATGAGCGGGGGCCTGTGATCACAGCAGGGGGGGGGAAACATCCCGCGTCCACACCGCAGACCCGTTCGGACCGGGGGACCCGGCTATCGTTTCATCTCCGGATCTCAGGCGGGGATGAGAGAGAGAGAGAGAGAGAGAGAGAGAGTGGAGGGGGGAAAGGGAGGACGGAACAGACAGGGGGGGGGGGAAGAACGAAAGAAAGAGAGAGCGAGGTAGAGATGAGAGGAAGTGGCCAAGCTGTGTGGTGCTGCAGGGTCCAGCTCTTCTCTTTCCTTGGGCTGTATATTTTTTCATTCATCCCTTTCTCCTCTCATCCCTTTCTCCAGGCCAATGTTGCCGGAGCCCAGAAATAATGAGATTTTTCAGCCGGCCGTATGTACACCTATAACACCCACCCTAATTTATCTTCCACCAAGGCCAGGTACTCTACGTGATCCCCCCCACCCATTTCCCAAAAAAAAAAAAAAAAAAAAAAACACTTTGTTCAATATGTTGTTGAAGGGAAGTAGGCATTCCCCCAGGGGAAATCTTATCTTGACTTCTGCAGGAGAAAATGGAAAAAGGTGGAACTTTGCAAAGAAAAGAACAAAAAAATAGCCCCCCCCCCAACCCTCCACTCAGTTTTAAACATTTTTGGGGGGTTCTGGGTCCAAATGGTGGATGTAGCAGTGGTGGCACTAACGAGCTGGCGAATTGTAGCCTGGCCCAATGCATGCTGGGAAAGGTAAGTTACCCTCCACATTCACCTCATTAATAGGGGGCACCAGCACCACGTTGTCACGGGCAACACGCTCAACAAACCTAACAGCCGTGGGGGGGGACAAAAATGGGGGACCGGGTTTGCAGAAACGCAAAATAAAACCGTCTGAGGTGAAGGACAGGACTCTCAGGCCTGCTGCCGGTTTGATGCGTTGTGTGCGTGTGCGAGTGTAATTGTGTGTCTGTGTGGTTGGTGTGTGATTGGTGTGTGTGTGTGTGTGCGTGAGGTGTGTGTTTGTGTGTGCGCGTGCGTGCGTGTGTGTGTGTGTGTGTGTGTGTGTGCGTGTGAGTGCGTATCCACACATTAGCAGCCGGCGGTCGTTCACTCACTAACGAAGGAGGTCTCTCCCAGGTAACCCCGGCGTTTCAGCACCACCTCCAGAAACTTGGCCTCTTCGTCCACCACGTAGTACTCCCTCTCCAGGGACACCCAGGCCCAGTTCAGCCGGAACGCCTGCTTCTTCAGCTTGTTGCCCCCTGAACAACGCCACCAGCACACAAACACAGCAGTTAGCCATTAGCGCCCACCAGTTCTGACACCTAAACGGAGTTTGCGGCAAACCTTTCAAAACCCCTGGCGGGACAGTGTTTTTAAACAAACCCCAGGAATGATCGTGACAAGTCACGTTTTTATTTTATTTTTTAACACCTCTGCAGTCGTCTTTAAACGCGCGTCGGAAAATAAAGAGCACCGAGCAGCAAGCCTCTCGCTCGCTGAAAGGGTGCTCTAAACGCTCGGTACATTCAACACTGAAAGCTTTTTCGGAGAACAATCCTCTCAGAAGTTCAATGACAGGGCACCGGATTGGGCATGTGGGCGTATCTCCCCGTGAAACTAAACTCATCGGTGAATACAACACTGACGGTAATGCCACTGATGGGGCTTTTTTGACGCTGTTGTGACTCAGCGCCAGTTCCCCGGACCGTGTTCAGCGACAACTTCCCATTGCCACCAACCCCCCCCTCACCCCCACCCCCCTCCTGTGTCATGATTGCTAGTTCCAGGTCCTGCTCCAGGTCAGTAGATAAGTCATGAGCAGCCTTTCTCTCATTCACGCTTTCTATTAAATTTGCTAAAATGCCTGCCCCCCCCCAAAAACGAACGATTATATTTGGCTCGCGCGCTGCGCAGCGGCGACCTTTATCTGCGGCTTCCGGAACCTTCTCCAGCCTCCGCGTTCTGCTAATGGAACTGACTCTTCCCCCCCCCCCCGGAACTGTGGCCAGTCAGGCTCCAGCCAGGTAAACACTCTGCGAACGAGGAGGACGGATACCTGCGGGACCCTCGTTTTCTCTCCGTCGTCACGGCCAGAGATTTAAAACCCCGAACCGCTGACGCTGCGGAATGTTTCCATGGCGATGCCTAATGGCCTCGTTCGTAATTAAAGGGGGAGGAGGCGACTGCCGGTCCCTTCTGTCTGCGCCGCTTCTCTCCGTCTCCCTTTTGAAGTTTCCATTCAAAGCAGAACCGCTCCTGGAGGGCACTGCTGCCTGTCAGGTTCTGACCACACAGAGAAACTGCAAATGCGCACGCACACACACACTCACACACAGTGCACACACACACACACACACACACACAGTGCACACACACACACACACACACACACACACACACACACGCACACATACACACACACACACACACACTTGCAAAAAGAATACCTATCTATCTATCTATTTATCATCTATCAGGTCTGCATGATCTTGACTGGCAGTTTGGTCAGATCGTGCTCACCACACAGTTTTCATGAATGAAGTAGAAGTGGAGGAAGTGTTTCCCTGCGACTGACCGCAGAGGTTAAGGTCACTAACAAAGTTACCAATTAACTGCCCCCAAACTCTAAAATAAACACTCGGGTCAGCACACATAGGTCACCAACAGCCTTCCTCTCTGCGATTCCCATTTCCTCTTCCTTAACAGACCAGAGCTGATATGAGCCAAACTTTCTCCAAAAAAAAATACAAGTTTACAAAAGCTCTCCATAGTTTTAGTATCAAATTAACGTTATAGGTTAACCCATTCCTTATACATGTTCTTTTCTCTGATACTTTTAGTGTACCTTCACCTTTTTACAAGTAAAAACTGACTTGAGCAATTTAACATTTAATTTGTCATATGAGCTGATCTGAACGAAGTAAACTTTGTTGAATAAATTAAAAACTTTATTACTCTTTTGAATCCAGCAGTTTTGCCAGAGATGAGCACAGTCGTTCCTAGGCGGTCCTTTGGGATTCTAGTTTAGGCACCACATTGATAAACTGTCTCCGTACGAGTCCTGATATAGTATCACATTTCCTAGGTTCATATCCGAACACAATCCGTCACGCTGCAAAAAAGTCTGTCTTAACAAGCCTCAAAAAGTCTTAATAAGACTTAAAGGGACTTACTGAGACTTAAAATCTTAAGTTATTGTTTGCTTGACAAGTAAAATTGTCTCAACCATGGGCAAATCATGAAATTAGTAAAACTGCCTCTCTTCATTGGCAATCTTGTCTTACTTAAAATCTTATTTCTACTACTTTTTTTCTAAGTCTAAACATAAGACTAATATACTTGCTGAGATTGACTCAGTCTTTTGTTTTTGCAGCGTATGAGCCAAAAGGGTTTAACTGATCCCAGACCAGTGCTCGTACTCTGGAGCGCTTCATAGACACAGTCCCAGAATGAGCAGGGCAGGTGAAGGTGTGGATGGGAGCGGTCCCTGATTTTGACGTCCTCTGTGTCAGAGCCGTTTTGCCCCAAACCTCTGGCTGCACAGTTAAACGTTCAGTGTTAAATCGACTTACGCAGAGCACGTACGGTCCCTACTGGACTCGTGTTCACTGTTTTAGCGTTGAGTTAACACTGGACGCTTTACTGTGTACACACCAGACACGCGGTACACTCTGAGGAAAAAGCCTGTCGCATCGCCACGGTAATGTCCGCTACACACAGAGTTCGGCTCAAACCAAATGTCAAAACCACAATCGGCTGCTTAGGGCCTCTGTGCCACCAGGGGGCCCTCTAATTATTCTAATACATATACAGTTTATCCATAATGTTGGGATGGGAGAGACCCCCCCCCCCCCCCCCCCCAAATAAAATCCTGGGTCCCTCAAAGGTCCCTCAAATGTTAGGACCGGCAAGGGGCCCACAGAATTCGGTATCTCAAACCGCACCGCCCTACCTAAACTTTATCACATCAGAGAGACCCCCCACCCCCCCCCCCCACCCTCCCGATTTCTCTCCGAGTCCGGATTCCTTCCCCTTGCCTGCAAAACTTCCCCTCCGGTGGAAAGCTGGAATTATGAGAACCAAGACCCCGGGGGGGGGGGGAAAAAACGCCTGTTTCTCTGCTGTGCCAGCAACCCCCCCCCCCCCCCCCAGGGCTCTGTACGACCTGACGGATCGCCTCTTAAAAAAAGGGGGGGGGGGCCAGCCGTGGAGCATACAAAATCAGCTTGAAGATTAAAATCGCTGAAGGTGGTCTAGTAAAAACTACGTGATTATGCAGGAAACAGATTACCAGCACAGGATGGAAATCGTCAGGCCGTAACAATCCCCACGACAACACCCCTTTGCGCTCAGAAACTCATTACCACCGAGAGCAACGCATATTTTACTGTGAAGATTTTAACTTTTTTTTTTTTTTTTTTTACATTGTATCGCAATAAAATATGTTCGCGTTATTCCAACACCATAAAAGACAAACTCTTTTATAGTGTTGGGAGGTAAAAACTGGATAATGGTGCTTGCTCTACATTCCATCTTTTAGAAAAAAAGAATAATGGCCTATCTGTCCACATTATTCTAGCACTGTGAAAGAGGCTCTTTCATAGAAGCTCTTTCACAGTGTTGGAAAGACTGCACAAAGAGACGATCTGACGGTCTGAATACATAAATGGTCACCGTGGCGATATGTTTGCCATCGGCAGGAGCAGCCGACGAATCAAATTAAGTGTTGAGGTCTCATTAAACCACTAGCTGGCACATTAGCGCTATTTGTGTTTTTCTGCCACAAACAGCACCCTGAGATCGCTAACTATGCTGTGTACTACACCGTCTCTGGTGTAGCAGGAGCTACTCCTGTTCCGCATTTGCTCACACGCAATTTGTTCAGCGCTCGGATGCTAATTTACTTTACTAGCCCTGAGCTAACTCAGAACACCGTTGGTCTCGCTGAAGGAAAAATGCCTTTCCTGACAGAGATGGAACGAAACCCAGAATAAGCCCTGGGGTTTTTCCTGTCTAAATTATGCAACAAATTATTTATTGGTTAAAGAGAACAAAAAGTTTTGTGAAAAACTGGATGTCTCATTATGCTGGCCTTGTGAGTGTATAATGTAGTTTGCTCCATGCAAACTTCTCTCTCAGTTTTTGACACAAATTCTTTGATGGTGGACAATTCAAACAGTGGAAGTGGAATAAAATAAAAGTTCATTTTAAACCCTTATGACCATGATTGGGCTGTGCCATTATATGCTGGATTAAGTTGTAAGTGGGCGGCAGTGTAGTATAATGGGTAAGGAGCTGGTCTTGAAACCTAAAGGTCACAGGTTCAATTCCCAGGTTGGACACTGCCGTTGTGCCCTTGAGCAAGGTACCTAACCTGCATTGCTTCAGTATATAACCAGCTGTATAAATGGATGCAGTGTAAATGCTATGTAAAAAGTTGTGTAAGTCACTCTGAATAAGATGCCCTCTGCTAAATGCCTGCAATGTAATGTAATGTAATTCGCTGGGCCGTCAGACACATTAAGATTTGAAACCAGGTTCGTCGTCTTGCACCTGTCTTCTTCCAAGCAGCTCTTGCTGATGTTACCAACGACCCCCCCCCCCCCCCCCCAACCCCCCCCCCCCCCCCCCCCCCCCCCCCCCCCCCCACACTCCTGGCGCAAATGAAGCACGTTTCATGAGAAAAAGGGAGAGACTCGAATCGGGCCATGTACTATAAAGGCGAAAGACGGCGGTAATCTTTGATGGAAAAGTCTTGTTTACTTTTTTTTTTTTTTTTTTTTTTACACCGACGCCCCACGTTTTCTCGGTTTTCCGAGTGGCACCTCGAAGGTGGGAACACGCCTTTTTTTTTTTTTTTTTTTCGACGTACCGCCATCGCACCTGTCCCCCCCGATCCCGCAGTGCCGAGCCTGCCGGCGCAACACCGAAAAAAAGGTGGTGAGAAAAAAAAAAATCCAGAATTTTTTCTTTCTTTGGAGAGAAATACTCCTTCCTTGCCACTGCTTGTAACGCACCAGTACCAGAGAAGAGGGAAACTTGAGAACCGCCCAATAACACCACCAGATATTTGCAAGATTTTTGAAGATTAAGTGGTTTTGGGTTTCATGTCATGAAATAAATTGAAACAATGACATTGTTTCAATTTAAATCATCTGAGCCAAAATGAAATTCAACACCAGTTCACGACCAAATTGATTTTATACTCTACCAAGAAGAAAAAAAGTATATATTTATTTTTTCATTTGGAACTAAATTCAGAAAATGGACTGCATAAATATACTTTTTATGGAAGTGATATGCAAAAAAACGTAGACATAATAATTTGAATTTAATATAATACCCTAATATGTGGTATTGAATAATGCATGTTTTTGTTTTCTTGCATGCAGTTGCAGTGTCACTGATGGATTTGTGTCGAGGTGCCGACACAGTGAGGCGCTTAGGGGGCTGAAAATGGACTTTGGTGAGAGAATCTGAGGACTGTTGTTTGTCACACACTTGACCTCCCCTGACTCTACAGAAATGGAAAGGCATAAATCTAGCATGAGTGTCCACTCTCTCCTCCGAGCACTGTCTGTCACTGCACTGAAGGGCAGAGAGAGAGAGAGAGAGAGAGAGAGAGAGAGAGAGAAAGAGAGATGAGGGGGATAGAAAGACAGACAGACAGAGAGAGAATAGGACGACAGACTGAGACAGGGAGAGAGAGAGAAAGACAGAGAGAGAGAGAAAAAGAGAGAATCTTTCTTCATAGAGAACTCTGCTAGGTCAAAGTTGTCCCAGAAGAAAGGACTGTGGTAAAAAAAAAAAAATGCTTCAGGGTTTGGCTTAAAACTATCTCTTATTCTCTCTGGGAAGACAGAGTGCTACATTCTCTCAGGAGAACTGGTGCTGAAAGACTTCTCTTTTTTATCTCTATGGGTAAGAGCACTAGAGGTGGCTGTTATAGCATAAAATCCCAGAATTTGCACCAATTTTTAACAATTATCTTTCAAAACAATACATGTCATTCATGTTAATGCCAATGTCTATCTGTCTAACGAACAACAATGTTGTATTGTGATACTAGACATCACCTTTTTCCCCTGAACCTCTTATTAAATTTTTAGCTGGACTGCAACAGCAGGGCCAGCCCTACAAACGCGAATGTCTGTGAGTGACTGACTGACTGACTGACTGACCGAGTGATGAAGTTACACCATTGGTCGGCCGGATCACGTGTGTCAGGTCCCGCCATATACTAGGTTTTAACCTGGTCTTGTTTTCCAAGGATGTCGTGTGCTCTTTTCAGAACCACGCATCTGTCCACGCGCAATTTTGGGGTGAAATCTGGCCCCTTGCGTTGTACCTTCAAGTCAAACTCGACCATTTAATCTGCGTAATCGTGGATACCCCGGCTCCCGCGACACAAAGGCCGCCGTTCATCCTTTCATCTTTTCCGTTTCTTTTTTTATTGCCACAATCGCGCTTACAAGGTTGTTGTAGAGACCTCTGAAAAGACGAACTTGTTTCTTTTTTTTTTTTTCTGGGTCAGCGAAGCAGCGCTCGGGTCCTCAATTTGTGCGGAGGGGAGGGCTGGAATTTACGGATCCGCGTTCGGTAGACCGCACCCCCAAATGCCCCCCCCCCCCCCCCCCCCCCCCCCCCCCACTCCGAGTGTCAGAGAAGACGGAGATGAAGAGGCAGAGAAGGCTGCGTGTTGCTACAGAGCGCTTTGAGCTGCCGCTGTTCGACGCCACACGTCGGCGTTCTGCGCTATCTCACGGCCTCCGATGAGTCCAATTTGGCTGCAACTGACGGTGAAAAAATAAATCATTAAAAACTCAGACAGCCTTTCGCACAAAGGAACGCGCCTCTGCTACGGAAGGCGCTGGACAACAAAGACCAACGGCGCGCCGCGCAATTAGTGCATTATTAATATTATTAATATTAACTGTTTCAGATCTCCTCCTCTTCTCTTTAATCCGGCCTCTCTTTCCCGTAGACTTTTCGCTGTCAAAACAAAAACGTTTGATAGAGACGCGGCGAGTATCGCCAAAGATCCTTCCGCTCAGAGGAAAGAAACAAAGATCTGAAAATTCTGCTTTCCTCTGAGAATATCATGCAAACACTAAAAAAAAAAAAAAAAAAAGGTTCCAGGACTTGGCTAATGGCAGTTTTCATGGACAGCTCTCTCTCTCTCTATCGCTCGCTCGCTCGCTCATTTTCACTTGCAGAAGTACAGTAAGTTCATTGCGTTTTTCTTTTCGGGGAAAAAAAGCGAGAAAATGCAGACAATTTGAAAATGAAACTGGGACGAACGGGGGAAGGTTTTATCAGACTGTTTTTAGATGTTTCTCTCTCTCTCTGAAGAGGTGGAGGCTCATCAGTACCCGAGCAAATGCAATTTCTCCCACACTAACGCAGGACATTTTTTTGTACAAAACAAAAAAATTAGGCCGGTAGGCCGGCATTGTCCCCTTGAATGAAAAACACTCTTTTCATACCTCCAGAAACAAACCTGTATAAATCTGAGTCTAACCCTATTAATTCTTGCCTGAGAATACAGGCTCGGGGGGTAGCGAACACCTTCAGATTGGCAAGCTGCGCTTCGCTCCTCTCTCCACCTCTCGCTGCACGTTGTCAGTTTTAAAGAGTGAGGTTGGGGTTCTAAGGCTTCGCTCGACGTCGAAGCTCCACTTAAAGGGAAACGGCTTCGGCTTGGATGTCAGAAGCTGTTCTACAACATTTGCTTTCTCACCATCAGTTTTCATCCCCGTGGTATTAGAGATGAAAGCGAGGCCCGTGTTGCATGTCAGTACATTCATTTTCTCTAAGGTTTGACAACAATGGCAGGAATTACTCGAGGAATGTGGCGTGATTGAATTAGTAAATCGTACAGGACGTGCTTGCTTAACACAGCAGCTGCTGAGCTGAGTTATGAGTAGAGCTTCACCGGAGACGGTTTTATTGTCTTTCACGAACAGGTAACGCCACACATTCGTTTTCTTTCTTTTGAACGCCACCAAAACAAGGCCGTGATCAACCTCCAGCCCCGCTCAAACGCTCTTTGTTTTTGACCCAGTTGTATGCTTGGCACGTTCTCCGGGGTGATGAAGTGACGCCTCGATTAGCATCCCTCCAATAGCGATGTATCGCCAGCGGTACGTCGGGAGAGCCTTCGGTTGGTTCGTTAGCAGGCTGTAAGGCCGCAGCGACACTGACGGTGCGCAGTCAGAGCCGGCCACAGCAGCAGGGGTGGAGACGTGTCATCCACAACCGCGTCGACCGGCCCGACAGCAAGCCCGTGTCAAAATAAAAGCCTGAGAAATCAGACGGGTTGGTTAGATGCACCTCAGATTTTTCTGGAAAGAAAAATTTTTTTTTAGAAATACCGCCTCGCGGTTGTATGCCTCCGCCAAGGCAAAAATGTGTTTTGTGAGGTCACAGTGACCTTGACCACCAAAATCTAAATTTGAAGAAATTCCCTCAAGGCGTTCCTGAGATATCGCGTTCACGAGAATGGGACGGACGGATGGACGGACGGACAACCCGAAAACATAATGCCTCCGGCCACGGCTGTGCCGTCACGCAGGCATAAAAATACTCGGAACAGCTCTGGTTTAATGCCACTGTTTGTGTCACAATATGCGCCTTTCCTTCAGCCACTAAAGGATTTCGCTACTAGTGGAGATGAGCCTTGCAAGGGTCAGAGAGAGTGAGTGATATAGAGACAGAGGGAGAGATGTAGAGGGAGAGAGGAAGGAACAAGCAGAGAGAGAAAAAAGAGAGACTGACAGTGAATACTACAGTATGTCACAGAGGACTTGAAATGAAATTAAATTGCGTGAATTTTTCAGTACAGCATCCAGCCGTATGAGTGGATTGTATGCTTAAAAAAAATATGTAATCTCTCTGGATCACAGCGTGAGCTAAATGATGAAACGTACGGCAACATATTGGAAACGGAAATGCTGCCCGGTCAACGGTAACAGTACCCCCCCCCCCCCCCCCCCCCCCCCCCCCCCCCCCCCCCCCCACACCCACCCGTAAACAAACCCAGCCTTCCTCTATTCAGGGGATCCAGTGTTCCCGCTCAAACAGGAAGTGATGTCGGCTGGGGAATAATGGTCTCTGGCTATGCATCGATCTGCCTGATTCACACAAGAAATGGCTGTCGGTTTCATCACAGATTACATCACAGATGCTTCATACCCTAATGCAGCTTTCACAGTGCGACAGCCATTGCACACGACCAGATCTGGGTCAAATGCGTATTTGTTCTGGATTCAAATGCTTTTCTGTGCTCTGTTGATCTTGCCTGGTGTAACTGAGCCCGCCAGTATGACCAGAAGGCAGGGTTTGCACTTTTTGAGACGAGACTATTTCATTGGTTCCAATACACCAGACAAGACAAACACGTATCTGATCCAGGCCTGCAGACGACAGGTGGGTGATCTGAAGACACTGCAGATGCCTGAGAATATATTAATCATAAAGGGGGTGGGAGGTGAACTTTGACCTGCCTCCTCTGCATATGTGTGTGTGCGTGTGCCACAGTGCTAGCAGTGTTCATTTCAATCACACCACCAGACTCTATTTAGAACAAAATGCAAAGTGCAAAAACAATGCAAGGCACATTTAAAGGTCATTTCTGAGCAGTCCAAATGAGCCAGAGTCTAAATGAGCCTCGTTTTATGCTCCACTCAAGTCGATAAGTATGATTTGCCACGAATAATGTACACGGAACAGCACTCGAGAGGAAATAAATATTTTGTGGAATTATGAAATATTCACAACGCATTATGCAGACACGGTGATAAAGTGGTGTCTACGTCCAGTTTGCTGAAAGCCGGGGGAGCACGGCAAGCTCCAATCCGTTTTCAGGATTTAATGGCAACCTCTGCTCTGAATTATTCAACTAGCCGAAACAATTATTTGACGTGACCTTTTTTCGACAAAGTTATGAGCTGCCGCCGCAGACTACAACCAAATGTACCAATGGCGGAAGCGTTTTTACTGTGGTCTGTTAAAGGCCTTTTAGAAAATGAAACCAGAATAATCGATAGCAACAAAAAAATCTGCATGAACACTGGCCCTCCAGGAGCGGAGTTGTGAACTCTTGCTTTGACCCTGTAAGGAGTGACGTCACAAATATGTGATTAGAATGTTCTTAGCGGAACATTCTAATGCTGATGTAACAATCGCCACTGGTGACTGGAAATCAATGGAGTTCTAGAACACTGACTCTTAATTTTGAAGACAGTTAAGAGACCAGCTTCACCACCAGGCAAGAGCAGCTCTTAAGCAAGCAGAGAACCGTATCTCTGCTTACGGAAACTCTCTCTCTCTCTCTCTCGCACACCGACCTCTCTCACCCCCATCTCAGCCCACCCTCAATTCCAGCAGAAGGTGCAGGCTGCAGGAAAGAGGGGTGGCATGAGGATTTTGGGGTAGGCCGTGAGAACGTTATCCTCAGTCAGCAAGTGAAGTCATATTGCACAAACAATATCAGATGATAGATTTTGGCAGACAGCTCTATTCAAGTGTAGGGGCCCCTGGGGAGGGGGGGCAGGGGGGTGGGGGGGTGGGAGTGTTCGTTCTCCAGGGAAGGCAGGCTCTCTCTCTCTCTTTCCTTTCATCTCTCACTTTCCTTTCTCTCTCAGTTCAATCCAGTTGACTTTTCTTTCTCTCTCAGTTCAATCCAGTTGAATGTGCTTTATTGGCACGACGAATCGTTCTATCTCTATGAGAAAAGAAAGGCAGGTAGGACCATGGAACATATTTTAAAAATTCTGTTAAACAGGCAACAACTGATGAGGAGTAAAAACAAATCCGTATCTCAATGGAAGGAGAAGAACATTCTCCACTCCCTCTGCTCTCTGGTTTCCCCATCGTCCTTTTTGTGAGCAAGCCAGGAAAGAGAGAGAGAGGGAGACAGAGAGAGAGAAAGGAGAGAGCGAGAGAGAGAGAGAGAGAGAGACTGAGAGAGATTCAGGGTTCAGAGTGGGGGCAAAAAGCATCACAAGGAAACACAAAGGTGATGCAATGACACGGGATAAAGGGATGTGGCTTCATTTAGAGTGTAAACAGAGGCCGGCCTCCGCAGCACCAGCAGAGTCCCCAGTTTGCTCTCCTTTATCTGAGCGGCTGGAGGAAAAAAAGCCCCCGTGGGAGAGGGCTCTAAAACTCAGCTCCTTAAAGACTGTGAGCTGAATGCTTAAAAAACAACGCGCGCACACACACACATGCGCGCACACACACACGCAGACACACACACACATGCACACACGCAGACACACACACACACACACACACACACATATACACACACACACACGCAGACACACACACACACACACACACATACATACACACACACACACGCACACACACACGAATACACATACACACACACACGCACACGCAGACACACACATACACACACACACACACGCAGACACACACACACACATACACACACGCACGCACACTCACACGAATACACACACACACACACATGCACACACACAAATATACATACACACACACACACACACTCACACAAAACAAAAACAGAGACCCATAAGTGCATCCCACAACCTCAACTCTACCACCTGGGCCTACGATAAAAAAAAACTCGTCCTTCTCTAGTGGAGCAGAACCAGAGGAAGCTGAAGCAGTCGTCTAAAATGGCCGACGACGTTTAAAAGCTCCTCTCTCTGTAGCTGAGCAGAACCAGAGAGCCCTCCTCGCTGAGCTCTGGCCCGCGATAACGAGGTGCGCTCCTGAGAGGGGCGGAAAGAGGGGAATCGAAAAAAGAACCGCTGGGATCTCTCTCCTCGGAGCAAGAGCTCCGGCAGAACTCCCCAAAACGGACCGACGGGGAAAAGGACTCTCTCGGTAAAAACGGCCATAATTCAAATCAGCGAGGTTTTAAAACAGTCCACTGGGGATAACGTGCGCTCCATCAGGGTAAAATGTACCCTATTACAGTAAAACGTACTCTCTACTGTAATCACTGAATTTTCTGCAGCCTAGCCTTTTGTAACTTGTGTTAAGCACTTTTTTTAAGATTCTGAAGCATTGGCGGATTGGCATGGCCAGCTCAAGTGCTTCTTCAATGCAAAGTGACGCACCTTTGAGTCAGGCCAAATTTTTTTTGGCAGACGCTTTTATCCAAAGCGATGTACAATAAGCGCAAACTGAAGGTCATTGGAATGACTACAAAACATGAGAAGGTACAATACTCTTTTATGTAACAGTTATTCATGGCCATGGACACATTCAAGTCCAGTTCACACAGCATAGGCGTAGGCTAGGTAAGAAAGTTACGGTAAGTCAAACTAGGAGGCACGACGCTACAACATCAAGATAACGACACAAGTGCAATGTAAGTGCCGGACAGAGATACAAGTGTAACACGAAAGTGCTACAGGAACAAATTAGAAGGACTTCAGTGTTAAGAGTGATCCTAAATTGGGAGTGCCCTGCAGAGTAGTGATAATTAGTCCAGGTGCAGTTCTGAAGAGATGCGTCTTCAGACCACAGCAGACTATTGGCAATGGCTCGTAGAGGAACGTACAGTTAGCAGATGCTCTTATCCAGAGCGACTTACTGTCTATTATTTACATTCAGCCCATTCATACGGCTGGATATTGCCTGGAGCACGTCGGGTCAAGTGCCTCACTCAAGGTTACAATGGCTGTGCCCCTGCCAGGGAATTGAACTTTGAACCCCGGAGCTGCCAGTTCCCTATTCCCTAACCATTATTACGCCGCACTGTTGCCGTGCAACAAGCCTCAGCGCACGCACAGACGAAGCAGGCTTCGCCACAATGCACTGCGATGATAAAAACAACAACCGCCCTCGTTACCGGGCGGTCCGAAATCATCACCGCCGTCATCCTTAGCAACTCCCTAACGATTTCCCTCACAGAAAGCCAAGCAGGGCGTGTAGGAATAAAAAAATAAAAAAATCAGCAAGCTCAGGAAACATTAACCCTGGGGTTTTAAGAGTGCGCTTCCGCTGAAAAGACCTGCATTGCCATAGACGGAGTTAAATGACCCCAATCTGTCCTTTTACCCCTGAGGTCTGTCTGGCACCCCGCTGTTCTCACCCCATAAAATAACCACCCCCTCCCCACCCCGAACAGGCCACTTGACTTGCTCTGAGGTCTTAACGACAGCCCATTCCCCAAAAGAAAACAGGCGGTTCTTTAACCTTATTGGCCTCTGTTAGCCCCAAGTCACCTTTCAGCCCCTCAGGCAGTTAATAGTCCCCACCGCTCCCCCTCTTCCACCCCCCTGTCCCCAGCCGACACCCACCGCAAACCCCCCCCCACCCCCACCCCCCCAGTACTGTATCCCTCAGCAGTAGGTCCTGCAGCTATAAGTCCCATGAGCCCCTTCACATTCTTTGAGCGCTGGCAGTGTGATGGGGGGGGTGGGGGGTCAGTTAAAAAGCCTGCAGAGACACACACTCAACCACACACATACAGATACCCACACATATACACACACACACACACACGCACGCACACATAAACACACACACACATACACAAAGATACACACACACGCACACACACACGCACATGCGCGCACACACACATACACACACACACATGTGTGCCTGTCTCCTACAGACTCAGAAAGGCAGCACAGGGTGACTCTTCCAGGAAAACCTGTTTCATCAGCATTTCCCTAATCCCCCTCCCTGCCCTCCTCTCTGACTGCTGACCCTTCCAACATGCATGAAAAAAACACAAAAAAGGGGGGAAACGTCCAAAGTTCATTTCAGGAAGTGGGGGGGGGGGGGGCACTTGGGGGTCTCCATTCATGTACATATGAAAGAAACATGGAATTGGTCCACAGGAATAATTACATTAACGAGCAACTGAAATATTGTGGAACAAAAAAATGAGAGCGAGAGAGAGAGATTTAATCTGCGTCAAGAGCCCTGTGTTTGACGCACGGCCCGGCCTGACCCTTTCTCTGCCCCCGACTGCATGGGGTATGGGGGGGGGGGGGGGGGGGGGGGGGGGGCGGATGCCAGTACTCTGGTGACAGTCAAATCCCGCTGCCACAGGAAGTGGGCGGCGGGCAGCCAATCACGTTACGGTTACATCGGGCCGTAACTCCTCACCATGAATTTCTGGATAGACTGTACTGCACCATGAAAAACAGCGCATCTCATTTACCCGCTTAACTCACAAGAGCGGGGCACGAAAGGAGATCACATTAAACGCGACCTGCTGCTGCCTGGAGGCAGATGTCACACACGGTTTCCACTTCAACGCTGTTCTGCATTAATATTTCCCTCCTGGAACAACCTCAGCATTATTAGTATGAGAGAGTGTCAACGTATCTATTCATCCCATGACTTTCCGTTATTTTAAAAAAAGGGGATGCTCTACTGTGTATTGTGGGAAAACGCTTCCAGGAATTCTGGGAAATCTTGCATCTTTGCTTTCCTGATTTCCAGATTTTCCCTTTCACGGATATCTCACACCAAAGGCGTTCTGGCCTTCCGGACGACAAAACTCCCTCCCAAACGGACGTTCTAGTTCCTTTGCCGGGACGGTAGAGGATCTTGGGAGCGGTCGATTCAGCTACCTCTCCAAAAATTCCCAGAGGCGCTGACACACACCCCCTTTGCCGAGAGAGAGAGGGGAGAACCGTGAACCGCACCCTGACCCTGCCGGAGACAGATGCGTCGGATCGCTGAGGACAGCAAATCTTCCTTTCCCTCCGTCACCCCGTACCTGCAAACTACTACTCTCCTGAACCCAAAAGATGTATCGCCTGTCAAACGAAAACTGGGACGCTTTCAAACATCCGTGAACTCTCCTTATTTCTGTGGGACGTCACAAAACTTGTGTTATTTTCGTAAACCCTGGACATCGTACTTTATATACTGTTGTTTCCGTTTGTCCTAAGATGAAAAGCACACACCCAGATTACAGTGTAGAATGTATGACATGAAACATGCACGTAAAAGTCCAGCCCTGGTGGGAGTGGTGACCGGGTTTTTTTCCAATCAGTTTCCTTTCAGTTGGTAGCCTTGGAAACAAGGTGCATGAACTCCAGCCAATCAGAGACTTAATTAGCACTTTAATTACCAAAACACACTCCAGACACCAGCAGGCACAGCAGACTTCCAGGGTCGTGGCTACTATCCCTGATATAAAATGTGGGGGTCTGGTTTGTGTAAAAAGTACAAACCCACTAAACCAGCACATGTGTAGCAGCACATGTGTAGCACAAATATCAGGGGAACTGAGACTGTAGGTCAGGGGTTGCGAGTTCAGTTCCCAGCTGGCGTGACGTCGCTGTGCTGCTGAGACACCGGCTTAACCTGAACGGCTTCAGGAAATATCCAGCGGTAAACAGACCGTGTTTAAAAAACGTACGGGCCGCGAAAGTCGCTCTGTGGATAAGAGCGTGCGCTAAATGCTGAATGCCTAAATCAAAGGGTGCGTTGTTTTGGGTGCTTTAGCTGGGCGTGCCACCTCCTCCAGGTCCCGTATGTCAGAATGTACGCCATGAAATCCACGAAAGCATCCGGTAAAAATCGTCCGCTAAATGCTAAATACTTAAAAAGGGAAATGCAAACTCCCAGGACATCCATCCAGTGTGAACTGCGATGGACGGTAAGCTCTCCACCTTTCCCAGAGAAGAGCTGTGCCCCCGCAAAGTCAAATGCAAAACGGGTCTTTTGGTGAACACTGGGCACAGAAACTGTGACATCGCTCTTAGAGCTCAACGGGCAGAGCGCAGCCCTGCTTTCAGGGGGCTGGAGGCACTTTTTCACATCACAGAACCCCCCTGAGGGCTCCCTGTCTTTCACATGATGGGGGGATGGAAGGAGTGCTTGGAGGAACGGACGGGGGGGAGACAGCTTTGTCCAGAGAGCGAGTCTAGACCTGGCGTTTCCACACACAGGCAAATTCCTCTCCTCCGCGCATGCACAGACACACACACACACGAACACACACAAACACAGACACACACACACGACACACACACACACACACACACACTCTTTCTCTCTGTGGGATTATGGAGGTGAGTGGTCTTCATGCGATTGGAAACCTTCAAAGCCAACAGCAATAATTTAATAATCATTTCATGTGAACAGACTAGAAATTTCAACGGAAGAAGCTCTGCCCTTCCCTCCTGCCCCCACCCAGAAAAAAAAACAAAAAAAAACAAAGCTCCAGGACGTGTTCCCAAAACTCTTTCATCCCCCGCAGGAACCGCTCCGCTCGCCCCGCGCGTCGCGACTTTGCACCCCTCCAGCACGGAACCAATTACACAGAGAGAGAGAGAGAGAGAGAGAGATGCTGGAGTGGGCAGCCCCGGCCCCTGACTCACAGATCTCTAACGCACTGCTTTCGGCCAATTAAAACGTAACGTAACCCTAAGTAAAAAGCGTTAAGATCAAAAAACAAGATAGAGAGAGAACGTCTGAATCGTACAGAGCACTCTCTACCTTCAAATTAGCCGAAGTGTAATGAGCACAGCACAAGTGAGCGTTAATGTGAGCGGTGTTAAGGCAGAAGACGTTCAGGCAGAGGCGGAATACATTCAAACATCCACCGGCTGCAGGAGCGCATGCTGCGGCTCTCCTAATGACACACTCCAGAGGGAGAGAACTGATAGGCTGACACAAAAACGGGCCTCCTCCAATCAGCTGAGGAGACGCACGGTACCAGGTCTTTTCGGAGATTACGTTCTCCTCTCCGCTGTGCCTACCTTTGAGAAATTCCCACTGTCTAAACAAGGGATAGAGCTCAGAGTTTGCCCTCTCTATGCAGGCTGAAGGAGCCTTTCCAGGGTCCAAAGTCCTGCCGCAGCTCAGGCCAAATGTCCACAGGCCTACACAAGGCGGCAAATAAATCCTAGAATTACCTCTTTCAGCAAGACTATTCACCTGGTGGTCTGGATGCCAAATTTGAAATACTGACATACTCAAAAGCCAAATGCAACCCGACACAGACATACATTTGGCCCCTTTTTTCATTGTGAAGAACAATTTGTATTACTCAGCTTTATTAACAACTGAGCCCAGGTCCAGGCCTGTATGCATCCCACATACAGACAGAATAATTAGCAGTAGCTACGCCACCATCAACTTTATTCACACACACAAATATTCAGTGTGAAATATTCAGTGTAAAATAAATTTTAATAGAGTACCTTACATTCTAGTTCAGTGCTGGCCAACCCTGTTCCTGGAGTTCTATCATCCTGTAGGTTTTCACTCCAACCCTATAACAAAGCACACCTCATTTGACAGCATATGTTGTTGTTGACCTGCTATTTAATTGAATCAAGTCTGCCAAACTAGGGTTGAAATTAATTCCCACAGGAGGGTAGAGCTCCAGGAACAGGGTTGGGCAGCCCTGCTCTAATACATAGTATGTGTGCAATATGCAAAAGCACATGTGTACACATTGCCTCAAACGGCCCCATATTAACACTGTCAGAGTTGATTTAACACTGTTAGAGTTTATATAACACTGGTGGTGGTGTTTTAGCACCTAACCATTTCACGGTGCACATGTTCACTGCATCTCGTTCGTGCATTATTTTCAGAACATTACGTTAAAAATGCTCAGGCCACACGGACCGTTGTTGGGAAGACTCTTTTCTCCTTCGTGAGCACACAGCAGGGACGGGCAGGTTTTGCCGCGTGTGGGTTTAGGCCAGGTCGACCTGCGAAGCGCACTGCGACGAACCCTTTGTAAAAAAAACGCGTGTGTGCAAATACAATCTGACCGATGGGCGGATGGTCTTACGGTGTCTAAGCAGCCATTTCCTCCAGCAACAACAGAGACCGTCAGTCAGGAGAACAAACATCCTCTTTTGTGCTAAAGCAACTCGCCCTGTGTGGGCAAGGAAAAGGGGCCTTTTCTCTGAAACTGAAGCAATAAAAGCAGTTTATCCCCTGGGCTTTAGGGCACCGACAGGAGAGGGGAAAACGGCCCCCCCAGCCCGAGACTCCAGCACTATTCTGCTGACAGATTTAGGGATTCTGCTCCTGTACAGGAAACCGCCCAGACCTCCATCCTCCTTTGTGTTCTCTCTCTCTCTCTCTCTCTCCCTCTCTCTGTCTCTCGCTCAATCTCTATCTCTGTCTCCTGTCTCTCTCCCCTGAGCTGTTCCTCAGAAGTCTGAAAGTAAAAAGGATCCAGCTCATTGGCTGTGACTGCTCTGTGCAGGGCTTCTCATTATCAGAACACCGGTACTGTGTAACTGTCAGGTGAATGAGTGAATGAGTGAGAGAGTGAGTGAGTGATTGAGTAAGCGCGTTAGTGACTACTGAGTGAATGAGTCAGTCAATCAGCGAGTTACGATTGAGTGAATGGCTGAGAGTGATACAGTGAGTGAGTGAATGAGTGAGTGAGAGAGAGTGAGTGAGTGAATGAGTGAGAGAGTGAGACAGTGAGTGAGTAAATTAGGCTTCAAGGCTTATTACAGCCAGAGCCAAACAAATGCTTCAACCCCTTAGAACAATAGATCATTTCACAGGCAATAGGAGAGATATTCTGAGATTTACCCCCCCCCCCCCCCCCCCCCCCCCCTTACACATCACACTTTAGACAACCCAGACAAACAAGCAGAACGTTCCGGAAAATAAGAGAGATAAAGTCTGCACCGCAAACCCTCCATCGCGGAAAGAGAGAGTGCGTAATTGGCTTGCGGTTTGGAGCCCACAGCGAACGGCGTACGGTTTCCAGCGCAGAAGCGCTTCCCACACAAACATCTCACGTCCTTTTGCGTTAGCAAGTGAACAAGTTTTTTTTATGTTGTTGTTTGTTGTCATTGTTTTTTCTTTGACACAGAAGAACCAGGCTTCCCGGGCTGCATACAAGGGGAACAGAAGGACTCTTTAGGGTTTTATTTGTCTTCTTTAATTGAGAGACTTGGAGAATAAATACCACGGTTTAAAAAGCTTTTTTTTCCACATAGTGGCAGAGTATGTGCAACAGAACCACCTAGGACTCGGTGAAGGCTGAGCCTGGTTGTGGAGAGCTGGTGTTTGCACTAAGCACTAAATCAAATAAAGCAGTTTATTAAAGCAGGTTAAAGCGCATTAGAAACACGTTGCATACGTTGATTTAAAACACACCCCCATCCAGGGCAATCCGTAACATTAATTACTTGTATATTCCACAATCCATTTATAGGCATGGGATTAATATTGCCAAGCAACAAGGTAAAATGTCTTACATTGGCATTTCCCTCTCCCGGGATTCACACATCCAGCAGTCTATCTACCTTAACACATGTTCCTTTCCTTTGCAGGTCATTAGCAACCCAATTACACTGCGGCTCACGCGCTGCCCGCTGCCTGCTCCCCGCTGCCCGCTGCCTGCTCCCCGCTGCCCGCTGCCTGCTCCCCGCTGCCCGCTGCCTGCTCCCCGCTGCCCGCTGCCTGCTCCCCGCTGCCTGCTCCCTGCTGCCCGCTGCCTGCTCCCTGCTGCCCGCTGCCTGCTCCCCGCTGCCTGCTCCCTGCTGCCCGCTGCCTGCTCCCTGCTGCCCGCTGCCTGCTCCTCGCTGCCCGCTGCCTGCTCCCTGCTGCCCGCTGCCTGCTCCCCGCTGCCCGCTGCCTGCTGCCCGCTGCCTGCTCCCTGCTGCCTGCTCCCCGCTGCCCGCTGCCTGCTCCCCGCTGCCCGCTGCCTGCTCCCCACTGCCTGCTGCCTGCTCCCTGCTGCCCGCTGCCTGCTCCCCGCTGCCCGCTGCCTGCTCCTCCTGGGTTAACCGCGTGCCGTCGCAGTGAGCAGCTACGCGCTCAGAACACAAGGTGCCATTTACTGAAGCGTCCGTCCTTAATTTTTTCTAGTTTTTGTTGATTCATGAGGACAAAATCTGCGGTGACCGGCGGTCACCAAAGTTTGTTTTCACACTCCAAATACCGGAATTCCGCTCAAAACGAAACTGTTACTATGAGCACATCGAGTGCGTATTTTTCTCAGAAGACAATCCAGCGGTTGCATATTTTGGGGAAGGGAGACTGGACTACAGACAACCGACATGTTATCTGACACGTAATAGTGAGCAGCCCAATCTTAAAGACAATTTTTGGATTTTAGAAGCTTGCTCTTCGCATTCAACGTACAAGTTCCTGTGCGTGCATCGCCACATTTGAATAGGCCTATATTTGTAACACAAAAGCAGCAACTTTGACACAAAATGTGTTGAAAGTAACACAAAAAGCTGTGATGCAAAAATTGTGCTGAATATTAACGCATCCTCTCGCACTGTCACTAAATGAATGTGTCACTCTTCGGCATATTTCTTCTTGTTCCATGTAAGTATCTTTATTTCACTGTATTTACAGTGCTGTACAGTACACTGAGCGTGGGAGAAGCGCTCTATAAATAAAATGAATTATTTTCCTTTTTGAGAGTGAAGATGTCCTGTTCTCATTCAGAGGAAGGGAGATTGTCCTCACTGGATGGCACACTTAAGTGCACGGTGTGGTTAGGCACGATGTGAAGCAGACCGACAACCGCGTGTGGCCATGATTGTATAGCGCCATATTGATTTTATAAAACGCTTACAACGTATCTAAACAATCAATTAATGACGTAATATTTTATTTATTTTGTAATATTATTTTTAAGTGACAGTTTGTGCACAGAGGGTTACTGTTTACAAACCTTTTGATGGCTGTTTAACTGTCTCTGTATCGGATTTGCAACCGCTGTAGAATGCGGGCTCAGCCAATCAGCATCCAGGATTGAAACAGACCGTTTAAACAGAAGCCAATGAGCATGCTCAGTTTGGATATAAACAGCAGGGATGCCTGCAGTTGGCAGAACCAACAGCGCACACAGCTTTACCAATCAGGTGCACATGCTCATTATAAACCTCCCAGCAGCCTCTGCTCTAGGGCATTCTGACAGGGGTTGCTGCCCCAGCACATGCACGGTCACATGCACTCATCATAATGAAGGTTCATTATATGCACAAGATCTATTTATCTGCATTGCAAATTAATACAAGCAGCACAACAGAGAATCACGAACAATAAATTGTGACAGAATTAAACCAATTGAACACGGTCATATGCCATTTTTGCCAATTTGCCGTAGCGTTGTCATGTGTAATCGTCAGGATTAGCCGTCATAAAGTTATTGTCAGGTGGAATTGTACACATGTACAAAACAAAATGGCATCACAATAGCATGCAGTCAGAACACGGATCACACAAACATACATACACACACGCACCATCTCTTGAGGACTCTATCCTCCTTCCTACAATGCATTGCCCTGAGATCCCGATCCACATGCCTAACCTGGCCTCTCAGTGGCCTCGTATCAGAGACTACCTCCAGTCTAGCAGTGAGAGAGTGTGTCAGGATTTGCAGACCAGGCAGCACCAAACAGTCCCATTTCTGCAACCCATCCGTAAGCAATGGACAGTCAGCCGGATTACTTGTAATAGGCTTAGGCACTATTTGAAAGAAAGCGGCAGAGATCAGCTTTGACTAACACTTAACGGCGAGAAACATCTTCATCTCGCCAAGCTGAGTTTGTGCATAAAAAGTGCAGCACTTATGATTATCTGTAAGCTGAAGTTAATGACAAATGCTGATTGAATCCCAGCTCACTGTTTGAGTGACAGTTCTGGGCTAGCCTTTGACTTTCTATGATTTTTTTTTTTTAGATTACATTACATTTATCTGGCAGATGCTTATGACCATAGCAATGCACAAGTGCATTCTGAAGGTCATTGGAATAACTACAAAACACAAGCACATACATTGTGTAATGTATAGTAATTGATGACAACACATACAAAGCATGTTTCATTATACATAGTGTACAGTAAAAAAAAAAAAAAAAAAAAAAAAAAAAACACTGATTTGCATATCACACATTAATCTTTGTTCTGCTGGTAATTAATTACAATGACTAGTTATGATTGACAATGGCGCAACGGCAGCTTTTAATTGGACTTCTAACAGAGAGGGATCAACTAAGACGTCCTTTTTAATGAAAGAATACATCGTCAACCAAGGCTTCTGCCAGGTCCTAGAGGCAGGCCCACGTCTCAACGTGCTTCGGATATTGGAAGCCTGTTTAAAATAAAACCGTCAACTTTCAATCTAAGCAAATAACCGACATCACATCAAAGTGACAACCGCTTCATATCAAGGTCTCCAAGTAACCGAAACACAAGCTGTCGATTAATACCGAGATCACAGCCGAAGAGTTTCTTTCTTAGTCTTTCATCTGTCTTTTTTTCCCCCGGAAAATTCCATAAGCACTTCGGTGTTCTCCTCCGCAGAGATCATCCCTGATCACGAGCGAGCGCAAGAGCTGCAGAAAGCGAATGCGTACTGACAATAAATAAATAAATCATACTAAAATACACGGCTCTATTTTTAACAATGCCACACAGTACTTTTTTTTTTTTTTTTTTACCAGAGTTTGGCCCCACTTAACCTCAGCAACATAGCAGCACGTCGGCTTGTTACACAGAAAGGCGTAAGAATAACGTAGAATAACAGAGCATTTGAACTACTGAACTACTACCCCCCGAGATTCTTCTACATGCTACAAATGCACTGTATTTTTTATTTCTTTTTTTAACCATGACTATACTGTCAGCAATAAGCACAAGACTAAGCACAATATTTCTGTAGCCAGTGCATTTAAATTCTTTGGCTAAATCATTAACAAATTTGAACATCTGTCCGAAGGCATGTCACTCTGTTTCACATTCTACGGAGTTGGGAGCATCCCGTAATGGTGCCATTAGCTTTAACGAGCTGCAGACAACGGTAAAGAAGAGATGTGATCACTCCATAACATCCCCATGAGCCCCCAAAGGAATTTATTTCAGAGTAAAGGTACACGTTCTCATCCACATTTTTACACCTAAAAGCTATCAGAAAACCAGAACAACACGAAAAAGTATGTCTACCCTTGAGCACTCAAAATGAACGGCTGTCAAACATGGACGTACTCATACTTTGAAAATTCACTTCAAGCTTTCTTTAAAACGTACGAGTAATTGGATCTTAAAATCTGCCTGCGTCTAAAATTTGATTAGGCTATTACACTGAATTCAATAAACAACCTTAAACATATGTGGTGTGTAATATACAGTACACCTATTACATACTATAGCCTATTGACACACAATAAATTATTTTTTTTAAAAAAAAACATTAGGCCATTTGAAAACTACATTGTATCGTATTGCATTTACATTCGTAAGGAATTTTTTTTTTAATGCTTATTTCAGAAGTAAATCCAGTCAAGAGTAAGTGAAGAGAAAAAAATAAAAATGTGGGGGAAAACGCCATCAGCGACGTCTCAGATCAGAAGCTGCTCTTTAAACCAAAACGAGAGGAGTTTCACTGATTGTTTAAATCCGCCAATTAGCTCTACTTTCCCAGACTATAAAGGCTCCGGAAAGCCGCTACCCTTCAAATGGCCTGCTGAACTCGCAAATTGAACACGGGGAGCGAGCCACCCATAACAGTGAAGTAGTCCTGAAATTGATGTGTATCACGGGTCTTTTCTGTTTGATTAGGCTCACCCCAAGCAAAGGGGGTCTTCTCTTGCAGTAAATGTCAAACACAAGAGGTCTAAATGGGGGGGGAAGTCAACCGTAACATAAACGGCAGGGCGTTGCAATCTCCGTGAATTCAAGAAATCTGCAACCTGCTCGCGGAGAGGGTGCACGAGGCGTCCGCTTCCGTACCGCTGCGAGACAGGTGGCCTACGGACCGGCCTTCGCAAGTCGCTTGTGACCACGATGAGCATAGGTACAAAAGAGGAAAAAACGCTGATGCCAACGTCATTGCAGTTTTCTAGCGACAGTCATACTTCCCCCTAGGAACATTCTCTTCTCATTAAGCATTTATAGCGAATTTGCTAACTATCCAAATAAACGCAGTTGTCATTTTCAAAGCTGACAAGTTGCACAGAAATTCACGTTGAGTAATTCAGTCGCATGTAAGCAGCTGACAGCTGCGGTCAGTTTTTTATGTTACATTTTAGAATAATGCATGCGGGGCCAACTGGGGATGCGCAAGTCAGTGCATTCGTAGTGCCGGTCCCAAGCATGGACAAATGGGAAAGTTTCATCAGGAAAGGTCACCCGGCGTAAAACATATGCCAAATCAAATATGCGGATCAGGATGATGCGCTGTGGCGACCCCGAACGGGAACAGCCGAAAGAAGAAAAAAAAAAAAGTTAGAATAATGCATGCATTGTTGTTAGCAACTCAGCTACAGTATGTGGGTTCGCGCTTGGCCGGTAAATACATATAAAACCTGTAGCCTATGCCCTATTTCTACTTTGTCAGTTAGAGGAATTTGCTGTACACTCCTTTGATGTGGACAAAGTGACAAGCAATCATCCTAGCAATCCCACCTATCCCACCTCCACCCCAAATTGTATTGTAAAGGTCAAAGATTGCCACTGTTTTTATTTTTATTTATACATATTTTTATACAAATTTATTATTGCTGTAATTGATCCCCTCGGTACCAAGCCAAGTAGGAACCAGCACTGCCTTGCTGGCGTAGAGAGCACCACTGCTTATAGGACACTTCAATGGGAACGTGCACCGGACTGTTTCCATTAGCAACAGAACGATAACAACCACGGGAAACAAAGGGTTAAAAAAAACGGCAAACAAACAGATGGCCGCAGCCAGCTGTTTCTCCTGTGACTAAGTGTTCAGACATCACCCCTTTTCCGTCCGAAAGGACCTTCTAATATTGCACTTAATTATCGGTTTTGCCGCGAGGAGAAACCGCTACACGGGACTGGAGGCTCTAATTACTTGCTTTCCTGCCTAGGGTCTGAAGTATGAGATGTTTCTCTGCAGAGAGGGCCTTTCAGCCTCCTAGCCTGCAGGCCAACGGGCCGTGTCTCAGAGAATGACAGTTTACTACTAATATGGGACTTCCTGTGGAGAAAAGGAGTTCCTGACATCAGAGCTAATTGGACAATGTCTGTCCATTGCCTTGAGATAATAGCATATGAACATGATCACACACACACAAACACAAATGCATGTATACACACACACACATGCACACACATATACATACACACACACACACACATACATACAAACACGCACACACACACACACAAATGCACAAGTATAAACTGACATACCTGCAGACATTTTCTCATTCGCTCTCATTCCACATCTCTTGCTGAGAGAAGCAAAAGGACATTGGTCTCTCTGAAATGGATGCCTGAATAAGGCAGTATTCTACCTGTGTTTATTCACATACATTCAACAGTAGGTTTGTGACATATCCTTCTTATAAAATATGTCTATCTAGGGATGCATTAACCTTGACAACATCAAGGAAACAGAAGATTCCTGAGTGACAGGAGGCAGCTCTCATTTCAAAGCAGACCCACTCAAGACAGCTGCGCTTTCTTCTACCACAACTTCAAGGTGGTACCTTTTAAGTCTTATTTTGTTTGTTGCTGTATCTTTGATTCGCAACAACAAAAAAAAAAACCTACCTATTCTAGGACACAGTTGCTCACATCTTTTTCATCCACTTTCAACAAAAATTCCTTTTTCATAAGGAATTGCATAGACAAAGCAAGTCGCCAATAGCCATATCTCACTTCCTGTTAATAAATCATTAGTGTTTTCATCTACAACACTTCAGAACAGTATACTGCTTTCTCCAAAATCTGTCACATTCAAATGGCCAGATAATAGTGCTTTCTCTCAAAAAAAAAAACAATAGGTCTGAGGCATCTTTTTTGTGTCACCCCACTGGCGTCCATGGAAATAACCCCTTTCGAGAGAAAATGTCTATTTTGAACATTTCTAACAAAACCCCAAATTAAATATCACTGTAAAAAGGGATACGACAGAAAGGAATGCTCGGGAAAAAGATACGCTACCTTGCTGTAATTGCAGGCTTTGTGAAGTCTGAAAATTGGAGAAAAGAAAAAAAAAAAAAAAAAAACCTACCGTTGTCCTCCACAGAAAAGTGGAACATGTCCATGGTAGCGTTTTCTCCATCCTTCAGTACATAGCAGATCTTCATGTCATCAATGTCGGCTAAAGAAGAGGAAGCACATACACATCAATTTCATGCAAGGAAACAACAAAAAAAAACTGTTTATCTTAAATCAGGGTGTGTGTAACAAGACATGATGTGTTTCAGGGTTTTGTGCCAACTTCTGTTCTTAATTATATAATTCCCTCAATCACATTTTGATCTGACATTTGTATGAGTGCCGGCTTACAGCTGCACATTGCAGTGTATCCTAAAGATTTTACTGTGCTCGAGTACAGGAGTGTACCAGCATAATTTATAGAGCTGTCAGAAAACTAAAACTAAGGTAATTGGTTGGAACAAAAAACCAGCACATGGAACAGCCTTCCAGGACCGGACTTGTGCCCCCCTGTTCTACATGTCAGGTGTTTATTATACGTGTAATACTAAATTTTCACGATATTCATTACAAATCTTTGGCATGACACAATAGTGACAAAGCGCAATGAAGTCAGTCATTTTAAACGTTTCTATTAAATCAGGTTCCTGCCCAGGACAGACGCACAACTTCATTTTCAAGCTGTTAAATTAATGATGAGGTACTTTCAAATGCTTTTTGAATTTGTGCTAATGGGGCGGTGCATTAAAAATGAACACCGGTTTGAATTCTCATCTCAGCCACTAACATTATTCAAAGATTGAATCAGTTGGACTTCTGGGCACGAACGTTGATGGTGGTCTTTTCAAAGTCCTCCTCTGCAATAACGTATTTGATTTTGTAAGACACAAATAAATTATTCATCATCTGGCTGTTAATCAACGTTGATTCAATCCCCAAAACAGCCCATTAATTAAGTAATGTTTGAATTCCCTCCCGTGCAAACAAGCCGTAAAGTAGAGCATACATATAATACACTCGGGAAACAGTAATAATTAACATGCCGTCGCGAGATTGGCGTGAAAAGAATAACAGACGACTCAAATAACAGACGACTGGTCCCGTAATGACAGACAGGAACGTTGAGAGCAGATCCAGATTCCAGAAGTGGCGCTAACTCCATGGCGCTATCCTGCCTTAACAAAACTGGGCAGCCCAGGGTTTTTTTTTCTTCATTTGTTTAAATGCTCAGAACTTGGAGTAAAAAAAAAAATAAAAAAAAAACAGGGGTGCCTTCAGGTGGGTGGAAGTTAAGGGGATTCCAAGGGCCCTGACTTGACAGGAACCCCCCCCCCCCTCCCCCCCAAAAATTTTTTTTTAAATTAAAAATAGAACACAGAATTTTCTTGGGTGGTGGGGCCCCAAAATCTCTTGGGTGGTGCGCTTGGTAACAAGTCACCCCAGTGTTTAGGGGAACACCTGAACAAGGTAACCAGGAGGTTGCAGGTGTGAATACCGGGTAGGGGCACTGCAGCAGTCTCCTTAAATGAGGGAAAATAAACTGCCACACTTGAACTGACAGTGAACTTGTACAATGGATTGTATGTGAAATAACAGCAATGCATGAGAATGTGTGCAAAGCTATTAAAATCTTTTAATCTATAGTGCACACAAGGGACAGTTTTTTTTCTCTTTTTTTTTGCCTAGCGTCTGTATCAGACCAGGGTGAAATATATACTGTATATTGAAACATTTTTTATGACACTGAGCAAGACACGTCACTAACCAATAATAGTAGTTATTCAGCTATTCATTATCTCAAGGAATGTTCTAGGTAAAACTAAAATTCTAAGGCATTTCAAACGGTCATCTGCCCCCAAGTCTGTGCTGTGTTTCCGGGCATCTGGCAACCCTAACGTGAGGTCAGCGCCCTTCATATCGAACAGTCAAGGCTAATGCTCTCAATAAGTTGAGCGTGGGTTGAATTACGCCTAACACAACCAGGCAAAATCACCGAGGGCTGAGCAGTGGGTTGCATTTCTGTTGCGGCTAAGCGGATTCAGTTACGCCTCTCTCTCTCTCTCTCTCTCTCTCTCGCCCTCTCCCTCGCAAATCCACTCTACTCCCATGACACTAATTAACTGCCAGTTTTCACCCGAACACTGCTGTTTTCCCAGTGTCATTAACGATGCTGCCAAGATAAATTAGTAAATTATAAGTTGCAGAACGCCTGCAACTCTGAACAATGTTAATAATTCCACACAGCCGGTTGGCAATGCAGCGTAAAACTTTGATAGGCCCCAGTATCTGAACTTGACAATGTCTTTTTACTTGGAGACGTTTCTGGGAAAAGTACAACGTATACAAAACTCTTAAAAGCACTTCTCGAGGCGGGAAATAATTAAGAATTAGGTCACAAAGCGAAAACTGAAAGTCACATTATCTGTTGTTCCATTAAGACGTCCAATTATGAGTTTAGGCTTAAGCTAACACAGTGACAGCAACTCAGCACCTCTCTCCACAGCAAAGGTTAATAAGCTGCTCCTTAAAATATTCAACACAGTTCATGTCTCCTTATTATAAAAAATAGAACTGCACAGCTCCTCGCTGAAGGAGACAGAACTAATTATAAGGTTGCACTGTGTTAAAACCTCACTTTAGCTGTACAATAGAAACCCCCTAAAGCGTACAGTTTTTTTTTTTTCCCCGAATGCTTATGAAAATGAGTTTCAAAAAAGCAAAAATAAAGTGTTTTTTTTAAATATTATTGTTACCTTGGGTGAATGTGGTGATGCTGTTATTTCCTTTGCCCAGGTCGATGAGGTAGCCGTGCTCGGGTTCGAGCGTTATCCTGAAGACGAGCGAGGCCTGGGTGCTGTCTCTGTCCTCGGCCTTCAGAGCCTTGCTGGTGATCATGTACCCCAGATTACCCGTCGGCAGGGTTCTCAAGGTCGGGGCGCCCTTGTTGACCACGATCTGCGGGACCCCGTTGTCGACGGAGACGATGGCGATCTTCATCATCTGCGGCTTGCGGGTCTCGAACACGGTGTCGGGGAAGACGTAGAAGTCGGTGTGGGTGCCGTCGGTCACGGTGAAGGAGAAGCTGTCCTGCGAGGACTCGGTGCCGTCGTGCTTGTAGCTGATCAGGTTCTCGTCCAGGTCCTGCTTTGTGAAGGAGGCCACGGGCCGGCTGTTGTTGAAGAGGAGCCGGCCGTGCACGGGCACCTGGGTGACGGTGAACTTCAGCAGGTGGTCGGCGGAGTCCTGGTCCTCCGCCGTCAGCTCGAAGGGCGTGATCAGCTTGTTCTCGCCCTCGGTCACCACCAGCCCGTGCACCGTCACCACGGGCTTCTTGTTGTCGACGTCGACGATGGACACCCGGAAGGTGCGGAAAACCGGGTTGTAGCCGTCGGTCACCTCAAACTCGAAGCTGTCCATCTTCACCTCGTCGTCAGAGGTGTGGATGTAGTAGACCTTGCTCCCCGCCAGCTGCATCTGGGTGAAGGACACAATGGGCATCCCGGGTGTGTCTGTGCACTCCAGGTGACCCCTCACGGGTGCCCTGGTAATGGTGAAGACCAGGTTTTCGTCTGGGCTGTTCAGGTCGCTGGTGCTGAGCAGGTCTGTGGTGAGGGTCACCCTCCCGCCCTCCTTCAGAGAAACCCCTTTGCTCACCACATCAGGGAACACCATGTCGATGCCACCCACGGTGATGTAGAAATACCTGTCGATGAGGGGGTTGCTGCCGTCAGTGATGTCAAACTTCAGTAAGTCGCGGACGCCCTCCTGTCCATTGTGAACATACACAATGAGGTCCTCGTTCACTTGGCTCTGCGTGAAGTTCATGCCCACGGTGATGTTTTCCACAAGCCCGGAAGGCATCTTCCTTTGCAGCAGGCCCTGACCTGGTCCGTATCGAATTATATAAGTCAGCTTGTCATCCTCCGAGTCTAAATCAGTCGCCTTTAGGACTTTTCCACTGATAATCTTTGTCTCGCCTATCTCGATTTCCAGGCCGTCATTGATGGCCATCCTTGGGGTTTCGTCATCAACCGGGATTATCATGATGACGACAGTTTCCTCTACGGTGAATTTTCCATCAGTGAGAACGACATCAAAGCTGTCTTCTGTGGTCTCTGAGTCATCGTGCTCGTAGACGACGCTGGAAGCCTCCTTGATCTGATCAAGGGTGAAGTTAGTGACCGGAACCGAGCCCGTGGTTAACTGGTTTAGGATGTAACCATGTTTTGGCAGCTTAGTGATGATAAAAGTCAGCTCGTCAGAAGGGATGTCAGCATCAGCACCATTCAAAACAGGCGTGTCGATGACAACGTTCATTCCTTCCATCACCACAAACTCCCTCATGAAGATCTCTGGCTTTTCATCATTAGCAGGACTAATTACAATGGGGAAGAAATGCCTCTCTGAAAAGTTGATGCCATCGGAGCACCTGAACGTGAACCTGTCCTCCACTGGCTCGACACCTTTGTGAATGCTCTGCACATAATTTATGTGACTGTCTCTGATGTCCTTGATGGTGAAAGCACTGATTGCTGTCCCTGAGCGAGACTTCTCTGAGCCTGGAGCAGGGGAGCTGTTCTCCACATAGCCGGAGCTGGGCTGCACGATGATCGTGCACAGGATGTCGTCGTTGGGCGTGTCCGCGTCCTCCGCACTTATTTGACTGATATCGATGACGTTCTTCTCCCCTTCCACCACAACAAACTGAGGGCCCACAGTGACCACTGGGGCCTGGCTGTCCACTGGGAGGACCGTGACCTCAACACGGACGCCGTTCACTTTGTTGCCCCCTACAGTCCACTCCTCTGACATGTCTGTGAGAGTCAGGTTGAAGTAGTCCAGCTTAGTCAGTAAGCCAATCTCCCCGCTCGTGTGGGCGTACACTACCAGGCCATTAATAATGTCAGCTTGAGTAAACCTATCAGAGGGCACCCCATTCACCAGGATCTCCCCTAAGACTGGGGGATCTTCGACAATGAAGGTCAGCATGAGGTCGTCGGTGTCCTCATCCCTGCCTTGGAGGACGCTGGTTGTGATCTCGGTAGCGCCATTTTCCAGGACGTCTATGTACGACCCGATGGTGCCAGGCGGCAGGCTGATGGTGGGCGTCTCGTCGTCCACCGGCTTCACGACGACCTTGACGGTGACCGTCACCACGTGGACGCCGTCGCTGACGTCCAACCGGAAGGCGTCGCTGGTGGATTCGCCCCCGTCGTGGATGTAGGAGATCTTGCCGCTGGAAATGTCGTCCAAGTTGAACGCGTCCCCTTTGCTCAGGTCGGCGAAGGAGTACTGGATCTGGCCATGAAGAGGGAGCTGGCTGAGAGCGAAGGAAATCTGTTTGCTGTCAGTGTCGGGGTCAACGGTATCCAGTTCCGAGCTTGTGACGATGTGAGACCCTCGTTCAAATACAGTGAAGCCAGTGTTGGTAATCTGGGGGGGTTTGTTGTCCACCGGCTTCAGGAAGATGGTGAAGGTGCCCTCCACGCTGTTGCCAGCATTGTCCTCGACGGTGTAACGGAACTGCACCACATGGGCGGTGATCCCCAGCTCCAAGTCAGGAGGACTGTACGCGATTTTGTGATGGTTGACCTGCGCCTGGGTGAACTCGGTGACCTCTGTGTCAGGGCTTTCCATCAAAACGACCGATCCCAGGATGACGGGGCTGTTCTCGTCTGTGTCGGTCGGTGGCTGGACGACGGTGTACTTCAGGTCGCGGTCCTCCGAGTCCAGGTCGGTGTAGCGCAGGAAATGTTTGCGGAAGTGCGTCAGCTGGTACTCGTGCACCGTCATATGCAGCGTGGTGCCGGGGAAGAGCTCTGGCGGAACGTCGTCAATGGGGAGAACCTTGATGATGAAGGTGCTTTCTTCTGATTGGTTGGGCGGGTCGTTGTCGTCCTGAACCCGGAACGCAAACTGATCCGTGACTATGTCCGTGATGTGGGGCCCCGTGTGGCGGTAAAACAGCTTCCTGTCTGTGATGTCCTGTTGGAGCCATTCTGTCACTACTTTCTCGTACATCTGATCGTTTGCGTTGAACTTCCAGGAGGAGGGGTCTTCGGGTGCTTCGGACTGGCGCAGCAGCACCTCCCCAATGGCGGAAAATGGCGGCTCGATGGTGAACTTAATGGTGGAGTCTTCCGAGTCGATGTCAGTGGCGCTGAGCATCAGAGGGGAAATGGGGATCATCTGATTCTTGAACAAGACCAGCCCAGTGTTGGCGTTTATGATCGGGGGCTCGTCGTCCGTCGGCACCACGGTGATGGGGAACAGGAACTCCACCTCGTTCCTGCCGTCGGTCATCCTGAAGACAACGTTGTCGCTGTAGGTGTCGCTGCCGTCGTGCTGGTAGATGACGGTGCCGGCGTCCAGGTCCGCGGCTGTGAAGAACTTCCTGCCGGAGCCCAGGACGGTGAGCTCGCCGTGCCGCAGCCCGTCGATCACGGCGATCCGGACGTCGTCCAGGTTGTCCTCGTCGCTGATCTGCAGGTTGTTGCCACTGAACAGCGGCCTGGACTGGCCCTCGTACAGGAGCTGGCCCGTGTTCCGGGTCACCACTGGGGCCAGCGAGTTCATGGGCTTCACCACGATCATGAACGCAAAGGGGTCGGAGACGGCGCCGTCCGTGTCCACCACCTCGAACTCGATCTGGAAAATCCTCTCGGTGTCGAGTCCACGGAGGGGGGCTTGTAGGCTATTTTTAGCTCCTTCAGGTCCCCCTGATAAAAAGACGTGATGGGCAGATTCCTGTCGTCGGTGCTCACGATGTAGCCCTCCTCAAAGGACAGGGGGGAGGTGATGTTGAAGATTAAGTCGTCAAGGTCGGACTCTGTGTCCTCCGCCGCCAGCATGTCAGGAGTTATGGCGGTCATGACGAACTGGTCGACTTCCATCATCATCATAGCCACAAAACTTGGCTTAGGGGCCGCGTTCTCCCCCCCTTCCCTTATCCGCACCATGATCTGGAAAAGCTCGTGTTTAAGCAGGTTGCCCTCTTTGTCCTGTAACTCCACAATCATTGGAACATAATCTCTGTTCGGTGACTTGAGGGTGAATGTGTGCTGGTAGCGGAAATCTGACTTCAGGAACTCATCACAGTCTATTGATTTTCCCAGCCTGTCATCATCAACAAGTTTTCCGTATCTGGGCAATGAACTGCCACTGGCTAAAGATGTCACCTTGCACTGCTGTGAATTTCTGTCAAAGGTGAACTCTAAAATCTTTTTGTCAATAGGATTACTGTTTCCAAGTAGTTTTTCCACTGTGAGTGGCATATTTTTAGTAACTACCTCCAGCTGGGTGAAAACGACTTCGACTTCTATCATGAACGGAATAATTACAGTATCGGTTTGAGTGTCATACCTGAGTTGCAACTTCACTCTGTCCTTCGAAGGGCTCCTCGCGCCGAAATGTGAGTACTTCACGTCATTAGGGCCGAATTCACAGGGAAACTTTTTGGGAGAAAGCAACCCCGGTCTCTGCGACAGTGGATCGTTGTCAAGAACTGTTATGCTGCATCTGTCTCCTGGCTGGACTTGGATAACTAAATCGTTGAACGGATCAATATAAACGGACCTCCCGAACGGCACGTGTATTCCGTTATTAGCCACCAGAATGGCATCCTCAGAAAGTTCCGATCTCAGGGCGTACGATAATCCATAGCTGTCAAAAACTTGCGCCGACGCGCTGCCTGTCAAAGACGCAGCAAGGATGATAAGTCTGCAGAAAAGCATAGCGGTCGCGAGTGCAGTCCTGTGTTGCTTCTGGCGCGCGCTTCTACCCATCGAATCCGTGGTGTGAGTCAAGAGCCTCTACGCAGATGCGAATACAGTCCGGCAAAGCGAAGAAAAGTTATCAGTAAACAGCCTGCATGCAGAAACATCCCACGTACACTCTCCTGCGGGTGCACGGCATTCTCCAAAGCTGCTGCACGTACTGTGTTATAAACTCCAGGCAGTTAGGAACGTGCTGCAAGCAAATCACGCCCACTTTTGCAGGCGATTGGATGATGTTTTACGATGGAATGCCTTTGTCGGGGTTGTAAATGGAAGTGGGTGATGTCAATCCTGGGAGGAGAGAATGGCAAGGGGGACCATGGGGTGAATAACTTTTTAATGTAAGGATATCAGTGATAAAAACATTAACGTTGCTGTCCCTGAAATGGAATGCAAGACGCACTTCACGGGCTGATTTTAAGCCAGTCGTGCCAATTCACGTACTATTACATACTAAAGCAAACACTATTCTCAAGAGTGCCACGTTCTTTGATTTTGTTTTATTGATAAACATAAATGCAGGACTCTCGTATAAATTGGTAAACATGAATGGCTTGTTTTACCTTTTATTTTCTAAAGTGATTCATTCAAGACAGTCTACTTGAGTTCGATAATCGCCCGTCAAGTGCTGCTTGTTTTCAACCGCTATTTGATTTACTGAATATGCACATCGTTTTATAAAAACTATGCTTTCTGTATAACCTGTGCACCTTTCTGATGATGCCGTGAACAGTATTGCAAGCACATATTTGGCTCCCTCTGTTGGCGTAGCGGTTGTAATGACGTGGGCAGCGGTATTCATATAAATTATTAACAGGGCAATGAAGGGGAGTCATCAAATTCTATTCCCCTAACCCACATTTAAGACATATTGCATTTCTTGCGGAAACTTTAAAGAGTGCATTGATACATGACATCGACCGGATAGTGTTTTATCTTAAGTCGAAAGACGCGTGGGACTACAGTGCACCTCACAATGGAGGGACTTGCTCTTGGAACCTGTTTAACGGGAACCGGTTAACTCCCGGCTTTATGTCTCGTGATTGCCAAGGGCCTCCGCGGATGTGCAAGGTCCCTTCCAACGCGCTAACAGGCTGAAATATATTTTGATTGGTATAAACCGTGCTAAATCTGCACGCGCCGTTTAGTGTGGTTGGGAATGGCAAAGAAAAGAAATGATATCAGTTGCAAACTCGAGAAGATAGGACGTTCTTGCCCGAGCGTGCTTACTGCCTTTAGTTTGGCTTTTATCCATCTCAAAGTCCAACCTGGAATGTATTATTGAATATACTTCGTATTTCATGGTTACTGCGAGTCCATGCCTAATTCAAACAACAGAAATAATAATAATAATAATAATAATAATAATAATAATAATAATAAGAAGAAGAATAAACCGAAAGTTGGCAATGCTGCCACTTCATTTGCCTTCGCTAGAAAAACAGCAAGAACAACGAAAAAGGGACTCAGAAATAAAGTAATTTTTTTTTTCTTTAAGGAACGAATTTCCCAAAAGTACCCCGAGAGAACAAGGATGTTCTATTTGAGTACTAATAAGTACCTTTAATAAGCAAAAAGGGTATAAATTAGGGCTACAATTTTATATACCTATATGGTATATCCCCAGTGACAAGCGTTTGTACCTTTTTGGGAACTTTTTCGTACCTTTTTTCTGATAGCACGAGGACGTATAATGCAGAAGTACTCATACTTATACTGGGTTAACAGAAACAGATCAATACATAATTTATTTGCTTGACAGACGCCATCACGTTGTGATTATTAGGGCTACCACGCGTCTTACAAAAGTAATTCAAGTTAGATTGTTACCTTAGTTGGTTTCTGAGATCATTAAGGGTTAGACTACTTGCTTTGGTGTTGCCTACGTGCCTTTTTAAATTTGCGCGTGTATATTCTCAGTTGCCTAAGAGTCTAAGAGTCAGTCCATCTAAGATCAAATCTGACATAAATAATAATGAATGATACATTGATTTGTGGGAACCGCATGTAAATATTAGTCTCGGTTCTTGTAGGTGAAACGAGCAGCGCTAATGATTCGTTCAATAATGAGCCTGTATAATTCGTGGCCTTGATAATGACGGCGCATGAAAGTTAAACCCCGCCTCCCGAGCGTTCTTCAGGCACATCTTATCCCGTTAACGGGTTTCTTCGGGTTTGTTCCGGTGACTGGGGACACTGGGGGAGAGAGCTGTACGGCTGAAACGCTGAGCTCTGGGAACCGACCTGACCACTCGACATTCCCTTGAGGAGATAACAGGGTTGAGAGACCTCTAATTGAACAGGTCGCATGAATGAGACTGACATCCCACGCGCAAAATTACATATGCCTGTTTGCTTGCTCTAATTGGTCCAAACTGCAATGACCTGCAATAGAAAGACCTTGATGTGTAGCAGTGGCACAGAAGTACTGAATAGAATTTGTACTATTCGTTGTTATATGATCAAATGTTATTTCCATAGCAGAGATTTTTTTTAACGACACCAGAGACAAAATGTTTCATGCTGTAGTGCGTCAGAGTTCGGCTTGATCGCAAATACCTGTTGTTTTGGTGTCCCTTATTGACACAGTAAAAGAAAGGACTATTTACATGCTATTACTGAACTAAGCATTTTTGCATTAGGTCCTTCCATATGTTTTTTACAAGGTCAGATCAAAGGTCAATACTGTGCTAATTCATATGAACAAACCAGCAAGAAATGACCGGAGTGCCAAAGGTCAAATTCTAGTAGGTTCAGGAAAAAAAATAGTTTAAATGCCGTTAGAGCGATACCCTGAAGAGTTGGATTTCGGAAAAGAACAGTGCTTTATGGTCGTTTTGATTCGGAGCCACAAACGCTGCTAACTTCTCAGACCTGCGGTTATTGACAGAAGTTTATTGCGGCCATACATTTTGTGCAGCGCTTTTGATCGAAGAACCGCCGAGTGCCTACAGTGGACCCTGGGGTGCCGTCTCTCATTGCACACGTGCTTGCCATATTCGGATTGTCTCTGATGCCGAGTAAAACTCTGAACGATAAACGACATTTTCCGTTTTAGCAATCGGACCGGGGCCAAATAGCCTACATGTTCGAAACACATTAATCCACAAGGAATTGGAAAAATCGACAACACCCAGCTAATTTTCAATGACACTAAATGTTTAAATACTACGAGAGTGAATAATTTTGGTCCTGATGAATATTGGCGAAAGGAGATGTTTATATTGAATGTGCAAATGATTACAGGAGTTTTACTGGTGTCTATAGGTAGCAGGTTTTAAAAATAATTTTCGGCACAGGTCTGTCAGTACGCTCCGTACTCGAAGTGTGAATATAAATATCTCGTAACATTTTCGTAAACGTTTGCTGTTTTGTGGGGCTTTTTTTAAATAGGATTATATCTGGCAGTTTACCTCACATGAAAGAAGGCAACGTGGGTGTTTAAAACTCTGTCTGAAGTATGAGGTTTAAAACCTAAAATTACCCAAAGCTGGGAAAATATAAAATTATCCTTCAGAATTGTGTCACATCACACGTATATCAGAATATAGTTTTACCATGGTTACAGTTGTAACCCTTTGTTCTCAGTTCTTACACAGCTGTTTTATTCTTGAAATAAAAATAAAAACCTTTTTCAAAATTATTTTTAAAAGGAACCGACACAAATGTGAGACACTTCTTTTCAAGCAACTTTGCAGTCTAGATTTAACTGTCATTTTTTTACACTTCAGTAACTACAGAGCAGTGGTTTTCAAACTCAGTCCTGGGGGACCCCTGTATAGACTGAATTTGTTGCAGCCAATCTATCACTCAATTAAGGTTTTTTAACATGTGTTAAAGCTCTTTTCTTTTTGAAAACCACTGCTATAGAGTAACTGTGGGTCACAAAGTATAGCTTTCAGACTTGGGCAGCAGCAGTACCTGCAGGGATTTGATGTTTCCTTCCAATCATCGGCCAATTAAGGCTCCGATTATTTCGCCAATCAGTGATCTAAATTGATGACTCATGCTGCAATATTTAAAAACAGCAGGCACTGGGGCCTACCAGGACTGGATTATAATACCCGTGCTCTCAATTTTTACAGAGACACTGTCACAAAGATGCTTTACAGAGGAAACAAAGGGGGAAACTGGGCAAAAACCAGCCCCCCCCCCCCCCCCCCCCCCCCCCCCCCCCTAAAAAAAAAAAAACAGCAATTGCTTTAAAAGTGTAGCTTCTTATATTTAGTTAGTTGTTGTTTGCGTAGTCCAGTGATGGAATCATCTCACTCCATCAGTCTTGGGTTGGGGGGGGGGGGGGTTCCTCATTCATCCCCCCCCCACCCCCACCCCACCCCACCCCCCCTGCTGTGTCTGTTTTAACTCCAATAGGTGAACATGGAGAGGGAAGGCATTTGCACCTGGGATGACCAGTAATTTTTCTTTTTCTTTTTTTTTTTTTTTCTTTTTTCCCCTAAATGTCTGGGTTCACTGCCCGGGCCTGTACGGCTCCTTCTCGTCCAGGTAATGAGATTCCCGATTCCCTCCAGGAATTCTGCTTTCCCAACTTAAAGAGTGATGAGGTAATGTGAGATGGAAGATGCTGTCCATGCCATGTTCTTCTGGGACCACATTTTAGTTCACACTACTGTATTTCCCTTTATTCATTTTGACTCTAATCTGTGTAAGCTACCCAGAGCAACTTATCTGTGTAAATTGCTCTTTCATTTATAATTTTTTTACAGTTAATTTATACAGCTGGCCATTTTGTGAAGCGATTGAGGTTAAGTACCTCAGCAATTGATTAAGTGTCTTGCTCTAGGGTGCAATAGCAGCACCCCCTGGCTGGGATTGAACCCATAACCTGTGACATAAAAGGTCTCATTCCCAAACCATTATGCTGAAGAGTTGGTATTTGTGCAGACAGACATAATGGCCCTTTATCAGGGTGTTCTGTTATGGCCGAGCACATGTGGGACTGGTTTCTCATCTGTTTTTTAAATTATAATGCTAATGTTAGATTTTCATATGTATGTGCAATGGTGATTGGGGCTTACTGACTATGGAGACTGATTGATAAATTGGTGTTTTTTTTGTGTAGGCTTTACCCCCCCCCCCCCCCCAACGTGAGGTTAATCATGTTGCGTATGCAATCCCAGAACATTGAAAGTTAGGGTAAATGTTCCCAACGTGTATTTGTCGATTTTCGGTATGTTCCTTAAATGTTAATGGAACACTGAAGGAACGTTTTTTTTTTTTTGTAATTCAGTTACAAAATAATTTAAACTTGACGGTCATTTGTGTTAATTTTACTGGGAAAGTTTGCAATGTTCCACAAATATGGCATTTCGGTACCTTCATACAGAATGTAGAAACTATTGACACATAGCCTTCATGACATTATCGCATGTTTGTCTGTAACATGCATGGAATTGTTTTTTTGTCACTTTTGTGGAACTTGTTTAAAACAATAAATAAATTCTAAGACTGTTAGAAATAGCTTCATCATGACATTATCTCACAGCCAAATGGGTATCTTAGCAGAATGTTCCCCAAGTTCCTAATGTTCTTGAAATGTTCTTGGATTGACAATCTGGGCTCAGGAGCATGGAGTATTAACCATTTGAAGAGTAGGTTTTTTGGAATGTTATTTTTTTGAATTTTTTCAAAATTATAAGAATTTTAGAATTCCGTTACTTTCAATTACCAGTAGTGATTGTTACATCAGCATTCAGAATGTTCAGTTAAGTATTTGTGATCTGACACCTTAAAGGGTTACTTGAGTTGGTGCAGAAGGGTTGTCAGTTTGGGAACAGGGTTTCACCAGAGAAGGTCACCAGTTCAAGTCCTAACCCTGGTGAGTCACAGCTCAGCCTGGAGCAACATTCACAGACATTCAGCCATTCCCCTAAGGCATTCACGTAAATGACCATTAATCAGGTCTAATGCAAGTTCCTCCAATCTGGCACAGATACAAGATTACTGTGCTGAAGTAATTTGTAAAAACAAATTAAAAGCAACCAAAAAAAATAAAAAAAAAAAACACAGTTTCTTTGCAACACGGAAAAACTTGAATTAGTAGCAACTAATTGCGTGCGGTCTTTCAGGTTTGACTTCTTTGTGATACGCAGTTAATGGGTTTACAAATTAAACTCTTTTAAAGGTGTTAAATGGCTCATTACTGCTGGGGAAATTTAAGGTATTCCACCTACATAGTAACAATTTATAACCCTTGAGCGTGAACAGTGAGTTTGAGGGTCGGTTATTATTATTATTATAAACGGACTTGCAAAGGTCAAATATATATTTTTAAATGTGTTAACTCTTCATGTGCCGGTTAAATTAAAAAGAAAACACTGGGAATTTTCAATGATGCATGCTACCTAATCAAAAATTTATAATTGTAGGAATCATATTTTTTTTTTAAAAACCTGTTCAGAATTCTATCTACGGAAAATTGGTGGTAGCTGCAGGACTTTTAAATGGTGTTGAAAGTATTTCAAATAAAGTGCTGGAAGCAGGTCTGATTGGAGTTAAACTGAGGGAAGCTTTGTAATTCCTGGGAAGACGGCGGCAGCCAATGAGACGGAGGCACTGCGGTCCAGAGGTGAACGAGGTCTGGGGCATCCCGGCTGGGGGGGTGGGGGGTGCAGAATGGACCATGTGGCTTCGATTGGCATCCGCTCCAGGAAGCGTGCACTGCGTTCACGCGTGCATCATGTGACTGGCTGGGGAACGGTAAGCAGAGCGTGCCTCCGAAGGTCGAAGGTCATGACCCCCCCAACCCCATCTCCTCGCCCCCTTTTTTTTTTCACAAATCTCCGATTCTGCCTTTACACCCCTCCCTCCTTCCCTCCCTCCCTCTCGGGGTTGGGGTGGTCCCAGGTGAGGAGTGGGGTCAGAGGGGTCCCCGGTTGTTCCATCGTAACCCCCCCATGCAAAACGGTTGAGGAACCACCACTCATTTGGGCTTCTCAGCGGATGGTGTCATTCAGAACGGCTAACGCGGCTAATGCTAACGCGCACAGCCCATTCATACGCCCAGCTGGGTGTCCGCTAGGGCAGCTCGGGTTAAGTGCCTTTGCTCAAGGATGCCACGGTGACCTGTTGATTTAAAAGCCCGGCTCCCTTAGCACCACGCCAGGCCGCCGCCCACTGGGTAGTTCATAACAGGACGTTATAAAGGGACAAACCAGGTCACGGGCAGGGTGCCCTGTCCGTCAACATCCTACATCCAGCTCCCGAATTCTACCGGGTTGGGGGCCTCAAAACCAAAACACATGCCCCACAGACTGGAGCTAAAACAGGAATTTGGAAGCGGTAAAAAAAAAATTTTTAGTTTTTTTTTAAAAAAAGCACTTTTCGACACACCCCAGGCATTTGCGGAGAGGAGAAAATATATACGCAGCGAAGAATCTCTGTTAACGATGCCTCTCGGGCACAACAAACAATGTTGTTGTTTTATTTTGATGGTTTGTATTAAAATAAATCTGTGTAAATTATGCACGTGTTCAAAAACAAACGGTTGTTGGTGTGATCGAGCGTCCCCTCCATCCTTTGAATGTGACCAAATAATTTAGCTGCACAAGGTTTGAGTGGTATTTCACAAATTCACTCAGTTTATACGCCATACCATTTGGAAACCTTGAGAATATATTGACTAAACTGGCTGGTTTATGCCTACACAGTCAATTTATTGAAGGTCAAATTATTTATTTTGTAATGCAACAGAGAGGCTCTCTCAGAAGAAATCCTCTATCCTTGTATTGCGAACTTGTCCCATGCTATTTGCTAAATCAGCTGGTATTAGAAACTTCCTAAACTGTGTTAGAACACTACAATCAAATTTTTAAAAAAGTAACATTACCTTCAACTAAGAGACAGGCTAAAGAGTTGATAATTCTGCTTCTCTAAATCTTCTCTAAAATGTTGTTGAAAACTACATAAATATGCAGGGGTCCCCAGAATCCAGAATTGGAGGGCCATAGTCCCTGCTGGTTTTCATGTCTTCCTTTCCAATTTAAGCCTTGGAAACAAGGTGTGCAACCTTTTTGGCCAATCAATAGCTTCTTAATTGTGCACCTAAGTGTAGGAACCAATCAAAAACCAGCAGACACAGCAGCCCTTCCAGGATTTGAGTTTGAGGTCCCCGCTCTAATGCAACAGGAGCAAGATGCCATTGCAGGGATACTGAAACCTGGTCAAATCCAAATCCAAACCCGGCCCTGGTTTTCTTTTCTCCCAGGTAATCAGCTAAGCAAATAGCACTACTGAATGCCCAGACTGTATTCACACCTGACTCCCAGGTAAAGGGAGGGTGGAAAACCAGCAGTTTTTGGCCCTCGTGGACTGTCACTTGCGTAGCAGGGATGCATGGATGACAGAGATCATCGTAGTCCCTGGGGCGCTTTGCAGAGTGGGTTTGCTGGGTGACTTGGTGCGGGTGTGTGTGACATCACTTCCTCCTTGGTGGCACAGTCTCACGCTGTACTAATTGCTGGTTGAAGGACATGTCTGCCGGCTGGGAAGCACGTCCTGCAGGGTTCCGGCTCTAGAACGTCTCTTTTTTGTCTCATTCCTTCTCTTTTTCCCATTAGCTCACAGTTACTGCACGCTGTGCCTTCAGTCAAATCAGAAAGTGCCACACTGGCAAAGAACAGCGTGTCACAACAATGCCGAATTTATCTGATGCGCAGACACTTTCATCCAGATAAACACGCTGCAACATTCTGGATTTTTTTTTTTTTCCAAATTCAAAAATAAAAACTTTTATAGAGTAAAGACAAAAAAAATGGAAGATGGAGGAGGAAGATGTTCAAGTTTGCCATACAAGGTGACATCATAAAGTTATGATTGGCCATTGGGGAGAGAGAGGTATCATGGTCCTCCCTTCCAACCTTACGAAATGCACTTCGCTGAATATACAGCCTGGTGCTACTGGCGATTCAAACCCTTTACATCAGGTTCATTTAGAATCCACCTGAGTTACACGAGCAACGGTGACAGGGGACTGGCTAAGAATACTCCCAGACGAAGAGAGCGCAAAATGTGCAGCATCCATAAGGACTGATGTAGGGTTACCATGCCAACCAGACACCATAAACAAGCTGCAAAAAATACGTGCCCAATTGCATAAGAGATACCGCGCAGCAAAATGGCTACCATCAAATAGCATCTGTCGGAGTGCGTTTTTATTTGGATAGAGAGCACATTTCTACTCCAAGAGAGTAGATTTCATTCTGATGGGGTACATTTTGTTCTGCAAGAGGATATTTTATGTATCCTATTTTTTTACACCCCTGTGTACCAACAGCATTACAATCACTGAATTACCTGCAGCCCACAGTACAGAAATCTGCTGCTCTGCAGTCTGCCCACCCCACCGAGGAGGCCTTCACCCTCGCACCCAAAAATAGGGCTTAAATTTCAAGGACCCTCTTTTTGCATTTCCCAAAAAAAACCAGGGGGCACCAGCAGGCACGGGCCCTTCCCTTCGATCGCCCGTGGAGTGAGCGAGGACCCCGGGTACCTGCGGGACCAGCCGAAAAAAGCGCAGGTACCGCCGGTCCCCATCTGCTCTGGCCACGTTCCCAGGTTCTGCAGCTCAAAGCAGGCCTTCTACTCATAATCAGAGGCTGCTCGACAAAGCAGTGGATTCAGAAGCACAGTGCGCTCTGTAATTATGAAGAAAGAGAGGAGGAGGGGGGGGAGGGGGGGAACGGGGAACGGGGGGAAGCAGACTACAATATAAACACTTGTCCTGCACTTACAGCCACTGAGAAATTACTAATCTTTAACGTTTTTAATGGAGGACAACTGTTGTCGCACCTCAGCATTAAATCACCTGTGGCAGGTGACAGTTCTCTCCCGCGTTCCCTTGTCATTTTGAGCCCCGCGTACAGCAATTGTCCAGTTTGTTTTTTTAGGGGAAAGAAAATTCACGGTGGAGACGCTTGGATGTTTTGTTAAATAGGTCAGCCTAGCAGCTGCTGTGATTCTGTTGCATGTCTACAAATTGCTGTAATTTCTGGAAAAAAAAAAAGAAAACAAAAAACAGACAGGGTCGCATGACTTGAAAGTCCAGTGTATCTTTTTTTTTTTTCCCACAAGTCTTTGTCTGGTACTTTATGGAGCACAGAAGAAGATTTGGAGCATGAAAACGAGAGAAAGCTCCATTAGGGAACCATGCTACCAGCGTGCCACACATTAACAAGACGACACAGAGAGTAAAAACACAGTTAAAAGAGGACTTTTGGGTCGTCAAGTGGCACATTTTTTCAAGATGCTCATGCATAGTGTAGCGATATGTTCCAGGGAAGGGGTACATAGCTCCATTCCTGGAGGGGTAGTGTGCATGCTATTTTTTTTTTTTTTTTTTGGTTCCAATTAATTAGATTGGCTTAAATTTCTAAACTGGTGTACACACCAGTGGTTCAATGCTACACAGGACTACAGTAATGTTTTCACCAAGGATACATATATAAGGATGCACACAGTCTGCGGCTGTAGCCTATGACATCATTAAAAGTGCCAGATCAAATAAGCAATTGGGCTACTAGATAGCTAGCAGCAGAGGTTGTTATGAAAGTATGAAAATTTGATTGCTCTTTCTCTCGCCTGGTTTATTGGGTGTGAATCGGTTGCTGATTTTTAGGTGAGAACGAAAACCAGCAGCGACCCGTAAGAGCCCCCCAGGAGCAAGGCTGCTGACCCCTGGGGTATATTATGGTGTCTCTGGAATGCCTGGAGGCAGATGTAGGACAGTCCCATCATAACATGTCCCCTGGCGATGATACGGGGCGATCATCCTTGGCTCGAGGTTCCAGGCCGAAGTGAGAAATCTTCAGGCGTCACGGCGTGGAATGCCCTCAAGCTGTGCTAGGCTCTGACCCTTGACCCTTGACCCCCCGTGACCCGCATTCTACCCACGGGCAAATGCATCGGAGCAACGGGATGTCCCGCAAGGCCAACGTGCGGGCCTGGGGTAGAACCCGTGACCCACAAACTGCCCCGGGACGGAGATACACGCGTCTCCAGGGCGATTCGCAGATCTGTCATCTCCTCGGGGGGGGGGGGGGGGGCCACGGAGCTGGACACTCGTTTCGACATTGACGGGTCTTACGACAGCGCTCAGCAGATGTGCTGTTCGCTCAGCAGATGTGCTGCTCCCTGGAGCCAAGGACACACACAAATGGATGCTGAAAAACAAAAACACTTCAAGAGAGGAAGATGTGTGATGTGAAGATGTGATCTATATTAGGGGTGTTCATTCTTATCTAAAAGGGGCCAGTGTGGGTGCAGGTTTTTGTTTTAGCCCAGCACTAAGACACCTGATTCAACTAATTAACTAATTGTAGTCTTCAGTTGAGACCTTGATGAGTAGTAATCTGGTGTCTTAGTGCTGGGCTAAAACAAAAACCTGCACCCACACCGCCCCGTTTCAAGACTGGACACCCTTGGCCTATATACTGACAAAAATTCACTGAATATTTATTAAGTAAATTTAGGCAATTATAAACAAAATGAACATGTCCCTGCGTGGCCTTTGTTGAACTCAGAGAACAATGCAGCACCTCCACTGTGAATGTACTTTCTGCTCAGATATAATCCCCGTTGCAGAAGCAGTGCAGTCTCAGGTTCCAGGTGGTCTGATGTGGCGAGATCTCAAGGCTCTTCTCACCTCAGCACCTGAGAGTAGCACCTGCTGAGACAGGACGGGCTCCATCTGTGATGTGCTAGCACACCTGCGAGTTAGATTCTCACATAGGCGCTCCTGCCGTTGCCCTTGACGAAAGGCACTGGCCTCAGGACCGGAGCTGGTCCCCGGGTGCAGCACTGTGGCTGCAGTGCCCACCGCTCCTGAGGAGCTAGGATGGATCAAATGCAGAGGACGAATTACCCCACGGGGTTCAATAAAAGTAGACCTTATCTTATATCTTATGTGGACGTTGTGGAATATTTTACATGCCTTTGCCTTCAAGGGGTTTAAAGGGATTGGTTAGAAAATATTGGTTACATCCCAAAAAGTGGTTTGATTTATCGCTCTGAACTCCATTGCTTTTGTCTGCAAAATGTGATGGTGAGGCACATGCCTGGCGCATGTGACCAGGGACGGTGCGGTGTACGGGCAGCCAATCACGAGAGAGGCCGAACCGCAGGCCTTTGCGTTTATAACCTCGTTTCCTGGCGGGCACAGAGTGGGGCTGTCAGATATCAAACAGCTTCAGGCTTCATGTGCTTCTGCAATTCAGGACCCCCCACCCCCCGAACGCCTCCTGTGTCCGGGAATTTAAAATGTATGATCCTCTCTCACAGGGGTGTACCATTTGCACACACACTCTGTGTGCGTGCGTACGTTCTGGGAGAGGCAAACGTGTAACGAACGGGTTGTGCCAGAGTACGGGGTGGGATTTGAACCCGGGTCTCTCGCTCGTCCCAACGCGTTAGCCAGCTTTACCACACCTTTACTGGGCTTCGCTAGCGAACTAGCCGAGCTACACCCGCTACAAACGCAAGTCTGTGCTCCACAGAACTGACAGGAGATGCCATCGCGATGGGACTGCCTCACAGCTGTGAAATTAAGGCGCATAAAAATAGATAAAAAAATATCCCAGGGTGAAAAAAACCCCCAAAACAAACAGAATGTCTCCTCCAAAACAGCAACGCACAGCAGCGTCATTGTGTTGCAGCTGTTTGTCCGCCAGTTGTCACAACCTGTCAAGCTTATCAGGCCTCTTTCAACCGCGGGGTAGTTTATCTGTCTTACACTGGGAGACGATGCTCTTGTGAAGTGTTATTATTAGATAATAGCATCACTGGCCACAGTTTACTCTGGACTGGGGGCACTGGCGTGTAACCATGGTGCCCAGGATTCAGAAAGTGATGTAGATTAATTCTGGTGCCTGTGTGTGTGTGTGTGTATGTCGGTGTGTGTGTGTGTGCCTGTGTGAATGTGTGCCTGTGTGTATCCGTGTGAATGTGTGAGTCTATGTGTCTGTGTTTGCCTGTGCCTGTGTGTGTGTGTGTGTGTTGGGGGGGGTGTCTTTATCTCTCTAGAAGCCAGCAGATCAGAGGATGACATGGACATGCAGGTGCTCTGGTCTGGCCTTTAGGGCGATAAGCTGGAGTCAATCCTTCATTCTGCCATTCAGCATGAGAACGCTCTTCATCAGCTTTAAAGATAGCACAGCTCTGCTGCAGATGCTCAAATCCCGTAATGGCAATTTAAAGCTCAGACAGGTGTTGGGCCTACTGCAGGTAGCCTATATCATTGTAAAGAGATGGAAGAGGGAAGGTGGCTTGGAATTGAATGGAAATAAAAACAAGAACCAGTCACTTAAAATTGGAATAAACGTTTTTATTTCTTAAAGTGAAAATAATAATTTTACATTTCCAAGACATTTCTACGCCAGTAAAAGCTTGCTCGAGATTTAACACCGAGTAAAACGTGTGAACGTCTTCGGAATACACCAATTTATGCGTGCCTGGCGTGAAAATTAAAGGATACGCCCCCATTCCAACGGGATTTAATGAGAAGCGCCGGCCAAACCCTCGGCGGCGACTGGCAGCTGGACGGAACAGACACGGCTCTAAAGTTTAACAAGCTCGCCTCCGCCCACTCCCACCCCCGCTTCCCGGTCCCTCGGCGCTGGGCCTATTTACAGGTTGCGGCCGGCAGTTTCTCACACCGCCCCGTCCCCTAGCTCTCGGAGAGCGGCAGCTGGTCCTCGCCGCCTCGCGGACTTTCCCACAATTACGCCGCGATCTCGCACAACTGGCAGGTAAATAACTTCAAAGGCGAGCCTCCAGTCCAGATCCAATAAATCAGCCTTCAAAACTATGCTCATTATAGTCCCCGGACAACACAAATGGGATTCTTCGGAGATGCCAGACGGACGCGCGCACGTTGATGGCGCTCTGGCTGAGAAGGAACGAGCGAAAGAATGTCAAACGAGGGAGAATCTTGGCCGTGAAATGCTCATGGTCTGAACTGCACTGTTCCGCTAGACTGACAGCGGGTGAGGCTGTTCACCTATAGACTGTGAAGAGTGCAGTGTTGCATGCTTTTAATACAACATACACTGAAATGCGCAACGTTTATTATAAATATTTTCACCTTATACAAGCTCTTTATACACGTTTGCTGAACGTCTTTCTTTAGTAGACAATCACAAGTTACAGACTTCTGGTTTCCGAAACGTGTACAAGAGGGAGGACACAAAAAACTGGTTGACCTGCGCTTTATAATTAATTTACCTGAAAATATCAAAGCTGCAAAATGCGCATCATTTGTAACATTTAAAATGAATATGGTTCTGTATGCGAATCATTTGTGACATTTATAACAAAAATGTTCTGTATGCGATGTCTGTGGTTATAAACAGGTCATATGATCACAACGAGGTTCACTGAGGTTGTATTACCTTTTGCTAAGTTGTTGGCAAATGCAGTTAGTTAATATTCCAAACCCATACTTCAGAACTATAAATAACTAATAAACAAAATAAAGCTTTTCCCGCAAAAAAGAAACATAGACGATTTAGGAAATCATTACATATACGATAGTGTAACGTTTAATACCGAGCAGGCCTCCGTCAAAACCGCACGGTGTTAGCAATTACGCCAAATGGAGGACGATAAACATCGGCCCCCGCTGGAGACCCGTCAGGTTTTCTGTAAATTCAAAATCCCCAAAGCCTGACTGCGCGCCGCTGAACAAACGGCCACATTTTTATCGGGAAAATTACTTCCATTTTTGTGGCCCGCAGCCTGCGATTACTGTGCAGACACTCAGAAAGACGGTTGGAGATGAGGGATGGAAGGGAGAGGGGATTCTGGATCCTTTAAACCAAAATGTAATCTTGACGCTGCCGTGTTCGCTCTCTCATTAGACTTATCTTGTGTCTACAATACATATTCCACCATAATAACACTCACAGATACACAGCTGTAAACAGGCACATGCACAAACACACACACACACACACACACACCCTGACTAGTACATACATTCATACACACATGCACATACCTATGCAAGTGTATATTTACACACATATATAGACACACACACGTACACACAGGCATTCTTTAGTATGTATACACAGAAGCGCTCATGAACACACACACACACTTGCACATGCACACACACTTTCACACTCACACTTGCACACACACTCACACATACACACACTCACACACACACTTACACACACACACAGCTCAGAACTGTTGTGTCCTATCCAAGCTCTTTATTGCTCTAATCTATCCCAGACTGCACTGCAGTGAGTCTGGGATAGATTATAGCTACAAGCAGACGAGCCTTTCACCGCACAGGTGGAGCACACTCGCCTCCCCCCCCCCCCCCCCCCCCCCCCCCCCCCCCCCATCCCAAATATTCTCACCAGACACTAATTACCACCATCTCACTCTCTGTGTCACATCCTCCCCCTCTCCATTCTCCACCTCCTTCACCCCCTCCTCCCCCTTCCCCTCAAGTTCTATCTTCCATTCTTCCATAATTAGCCTTCAGACGTGTTTGCTACTATTTAAATGAAGAACTTTGTATCTGCTTGTAAAAAAAAACAGAAAACAGGCTCAACAAACAGGTTAAACTGTCAAATGGATTCATACATAAAAGAGAAAAAAAAAACGATGTTAAAATTCTGTATTCTGCTCTTTCATTTAACAGCAAAGGATGTTTGTTTTTGTGGATGTTTTTTATTTTTATTCTGAGTTCTGAAGGTTTCCATAGAAACCAGGTTAGTGCCAGTATTAAATTGGCAGTGGCGCAGAATCTGACAGAAATGTGTGAAGTTTTGTGAAAATTTTTTTTTATCTTTCTGAAAATAAAAAAATTCTTTATTATGAAATCAATATCTCCCAGGTTATTATACACAACATGTTTATATGGTGTCAGCAGTTTGGCAGGACCCTGGCAGTGAAATGAAAAGTTGAAATGGTGTTCTCAGAGGCACGATCTTTGTTCCTCTTCCTACATGGGGCTGATGGTAAATGGACTGCATTTATATAGCGCCTTTATCCAAAGCGTTTTACAATTGATGCCTCTCATTCACCCATTCACACACACACACACTCACATGCCAACGGTGAAAGGCTGCCATGCAAGCTACCAATCAACTCGTTGGGAGCAATGAGGGGTTAGGTGTCTTGCTCAGAGACACTTTGACACGCCCAGGGCGGGGGATCGAACCGGCAGCCCTCCGACTGCCAGACAACCGCTCTTACCTCCTGAGCTATGTTGCCCCTAGGGTGACATATTTGGATCGCACTTTTACATGAGAAGAAAAAAAAAAAGTTGTCACTTACATGTTGTGTTTGCACCCAAATGCTGTGTTTACACCCAAATAATAATGTATACAAGGCCCTTATTCCACATATCTGTGCAAGAAATAAACCTAGTTCCGGAGTTATGCTTGATTGGAATTGCGACCTAGATAATTAATACCTGTGAACCATATTGTGCAGGCTTTTCCCGTTTTAACCCCATCGTACTTTGTGATTTTTAATGAAAGAAGAATAAACAGAATAAACAGAACTAAAATAACAGAGGTGACCTCAGACATAACTTCCATCTACATTAATTCAGCAAAAAAAACTTTGTATTTAATGCTTAACAGCACATTGCAAAATGTCCAGAGCACCATGTGGCATATTTTACAAGAGTGGTTCCACGGTCCCCTGGTGTATGGTGGTTTTGTTTCAACCACAACTGCATCCCAGAATTTTAACAAGCTGTTCATTTATTCTTAATTAGACACTTTTCATGCTTTGAGGGATTATTTACCTGTTTAAACTGCATTGTGTCGGAAATAATTGCGCGTACAAAGAAGACAATGTTTACACTGATTATTATGCTATATTGAAAACAATTACATAAAAGATGTGAGATTTTTTTTTTTAACTGATCAAATTAAAGACGTGAGGTGAATCATTATGTTCCTAACTGGTGAAAGTGTGGGCACCTGGCCACTGAAACTAACCATTTGGTAGAAAATTAAAAAACAAAGCAAATGATAACAAGCCAAACCTGCACTGTATTAATATGTAAAGAAAAAATAAAGAACAAATTATGAAAGCTGTTATACACAATTAAGGTTGTGTTCAACAACCTTAATTAAGCAAGAGATTGGCTCTACCAGGACCGAGTCTGAGAAGCATTGCTTCAGGCTGCATGCGACGGGGTGTTTCGAGGCATGTAGTGCGATACCTACTGGAGTCCAGCAGATGGCAGTCTTGTACTTTGTGTGTAGCTGCTCCCGTGCCGAGCAGGCCATACACACAGATTCAGCCGCAATATGTGGTTTCATGCAAAGTAGACATCGCGTTCATTCGAGAGAGACCTGTCTTGCAGTGGTGCGGGGGGGGGGGGGGGGGGGGGGGGGGGGTTGGGGGGGGGAGGGAAAAAAAGGGGGGTAAGGTAAGGGGGGGAAGAGAAGAGAGAGTGAGAAAGATGGAGAGAATGAGAAAGATTGAGAGCAAAGACAAAGAAAAGAGTGATAGAGAATAGAGAGAGAAGGTGAGAGGGCACAAGCAAGAGAGGGAGAGAGAGAGAAGGTGAGAGGGCACAAGCAAGAGAGAGAGAGAGAGAGAGAAGGTGAGAGGGGGAGAGCAAGAGAGAGAGAGGGAAGGGGAGGGGGAGAGAGAAGAGAGTGAGAAAGATGGAGAGAAAAAGACAAAGAAAAGAGTGATAGAGAGAGAAGGTGAGAGGGCACAAGCAAGAGAGGGAGAGAGAGAGAAGGTGAGAGGGCACAAGCAAGAGAGAGAGAGAGAAAGGGAAGGGGGGAGAGAGAGAGAGAGAGAGAGAGAGGGAAGGGGGGGGGGAGAGAGAGAGAGAGAGAGGGAAGAGGGAGGGGGAGGGGGAGAGAGAAAGAGAATCAGAAAAAAAGATAAATGCAGTGCCCCATTCAGTAATCACCGTTGTCACCAGCCTTCCCTGTCCGTGCTGCTGGTCTTTGATTGGATGCTTCAAATACACGCCAGCCCATTAGGGACAGCCTATCTAAAATGAAATCTAATGGATAACTCCACTGGGGCTCAGAAGATAAGATGCCCTCCATTTAAAAAGGTCATATTGGAGATGGGAAAAGACCAGTCAAGACCCGGGAACACATACATGACGATGAGATACCAGCCATTCCCTCAAAGTGCATTTAGCATATCTCCCTCAGTACAGAAACCAGTGCATTTAGCAATATATATTTGAAAAATGTAATGACAAAATTATATATATATATATGTATATATATATACGATATAAAATTATATATATTGATATATATATATATATATATAGTAAATACGTACACATGTATCAAATACATATACATGCGTATTATGTATGTCTAAATGATTAGGAGACATACAACACTGAGTTTTTAGAGGCCAAATAAATTATCACTGATGCAGTCAGTGTGCTTTTTTCCCTTGTCTGCAAATGTATGCAGACAAGGTTCAGCTAAAGCTGATCTTTGATCTGTGAGATCTGCAGCACAGACTGATGATGTCACAGAGGTATAGAACACAGAATTGTCACTGTCACTGTCAGGAGGTGCAAGCAGCAAGACATGGCCCATGGTCATAAAGTGACTCAATGTAGGGAGGAGCTGATCTTAGACCAGGTCTCCGCTGTCTGTATCTCCTCCCACATCTCCTAAAATCTACAGCGATGGTGAAGGGCTGCCCAGCTGAAAACTCTAAAGCTAAGACCAGTGGTCTGCGGCCAACTAAAGCTGGTAGAGAGTAAACTGGTGGCCAGGCGGATGGACTGTGGGCTGGTCAGCCGGTGAACAGCTGGTCGACCAGCTAAAACCAGCTAGAAGTGTGGAAAACACACATCGTAAACCAGCTTGACCAGTTCAGGCTGGTTCAAGCAGGAATCCTCAGCGTGGTTTCTCTTCGCCACGGGACATTTTAAAACGGGGGGATAGAGAACGCACGTATGACTCCGGCGCCTTCGTTGCTCGTGACCTTGGCACCTTGTGATGCCATGGCAACCGCGGGGGTGAACGAAACCCCATAATTACGCAGATGTGTTGTGCCGCGCACAGCACATACACAGCATTAGGGAGTACCCATAAGGCACGGCGTGTGCCCACAGCTAAATATATTTGCCTTTCTTCAGCGACAGCTTTTATGTTTTTACCTCAGCGGGGGTTAGACTAACAAAGCAGCCCGTATGTACATAGTGTTTATATTTGCTCAGATTATGGGCTAAAAGCGGCAGCTCTGTTTTATTGTTCTGAGTTATCGGCGATTTGATAATAATGGTAAGCTTCCTATGTTTATTTTTTCCATTTATTTATTCGTTTTCATGTGCTCTCTTTGTTTGGCCTGTTTTCCCTTCTTCGCCCTCTTTCTCTTTCTGACGAGGAGGAGAAAGGGGCCGCTCCAAACCGGCAGCCGTGGAAACGGGGGCTTTGTCTCCACACGTGAGCTAATCGCTCTTGCCCTTTTGCAGAAATCCCACGGCAAAAACACACGCAGACAGGAAGTGGCATTTGCCAGCCCTTTGCTGCCTGTTGGTCAGGAGCGTTTTCTGAAAGGGAAAAAAAAAAAAAAAAAAAACAGTGGCGAGCTTCCATTTTATCATAAACACATGAGGGAAATTCTTCCAGCCATCCATTTCCTAAACCGCTTATTCCTAGTCAAGGTCATGAGGGGAGGGGAGGGCCTTCATTCAGCCTATCCCAGCATGCAATGGGCGAGAAGCAGGAATGCATCCTAGACACAAAATTCCACTCACAAATTCATGCCTATGGGCAATTTAGAGTCTCCAATTAGCCTAACCTGCCTGTCTTTGGACTGTGGGAGGAAACTGGGATACTTGGTGGGAAACCCACGAGGACACGGGGAGATCATGCAAACTCCACGCAGAAGGTCAGGATTCGAACTCGACACCTCCTTCCTGTGAGGCAACAGCGCTTACTCACTTGCACCACCGTGCCGCTCCTGGGATTCTTTTCATCGTTAATTCCATCCTGATAGCTGTTCCTTTTGGGAGAACGCCGTCCAAACCCAGGCCCGTGTTTGGCAGAAGCCAGAACCATGTTTTCTGATCAGAGGTATTTCTCTAGCCCCACCTTGTGCATTAGCTTTGCTGCCGTACACAAGCTAATGAACGGAAGCGTTTGGACTCAGAGGCGCCGCACGCGCGGTTCTCTGCAATCTCGCCGAGCGCGTGTGGCGACAGTCACGGCTAATTAGGCTGGCTTTTCCTCCCGCACAAATTCTCAAAAGTGCAGATCAGCTTCCCCATCTCCTGCTGGCAGCAAATCAGATCATGAATCTGAAAAAATAAAAATAAAAATAGAGACATGTAGCGATTTGTGATTGGGGGAAACAAGGCGAAGGCAGACCAGCGATTAGAGGGAGGGATGGGCAGGTGAAGAGAGGGTGGAAAAGAGAGGGGGATGCTGATAGAGCGATGCGATCTGAGGAGGCTTGACTTCGAAAAAATAACGACCCCCTTTTTTCCCCCCCCCAGCCCCAGAGAGGCTGTGCGCACGGATAAAAGCTTCGCTAAGTGCACCGGGCTCGGTGGAGAGCCCTTCCGTCGCTCGGCGAAAAAATTGCGAAAATTGCCGCCGCCTCTCTCCCCCCCGCTTCCCGCCTTCTCGCCCGCGGAGCGCCGAACAGACCGAAATCCCGCCGTTAACCGCTGTCCTTTTTCACGGAGAGCTCCAAACAAGCGGGTCGGGGGCGGAGCCCGGGTGCGTAACGCGGAGGAGGAGTACAGCCACTTAGCGGCTGCACCGAGGAGGTCAATACGGCAAATGCACCCTGCGCCACCAGCTTACCTTATATGGTGGCGCTTCCTACGAATGGCCCTTCGTAAGAGCTTCACGGCACCTTCGTAAGAGCTTCACGGAGCCTTCGTAAGAGCTTCACGGCACCTTCGTAAGAGCTTCACGGCGCCTTCATAAAGTGTGCATCTGTTATGTCGTGGTCATAGCACTTTCTGCAACCGTTCTGACACACCGTACCTGTATACCTGTGGGTGGTCATTATTAATAGAAGCATTTATGAATGTGTGTGCAGGAGGGGGCTGTACTGTTGGCTGCAGTGTAGGCCAGAGTCAGGACTCTGAACCTGATCCTCGCGGAAGTTGGTAGCCAGTGGAGTGACCTCAGCAGGGGAGTGACATGAGAGAACTTTGGAAGGTTGAAGACGAGTCAGGCAGCAGCATTCTTGATGAGCTGTAGTGGTGGTATGGCATAGGCTGGTAGGCTTGCAAGAAGAGAGTCCCCCCCCCCCCCCAAGATGGACAGCGCCCTAGCCGACCACCATTTTTGCTTGTGTGTAGAACCAGCCCTGACACCAGTATTAGTTCACGGCATCAGACCACAGCAAGGCATTTTAATCAAGGGTATATGTGTGGATTATAACTGTCACTCAAGACATAGCGTGTTAATGATTAAGATAATTAAGTAATTAAGATCAAATGCCTCAAATCCTGATTGGCCCTTGTACACTGCACTCTGTAGTAGGCAATCTGTGATAGCTTTCAGTGGTGCGGTATTTGCAGTAGGCTCTCCAGAAAGGTCTTCGGTTGATAACGAGCCCTCAGAAGTCTCCCTGTCCAGAGAAATCAATAAAGCGGGGGTCAATCGCCCCACGCCGTCTGCCGTCAAAAGAAAAATATTGAAATAAAACGGTGTCGTTTTTTTCTCCGATGTTGGTGACCTCACTGCGCCTCTGCCGCTGCAATATAATCATGCAATTTAAAAACAAACAAAGAAACGAAGCTCCATTTTCTACCCGTCTTTTACCCACAGATGCAGGAACATAATGTCCTTCATTTAAACAGGGAATCCCATTGAGACAAGGGTCTCTTTTAACAAGGGAGCACACAATAAAGCTATTCCATAAATGCGCGATAGAACAATTTATCCAACCACAAGTTGTTCAATTAAAACATGAACAAGAGAAGGATAAAACTTTTTTTGATAAGGGGTTTCTTAAATTGCCCCAGAGAAACGCGAGCGGTGAGTTGAATCATGGCTTTTTGCTTTATTTCTATATAAAAGTCCAATTTTAATTCTGAACTGTTTTGTTTTGTTAATTCTTCAAGTCTATATGTGTATTAAAAGATAGTTTAGTATCAATCCAGATTCCTAAATTCTTGTACGAATTTACACTCACAATTTAGACACCACTTAATGCAGCCTACATATTACTTGCTTCATTTTACGTGCTCTTGAGAAGATCATATATTTGGTTTAGGATGCATTAAGAAGAAAGACTGGTAGATGGCAAAATAGGGAGTTTTGTCATCTCTCGCTGAAATGCATGATTACAGCGCTTTACTTCTGGACGATGTTGCCTAAAATATGTCGCATTATGAGAGGCTTAAGCCCGCAGCCGTTTTCTGCAGAACGTCACCAAGCTAAAGAAAAAAAGAAGAAAGCTTTCAGCGACCACTCTCCATTAGTTTCTGTTTGCCAAGAACGTCTCTTGCATTACGAATCACTCGCGGCCTTAATGGACTCGTTTGAATAAATCCTTCGCCCGGGACAGCGCTTCGCTGAACAAAAGTAGCCTAGCCTAACATAGTCTTGGCATTAGAGGAGCCTATAAAACCAGCCTGGGTAAGTACTCGAAATCTGTGTGCTGCTGTTGTTATTTGTATAATTGTAACATTCCTTAAAAGTGACATTGTTAAGTTGTCGAAATATGCCAATATATTTTACAGGGTAGCTATATTCAAGACACCTAACCCCCAACTGCTCTGGCGAATGAGAGGCATCAATTGTAAAGCGCTTTGGATAAAAGCGCTATATAAATGCAGTCCATTTACCATTTACCAAGTGCGAATAGCACAGCAGATAATTGGATCGACCAACTCTACCTGATTTTTTACAGTAATATTGGTAACTGCATTCTTATTGTCGAGTAGGCCTATTGCAGAACTGACAATACATGAAATGGCAAAAAGTTAGATGGTGTTTAACATGGGAATTAAAATTCAAGAGATTAATCTAATTAAATTTAGCTGTGTTCATTTTTTTTCCTTAACCCAGAGGATTATGGTATCAGCCAGGGTTCATGAAAACAGGTTTAAAAGTTTAATCCTGAGGTTTATAGAAAGCCTTGAGGATTAAATAATTGTATATATGCGAAATGACATTCATATCATTTTAATTGTTAGCTACTATCCAGCTTGGTCACAAACGCAAGAGTCAAATCCTAAACCACAGAGAAACTCGGTCACCGTAGAAGCTTTGAGACCAGCCGTAACTTGATCCTGCAACCGAGAAACGATTTTCAATTTACTGTAGTGGCCAACCAACTATGTGATCGGCATTCCCAGCCCTGGGTTCCATCGGGAGCGCTGACTCACTCGAAGCGGCGTCAAGTGTAAAATTAAGCTTTGGAGTGCCGTGCACACACCTCTCTGACATTTACAGAAATAGACGTTGAAGCGCGAGGGATTAATACGGAATATTAATACGAGTCATTTTTCGGTTCTAATTCAAACAAAAGGTCGCGTGAATGAAAGGGAGCGTTGTCGTGTGAGACGGTAACCAGGGGGACGTGAGCCGTGTCGAGCTGAGCGGCGAGATGGAAACGAGGAAGCGGGAGCCAGCGAACTGCAGATAGGCCAATTCCATCAAGTGACCTTAATTGAGTTAGTATGGAAATCCTGGAGAGGGAGGGAGGGAGGGAGGGATGGAGAGGGGGAGAGGAGGGAGGGACGAAGGGATGGAGAGGGGGAAAGGGATGGAGGAAGGGATGAAGAGGGGGGGGAGGGAGGGGAGGGAGGGATGGAGAGGGGGAGAAAAAGATAGGAAGGTAGGGAGGAATGGAGAGGAGGGAGAGGGAAGAAGGGATGGAGCGGTGGAGAGAGGAAGAAGAGAGAGGGGAGGGACAAAAAGAGAGCGTGAAGAAGGAGAGAGGAAGAAGAGAGAGGGTAAATGGTTGAAAGAGGGAGCAAGCCCATGCTCATGCAGCACGGTACAGCTGTTGGGACAGTAATAATAAGCAATGGGTTAGGAGCATGAACTGATAATGTAATTCCTCATATTCTGGGCAGATGGATTTACCCCAGGCCGTTTATGGAGTTAATTTGCTGTGCATTATCCATTCAGAGAGCTGGGTATTTAATAAAGAAGTGAAAGCTTAGCTGCTTGCTCAGATGGGAAAGTGCCGTACTCCTACAAGCTGGGCTGCAAGTCCAGACCTTTATGCACTACCTTTTAAGCTGTGTAAGAAAAGTGCAAGTTTTTATTATTTTTTTGCATTTTGTAAAAGCTGGCAGCAGGTGACGGCACCTTTTCCTTCTGCTAGGTTTTGAGCGAATGTCTGCGGTTAGAGATTAATTTCACGTTTGTTTTGAACCACCTGTTTTTTTTTTTTTTTTTATATGAAAGGCTTTGATTGTTGTTCGTGCCAACGGAAATCACAAGCAGGCTTCTCTGCTCAGATACTGATTAGCTTTCAAAGCCAGGAATGTATAAAAAAGGAGATTAACATAAAACATACTTCTGTCAGTAATGTCTGCAATGGTATAGCTGGTGGAGCTCATTAGTTTCTCCATTCTTGAAGGACAGTTTATCTCAACTTCGTGTGTATGTGAGTGGAGAGTGGTGGTTCTGATAGGGGAGTGGGGGCGGAGCCAGGGTGGAGGGCCTGGGGAGTGGGAGGGGCTTTTCTGGGTCACGCCCCTGAATTGACATCATCAGTTTAGTCCCCACCCAATGCTTTAACTGGTCCTGTTGTAAAAGGACAAGGTGTAGACCCATTGCTGTGGGCTCATGGCCTCTTGCACTGTAGTACACCTGCCCTTCCACAGTGGAATTACACTACAGCTGTGTCTTCAAATCCAGTCTGTGAAACTCACTCGTTTTTGTGCACGTTTTCCTCTCTGATTTATTCCTCTCTGGGCCAAACCAGGTTCACGTCAGCCCCACATCAGATTTTTCAGGGGTTGTCTCATCATATACTCCAGCCGCACGTCAGCTCATTCTAAATTTTTTCCCTTTTCGAAAGAGTGCTTATGAACCTACCTGCACCACGTGTCCTTGTCAGGTTTATTGCAGAACATTTTTATTACACTGTCCCTCAACAACCCCAATTTTGGCTGGAAGTCATAGAACTCCATTGTTGTCCAAAAAAGTATAAACAAGTCAAAAACATACTGTTGCTTTGGTCAGCATATTTCACCGTCACGAAGAAACTGGCCTTTGTACTTTTTAACTAAAGCAACTTTGTAGTGATGATTGCTTTTTCAATAAGTAGTTTGATGCAGCACCAAAATACTGATAATGGTCCCCATTTGCTCCGCTTTGAAGTAAATGTGGTGATGACTACACTGGCCGTGTTTTTCGTGATAATAGGTTGCATTTTCTGAAAATGAAAATATGTCTTTCTGAGCCGCATTTAATGACTTCAGCAGACAACTTTAAATGAACGGCTCTCCTGGTTGACGCTAAATGGGGTAGGGAAACATCGAAAAGTACTGAGAGTTTGTTCAAAAACATTTTCAGTCTTGGTATTTTCACCATACCGAAAACGAAACAATACAAAAAAAATTTCTAATTAGTGGCGTTGTCCTTTAAGACGCCCACCGTAGGTAGGCCTGAACTCGCTAATAGCGAGCGCGTTAAAAACGAAAAACGCAAGTGAAGGTGGGTGTGCTGCATTATGACCAGCGTCAGGCCTGAATTAAGGCCTAATGGGTTCTGCTTAACGACAGAAGAAAAGGAGGGAAAAGGAGAGAGAGAGCGCTACGACACATCCCTTGATTATAACGAATGAAAGGAGCTCCATTATCGCACCCGAAGGCTTGGACGCTCAACGGTTGCTTTCTAGTGGGGGGGGGGGGGGGGGGGGGGGGGGGATAAACGGCCACCTTCCGCCATTTACCGGTCATATCGCATCATCACCGTATGCCCAGGCCCCCCCACCCTTTGTTGGGTTTAAAAAATATTTAGTGGATGTTTTACGCATACAATGCAAATCTCCAGAGGGAAAAATGACAAATAAAGGCAGTAGCTTTTAGCAGCAGAGTAAGTGATGTGAACACCTGCGTGTAAAGCCCTTCGTCGCCCGGTTTACGACAGATATTTATCGTTATATTTTCAGAGTCCACACATTTCCAAATAAGTTCACAGAGGAACAGTGTACATTGTTTTGCCATAATGTTTAATTGTATTTCGTAAAATTAAACAAACAAAAAAAAAAAAATCACATTTTCATAATGACATTAACTGAAATTAAATGAAGGGACCCTGGAATAAGTTTCTATGATTGTTACACGTCCATTTTTACGTGACAAATTGGCGTGTTAGGACAGGGACGCTGTTAAGAAGCGTTTAATACTATACAGGCTTTTCTACCAGCAACAAGTAATTCTATCAGTTTGTTAGACAAGAGAGAAAAGCCAAAGCCACTTGTTAAAAGTAAATACAGAAAACGCTCTTTGACAGTAAACTTCAGCACAAAACAAGTGTAATAGTGAAGTGACACTGCAAGAAGGTTGGTGACATCACGCCAAAAGGTTTCCACATTTACATCTGGAGGGAGACGCCATATGCCATGGCTCGGCCAATCACAGGCTGCGTTTGACCTGAACACGTTCACGTTCAACTACGCCGCTCTCCTGTCCATCCAACCGTTCCAGCCGCTACAGGCGGCCGTGAAATGTAATATTCAACGTGTCTGGTAAGCATTCTCCCCAGCCTCTCCTCCATGTACGTGTATGTCTGAATGTCGAAAAAAAAAAGTGTGTGGGAGTATCTTTGAGCAGCCTCTGGGGGGGGGGGGGGGGGGGGGGGGGGGGGGGGGGGGGGGGTCAGTCCAGGTCGGCTAAGCGTAACGACACATCACGGAACCGAACTGCCAACGTGCGAGAGGAGTCATTTCAGGGCCCCAAAAAAATAAATAACGGGGTTTTGTGTTTTTTGTTTCCGTTCTCTTTAGCAAATGTCAGACATGATCCCATTCCCACTCCTTTCCCGTAGCGGTTTGCGGCTAGCGGCGCGGCGGGCTAGCAGCTTCCCACTCTGTCTCTGGGAATGATCCGGAGCTCCGAACCGTGTTTCAGGAACACGTTTCCTGTGAGGAGGAGGAGGAGGAGGAGGAGAGAGAGAGAGGGAGAGTGTGGTTAGGGAAGACGACAAACGGAGAAACGCACCAGCTGACCTAGCGTGTTATTACAGAACGTGCGTTTAAAAAATGCGTACAGAAATAAAGCAAAGTGCTCAAAAATCCGGCCAACCGAAAACAACCGCCAGAGTTTTAAAAACCAACTGAATAAATCGCCGGCATTCTATCCTCGCCCTTGGCTTTTGTCTTCTGCTCAGAGAGATCCGAGGTGATTTAACTGTGTAATCACCTGTCGTAATTGAGAGCCGAGTTCACAGCAAAAACCAACACATCCTCCAGCGGCTCTTGCGAGGGGAAACGTGAGCGCCATCGCAACACACGGCGCTGTCACAGAATAACAATTTTTTTTTAACGGTAAAAGATAAATAAATCAAACTGACTGTTGAGGTGAGTTTATAGTTCACACACTGTCTCCTCAAGGGAGCTGTACTGAAATCAAAGGCCACATTCATTACCAGTCTAGTTTGCTTGAGAGACAGTTGGTTCAAGCATCTTCCAGTGACCTTTTGTTTTTCAATAGGCCAACTGTTTAAATTCTTTAGCCTCTGAAAAGTATATTTCTGAAAAGGTAAGTTAATATGAATGGCTGAAATACCACCGGGATTCCCTCCATTATCAGACTTACAGATCGTGCAAATCTAGATTCATACACATCTCTATGATCTTATGAAAGGTTAACGGTCATGAAAGAAATCCCACTGAATCTAAATAAAATGCACAAAAGGAAAACGTGGCAGTTTAATTGTCGGGGGGGAAAGGAAGTCTTCTGTTTGTAGTTTTCCCGTTGAAAACCCAGCAACGTACGGCGATCTAAGCAACATACAAACACAGTTGAGTGATCCCCCTCAAGGGAAAAGTGCATTTGTATACACAACTAAGATGCACATGGGTTTTAATGTCCGTTCACTATTGTCATGAGTGATGCCTGTATATAGATGTGCTGCTCTGAATATTAACACAGGAGACGAGAGTAAAAAGTACACTAGGGAGCGGTAAAGTAGCACAATGGGGAGGGAGCCGAGCTTTACACTCCAAAACTGGAGATACGACCCCCAGGTGGGACACTGCCATCGTACCCTTGAGGCAAGGTACTTAACCTGAAGTGAATGGATTGTATGTAAAAGAACGTAAGATGTTTACGTCACGGTGGATAAGAGAGTTTCCTATTCCTAGTGGAATAAAAAGCAGCAACAGATGTCATTGCACATACACTATATGACCAAAAGTATCTGGACACCTCTTGGTCTGGGGCTGTTTTCCATGGTTTGGGCTAAGCCCTTTAGTTCAAGTGAAGGGAAATCATGATGCGAAAGCATACAGTCACATTCTAGATTCTGTGCTTCCCCAACATTTCAGGGAAGGCCCTTTCATGTTTCAGTGGGACAATGTCCCCAGGCACACAGCGAGGTCCAATATAGATATGGTTTTGTTGAGAGTGGTGTGGAGGAACTTGACTGGCCTGCACAGAGCTCTGACCTCAACCCCATCCAACAACTCTGGGATCAACTGGAAGGCCAACTGTGAGCCAGGCCTAATCATCCAATCAGTCCCCGACCTCACTAATGCTCTTCTGGCTGAATGGAAGCAAATCCCCGCAGCAGTGCTCCAACATCTAGTATAAAGCCTTCCCAGAAGAGTGGAGGTTTGTTGTAGCAGCAAAGGGTGGCCCAACTCCACATTAATGCCCATAATTTTGGATGAGACATTGGATGTCAGGTGTCCACATACTTTTGGCCATGTAGTGTATCAAGCACTTCCTGCTGAAGGACGGAAGGGTCATGCCTACTGCTCAGCATTAACAGCTAGGTGTGATGTCAGACTTGCAGCCAGATTACATGCAGCTCTTTCTGGAGCCAAACCATCTATCTTCAGACTTTAAAGCCAAGCCACAAAACAATTTTAAAGAAAAAAAAACGTGGTTATCATAATCTGTTTTATATTATTACCAGTAAGGCCTGGACTTTAATATTGGAGAAAGAATTATTTGAAAACGATCCATGGAAATGGGAATGGAGCCTGAAATCAATACGACTCCAGCAAGAATGAATGAAGAAAATGACCAACATCAGCAAAATTTCAGCTTCAAATGAGCCTGTTTGTGGAAAAACAGACTATTTGTGCTGCAGTCAAACGACAGGAGGAGTAATGAGGTAGAAGCACGAATCTGTCAAAAACCCCCCCCCCCCCCCCCCCCCCCCCCCCCCCCCCCCCCCCGCGTGAGACGACCGCCTCAGTACTCCCCGATTTTAAAAAATACAAAGGATTTCATTCATGCCCCCCCACCCCCCACCCCCATCCCCCACAAACAAACCCAACCGTCGCAGAAGCCCCTAGAAGTTACTTTCCATGAAAAAGTGAATACATTTACAAACAAATATATGAGATTTACATATACAAGCCTCCGAGCATGGGTGTCTGCCTTATTGCTTTCTGTCCAAATTTCTCCAAAAGGAAAATACAGTACTGTGAAATATATGAAATGCAGTCAATAGCGCACCATTCAGGAACCTATTTAAGTTAAGCGGTTAAATAGCTGTTAAATGTTAAATGCCGTAGCAGATAAGTGACAGTGTTTATTTAGGACTCGATTAAATCACCTGATTGAACCGCGTTACCATTCAAGAACACAAGAACAGAAAGGTGCTGGAACCCGGGGTTCTGGAGAGCCGTAGGGTTCTGCTGGATTTTGGTTTTCACCTGAAAATCGGCCCCAGGTCAGATCCCATGAAACCAGGTGGGCTGAATTCACCTTGCAATCGAATGCTCTGATTGGTCAGTGAAGGGCTGAGGGACAATGACCACCTATGGTTCTCCAGGACCAGGATGGAAGGTACCCGCACCAGAACTAATGTGGCTGCTATGTTGTGACAGAGGGCCCAGGTGTGGAGCATATGGAGAGCGGACAGGTAGACCAGGTGAGAGGACACCTACCTGCTGTCTGAGCTGGGTTAATCCCAATGCCATCTGCAATGACAAAACGACAAAAAGCAGAACGTTAACCAACATCCAATATGGGCATCGCTGAGAATTCAGCCAATGGCAAGCGACGGCTAGCGCGTCGACGCGGCAACGGCAGGAACTGACATGGCAACGGGACCCTTCCCAGAAACAAATCTCGGAAAGCACAGCACCTCCGTCGTAAGAACGGTGGAGAACAATTTTTTTTTTTCCGTGTTCAGCACATCATCTAACTTTCTCAATTTAGAAGAGTTGTTGATGATTAAATGCGTCCAACGGAGTGTGACTCCATGATAATGGCTCATTTCTTCTGCAGAACATCTACCGCGGGCATCTGCAGTGAATATTGCACACTGAGGCTGTACTTTTCCTGCGAAATCAGTGCACACATTTATTTCTGTGTCTTTTTTTTTTTTTTTTTTCCCCCACAAGGGTAGATGCACAGAAAAATGCACTGCTGGGAGGAGGGGTAAGCATTTTGGAATGACACAAAATATTACTTCTCAAAATATAAAGTCAAAACCTATTACAAAAACGTTTTTGAGGCTGGTAACTCACCATTTGTAATAATGGCACTGGTCGCTGCTGGTACTTTGAACTGTGGAGAGGAGCAACAAGGAAAAGAGACTATTAATATTAATCCAGCCTTAGAAAAGCAAGCGACCGTAAAACCGACAATGTCTCACACTGCCAGGGTTTGCAGGCAAGTCCTCCAGGTCTCCTGTGAAAAGCAGTGGAGGTGGTTGCCGAGTGGCTCATTCCGTTAAGGCACTGGTCCTAGCGTGTGAACTGGCCTGAACTCACACAGGAAGTTGCAGCAATAAGTGCGCACAAAGCTAGAATTCCAGATTGAGAGACGGTGTGGGTAAAATTTAGAGACAGGGACATCAAAATTATATGGAAACTCAAATATTTTCTCACTGTGGTCCAATATCACTTAACATAGCTACCAGAACAAAGAAAGAAAAACCTATACCTAATATTCCCATGAATACAAATTCAAGTCGCCAGACAGGCACCTAATTTTCTGGATCCAGTCGCAAGATATCAAAGCGCAATTCAGCATTCTACGCTTTACGATTCTCTGTAATGGATAGGGTGCCAGACTTGTAACTCCGTTGTAGGTTCAACTCCAAGGTGGGGCACTGTCATTGCACCCTTGTGCAAGGTACCCAACCTGAAATGTTTCAGTAAATATCCGGCTGTATAAATGCATTGTGCGTAAAGGAAAAATAGCAATAACAATGTACGCAGTGTAAGAGGCAGTGGATAAGTGCGTCTGCTAAATGTCTGAAATTTAAGTGCGCAGCTGGGGGCTGTTGCGGGCATCTGTTGCTGTTTTGTCGCCAGATTAATTTGTACGTGTAGCCAATATTGGCTCCCTTGTCGCAATTTACTTCAGCCCACGTAAAAAAAAAAACTCTGCAGGCCAGCCGAACTGGCGGACAGTCGTTTTAAACGCTTCCGTGTACATGCGAAAGTTTGAGCAAACTCACCTCTTCTGCCGCAAACTTCAAAACGGCTGTGAACGGCGTACTTTCTGGCACGCTCAATCTGAAACAGAAGTGCAGCGTTTAGACATTCTTTCTTCCTAGTAGCAGGAAACAGTCCAATAATTTGATTCCCGTTCATTAAAATGCACAACTTCCAGTGCATAACGGATAACGGATTCAGCACGTATCGGATTTAATTAAGAACCTGACAGACTGGTCTGAAATGAAATGGGGAAAAATCTTTCATCTCAGACTCAATTCCAACTGCAGCGATAAAGACCTCTTTAGACCCTTAAATGGCATAGGCCTATATCAAAATGAAATGTTATAGACTTACTTGTGTAATAGCAAAAATAAATCATTAAAACAGTAGGTAGTACTGCAGTAACAGTAGTACACACAATTCACAATAGTGCAGTTTTACTCCCGTCACTATTTATTATTCAAGAAATTGATTAAATAATACGAACAAACAGGATTGGACCTTTCTTAGAATTATACTCGCATTGTGCCAGTGACCATGTGAACACACTTATAGCTGCCTCATTAGCAAGACCCCATGCTCACAACAATTATACCCATATGGCCAGCAATGCATTATTAGCCACAGTAGAGGCTTGTCCCTTCTGTGTTGTAACTCGGCCAAAAATATTTTTCTGTGTGCTTGTTGCCCACTCGCTTGTTACTCGTTTGCAACAGCCAGCTTTGCTTACAATTCATAGCTAATTAGCTATAGCTGCACTCTCGAGCTAACAGACTGACAGCGCAGACTGACAATTGTCAAGTAAAATGATTCATGCACATCAAATCAGCGCTAGATATGAAGCTAGCTCGTGGCAGTACTATTTCAAAATCCAAATTGTGCCATGTTTGTATCATCCACATTAGCCGGCTAGCTATGTTTGTTTCGGAAATTAGCTACCATAAGTATTCATTTTTCAGTTACAGCAATTTAGTTCGCTAGCAATCAAGTAAAATAATGTATGCTTTACTCAATAGAAATACGTATATGTAGCGATATAGGCGATATACCAACATATAGGCTACACTGTTTCGGGCTAACATCTACAGATCTGTCACTTACACTTTATAAGGTAGCCGGGGGTCCGATGTCAGCGTGATTTTAAACGTTACCTTAGACCTGTTGGAGAAAACAGTTCGACTGTCAGAAGCGTTAGCATTTGTTTCATTGTAATTTTTTTCCACGGGTTAAAACTATACATGGTAACACATGTGAACTTACATTTTTCAATCGCCTGTTTTCCTTTTCCACTTTGCTCACCGACCAGGAAGTCAAAAGGACCCGAAATAACACGTCATCCTTCTGTTAAGCCAGGATCTTCTATTTTTAGGTGACATGCGCGTACGATACACAAGTTTTCGTTAGGGACATTTTCCCTGTAATAAATAGCGTGTTATAAAATCTAAAAACCAAACACATGCAACATAAAATGTGTATTTATTGAAAGGCAGTCGGCGAACTCTCTGAATGAAATTTACCGTAATGCACAGAGTATATGCGAGTAAGTTTTTTCGTTCGTGATTTTTCACCTCTGAATTTTAACGACTCTCATGTCATGCATTTTAACTTAAAATCTCAAAACATTCAATTTAAACATGCACGAACATTTTGATTTTAAATGACAAACATTTTAACTGTAATTTGGTAGGTTCTGTCTTTGGCCACAATGGATTCTTCTGTCTGCAGCACTGAAGACGAATCTATCTAATATGTCATATTTGTCTAAAATATATGAACTTGTGTATTTTGGTGTTGTTTTGTAGTGGTGCGTTTCATGATGAAGAGTTTTTTGGTGATGTTTTCAATGTTTCATGGAACTCAGAAATTCAGTTTCAGTGGCACAGCATGTAAGAAAATGCCATTTGCAAAAAAAAGTACATTTAAATGAAATATTGTAAATACATTTTTTAAAAATCAAAATGCATGACTGTGCACAAATGGTATGTCCCCCCAATTTTTCAAAATGTCAGCACTAGGCCACCATATTGGATTTTGTTGCTTGATCATGTGACCTGTGGGTATCCATTTGTCAGATAAGACCCATTACACACTGCAGACCTGCTAGGATTTTGGGAGTGTTTAGAGTCGTTTGTCAAACATGGCAAATCAAAAAGGCAGTCAGTGGCTGGCTCCCTTAATAACACTTGAAGATAAAGGAGGATGCATGTCCAAATTTGCCCGTGCTTTAGTTCTTCCCTGTCTTCCAATAAACCAATTAACTAGCTGCATTCTTCAGATAAGCACCTTGGGGCGTGGAGTAGGCGTTATTAATGTCTTCCCGAACCGGATCTAGCGGTTAATTACAGGTTAATATACATCGCATTGATTTACAATACATTTCACGGTAACGCTTGTTCAACATTTATTTGTAGTGCAACATTTTCAAGTTGTTTTTCTCTCCATCTCAGGTGTGTTTACTTCTGCTCATGTAAAAGTACATATGTCATCTTGTATAGGTGTCATAGACCTGGCCTATGATTTTCGCTTAGCAGTACCACACTACTCAGGGCTGGTAGCAAGCACAGGCGGTCGCCATGGACACCATTCATCGGTATGGAACACCAAGAGTGCCACAGTGATCAGTAAATAAATAAATAAATAAAAATACGTAGTGGGTGAGGAACTGGGCTTGTAACTGAAAGGTCATAGGTTTGATTCCTGGGTAGGACACTACTGTTGTACCCTTGAGCAACCTGCATTGCTTCGGTATACATCCAGTATATATCCAGCTGTATAAATGGATGCAATGTAAATGCCATGTAAAAAAAAAAAAAAAGTTGTGTAAGTCGTTCTGGATAAGAGCATCTGTTAGATGCCTCTAATGTAATGTAACTTAATGTACTGAGTCACAGTATAGGACACGTGTTCTTCATTCCTTAGCCCATCTTCAGTTTTTTGAGGGCCTTCATTGGTGCAGGCAGATTGTGCACTTTTGCTCTTGGGTCTGGAAAGCCAGTGTCATGCAGCCCACGTTCTGTCAAAGCCCTGCACTAAAAGAGAGATTTCACTGCATTCGCTCTGTCTCAAAAAAAAAAACGGCCATTTCAGAGTCTCTCTCTTCACCTCTGAGCTTTTCAGAAGAGCCTCATCTCAGGCGATGATTCAAACTGTGACTGTTTATGAGCAGTGCATTGTGGGTAGCTGTTAAACTGTCAACTGTCATTTGCGTTTGCATGCGTGTGTGTGTCTGTGTGCGCTCCTGTGTGTGTTTTTGTGTGTGTTTTGTGTGTGTGTGTGCGCGCGCGCTCCTGTGTGTGTCTGTGTGCACTCCTGTGTGTCTGTGTCTGTGTGCGTGCTCGTGTGTGTGTGTTTATGTGCATGTGTATATATGCAATAAGTGTGTCTGTGCATTGCAAACCATGGTGATGAGTCACACTGCTAAATCTCTCCGTGTCAAAGCTGCATGTGAGTCATTAGGGGTGACACCCAAAGCTGGGATATCAAAAGGAAAGTGTAAAAACCATGCCTGAGGATGCCTGTCTATATCTGTGCATTTGAGTTTTCACCCAAAGTGACTTCAGCACCACAATCTGACTGAACCCATCTGAACTGATTGATCATGCTCATAATGATGGTGACGACGACGATGATGTTTAAGGTATAAAAACTGATACAAAAAACATTGATAGACCTTTCTGCCCCATTTCTTTTTGTGGCCTTTTAATATGTCACATTTTTACAAAGTTATTTATAGCCCTCAAAAATGACATCTGTCAGTCACATCGATATGTGATTAACAGCAATTTTTACAGAAACTGATTAATTTAAAGTTAAAGCCAGATCTGGAAGCTAAACCTTAATCCTTTCTGCAGCATGGCTGGGGTGTGTTGTAGCTTCGCACCAGAAGTGTAGTGCAACCTGAGGGAGAGGCGGTTGTCACGGTGCTTTGTGATGGCTGGGCCGTGAGCCCTGAGTCTGGGAGTAGTGTTTGGAGCAGACCTCGGTAAACAGGAGAGAGAGGTCAGCAGAGCAGCGCAGAGAGAACAGTATCCAGACCTCGGCTCTCACCGAACACAAGCCAGCCCCATTCCGCACAAAACCGGCACGGTTTTATTATGGGGGTTCGAGGGGGTATAAATCTTACTATCAGGGCGGAAGATGAGTGTGAGTAACCAGCATCTAAAATTAATTTAAACAAATGAATAGGATATACATAACAATTATTTATGCTGTATTTATGTATAATATAGTTGGTGGTTAAACAAGTCTAGATTTTGTCAATAGCAGTTCTCATCCAGCTCAAGGCATTGCCAATGGTTCTTAACTCAATAAGTAAGAAAGTTGATTCAAAAACCCAGGGGACTGTACCATAAAAATAAAAAAAATCTTTATGCTGCTTCTGAGAACTCCAGAATCTTTGGAGTGACAAGGTTCCAGAGTGACACTGTCACGATATGAAGTGAAATTCTTCCCGCAGGCATTCCCAATGATAGCTACACTATACTTGTCTCCAGGGTCGGCTCAAGCCTTTCTTTTGCCTTAAGGCGAGAAGGCGAACGGGCAGAGTGGGAGAATGTTGCAATCTTGGACCTGGGTGGGGGGGGGGGGGGGGTTAGCGATTGCGTACCGGAGGGCTGGGGGGTTTGAAGCCTGCCCTGTCTGTCACACCTTTGTATTTGAAGATAAACGGTGTTGAAGCCGCAGGATTTAGGAGGGAGTCCCCTGCCACGGCAGGATCCGCAGCTCGTCCTGCAGACACCAGTATCGACTTTCTGCTGGGCCTGTCTTTCACTGTATATCTTTCTAACCGCCGGCTTCAGACAGAGGGGTGAATTCAGTCGACGGTGTTCCGGCGGTCCGCAATCCCAAGGGCTGTTTTCGTAAATCTTTATTTTATTTTTAAAAAAAAATTTTTTTTTTTTTTTTTTTTTTTTTTTTTTTTTGAAGACTGCCACCACAGGGGACTGAGCAGACTGCGTGTCTCTGTTCCATAATTTACCAGAGCTGTCAAAATGACAGAGCCTTTTCAGAGCCTGATGAACAGCCCCTACGCTTTTCCAGCGCTCTGTAACTTCTCTGATACTGCACTCGTCAAATGTGGCGACTTGGACCGGGGTGCGATCTTTGGTGCCCTACGCGGTGGTTCCAGGACCTCAGAATTAGCCGACCCTCCTGGGATTTTCACTGCAGTCTCTAGAGAGTTTACAGAACGTGGCGCAATAAGCCAAAGAGCATCCGGTGAGTGGGAGTTCTGTGGGTTTAATGAGAGTCGGTCAGAGGAGACTTGTTCAAGCTTTTCCTAAAATGTCAGAAACGCACGCCAGACAAAAGCTTGCCCTGGCGCGACCCAGAAAAAAATACCGGAAGGATTTTTTTTTTTTATTCCTCGTGTTTGAAGAAGAAAGAACAGTGATATTTTTTTTACGTCCTGAGCCCTGAGAGTCTTTCAACCCAGCTGAAGAGAAAAGTGCGCTCTAATGGCTTGATGTTACCGGAGAAAGAGAATTTTCTGCACTTTCAGGGCACGTTAAAAAAAAGCAGCAATTAGCAACATGCGCGCAGAGCTAGATCACAATTTCAGGGTGAAAGCGCACTCAGAGTTAAAACAGCGCCGCGGGAAGCATTTTAGACTTCTCTTCAGTGTTGTCAAATGCTGAAATCAAACGTTTAGCCGAGTCCTCGATGCTTTTCCGCCATGGTCTGACAAACGCATCCTCTTCAGACTGTACCTGGACTCACTCTATCGCCATGCTGCTGGGCACTCCCAATCTAGAGTCGCTCTTATCGCTTGTATCCTTCTATCTCGATCCTCTAGCGCTCTCATGTTACACTTGTATCTCCATCCAGCGCTTATATTGCACTTTATCTTGTCATTATCTTGATGTTGTACCTCGCTGTCTTGCCTTCTAGTTTGATTTAATATTACTCTCTGACCTGGCCTATGCTTACTGTATGAACTGGACTTAATGTGTTCTTGACTATGAATAACTGTTACATAATGAGCATTGTACTTTATCGGACCTGTGTTTTGTAGTTGTTACAATGACCTTCGGCATGCACTTATTGCATGTCGCTTTGGATTAAAGCGTCTGCCAAATAAATGTAATGTAATCTTCTTAAGTCCTGCCCAGTTGTCGGCCAAACTCCAAAAAATCTCATATAGTTACATTTTATTTTGTGTCCCCGTATAAATTCTGTGTGACAGCAATCTGTAAACATTCTTTGCTTGCTCTTTGCCTGTTACTTACTAAGCCCCATTTAACCCAAGGTCCCTTGTTAAAACAGGAACGTGAGGAGCATGCCGTCCTGTTGGATAGGAAACACTTCCCCTTAACGCTCTTGCCTTGTAAAAATGAGATGGAAATTTGTACGCACAAATGTTCTTGCAGGAACCTTCACACTCCCGCCTGAACACGTGTGCATTCATGTATGCTGCAGCCTTAATTCAATTCTACTTCATTTGCATAGCGCTTTTTTCCCCCCCAGACACGCTGTAACGGGGAAGCCTTAGAGGATGACAGGAAAAGGGGAAATTGCTAAAGACCAAGCCTGAACTGCCTAAAAACCTGCAAAAGAGGATTTAAAAAAACCTCAAACAGTGTTGACAAAAAAAAAAAATCCCTGGTGGGAACAAACCTCAGGAGAAACTACATATTAGGAAATAATCTCAGTGCGTTAGCTGATTATATTCTGAGGTATTAACAGCTGACTGGCTGGATATACAGAGGCCAATTTTTTTTCTGTGGTCTTAATATTATTTTTTAGGTTTTAAAATCAGTTGGTACAGCTCCTTTTAGTACCTTCTACAGTAATCTACCTGGGTTAACAGTCGGCCTAAATGTACAAAACAATACCAGTGCCAGACTGCTCAGAAGTGACATTGGGCCTCAATCGAAATATGTCTTCTGTTTTGAAATGCCAGTGTAACCTTTCTCCAGAAACATTGAAACTGAGTTAATTTTGTTGATGGTTGAATTCACCAAACTCTCGAACTCATGAATAAAATAAAACTTGCGTTTCGACTGTACTCAGAGTTTAATAACTCGCTAAACAATAGCCAATCAACAATACCAATATATGGGATCTCCTCCAATCAAGAGACCCAATATATTAGTATTCTTGATTCTTCAGAGAATATATTGTATTGTGTGATGGAGTAGTGAGCATAAAAATTCAACAGCAGCGGATCACAAAGCTCCTTCATCCCGAATTCCAGAAGGACAATGTGAATCTGAATAATTTAGTACCCGTTGGTCGCTTGCCGTATCCCACATCTGTATCCTTAACACTGTTTTTGTAAAAAAAAAAAATTTGGTAGTTTTACTTAACTTTATTCTTGCTTGCAGTTATGCGGACCGAACTGTTCAGAATGTTCAATGGCATTGTTCTGATTCACAATGATGCAGTTTTTCGAGACCTCGGACGTTGAAAACACATCGTAGTACATTAAAGAATGTAACGCACAATAAAAAAAGGCCATAGCTCAACCATTAGACTTGTTAAGATGCACTTAGTGTATTAAACTTTGAAGTTAAAAGGGGGTGCTGGCTAGGTTTTTTATCATCTTACTAACTGAAAGGTCAGGCACTTTCTTCTCTCAAATTAAATTAATGTTCTCCTTTCAAATTAAAACTAGAATATAAATTATTTATATGACACATTTTTACAAGCACTTGTCAGAGTACGCTTGACATGGCCTGAACCTCCACAACAGCAAGCCTAAGGTGAAGACTCGGGGGGTGCAAGTGGTAATTGACAGTGACTGTTCGGGGGGCAGGCAGGGAGTCGGGGGGGGGGGGGGGGGGGGGGGGGGGGGCGCAGGTGATGATTGTAGGGTGGGGGCAGATGGTGACTTTGGGGGGGGGGCAGGTGGTGATTGTAGGGGTGGGGGCAGATGGTTTGACCTTTTGGAGGGGGCAGGTTTTTTGTGGGGTGGGGGGGGGGGGGGGGGGGGGGGGGGGGGGGGGGGGGGGGGGGGGGGGTGACCCAAGTGTCCTGATGCCATTACAGGGAAGAAAACTTGAGAACAGGCAGTTAGGGAAGTGCTGCAGAGACGGAGGGACGCTGATTGGGGATCACATAAGTGGCCCCGCCAGGGGTAATCTATCGCTGCAGAGCTGCGGGTACGAAGATTGGGAATCCCAGCGGTCACTGGAGGAGCTCAACCCTACCCGCTTATCAAGGGCACCAGTCCCGGGAAAGTGGGTCACAGCTGGCTGTACCTGATTATGAGCCTAATCACAAAGGCACGATTTTAATCAGTTTCTGACTCCCTTTATACATTGTGGAAGGGTGTTCATTAGTAATGGGGCTCTGTAGGACAAAGCTCCACAACTTGTCAAGTTTTTAGATATTCTTGGTGCTAGTAAGTAGCTGCCTGTCCAGGGTGTATTCCAGCCTCTCGCCTCAATGCATGCTGGGGTAGGCTCCAGCACCCCCTGCGACCCTGCTCAGGATAAGCGGGTATAGATAATGGATGGATGGATAGTAAGTAGCCCTGTGTCTTGAGAACATAGTGACCTTTTGAGCTTGTAGGGTAGAAGCACATTAGTTATGGACACTGGTGCAAGTCCATGCAGGAGCAAAAACGTTAGAATCCATCTTATACTTAATCGGGAGCCAGTGAAGCGCTTCTAGCACTGGGCTAATGTGCTCATAGGTCTTAGTTCTGGACAGGAAGCGAGCGGCTGCATTCTGAACAAGCTGGAGAATCTTCTGTGAGGTATTAGGGCAGCCAGGTAGCAGGGCTTTGCAGTAATCTAGCCTTGATGTAGCGAAAGCACGGATGGATTTGCTAATCGAAGGAAGTGCCCAATGTTAGCTATGTTCTGTTACTGTAAGAAAGCCATTCTGGAAATGTTTTTTTAATGTGTCTGTCAAAACGGTAGATCTGGGTGAATAACACCAACACCAAGGTCTTCCACAGCCATGTTTGGTACAACCAAATAACCATCAATGTTTTCAGTAAATGTAAGCAATTTTTCCCTTCGTTTTTGGGATCTAAAACCAGCATTGCACTGTTATCTGAAATGAAGAGCAGAAAATTATAAAGCATCCAGATCTTGATATCTGCGATATAAATATTAACATGATTTCTCTACAACTGCACAAGTGTACCCTTTAATCATTAAAATTTCTTAAACTATTGGACACTTCAAATACAAATTTAAAATATATTAATATAGAAAAAAATAGATGTAAATAGTTTGTAACATTATTTTTCTAAAAGGTCTGTGTATGTTTTTGCAGCCAAACGAATAGCCTGGTGTGGAAGATAAAGATACAGGCTCTGGCCGCTCGACCGATTCCTGCAGTGGTTGCAATGGGAACAGAAAGCGGGTTCAAAATGCGGCATCAGAGATCCCCTTAAACAGCCTGTGCGTTTGGCTTTTGTTTTTTCGGTGAGGGAAGCCGGTACCGAGAGGGTGGGCGGATGACAGGGGGGTTTTGCATCTCATTTTGTTTTTTTCGGGAAGCTGCAGGATGAGTCAGTGCTTCTGAGCGTGAGGAAGGCGATGGGCGTGGAGAAGGACGGGGTCCTCGCGTCATTTTACGATGGGGGGGGGTTTGCTTTTGTTGTTGAGAAATACCCACCGGAGGTAAAGGTCTCTTCCCCTTCTTCCTGGCCGGGCTTTTGGCAAGAAGGCGGGACCCTGGGCGAGAAGGCGGGGCCCTGGATGACAAGGTGGGCCCTGGGCAAGAAGGCGGGGGGCCCTGGGGAAGAGGGCAGGGCCCTGGGTAAGAAGGCGGGGCCCTGGGGAAGAGGGCGGGGCCCTAGGCACAGTGCTTGATTTGCATAGTGGGAGGGACGGCGCACATCTGTCCCAGTACTGTTTCTACGTACTGCAAGCTTGCTACACTGCGCTCGTGCTTAAATTCAGACATCAGACTTTGTTGATTAGCTTGTGGTTTTTGAATCACCGGCTCAGGCCTGTTGATGTCCCGAGATACTGCAAAACGACTTCCAGCGGAGCAAACAAATCTCATTTTTTGACCTTTCGATTGAGCAAAGGTCTTTTTTTTTTCTTTTTAAACAAAAGAAAAAATATTTTCAATTTTTAAATGTCACAAACAGATCGGCATTAGCTGGGAGCACATTATGTTAGCCCCGAATGAACTTTCCGGGGACAGATAGTGCAGAACGTCATTGAGACTTTATCATGACGGCTCATGCCTTTACTTTGAATGGGTGCAGAGAGTGAACTTTAATTGAGTGATTTAATTTTACCCGAGGAGGACGGAGGGGCGGTGAGTAATTCTCATTCAAACTGTGTTTCCATTTCCGCGGCGACCCTAAAAGAGGTGGGCCTGCTGTGTCAGACTGATCCCCCCCCACCCCCAGCTCCGCCTGAGTCAGAATCTACAGGCTCTGTGTTCACCACCGCTGCTGTGGGAAAGAGAGGGAGGGGGGAGAGGAGAGAAGGAGAGAGGGAGAGAGAGAGGGGGGAGAGAGAGAAATGGGGGAAGAGAGGGGGAGAGAGAAAGTGCGAGAGAGAGGCACGGGAGAGACAGAGGGGAGAGAGAGGGGGGGAGAGAGAGAGAGGGGGAGAGAGAGAAATGGGGGGAGAGAGGGGGAGAGCTGTCAGTGAGAGAGAAAAAGAGAGAGAGGTGATGGCTGAGAAAATAAGAGGAGTATGAGTGCGACCTTGCGTCTCGCCTTGTCAGCCTTCGCCCCCCCCCCCCCCCCCCCCACGGGGCCGTGCGGCTGAGGACAGCCCTGTCACCGCCGCTGGCGGGTCAGACAGAGGCACGCAGGTGCAAATCCTCTCCCGAAAAAAAACAGCCCGGAGCCGCCATCTCCCCGGAACTCTGTCAGCGTACACACGTCAGCGCTCTCTGCGGTCTGAGAGAAACAGCCGCTCTCACTCTGAACACACAGACCTGAGAGAAACAGCCGCTGGTACCCAAAAACACAGACCTGAGAGGAACAGCCGCTGGTACCCTACAAGCACAGACCTGAGAGGAACAGCCGCTCTCACGCTGAACACACAGACCTGAGAGGAACAGCCGCTGGTACCCTACAAGCACAGACCTGAGAGAGTCGGCGACTGTCACTCTTATGCCTGCCCTGCCCTGTTCCTGAGATCTACCCTCCCGTAGGTTTTCACTCCAACCATAGCAAAGTCACACCTCATTCAACAGCTAGAGGATCTCACTGAGCTGCTAATTAGTAGAGTTCGGTGAGCCAAATTAGGGTTGAAATGAAAACCTACAGGAGAGTAGGTCTCCAGGGACAGGGCTGAGCCTCCCTGGCCCAAAGATATGGGCCTGAAAGCGTCTAAACGACGAACGCTTCCGTTCACACCTCACAGCAGAGGGAGATCTGGTATTTTGGCGCTTGGCTCGGATTGGTCCTGAAGACAGAGGCTCGGGTTCGACAGTTAGCGGAGCGTGCAGATTTACTTCAAACGCTTCCCGTGGAGTCGGTCACAATGAGCTCCTCTGTAATTACTTGGTGAGACCAGATGCATTCTGGGAACCGGAGGACAGCTCTCCTCTTCATGGGCAAAAGGAGCGTGCTCTTGATCTGTTCTGTGCATTTGTGCATGTATGGCTCATTACTGAGAAACCCAGTGGAAAACATGTCCGCAGATGCTGCTTGATGTGTTATTCTTCTTCTCTGTTCCCTTCCATTTTGTGCAAGGCCTTCACCACCCACGTACACACACACACACACTCACACAGACCATACACACACATACACGCACACACACACACACACACACACACACTCACCACACTCCCACAGACCATACACACACATACACGCACAGACACACATACACACACAGACGCTCAAACACGCACACACACACTCACACTCACACTCGCACACACAAAAACACTCTCTGTAATCAAGGCTGATATGCCTCAGATACCGCGTTCATTATCTGCAAGCTAAATAAACACTTCCTTTTGCACACGGCTCTTGCTTTCTCCCCACAGGTACACATTACACGGAGGACAGTCTCCAGCCACTGAAAAATGATTATTAAGGAAATAAAAATAGTGCTGTAGAGTCGGTCCTGTGTTACACAGAGGAGCTAATGAAGGGGTTTGCAGAGGTAGAAACAAGCATAGGCATTCACCAACAGGCATGTGGACATCTCAGTCGTGTTCATAACAGGAACATTAAGGAACATTCATAATTGCTCATTGCAACCCAAATGAAAATAATGCAGTGTTATAACGCATTATGTAGGCTACAATCCCTTTTTGAATCAAGCAGTAATGAGAGGTTATTAGGTTGTATAAATGATGACTTTGGGTAAATAATATTAATTGGAAGGAATTTAACTGATGTTGTATGTTCTTAAGTCGAACACAGTTGATCATTATCATAAATTGAGACAACTGAACCCCTCATTTTTAGAGCAGTTTTCGAATTCATAAACAATGGTTACCAGAGCTTTTAAGTGTTGCCGTGGTTACCTGCGCTACCTCTTGCATTTGGATGTTGTTAAGGTGATTCGATATAAGGAAAGGCCACCGGCACATCCTCTGTGGTACGACACCTGTGCACCTGGGGTGCGACTCGTATTTGGTGGGTCGATGTGGCAATTTCTGTCTCGATCGATGGAAATGGCTAAACGGTGTGTTTTCCTCGTTTGTATTTACATTGCATTTCAGTATTTGGCAGCCATTTTTACTCAGAGTAACCTTCAGCTCACATTTTCACAGAGTCCTTTTATACAGCTGAATATGTTTTTTACCAAAGCAAGGTCAAATGCCATTGATCTATGTTAGAAGAGCACTGAATGAAATGAATTAAACTGGAAAACCAGTTTACAAGCACAGTTTCAAAACCTTAATGCTCCACGGCAGCCCAGTCACTGTGCTTGTAATTCGCAACTGTGCTACTATGAAATGCATTTTACAATAGGCTCCTCTGAATGTTTATTTTATCATTTGGACTACATTATCTGACCAAAAAGTATCTGGACACCCCTTGATCTGGGGGTTTTTCATCTTTTGGGCTATGCCCTTCAATTCTAGTGAAGGCCAATCTTAATCCTTCCGCATATAATCACTTTCTTGACGATACCGTGCATCCCCAACAGTTTGGGGAAGGCCCTTACCTGTTTCACAGTTGAGTATTTGAGTAATGGATGCAAATAAACTCAGTTGTCACAGATGCGGAAATGCTACCCCTAATTTTTCACGAATCATCCGGATCGCAACATAAAAACGCAATCATTTTATCGAGCCAAAAATTAAATGGGAATGACAGTGACAGAACAACAGAGCGGGTGATTGGCGACGACAAAAAGAACGATTTGCTGCTACGACTACTAACGTCGCTATAATAATAATAATAAAACAGAAAAGAAGCGGCGAGATTGAGGAAACGGCAGTTCAGCGTTCATAAATCCCGATTAAAAGAAATTAATACCGGCAATTAAAGTGAATGATGGAAACGCTCAAACGGAGTGATTCATTAGCCACTCCCGGAAAAGGGCCAGCTAGCAGGGGTATGTTTCTTCATTCTAATTATGCAGGATCGGGATATGAGCGCCTATCCATAATTTATTCTTTGCAGTCATGACTGACTCTGACTCATCTTGCCTGCACTCTTGTGCCCAGATGAATATGACATTGCATGAGTGGAATTTTCGGAGACACCCGTGAGTGATTTACGGCGCATACGAGTGCATAGGTGGGTGTTCTACTGAAGTAGCTTTCGTGACTGGCTTGATTGCTTGATTCATGACGTCATTTATAAGGCTCCTTTGTGACACTAAGTGAAAATGTATCTGCTAAATTAGGTTTATTTAGTCTTTAGATTCTTTTCCTTTTTCTTTGTAAAATAAACAGCTGTATGCACATATTGTTGCGCTCAAGCGTAATGTTTTTAATGCCTGGGTGTGTGATGGTAATCTTCTTGAGCAGCTGTTTTCAGTGAGTAGATATTTATTTCAACATCTATCCTGAAACTGTTCCGTTTTGTGGGCTCATTTTTTTTTAAATAATCCTCCACACATTTACTGCAATTTGAACGGTTTTATATAGGACACCCACCGCGATATTAAATATTTTAATGGTTGCACGTCATTGGGGTGTTTGCTGGGAGGACAGGAGCTAAAATATTTATCAATGAGAACACGGTTAAACGGCTTAATTCATCTGTGGCTTTGCAGGTACAGTGGCAGGCTATCAATGACAGTTCACACAAGGACCGCGTGTTTTCAGTGCATCCGCCAATATTTAGCAAATGAAGTGAGGTTTCTGGCTCAGAACCAAGGATGAGTCAAGGACGCACAGCCGTTCTGGGTGTTCAGACGGGAGAATCTCACCCCCAGGCGAATATTATCTATAAGCGAATGTTCCCGACCGTATCAAAGCATTTTTTATGCTCCTAGTATTTGGTAAGTAGGGCCTATGCGGCAAACAGCGGCTGCAGTTGCCGCAAGGGAAGATGTTCAGAGAACGTTCATGTTGGCAGTTATTTGGTTGCTTTAATTCATATCATTCCTAACTTGCTCCTAACTTTTAAAAACCATTTAAAATTTGGCCCCTGTGAAAGTTACTCAACTTGGGCCAGTGTACCCAATTAAATCGAGTTCTTTTATGGTAAAAATAACAGAATGTTAGATTTGTAATAGCTCAACTGTAACGGTTTGAAAGGTACTATACTGATAGTTCCTGACAAGGGGACATGTAGGCCTATGGCGTTCAACAAGGTGAAAATCACCTGCTGTTCGTAAACATCAGGCCTATTCTAAATTTTTTCTGTTCCCAAAAATGTTCCCTAACATCAGCTGTTGGTTCGTAAGAGAAACAAGAATGGCTGTGCACAACCTAATTAATTTTGAGGTGCATTCTCTGGCTTTGCACAGTAGAAAATCACTTTCCTTCTCCTTGACAACGTGCATCTCAATTCAATTCATGTCATCATCAAAATATAACTACCCCCCCCCCCCCCCATTTCAGTTGTTCATTATTGACTGTTAGCCTACAAAGATTGATTTTGCGGAAGGCACGTTTCTGGCAGGAAAAACCGAAATTCTTCATTTGATACCTCGCCGTTGCAGGGGGTCTGCGACAGTATCTCCTAGCCTAGCTCCCCCGCTGCGGCGGTGGAGGCTGGGAAGTATTCACCGTGTCTATGTGCGCGGAATGTGGCGGAATCTGCAAAACACATTCGTTTAAAAAAACTTGGGTTGCCATGGTGAATCGTCAGCTTTAAGGGGGTGCGCTTTATTAGGTGGCAACTGTCCTCTAGTAAAAAAATAAATAAATAAATAAATAAAAAAACATAGCGATTCTCCACCCACAGTTTGTATTTTCTCCGGAGTTTTGCAGTATGTCTAATTCCTTATCCTCACTCCCCACCCCCCCTCCTTTTTCTTTATTTCTCCAATTTAATTTGCCATTTTTTTCTTGACACATCCACCAGCAATTAAAACTTCAGTTCAGTTCAGTTTGGTTCCGCATAGATTCCACTCATACTGTAAACGGCTCGTCTTCATTAGTCTGTAGAAGTGAGCGCGTTTTTTTTCCCCTATGGATTTCTTTTCTTCAGTTACAGTGTCTGGCTGATGGTGGGGAGGGGGCAGCCATTACCTGTGCAACAGTGCAAGTCTTTGGTCCTTTAGATAAACAGTTAAAGGAGTACGTTTGGCGTGATGGTCACCTCTATCAGAGTTAATTTAACGCTGAAGATTTGAATGTTCAGACGTTCCTCGGGTTCGCCCGGTGTTCCTGGCTTTTATTTTGGGGGTGGGGGGTGGGGGTGGGGAGCGCGATCGCCAGGGCAGAGGCCGGCTCCAGTCTGTTTTACCTTGATAAGGAAAAGCGGGGAGTGTCTGCTTTGGGGCGTTCGGAGGAGCAGAGAGCGGAAGACTGCACGCAGGGAGCAGGGAGCGTGGTGTCCCCGTGTTTGCTCTTAATTTGACAGTTTAACCGGGACTGTGGAGAGGCGGGGGCAGTCTGGAGTCAGACTCAGTCTTGCATTTCGATTGTGGGTGGTCAGGGACTGGAGGGAGGGGGATTGTGTGTGTGTGTGTGTGTGTGTGTGTGTGTGTGTCCGTGTGTCTGTGTCCGGCAAGATGATTTACCTCAGCCACTCCGGCAAGAATCCGGCTGTGTAAATTGTTTACAGAAAGTGCCTGAAATAACACTGAGCATCTCGGCTCACTCTCAGGCACCGACATCTGCCAGCATATTTTTCACAAATACAACTATACTCTAATAATAGCGATACGGCTATTATGAGTGAGACCCTGGTTGTGTTTACTAAAGACTCTTTTTTTTGTCACTGTTTTCTTCACTCTTTTCTTCTATTAGAGTTTTTCCTGCTTGTTCCCCTTATGCCGAGGTCAGGTTGGGAGGCGGGGATGCCAGTTGTCGATGCAAACTGCATAGCAGGGATTGGCCACAAGGTGGTGCACTTCCAGATGATCCCCCGTGGTCTGCATGGCTAAATCCTCCTCGTGCTCTGCTCCTACGTTTGGCCATTCCAAGTAACGATCTTCAAAACGGCGTCTTCTTTTGAGCTCTGGGGAGTTCTGATGCTCCGCTGGACACGCACGGGCCTAAATTCAAACACACGTATCCTTGTCGACTTTAAAATAAATACACGTGTATTCATGAACACAGTTTTACTCGTTCAGTATTGGTGAATGCGGAACTCACCAAAATGTGTTCGCGACAATTTAATTTAAAGTATTTTCAAACAGGACAAGACACACAGTACAATAATGACAACTCACAAACACTTCCTGACGTATTTTTTCCGAATTTCCAAGTTCAAAAAAAAAATATACGGTGCAGGAATCAAATAACTAAAATCCACACTGTTTGTACAACATTAATTTCATTTCTGCTCAGAACATCGTGTCCGTGTGCCATACGCAGTCTGAGGAACGGGTCCCGCATTAAGAGCCGTTCAATTTGCGGCGCAATTGACGAATGTTCAGGACAAATAACCTCATCGCAAAACGTATGAATTTCGAATGCGCCGCTTTTTGATTGACGGTTTCCACAGAGGCGACGAGGCCATTAAGCGCTAATCCGCTGAACTAAATAATGCACGTGCGAATGATGCGTACGTAGAATGGCGGCGCTGGGTAGCGATTTACATTTCGTCGCCACGGCCAGCGTTCTGGCTGACAGGCAGACGCGGCGTCGGCACCCAGAGTCACGGGCACGTAATGAATAGGTAATGAGGGAACTGCATGCAAAACCGTTTATGAAAATGATGAATTTATTCATATTTGTCTGTCAGCTGCACACAGGTCCACATTCCCTCATGTTGTGGTAGACAGACTCCAGAGTGTTCTGGTGCATTTTTCGGTGATTTTTATTTATTTATTTTTATTTTTATTTTTATTTTTATTTTTATTTTATTTATTTTGTTTATTTTATTATCGTTTATTTTTTTATTTAAATGTTATTTTTGATCATGTGACTTGGTGCAGTCAAGGACAGGTCTTGGCCCTCAGTTACTGTAGACAGTGGGTTTAAAGAATAAACAATAAACAATCGGTATATTGCTCATAATCTGATATTGATCATCTGCATATGCTAAAAAAAAACCCAAAAAGCTATATTCAGTGTAGAAATAGCAAAGGGAGTGGGCGGAGCTTGCAAGAATAAGGAAGAAAATTTTTAGCTATGGTATCACGCTACTTAGTGCCATAGCGGACGGGTTTGGACGCAAAGACCCGACAAGCTGCGGCCATTTTATTTTATTTTATTTTTGTTTTTGCTTTTAATTTGACAGAGATCCTTTATTACTCTGCCCCGGAGGTAGAAGGAGCCCTCTCCCAGGCCTCCGGGGGCTTGCACTCTCATAACCGATGGGGGGGTCGGGGGGGGGGGGGTTGATTATAATCCAGCTCGCGGTGTGAGAATGTAAAATATGCATAAAGGTGAGCGCTCCCCGCTTGTTATAAAAAGGGTGAATGTCAAGAGCTGACAAGTCTGGAGGATCCGTGCTGGAGACTGCAGATGAGGAGCAAAGAGACATAGCAGACATCAAGATCTCACGCAGAGTTAAATGTGTTAATTCAACGCTTAATAGAATGCATATGAGTCCTATGCATAGGGACCATATGTACTCTTTTTTTAATTTAAAATCTTTAACCACGGTAGTCATGTTGAGATTGGCATCTCTTCTGCATTGTGAGCCCTGGAGGCTGCATGTCTTTGGACTGTGGGAGGAAACCGGAGTACCCGGAGAAAACCCCACGCGAACACGGGGAGAACATGCAAACTTCACGCTTAGAGGATTCGGCCGGCCGAGACTCGAACCTGGAACCTCCTGCTTCTTCCAGGAGAGGTGTGTTTCTGAAGAAAGCCAAAGATAAAGATAGTAACTAGCGGCTGAAAATTTGAAAAAACATGGAGTATTAAAGCAGATCTCATTTTTCAACTAAGGATTAAAAAAAAGCTGCCAGGCTTTTTTTATGAGGAGTTCACAAATGAATACAATTTAAAGACGTCTAACTGAGACAATAATGTTCAGGCTTCATTTAAATTTCTAAGGCACAAAACTAATGAAAGAAGATTATACTTGTTTGGGAATTCTTAGCAACCATCTTTCCTGAATTTTTGAGGCTCCAGAATTCACTGGAATTCACCAGAACTTTCTGAGAGACTGACAGGTAATTACTGGCCAATCAGCAGAGGGGAAAGTGGAAATGCTTCCATGAGATTTAATTTGAAGAGCACTGCGGAATATCTCTGAATACATGGACTGGTGAGGGGGAAAAAACAAAAGTGAAACGGAAGTTTTAGCAACTCTAAATGAATAAAGATGCGTACTGCTCTTTATGCATCTTTATTCATAATGCTCAGAAAAGTAACTCTGAAGACAAGGAAGAAACGCACTTGTTTCTTGTGTTTTCCGTCTCGTGTTAAATTCAGTTGGAATTTGGCGGTTGCTCGTTTGAACTGAATCAGCAGAAAGCTCGGATAATAAGCCGTCTGTGTTCTGCTCTGGCATAGCCAGGCCTGTACAGCGGCTCCTCAGTGGGAAATCCTTATAAAAAGCTTACAGACGTGCCGCACGAGTGATATGGTGCACGGGTTCGAATCCCTTCTGGGGAGGTTGAAAGTTCTCCTCATGTCCACGTGGGGTTTCCTCCGGTTACTCCGGTTTCCTCCCACAGTCCAAAGACATGCATGTTAAGGTGACATTAACAGGGTGTAATTGCTGCTAAAGAGCATGCGTGCTCAGTCAACCTACCCTGTGTAAATAAAGGTAAATCAAGCACAATAAACTTGTGTCTGATTGTCTGTAAACTCCAGAATGGTGTCCGATACTGCATCCCCAGACGCACAAAACCAATTTTAAAAAGCCTAAAGATTAAATTTCATTTTCATCATTTCACATCATATTGTCTGCATTTTCAGCCTGCATTGATTTTACACATCTTCTACCCTAACCTGATTATGGTAACCTGGTTGCGGTCTTACTGTGTACTACCATGAAACATAGCATGGTGAGTCATATTGACAACAGCAACACATAGACAGACAGACAGATAGAGAGATAGACAGACAGACAGATAGATAGGTAGATCGATAGGTTCTTTATTGCACATTCACGCCAAGGAGCTCCTCAAGACAATCAGATAAAACTGCAAGATATGCGACTGCAGCTTTTCCCCAGTTTCACTGAGAACATTAGGGATCAAGAGCTGTGGAAATCATCCATGTCACTGAAAAAGGGCTTTCGGTGTTAAATTTCATGGCCCATTTCCATAACGACGTTACCAGTGGCTGCCTACATCAGCACAGGGTGTACACGTCTCTATAATCTGTGCAAAAATAACAAAAACAATATCTATGGTGGCTTTTTGACACATGGGGAACAGAAGAAGGGACTTCTTAATGCACCCCAGGAGTCACAATGAAATGCACATCCAGTTGTTTCTTTATACTTTATTTTACGGGCTAAAACACACTGATTAAACGTCTCGTTTTCAAGGGTCACGTGGTCAAGACTGAGCAACCCCCCTGCCCCCCCCTCCCAGACTACGACAGATAAGATCCAAAGGCCAGTATAAAACAAATTTAAAAATATATAGCTGATATAGACTATTTGCAATGCTCACAATGTTTTAAACTGTGTACGTTTCTATATTGTAGATTATGCATGGAAAATGCCACAGCATCTAATTTAGTCTGTCTCTGTAACGTATTCTGTTAACCACGGTGCATTATAACTGAATCAAGCTTTGCATAAATTCCAAGAAATTTAATTCTCAAACAGACGTTATGACCGAAATACAATTCCAGCACATTAATGACAATTTATTTAGCCGAAAAACCAGAGCAAAGAATTTCAGGGGGTTTTCAGGGGATATTTGAATGTGAGCGGAACAGAGCTGAGGTCTAGTCATCAGTTTAATGGATTTTTTTAAAACAGCCCATAATATTCAATTTAATAGCACTCAAAATTTTAATTTAATTTATCAAATTGAAACAATTTAAATGGAACTGACCTTAAACCCTGGCGCTGGAGCTAAAATTTCCCCAGTGTCTGAAGAGTCAGGGTTTTTAAAATATGTATTTGACCTATCAGGTCTGTTCTGTGCAGCAAGTGCCCCTGTTTTCACGCATCATAACCCTGTTTTGTGTGACCGGCCCTTTAAATCCTTCCAGACGGCCACGGAGCGCGCTCAGTGCGAGCCGCAGCGTGTTTGTCTAAACCGCCTCCTGCATGTACATCTCGGTTAGGTAACAGGATAATTGATTCTGTGGTGGCGGGGATCAAAAAAATAAAAAATCCACTTGACAGCCTTTCCCTTATCACTCACTCTTCAATTCCCGTCTCTCTCTCTCTCTCTCTCTCTCACTCTTCTATCCCTCTCCCTCTCTCTCTCTCTCTTCCTGCCCGCCCCGGGGGGTGTTCTTCATAAATAAAGAAGTCCTTTCTGAAGAGGGGGGTTGTGGGGGGTTGGGGGGGGGGGGGGGTGTACGTACGGCGGGTGATTGTCGTTCATTGTCTCCTGAGAGCTTTAAAGCTTCCCGAGGCGTTTCGGGTCTTTTGATTGCTTGTAGTGAAGGCCTCATATATACGGTCCATGGCATTGGACACGAGCGTCCATTTTTCCACGAGGCCGTAGATATGGTCCGTGACATTAGACACGAGCGTCCGGTATTCCTTTTGCGTTTGATAAGCTGAGGGGAGAGGGAGATGGAGGCGGGATAAAGGGTTTTAAAGGTCCTTAAAAAAGAATAAGTGTGTGTCTTTCTGTCATTGATTTTTCTGCTATTGTTGATGTACACTGTATGGTAGTGATTGCTTTGGCAATACCTATGTGTAGTCATGCCAACTGAAGCATACTTCAATTAGAATCTGAGAGAGAGAGGGACAGAGAACCAGAGAAAGCGGATGAGAGAGAGAGGAGGGGAGAGGGGGCAGAGATAGAGAGAGAGAGAGAAGAGGGGAGAGGGGGCAGAGATAGAGAGAGAAAGAGAGAGAGAAGAGGGGAGAGGGGGCAGAGATGGAGAGAGAAGAGAGAGAGAGAGGAGGGGAGAGGGGAGCAGAGATAGAGAGAGAGAGAGAGAGAGAGAGGGGAGAGGGGGCAGAGATGGAGAGAGAAGGAGAGAGAGAGAGGAGGGGAGAGGGGGCAGATATAGAGAGAGAAGGAGAGAGAGAGGGGGAGAGGGGGCAGAGATAGAGAGAGAGAGAGAGAAGAGGGGAGAGAGAGAGAAAGAGAGAGAGAGAAGAGGGGAGAGGGGGCAGAGATAGAGAAGGAGAGAGCGAGGAGGGGAGAGGGGGCAGAGATGGAGAGAGAAAGAGAGAGCGAGGAGGGGAGAGGGGGCAGAGATAGAGAGAGAAAGAGAGAGAGAGAGAGGGGAGAGGAGGCAGAGATGGAGAGAGAGAGAGAGCAAGCGAGTTGTGCGAGGATGATTTAGCGTGACCCGGGGGTGGCAGGTCCAGGATGGCGTAGCCACAGAACATTACGCCGTGCCCACCTGACTCTATTAAAAGGGGAAAAGGTGGCGTAAAAACATATTTTTCTTAAGAATCGTTTCGTATTTATTTGCGCCTCCGTACAGTCCTGTGCCCGGCACAAAAGCACTCACGCTGGTCTGCTTTTGAAGAGAAAGAAAAGAAGTGGAATAGCACACCACGGTGAAAGGCGGGAATTATGTAAGAGGGACCCACTAAACGCCCTTTCATTTTTTACTCCTGAAGTGCTGAGGAGTTCACTCTGAAATAAAGAAATAAGACAGATCCCAGATTGCCTCCCGCAGTTAAAAAGCTTTAATTTGACGTTAATTAAATTTAAAAATCCCCCATTATGCACCGCAGACTCCATACGGCTAAGTAATAAAGTGACTTCTATTATTCAAACATAAGTTTGCCTCTTCCTGACCTTGAGGCATGACCTTGAGTCCTTGAGAATTTAACTATAACACAAGTGATGCAAACAGCGAGTGTTTATGAGAAACAGGGAGGGGGAGGGGGAGGAGGGGGGGTGGGGGAGAGAACCACTGCTTGTGTTATTTTACAGTTGTATGTTATTACAGTGTGTTGATTATGCCGCAGTACATCACCAGTACTACTGTAAATGTAACTTGTATGTCACAGTCATTACCCTGCTTTGACAGCCGTTACACGGTGAGGTCTTATAATAAAGCGTGATTAAAAAGCGAGGGGTGATAGAGGGAGGGCAAGAGAGAGGGGGGGGAGAGACAGAGTGGGCGGTTGAGAGACAGAGGGGGGAGAGAGATGGAGGGTGTGTGGAAAAGGGAAGGACAAAGAGAGAGGAGAGATTGACAGAGACAGATGAAAGAGATAAGAGAGGACGGAAGAGATGAAGAGGAGAGGGAGGAAGAGAGAGGAGAGAGGGAGCAATACAGAAAGGTGGGATTAGAGGGAGAAAGAGAGAACGGGGAGAGAGAGGAAGGGAGAGAGAGAAAGGTACAAGGGGAAAATTAAGGGGAGACATAGAGTGAGAGGGAGGGCAAAAATGAAGGACAGATAGAGAGATAAAGGATGGGAGAGAGACAGAGAGAGAGAGGAGAGAGGGAGCAATACAGGAAGGCAGGATTAAAGTAAGGAAGAGCAAGAAAGGAGGAGAGAGATGGAGAGAGAGAGAAGGGGACAAGGGGAAAATGAAGGGGAGACATAGAGAGAGGGAGGGCAAGAATGAAGGACAGATAGAGAGATAAAGGATGGGAGAGAAACAGAGAGAGAGAGAGGAGTATATTGTCACACTGCATCTGAAGCTAAATCCAGCTCGGTGTCGTACGCACTGAAAGCCTCTCTATAGTCGCCCGCGGCCCTGCTGACGTCGTGGCGACCGCGGTTTTATCTCTGGCCTCTCTGTGACATCATCAAGCTTTCTAATCTCAGCGAGGGCGGTCCTGCGCCGGTTAGCCGCAGGACCGCCCGAGGCGCTTAACCTCCCCTTCTGCGTGGACCAGCCTTCCGACCGAAACGCCGCAGCGTTCTCAGGGTCTTCTCTCGAATTAGCACGGCACGCTCGACGCGGTGCTTCATTAACATCGCAGGCGCGTTCAGCGATACGCGTGGCACACATAATTACACGCAGTTTTTTTTTTAGAAAAAAATGCTAATTGTTTGTAATGAGTGTCCGTATGGATGTTCATAACTGTAAGCACTTTCTTTTGTTTCTTTGTGTTCCTGAAGCGATTCGCGGCACACAGGCACTCAGCGAACCAAACTGCAGAGCTGGCCACGGCAGCGAAAATCATCTTAATTGCCTGCGGCTGTGGTTTCAAACCTTGGTCCTGGAGTACCCCTGTGTACGATGGGTTGTTTTTTTTAAACCTTTGTAGAAATTCCTGAAGCAATCAAGAGTTGTTAACTGCTTTTTAATTAGGCTTTTAAGGTCTAATGAGGGGTGGTTACTTACTTTGGCACATAGCAGAAAGGTATTCATGCTGAAAAGAATTAATATTCCATGTTAATGTATGGAGATTTATTTTTAACTGCTTTTCTCTTTCTGTGACGTGTCATGGTAAATTAATGATGTTCGAAAAAGAGGTCACATTTTTGTATTGATTAACTGAGTGACCTGCTGATGAAATCAATGGAGTCTTAAATGCTGAATGTATACATCTGGTCGCTGATACGAAACCATACGTGGAAAATCAAGAGAGTCCAAGGACAAAGGAAGTAGCAATGAGCCAAAGCAACATTGTGTTAAAGTCTGTTTAATGCTTTGGGATCTTGGCTTATTTTCCCTCAATTTTTGGTACCTTTGGAGTTTATGCCTTTAAGGCACACACTTTCAGACAGCTCGATTAAACACGAGATTAGCTGGCACAAAATCACCATACATGGGGGTGTTCCAGGACCGGTTTTGAAAACCCACTGACCTATGGTAAACGACTGCCCGTCTTGTTTGTGTCACCATGGCGATATTGACCTTAGACTCAGGGGGGGTGGATTGCAGTGTGCTCAGGCTTAAACCTCTAGACCACAGAACTGAATTACAGCTGGACCAGCTGTCCAAACAATTGACCCACTATGTTCCAGTGAGTTCCAGTGAAATCATAGCCATAAATTGTAGGTACGAAGCAAGATGAGCATCCTGTGTCAGACAATATAAATATACTAAGGCTTACTAAATCCTCAGAATATTATATTCAGCCATAACATTCAGTCTGGTTAAGTAACTGTGTGCAGACCAAAATATCCTGAGAAAGTGAAATATCGTTGTTATAATTCGACGACTGGGGATCTCTGTTAATGTTCCTTTAAGCAGACAAAGCGCTTTTTTAAATAAACCCCTTGTTAATACGCTCGATCGAAATGGAAGTAGATTTGAATAAGGTCCCTGCTGCTAATCTGACTTATTATCAATATTTAATGAATGGATATCCCCAAGAAATCATTGACTTTTTATTACGACTGGGGCCATGAGAGTTGATGGAACACAAAGCATTTCTGTGGTGACTAGACTGTGAAAACTGTGCTTAACAAAGCCTGCCCACAAAAGTGGGGTGTTGCCATGCACTTTAAGGGCAGCTGCAATGGCCTGTTCAGTGTAGTTCAGTCTTTACTGTGACATGAAATGATTGTAAAACAAACTTGGTTTTATTACTGAGGATTTACTGGTCATAACATTGTTTCAGATGTTTCGCTCTCCTTCCTAGTTGTCCTCTTCGGGGGGGGGGTGTCCAGTCTTGTTTGAAAAGGGCCAGCGTGGGTGCAGGTTTTTCATAAGCCCAGCGCTAAGACACCTGATTCTACTTATCAAGGTATCCTCTCGACTGAAGACTATGGTTAGGTAAATAGTTAAATCAGGTGTTGTAGCGCTGGGCTAAAACCAAAACCTGCACCCACACCGGCCCTTTTTCAAATAAGACGGGACACCCCCCCGGCCCTCGTTTTGTTGAAATTCAGCCGGTAACGAAATCAAAATTCCGAGCACGTCTCCTCTGTCCTGCCTCAGTCTTCCGTACGGTAGCGTCAGGTTTTTTTTTTTCCCCCCCGATCGGGGGAACCAATGTGCCATTACACTCCCGGGGAGTCTGGTCACAGCCGGTGAAACTCGGGCGAAGACAGCCGTGACAGTCATTTTTAAAAGTCGCACGCTTCACACTTCACACACGCACAGACGGCACATCAGGTTTATGGACACGGCCAAATATGTCACTGTCAGTTTCAAAGGAAGTAAATGTGTAATGGATGCAGTCCTCGAGCTTTCTAATGCAGCTGTCCGTGCCAGCGTACACAGTGCTGTTTGGGGGGGGGGAAAAGAGCTTCTGAAAGGGTTCTTTGGTGGGAGTGATGGTTATACCGTATGTAGAACCTTGACTAGTTGAAGAACCCTTTGCGATTAGCAAAGGCCCTTTTGTCTATGGTTGAGTGGAGAATCCATCTGAAGAGGTTTCAGATGGAACCTGATTACAAATGGTCATACATCGAACGGTGCATTGAGGGTTTCTTTAAAACCTTTAATTTTGGGTTCTGTGTGGCACCAGAAAAGGGCTCTTCTGTAGGGACAAATAACCCTGTTTGTTCTAACCAGAAGCAAAAGCACTAAGTGTGCTTTAGGAAGCTAATTCTGGCTTTCCATCTCATTTTGCATTTACTGCACTGGCTGAGACATTCGGGGACATTTATTAGAGTTGTTTATTTGTTTTTTTGGAGAGAGCTCTGTTCCTCCATAGCGGTTCTTGCTTTTAAAATTAGTTTTAATGTCCCAGTAAATGTGGGAAGAACAGTGCACTGAGGTGGCAAGACCTGGTCCTGGAGAGCCGCTGGGTCTGCTGGTTTTTGTAGTTTCTCGGCACTTAATTGATCAATTAAAGCAGTCGATTGCACAGTTATCTCACATAAGATGGTTCCTTGCGTCTGAAGTGGTTGCTGTATTTAAGGTGAAAACAAAAACCGGCAGACTCTACAGCTCCCCGAGACACACTGAGCACAGCACTCAAACAAAAAATAATAAAAAAGCCTTTTCAAATGCTGCCTCGCAGTCAAGCGCATTTGCTGTAATCAGGGAGATTGTGTTCAAGCCCTTGACATACTGGCATGTATAGAAACTGCCGGATCTGCTTATGGTTTGTGTTAACATCCTGCTCAATAGGACTCCATTACCCACACTTTATTAAAGGCTATATATGCTTATAGCTCTGTTCTTTTTGTAGTTCTTTGTGTAGTTCGATCACATTCCCGCCCTTTCGAACCCTTCCCCCTGTTCCGTGGGCCTACATACTGTATATACACGAAAAAAAACACAGAGAGCGTAGTTTCTCTTCACCTGCACGCTCACCATTTGTGGTTTTCGATTGTTTAAACCACCGGCTTCGTCCTCCTGACGATCCCAACACAAACCATTCACCCGTTTTTATTGTCGGACACGTCTAAGTTGTGTTGAGGGATATTTAAATTTGTCGTCTGCCGCCCACGTGATTTACATAATTGCTGCTGAGAAACATGCAGCGAGAGGAGAGCACTGCTGGTCGAAGAAGGGAAATCTAGCCGTCACCTGCGATGCGCTTGCAGTTCGACGCTTAATCGTTTCGTGCGCCCGCGGTCACGTTTAAGACGCGCTATAGAATGGTGACGACGACTGGAACTCAGACATAATATCGGAATTCAGGTTCTCACTGTGATCCATGACCCCAAGCTGTTTTTTTTTGTTTTTTTTTTGACGGCGCTGCGTCTCGTGAGTTCGGCGACCTCCGCCGTTTTTCGGCGAGATTGACGAGCCGAGGCTCTGACGGAATGTAAATACGGAGAGAGGAGCGAATTGTGAACGGGGGTGTGAGCCTACGCTGCCTGTCCCGTTCCTTTCCCCCCCCGGGCTGGCGCCGGCGCTGTTTGGAGATGTGACGCAGGCCGTCCTCCTGGGCCCCCGTGGGCGTTTAACATGCCTGGCGTGGGTCGAAGCGCTCGTGAGTACGCTTCACGAAAAAAAAACGACGCGTACCCGTAAATAAGCTCACGCTGTGGGGATTCCGAGCTGTCCCGTTTTAACTTGGCTCGTACCGTGGACGAGGAGAGGAGAAAACACAGAGTGCCACGCCGCCCCCCACACCCCCCCTTCTACACACACACACACACACACACACGTGGATGCCTGGCTGGCCCAGGACAAAATTATATTATATATTCCCGGGCCCAGTAAAAATATTTACCACAAGTTCACGGAAAATTCACCCCCACCTTCCCTCTCCTCCGGGTACCTGGTTGTTCCCCCCAGACGGTGGCACTACACACACACACACGTGCACACACACACATGCACACACACACGTGCACGCTCGAACCAAACCGCAGAAGCAAGCGATTAAACCCGCAGATTTTTTTTTTTTCTTTTTTAGACGACGGAAGAAATTGATTTGCGGAGATTATGATAAATCAAACCCGATATTCCAGCAGCCGGACGCAAATGGAATGAGAATAGAGCTGGCTAGCAGACAGGATGGAGATCTGTGGCAGTGAGGACTTGGGGGGTTCAGTCTCCGGGGGGCTGTGGACCCCGGCCTGCACGCGTTTAATCACCTCAGCGTACGACGAGCCCTGACGCGGAGGAGGCGGGGAGAGATCTCTCAGCGCGGGGTCAACGACCCTGTCCCAGTGCATTCTGGGATTTCTGCGGTTGGGGAGGGGCGTTTTTATTAAAAACGCGCGCGTTGGAGTGTGCATTGCATTACTGGATATTGTATACTTCGTGTAGTTCATAAAGTTGAAATCACTTTAATGTCATACTAATAATAATAATACAGCAATATAAAAGCTGTATCCTTATGAACAATATTACTGAAGGGGATTTTCATTAATCCATTAATCCCCCAACTGAACATATAACATTTGTTGTATGCCCAGCTTGATGCTACAATCTTTTATTACTTCAGTATCGAACTGGGCATGCATTTTAATCAGAGTAGAAGATAATTTTAATAACTTTTTTTTAACCTCTTGTGGCTAGATTTTCTCCTGCTAAATATAATCCCTGGGTCGGTGTTTTAAGACTGGAAAAAGTCAAACAAATTCAAGTGCAATCACAGTTTGGCTAATTAACTTAGCGATCTTAATTTGTTCTGTGATCATCACTGGAGACTTGGCTATTCTTGGCTGTAGCCCAAAGACTGAGAGAAAGATTGTCTGCACTGTGGAAACAATCAGAGAAACAGATATACATTACATTACATTACATTACATTACAGGCATTTAGCAGATGCTCTTATCCAGAGCGACATGCACAACTTTTCCTTAGTCCAGAGGCATGCAGGTTTAGGCTAATTGGAGACTCTAATTGTCCTTTATGAGTGTGAGTGAATGGTGTGTGTGACCTGTGGTGGACTGGCGACCTGTCCAGGGTGTGTTCCTGCCTCTAGCCAAATGCATGCTGGGATAGGCTCCAGCACCCCCGGCGATCCTGACCAGGAACAAATGGGTATAGATCATGGATGGACGGACCAGGTGTATGGGCTGGTTGAAATCTCCAGAATCTACTATGACAGTACAGGGGACAAGGTTCTGTACGTGCCGTATGTACGGGGGCGTTAGCACGTCCTCGTCATTTTTGTGTCGACATGAAGAAACACTTCCGCCACGGACAGACCCTGACCAGTCTGCACCACAGCAGTCTGTCTGTGCGACATGACAGAACTTACTGGCCACATTCCACAATATGACACACAGGTGAATGGCAAATGGACTGCATTTATATAGCTTTTATCCAAAGCGCTTTACAATTGCTGCCTCTCATTCACCAGAGCAATTAGGGGTTAGGTGTCTTGCCCAGGGACACTTCGACACGCCCAGGGCGGGGGATCGAACCGAGCAACCCTCCGACTGCCAGACAACTGCTCTTACCTCCTGAGCTATGTCGCCCCATATGGTAAATATGATCAGAGTTGTTTGTTTTGTCTCTCTCGGGGTGCAGATAGAACACTGTCACCCAGTCGGCTTCAGAAGAGGCCTCCTGGTGCCGTTGTCATGGCTCCCAAGCGGAGAGTTGGACCTCGCTCCCACGATGTCCCCCCCCCCCCCCCCCCCCCCCCCCCCCGCCCCCCAGGAGAGCTGGGGGAAATTACCCGTCGCGTCCGCTACGGACCGCTCCCTCATTCTCTGCCCGGTCCCAGCTCTGCGCTCATCAGGGCTGACCTGCTGACCGCGATCAACAGACCAATTCTGCTGCAGGAGCCTGGGAATGAAGGAGGAAGTGTGGCTGAAGGGAGGACTGGTGTACAGTCAAGTGTCGCGTAAAATTGGGGGGCGGGGGTGGCGGTGGGGGGGGGGGGGGGGGTTTCCCCAGAAAGATGTCCGGCGAGATTGGAATGGTGCAGAACCTCAGGGCTGTGAGGAGTCGCTCTGTCTGACCCTGCGGCTCTTTGGGACCAGGGTTGGGGACCTCAACTAACCCTGCAGCTCTCCAGGACCAAGGTCGGGGACCCCAGCAGACCCTGTGGCTCTCCGGGACCAGGGTTGGGGACCCCAGCAGACCCTGTGGCTCTCCAGGACCACGGTTGGGGACCCCAGCAGACCCTGTGGCTCTTTGGGACCAGGGCTGGGGACCCCAGCTAACCCTGCAGCTCTCTGGGACCTGGTTTGGGGACCCCAGCAGGCCCTGTTTCTCTAAAGCACCAGGGTTGGGGACCCCAGGACTGCAGTCTCACGAAGTGTAGGGTGTATTTATAGAAATACCGGATCATCTTTTCCAACTGTACGCTCACGCACTCTTAGCCCAGAAAATTGTGTCTTGTGGTTCTGTATGAACAGAAGCTGAACTGCAGTCGCACTGAGAAGCGGGTTTTATTTGAAAGCTAGCTTTTCGCCGGTTTGCACTCCCGGGTGAATCCATCTCTGCGCCTAGCAGTGAAGCCCAAAAGAGGAACGCCTCATACTTGTGTCACGCACGACCCGAGGAAGACCCTTTTCCATTTAAGGTCGCAATTAAAAAGGCGCGTTGAAAAAAAGGTGGGTGAAAAATAGTCAGGCTGGCGTGTCACACCAGATACAAAATATTTATTCAAAGATAAAATCGCTGAAGGCAATCGAGCCTGGACAAACATGTAATGTTGTTCTTTTTTATTACTGTTTTTACATTCACTTCATTTTTCCGTGGAAGATGACTCGACAGACAGTTTCCTTTTCAGGACCTCAAGAAGAAACAAAAATTATAAGGCATTTATAATCTACAATAAGAAAGGGCGTAGTGTTGAATGTTTTCAACTTAAGTTCTTGAACGTCTCTTCTCAACACAGCACCGACTTGTTCAGGCAGAAGCAATCCATGGCAGAAAACACAGATTTTTTTAAATGGATGTCTTTTGATGTTGGAACTGAGATCCAATCATATCGTTCCGGGTTGTTTATCGCTCTCTCCGATTGGCAGATGCTACAGATAAGAGCATTTTGTATGCGCAAAGCCTGCTTGAGCCGGCATTGAAATTCCAATCAGAGCAGGGGCCAGTATGACGCCTTGGGTTTCCACGGTGCAATCTACACTTGGGTTTCCACGGTGCGATCTACACGCGTGGCGATGCCTTGATGTGCTGCCAGCCAAAACCAAGCCGCGTGCGGTAAATGAGCCTGTCTGTTCCACAGCAGCCATGAACTGTATTATTGAAAAAAAAAAAAAAAAAAGATCACATGGGCCTCTATGGTCCAACACAGATACATTGCCAGCATAAAGCCTAAGCGCCATTTTCTGCATGGTCTAGCCTTTCATTGTATCCATATTACATTCCACAGAGCGCATGATTTCTAGCCATTCACTAGAAGCACATGAGCCAGTGTAATGGGGCTCCGTAAAGGTCTCTCGCGCAGTAGTACTCCATCTTGCTGCTGTTGTTCAGGACCTGGCTGTTGTGTGTACCCCCCCCACTTCCCCACCCACTCTGAATAATGCAACATTCAGCAGGAGAAATGCTGGAGGAAATGCTGCACTGTTGTGGCAGTGTAATATAATGGTAAGAGAACTGGGCCTGAAGCTCAAAAGGTTGTGGGTTCAATTCCCAGCTGGGGTGCTATAGCTGTACCCATGAGCATGTGCTTAGCCCCCCCTTTGGGGCATGTCCCCTTCCCAACTTTGGGAGAACATAAAATTGGGCAAACATAAAATTAATGTCCCCCCCCCACATAATGAAAATTTCTGTTTGTTGTCACCCCTGAAGTTTAAATGAGCAAAGTGCTTACTGGCTTGCTTCAGTAAGATAACCAGCTGTATAAATGGGTTTGCATGTAAAATACACAATCTGTGTGACTTGCTCTGGCTGAGAGTGTCTGCTGTATGCCTCAATGAGAGGAACATTATCATGAGGACCCATGCTGTGCGTGTGCTTTGTTACAGCGAGCGTGTGAGTGTGCGAGCGCTGTGTTTGGTGACATACGCAGGGTCTTTACAGAGATGGCAGGAGTTGCGGGAATGATGGCATTTGTTGCCATGGTAAAGAGGCTTCCCGTCGTGGTGGCGACCAGCGCATTGCGCTGCGGAGCTAACCGGTTCGCTGCCCGTGGCGAATGGCGTTTGCTTGCAGAAAGTTCCGGTTCTTGTACATTATTTTCAGGTGGTTTAAAAAAAAAAAATGCATGGTATCAGAACCAAAACTGTGCTTTTAGGAGCTTGTTTTGGTGTAATGTTTTGCTCCCTCCTTTCAGTCTAAGACTTCAGTCTGGGTCCACGTGGTTCTTACCAGCATAAAAGATCCAGGACAGTGCAGTTTTTTTTTATGGTGACAATGGCCTGGGTTGCATCAAACACACACAAGTGCTGCTTTTTTTTTTTGCAAAGGTACAGAAAGTTAATCGGGGCAATCACTGAATTCACAAAACTTTGTGAATAAAAAAGTACAACTTCCTTTTATTTTTTTAGTCAGGTCTAAATTAACAAAATTGCCCAAATATTAGCATCCAGTCCAGACCCAGGAAAGCAGCTGAGCGGAGAGATCAGTGCTTAATTAGGTTCTTTACGTGCTGAGTAACAGTGAAATCCAGCAGGCCTTGCAGCCCTCCCTCCTGCACCGGGGGATGGGCAGCCTTGGCATAGGGCATTTAACCCTTTAAGTGTGAGATCACAGAAGTAAGTGATTAGAATGTTCTTAGCAGAACATTCTAATGATGATGTCACAGTTAACATCAGTGATTGTGACATCATCATTAGAATGTTCAGCAACTCTAGAGTTCCAAAACGCCGACTTGGAATTTTGAAACAAATAAAATACGTTCAGAGAAAGCTGCTCTTCGAAGGGTTAAGGTCTTGTCGGTGTGGGGATGTAGTGTGGTGGTTAAGCCGCAGCTGGCAGCCGCTGCCCCTTCTGAACGGCCCTCCGAAACGACAGTTTCTGCGCGGTCATGCAGCTGTTTATGCGCTGGCAGAATTATCCTCCTGGCGCTGGCCTGGCTGTTTGATGTTTGCGAGTTGGGGAGGTTGCTCGGGGGGGGTGGGGGGGGGGGGGGGGTCGGGGGGGGGTTGACTTTGGCATCTTCTCCTGACTGCATTGTCCTCTGCCTGCATTCTATCTGAAGGTAAATGTCTACACTTACATCCCTGCCACTTTTACCCCCTGTACACGGCCCTTGTATCATCGCTTGTTTGATGTCAGATGAGATAAGGGCAGGGATGGCTGTAGGGGATTCTGGGATGTGTTGCCTCCGGTGATGTCATTAAAGGTGATGTCACAGTTGTTTCCTGAAGGTCATGCAGCCCCTGTTCGAGACTTCAAAGGAACAGATGATAATATCTCAGTTGTACATCTGAGCAATCAGCCAATGTATAATTATTATGTTTTTTTAACTCCGGGAATGCGCTGTACGTGATAGGCCTGTTTATTTATGCCCTAACTTAATAAAATAACTCAAATTTATTTGACAACTGTAACTATTAATTTGTGTATTCATTACTTAATTAAGCCTGACAAGAAAGAACATAATTTCCTGACAGGTAAAGACTCCCCAGGTAAAGTGTAGGTGTTGGTGCTGAGTCCCTTTACAGTAATAGACATTACTTTAGCCTTTAACTAAACTTGTTGAGACATACTGTCCACCATTTTGACTCAAATAGGAATGGCCACCAGGTGGATGAGCCTGGCGAGCAGAAACTTGTTGTTGGAGGTGAGCAGCACTTGAGACACACTGTCCACCATTTTGGCTCAAATAGGAATGGCCTCCAGGTGGAGGAGCCCGGTGAATGGAAACTGCTGTTCTCTTGCGGGTGAGCAGCACTTGAGCCACACGACACGGTCCACCATTTTGGCTCAAATAGGAATGGCCTCCAGGTTGATAAGGCTGGTGAATGGAAACCTGCTGTTGTCTCTGGGCCTGTCACCCCCTCCCCTCAGGTTTCTGGGTGTTGCAGATATTGAGGAAGCGCGTTGCTGCCTTTATCTGGAACGTTCTCGCTCGGTTCACAGCGATGCGTCGGCCCGCGATTTCCCTGGGCTGCAGTGGGTTCATTACACTCCCCGGGAGGGAAGAGGCTGTGAATCACATCACTAAACACAGAGCGACTGGAACTGCGTGTGCGTGTGTGTGTGTGTGTGTGTGTGTGTGTGTGCGCGTGTTTATGTGTGTGTCTGTCTGTGTGTGCGCATATGTGTGCATGCATGCTTGTGTGGGTGTGCGTTTATGTGTGTGTCTGTCTGTGTGTGCGCATATGTGTGCATGCATGCATGCTTGTGTGGGCGTGCGTACATCCCTGCGTGTGTGTGTGTTCTTGAGTGTGTGTGCATACGTGCCTGTGTGCATGTGTGTGTATGTGTGTTTGTTTTTGTGTGTGTGTGTGCATGCATACGTACCTGTGTGCATGTGTGTGTGTGTGTGTGTGTGTGTGTGTGTGACATTCCTATTTCTCTTCCTCTACCAGGAAGGCTGTATGGTTTATTCCGCTTTGCTGATAGCGTTTGCTGGTTCTCTGAGGAGCGAAGTACAGATAAAATGTGCACTGAAATTAATTAATGAAAACCAAAGATACACTTAAAGCACAAAGGACGTCTTTAGAAACAAGTGTCTCCCGACCAATTATTGTTTCTTGTGCAGTCGTTCCCCTCCGTCAGTGGGGGGGTCCCTACAGTCAACCGATTGCCGATAGCGCCTGAGCACTTCACCAGTGTACCTCGGGCCTCGCATGCCGAGCCGAACGCGCCGGTCCCGTTCCAGACGCAACGGAGAGCCAATCACGGGGCAGCAACCCGTGAGGTCACACCCTCCAGGTGGCGCGGAGATCGATATCGCTCACTCTCGCTCTTTGAACGGTTGCTAATTGTGTGACGGTATTCGCAGTCGGGTGGATATTAAGAAAGCGCTTTCATCACGCGTGACTGGGTCTGTCCCTCTTTTCCCATTTGCGCTAAGGGCGCTAAAGCTATTATTTTTCACGTCAGTCATTCCAAATATCATACGTGGGCACCGCTGCAGTGGGTAAAGGTCACTGCTATCGATCGGGTCTGATCAATACGGGAATTAACCCCAGTGTACTGGAGCGTGACATTTGCTAGCTTGTGTGCATGCGAGAGAAAGAAAGAGGTGGAGAGGGTGATGGAGAGACAGAAAAAGAGAAAGAAAGAGAGAGAGAGAGAGAGAGAGAGTGCAGGGGAATGTGTTTCTGCACCCGGTAACCATGGTGATCCTGTCCTGTTCTGTGGTTTGTAGTGGATTGTCATTTCCTCCTCCTTCTTTTTAAACCAATTTTTTCTTCCTGATTTTTCTTTCCCCCTCCCTTCCCCAATTAGGACTGACGGTTGTAATTGCATTGTGAAGTCGAGCCCATTACCGGTGCTCTCCTCCGAACTAAGAGCTGTCCGTCTCCATTTCCTTTCTCGTTGTGGAGGAGGCAGAGGGCTTTTTTCTGCAGTGAGGCACGGACAGAGTTAAGTTGGGCCTTGGGGGGGAAGGGGGGGCAAAGGAAGGTAAAAAAAGAAGGGAAAAAAAAGTATTTACTTTTTCTGTAGTTTTGTGTGCTTGGGGAGAGAGGGGGGGGTGTGGGCAGGGTGTTCCAGGTACAAATGTGTGTGTAATAACTAAATTAAGTAAGTTGCCTGGGGGTAGTGGTGGTGGTGCGATTATAAAAAAATTGAAAAGATGGACAGCCCTGCCTTGCTTTCTATAAAGTAAGAAAAAAAAAGCTTTCTTTCTAAGCTTGCTTATACTGAAGTTTAAAGCACTTATAGAGGTCGCTCTGCAAAATGTTGTCAATGTCAGTGCAGTTCAGCGCAGTGCAGTGCGTTCCATGTCCTTAAGGGGGCCACTGGCCAGAGTTCTGCCTCTCCTGGACATCAACGCCGGGACGTAGGGGCAGGTCTCTGTCCCCGGTGGCTACTTCCCTCCAGCTTCACTGATCTCCGGCGTCTCCCCCCGCTGAACCGTCCTGATGTGTGGTAAGGTGGCAAGTAAATTAGGGCCGGTGGAGCAGTCGTATTTACCCCCAGCCTTTCCCCTGGGCTCGCCCCCCCCCCCCCCCCCCCCCCCCCCCCCCCCCCTGGCACAGCCTGCCTGTCTAATGACTCCAGGGGGGTTCCTCTGGGGGCAGCCCTGATCTCTCTCTCTCTCTCTCTCTCTCTCTCTCTCCACATGCACTGTGTCTATTCATGCGTTCAGCTAGGGGGCAGGTGGAGACTCCTGACAGGCCTGCCATATGCCAGCAACACACCGCCACATCCACGCATCACAACACCGCATGCCGTCATAACACCAAGGTGTGGGCGATCCATTCAGAACGAAAATCGCGAAAAGCCGTTATCTGTCAATCAATCTTCCCAACCCCTAGCCAACCTGGCCAGCATGCTGATCAGATTAACCGAAAATAACCAGGGGTAATCAAACATATTAATCACATAATCAACCCCCCCCCCCCCCCCTTACCTCGAAACCACGAAACTAAGAGAGGTGGGACTGAAAAAAGCACACACGCATCATTCCCGTTTTCTCTCTGGGTCCTTCTCTGTTTTCTGCGGTTGTGAAGTCAATTAGAAGTTAAAGATAGCAGCGATGCAGTTAGCATTTCACCTTCTACCATCAGCCAAAGGGAAAAAATAAAGGAGGGGGCGGGGACCCCTGGGGTCTGCAGAACATCTCCACCTGTGGATACCTGCTCAGAGCTCCGTCCCGACAGATCCCCCTCAGCCGCGAAACGGAGCCAACGGTAAACGAACCGGCGGTTTAATTAGCGGAATTATAGCCCACGCGCGCTAAAGCGGGGGGGGGGGGTTGTTCATTAGGCTTTCCTTTATCCTTCGGTTGCGTCTGTGATTTCTCATCATTTGAGTTTGATTAACTGAAGAGCGAGTCGTCTTGGCTGCATAAGGCTTTTGCTACACTTTTACACGTTTGTGCGCGCATACAAACACAAACAATTACGCGCACACACACACGCACACATGTGTATGCGCACACACACACACTCTCTCTCTCACTCTCTCTCTCTCTGTAACTCTTTCATTCTGATAGCTGGCGTACATACCCCCATTCTCTATTCTGAGTACAGTATGTACAGTATCCAGAATATCTCTGCTGGAAATTAAGATAATTACATAAACTGGCAAATCACATTATTTTGAAGTCTTTGCACGCGATCAAGAATACACACACATGCAGTCTCACTCATATGAACACACACTTGCACACGCACACACACAGTGACTCATCCTGCCGATGTGTTGCTTTTGGTACCTCCGCGCTCCCAGATGCGCATTAATTTTGTTCTTAAAAGGAAAAACGGCTCCATTATTTCCGTGACCTTGGACTGGCCTCCTAATGACAGGCAAACAGAACCGCAGGACATGCGTCTTTCATCTGCCGCAGAGTCATGCGGCTCCCCTCGTTATCCTCTACATTGTTTTTCTGTTTATTTACGCGGCTGTTTATTTTTATTTTACTTTATTGTATTTGTTCTTAACGGCTTCTTGACGGGGGTTTCTATTGCTTGCCCTCGCATCAGGCAAAAGCATGCCGAACTCCAGACGGGGGCGAAGCTCGCGACGAGGGAGGAATGAAGGAAAACTTTAATACCGCGCAACAAGACTCTCATTCATTTCAGGCAAAAACACAGCAAGGGAACGTAATAACGGGTTTCGCGATTGCAGTGCGTTGTTCCCATAGATACGCAAAGACGAAGATTAAAATGGTAAAGAAAATTATTCTGAGCCGCCGCTCAAACACAAACACACATATTGGAAACGAACCCGGTGGAAAGTTTTACCATTGCCAATGTGCGGGGACATTAAAGTTTGAGTTCGCTGCAGATTAAAATGATAGGCCTACCAATATCGTAAAAACTGTAATTTTGTCTTTTTTTTTTTTTTTTTTTTTTTTTAGCGCGGATTCACAGTTGGGATGCGGCTTGCTCGCGGAAATATTTAATTTCAAAAACATAAGAGAAGGGAGCACTCAGAGATGTACAGGGGAAGAGACTTTAGGGAGATTTTTTCAGTTGCTGCGCAAATTCAATCAGCTCGTCTGATTGGAACAGTATAAATTTGCGCAGTTTACACGCGTTTATTTCAGCGGGATAACTCCGCCCATTTTTTGTCCTCGCAGCGAGGTGCGTTCGACACTCAACTCGTGATAGCACGAGAATAGATGGAGACGTTAACAATATGAGAATTTAAATTTAACAGCGAGTTATTCTAAAAACACACACACACTGACGTGTGAACAGAGAGAGAAATCTCGTGGATAGCTCTTCCAGTCCGACCATTAAACGGTGAAGATTATGAATCTTAGAATAATTTCCCCAGATGAATATCCGCATGGGAATTGGTGTGTTTTTGCATCAGTGAACTTGGTGTATGGCACTTCTCTGTTTTTCTTAATGCGGTTCTTATCATTTCCACATTTGATTTGGCTTAACTAGTGGTCTTCAACCCTGGTCCATAAGGACTGGATTTTTTTTTCATCTTAAAAGCAGCAGCCAATTGAAACTGTGAAACTGGAGGTTTTAGGATTATGGCTGTAATATTTAACCCACCTCTCTCCTGCCCTCCAGTAACTCCCAACCCTCCCACCTATTAATGAGAAACATCAAATCGCAAGCATCCCTTCGGTATTTTCTCTTTCTTTCTTAATTTTAATTGCACTGCAGTCAAATTAAAAGGAGTTCCCTCTTTGGAAGTAACAGGGTTGATTAGTTGTCTTGAGTACTCCTGGAAAGAAGTCAAACTCGGAACTTATTTGCAAAGACCAGGGGTAAAGATACCAGCATGCACACACACACACACATATGTAAATGGTAAATGGTAAATGGACTGCATTTATATAGCGCTTTTATCCAAAGCGCTTTACAATTGATGCCTCTCATTCGCCAGAGCAGTTAGAGGTTAGGGGTTAGGTGTCTTGCTCAAGGACACTTCGACATGCCCAGGGCGGGGTTTGAACCGGCAACCCTCCGACTGCCAGACAATCGGTCTTACCTCCTGAGCTATATCGCCCCTACATATGTTCGTGCGCACACGCACACACACAAACACACGCATGTTCAGGCACACACACACACACGCATACACACACAAGTACAGGCACACACACAAGCACATGAAAATGCATGCACACACAAATACGCACACACACATGCATATACACACACTCGGGCACACACAGACACACAAACATACATAAAAATGCACACACACATACACACACACACACACCGGCACACACATACAGGCACAGACACACACACGTACAGGCACACACATGCATGCACAGACACATGCGCACAGGCACACACACACACACACACACACACAGTACAGAATACCATGCTAAATCCCAGTTAGTCGTGTTCCTAATTATCTAACCGTACTGGTTGAACACCAAGGGCAACGAAGGATGACCTGTTTTGTCCTCGTTCGTGGTTTTAAAATTCGTTGCACAAAAGGGCTCAGGCAGCAGAAAAATACTTGAACACAGACGCTGGAATGTATTACCTAACACCCTGAGGACAGGCTGGGGGGGAATCAGTTTGCGCAGTAATACAGTTTATTTTTCCTAATTAACAAGCAGCTCACCTGTAGGATACTTTTAATGTGTGAAGTTAATACTCACAGGCGTGCTGTATTAGCATTCTGAACATCCCTGCTACCTGCTGGGTAACTCCTGAAGAGCCTGTCTAGCTTTCCCTCCCAATAACTAACCTTCAAAAAAGAAGAAAAAAAACTGCCAAGAACATCTAGAACATAAGAGCACAAGGATACGTAATGAAGAGAACAGGCCATTCAACCCATCTAGAACATAAGAATACATAATGACGCCCATCTAAACATGAAACATACATAATGAAGGCAGGTCATTTAGCCCATCTAGAACATGAGAATGCATTATGATGAAAACATAAGAATACATAATGGGGCTCATTCACGGAACGCTGCCAAGAACGTGTCGCCATTAATTATTTTTTTCTTATCTGCATGTGTCCATGGCTGTTTCCTTATGAAAATCACACAAACAGGACTGTGCATAAAATTTACAAACAGCCGGCACTCATCATCTCACACACCTGGGATATGCACAAAAACAACGGTCTACACGTGTGCCATGAATCCCATATTGGTTTTTCGTAGGGAACATTTTTAAGAACAAAAGTAAGAACAATTTGAGAAAAGTTTTGTGAATGAGGCCGAATGATTTCATGCAGTTTTTTCATGGCTGTTATACTCTTATCTGTTAGCATGGATGCTGGACGGGGTGGTGAAGCCGGACCAGGTACAGTACGGCTGAAGCGACCGGCTCAATGTGCCGTTGGAACGACGGCCGCCGTTTTGCAGACGGTTATCGATTTAGCGTCGCCGGTTCGAGGGGCTCCCGAGAGAGGCGTCCCCGCCGGGGCCGTATCGACCCCACAAGCGGCCCCCGGGGTCGGTTCCCGCGGCGACGGCGACGACAGACTTTTAAATCACCGGCGCGGCTAAAATCCTCCGGTTTAGCGCCGCGACTCGCGGCTGTTGATTTAGAGAGGCGGGGAGACACGGCGGTCCCCGAAGTTCGGTTCAGCGCCCAGCTACGGATTACGGGCGGGAAAATCGCCTCGGGCCGATTTAGGCGATGAATGAGGGATCTGCTGAAAATGTGGAGAAGGTGAGGGAGAAGGTGGTGGGGGGTGGGGGGGGGGACTCTGATAATCCCTTTGCCGAGCGCGTGAAACTGCTAAATGCGTAATACCTCCTGAAAGTGGCTGACAGTGTCTTCCCCTACCTGAAATATAATAAGGGGAAACACAGCCTCTCATTTTTGCCGACTGCATCTTAACTTAACGGCGGCTAAAGCGACTGCTTTTTAAAATCCCTAACAGGAATGATAAAGTGGTAAAGTTGTGCTGATGCTCTTGATATGACAAAGTAACAGCCCTGTCCCCTTTGGTGTACAGCATTGTGGGAAGTGAAGTTTTTTCCCCCTTCACCCTTAATTGTTATGTCGTGCCTGGGGTCGGAATCCCCATTTAAAAATCATTAATCTCCTGAACCTGAAGCTGTTTGCCAACTCATCTAAATGCTGAGGCTAATGTAATCCATATTAATCATTTCGTTAAGGGGCATATTGCATTTTCTTTGTTCTGTGTTCAGAAACCAAATGTGAATGCTGTATCTGAGAAATATTTGTTTTCAGTAGAGCACGTTTCCCTCCAGCAGATGTGCTTTTCACACGGGTGGTTTTTTGTTCAGCCATGCTTTGAATTGCTTTTGTACATTTGATGCGTTTTATCTTGCGTTCAGGGTTCAGGGACAAGACTATATTTGGGCATGAGAATAAAGTCATTGAACCCCCCGCGCCCCCCCCCCCCCCCCCCCCCCCCCACACACCCCCCCCCCCCCCCCCAAGGCAGTCCATTTAGTACCCCAGTTTCCCACACCACCTAAAAAGGCTAGTCCATTTAGTACTGTCCTTCATTGAGTCGAGATTACTTATAACCCGAAATTATAAATGGATGCAGTGTAAATGCTGTGTAAAAGTTGTGCAAGTCACTCTGGATAAGAGCGTCTGCTAAATGCCTGTAATGAAATAATGAAATAATGCTTCATTGAGTGGAGATTGCACATTTTCTTTCTCTAAGATTATTTTTTTTCCTAGAGACACTTAAGTCTCAGTCTAAACATAATGCTGTTATGCCTCCTCGTACAGCTCACTGATATATACCCACACAGATTGGAGAATAACTTTGGTTTATATCGCAGAACATACACTCTGGGGGAGATTATTTTCTTCGGACATCGATTTTCTGACCAGTAAAAAGGGCTTGGATGAATAAGTCATCACTGTATCACATTGAATGAGATTTTTGTGCTAATAGATTGAGTGAATGCAATCCTAAGCATGCATGAGGTGTAATCGTTTCTATAGGGGAGAGCCCAAGAAATTTGGAAAAACCTGATTTGGATGACCTCTGTATCTGATTTTAGCTCATGAAAAAAAAAATTCTTTTGTAATGTCGTGATGAGGTGATTATGAGAGTATTCTGACTCCAGCGCTTTTGAAAGCATCTTGTAACTTCACGGCCTCACTGGGGCCATACATTTCAAAAGGGGAAAAAAGTAGTTCCAGAAGCTTCTTCCAAAGTATTACTTAATTCTGAGAAGACCAGCCCGGCCTGCAGGGCCCTGAGCAAGTCATTAGCTCACCTGCAGAATCTCGCATTCTCAGACGATGCCCACGGCAGTCAGGCTGCGTTTTCCTCGCGATCAAAAAAAAAAAAAACGCTTTCAGCTTTTTCGGTATCCTTGCCTCTTTCCTCACCTCTGACCTGTGCTCCCCCCCGTCTCTTTTGAAGCCTCTCTCCCTCCCTCTTCCTTCATTTCCTTTTCTTTCTTTTTCTTTTTTTTTGTTCGTTTCACGTGGCGGAGAGTTTCTCTTGAGCTTCGTCGTCCCTAACCTGAACAACGGCAATCTCTTCTTCTGCGGAGTGTTAAATAAATGTGTGGATAAAACAGAGCCTGCAGGATCCTGGAATGCTTACTGTGTTTCACTTGTGATTTCTGCCTCATACAGACAGGCCAGTTCTCTCGATGCATCCATCCATTTTCCCCAGCCTCCGGTTATTTGAAAAATAACGGTAATTAGGTGGGGGGGGGGGGGGGAATATGCTTTTTAGTGATTATTTGCCATTTATTTTTTATGTTGGTGATTATTACCGAAGGAAAGGGTAATTTCAATTTAAATGCAGACTGACGGATTAATGTTATTAAGAGAGGAAGAGAGAGAGAGCGAGGTGAAGATACCAGATGGTTTAACATATTTACGTGATCACGTTTTTAATTGATAAATTAAGTTCCAGAACCAGGGTGTATTGTAATTTCTCATTTGAAAATGTTGCTCTCACAAAACATCTGTTGTGCAAAATGGTAAAAAAAACTATAATATGAATGAGCGTGTCAATTTTTTTTTTCTGTTATAAATATCACTGATTTTCTCTGTTATGTTTTTATCAGCTTTTCCTTAATGCCTGTTTTGCTGTTTCAATATTCAATTACCAGACTGAAAAAAAAAAAAGCCCGGTCAGGACTGCACCAATCCCCACGCAGCAGTGCTCTGTGAGCTGGTGTACAGTAAACCCCCGGCTGCAGCTGACTGGCAGACTCGCAGAGTGAGAGGGACCTTTTTACAAAATGGCCGCCGACACACTGCAGTGTCACTGCCGCTGCTCGCGCGGGTGGGTTTGGACACCTGCACCGGTCTGTTCTGCCTCCCCGCGAATAGATATGTCCACTTTGCCATCTGACACCTCTCCTGTCTCTGGAGAGTCAGGGGGGGAGTCTCAGGAAAGATCCCTGCTGCTTCATAGGTTGCTGCCTGTGGTGCTTTTCCTGGATTAGCTGACAGCTACTAAAGGGGCCCATTTAATTAGACACCTTCTAATCTGAAGCCAGTCATTATTTATTTAGATTATTTCACTTCATTTTATAGTTCATTAAAAATTCAGCTAGCGACTGGAAAATTCAATCAATTCAAATTATTTTTTTCAGTTTAACATAAGTTTATCTGTAAACATAAATTTGAGTTTTAAGAGAGGGAGAGAGACCGGCAGGGAGAAAGAGGGAGAGAGAGGTAGAAGATTAATGATTTTTTCATTTATTTTTCCTCCTCTCTGTAGATAAAGCGTTACAAGCGTACAGCTTCAACACTCTGTGTGGTTAAATACATTTTCAGTGAGTTGAAACGATGAGATCACCGGGGATTGAAGTGCAATGATTTCCTGGAGGGGGAATGTTCGGTCCCAAGAGGGAACAGATCTTTAAAAAAGGCCGAAGGAGAAGAATTATTGTTCATCAGATGGCACTTAAGACGGCACTTGCAAAGTCTAATTAGTTTTATGTTTCAGTAACATTGTGTTCCTTGTCACAAGCTGGGTCAATTTCCCCCACCCTCTCCAACATCAGGGGGCAGTGGAGCGGTGCTATCAATGACATCTATTTGATGACAGACATAGCTGTATTATCATCTATGGCCTCATTATGTCAGTCTTCACTATCACCCCAGTCCCAGTGCTCTATTGTGGAGTTTGCACACCGGCCTCCGGTCTACAGGTTAAAGAGTTTCTCAGCTGTTATTTGCTGTGAACACACTACCTACATGTAGCCCAGCTGCGCTTATGGGCTTTGAGCGGTGCTCTCCACCACAGAAGAAGACTTGCCTTGATGGTGCTTATGCTTGCGGAGTGGGAGAGTCTGACTGCAAGCCTCTTTTGTTACTCGGGTGCCGAGGATAGCTGGACTGGAACTGCTTTGGGCCCAGCTCAGCGTAAACATTTATTTAGCGAAGCGTGGTCCCCTTTCCTGAGGATGATTCAGTGTATAAATAAAATGTATACTCTTTTGGTGAGCGTTGATGGGTCCCTTCCCGGAGTCTGTTTACGGTGGCTACAAACACGATTAGTTATTTTCAAATTGTTTTTTGATTTGTTTTTTTCTCCCAGGGAATGTTCTGGTTGTCCTCATACAGCAGTTTCTTTGCCTGCCAATACGGGCATGGAGTAGACCAGGGCTGCCCAACCCTGTTCCTGGAGATCTACTGTCCCCTAGGTTTTCATTTCAACCATATTTTGGCACACAGTTTGGAGTGAGAACTTTCAGGACAGTAAATCTCCAGGAACAGGGTTGGGCAGCCCTGGAGTAGACTGTAATATATATAAATAGGCTATATGGACTTATTGGAAAATGTAATGATAAATATACTTTACTGCAGTATAGTTTTTGAAAACATATTTCGCTGTATCTGAAAACATTATTGTAATAATGTGTATATTTCCCTGTATATTATGAATTGTGGTAATATATTTTCTGATCCTGATAAATATATTTCACTATATTACAGTATACTCTATTTCAATAAGGTGTGTGCATATATGTGTGAGGATGTACGTGTGTACATGTGAGTGTGTGTTAGAGAGCGTGTGCCTGTGTCTATGTGTGTGAAAGAACGTGTGCCTGTGTCTATGTGTTTCAGAGTATGTGTGTATGTGTGGGTATGTGTGTGTGTCCCTGTGTGTGTTTGCTTTTGTGTGTGAGAGAGCATGTGCACCTCTGTCTTTGTGTTTCAGAGTATGTGTGTGTGTGTGGGGTGTGTGTGTGTGCTTCCTGTGTGTGTTTGCTTTTTTGTGTGTGAGAGCATGCACCTCTGTCTTTGTGTTTCAGAGTGTGTGTGGTGTGTGTGTGTGTGTGTGTGTCCTGTGTGTGTTTGCTTTTGTGTGTGAGAGAGCGTGTCCCTTTGTGTTTATGTGTGTGTGGGTGTTTGTTGTGCTGTTGTGTTTGTGTGTGTGTGAGAGCCTGCACCTCTATCTTTGTGTTTCAGAGTGTGTGTGTGTGTGTGTGTGTGTGTCCCTGTGTGTGTTTGCTTTTGTGTGTGTGAGAGCGTGCGCCTCTGTCTTTGTGTTTCAGAGTGTGTGTGTGTGTGTGTGTGTGTTTGCTTTTGTGTGTGTGTTGGCTGGCCAGTGCCTAGCATGCACGTGTCCCATCCACGTGTCCCGCCCCCGGGCGTCCATAGGGGCCGTCTTTATAAGGGGAAAGTGCATCGGCTCTGACATGACAAAAGTGCTGCACTTCCACGCCGGGGTCCCCCGAGGCGCTTCCATTAACCTCATGAGATTCTCCCATGGAGCCAATCGAGGAGAAAAGCTGCAACAATGTCCCCGTCTCTCTGCCGAGCGATCAGCCTCACGCTGCTACAGCCGGTGGACCTCTGCAGCCAGCCAGCCAGCCAGCCAGCCAGGGACACAACCTGCCCCCCCCCCCCCCCCCCCCCCCAAATACCTGCTGTGGAACAGAGGGGGCTCCGCGCGGTAAATGGGTCAGTGAAAAAGGAGTGAATAGCCCACCTGTGAGAGAGAGCCGGAGGAAGTGGGGGACTCTTAACGGCTCGATACCCAAGACCGGGAACAAACGATTAGTTGAAATACCTTCAAACCCTCTGGTCACCTAAAGGGCTAAAACCCTGAAGATTTACTCGCAATTTTTAAAAGGAACGTCCGTTTTAATCAATATTCAGAACAACAGTGTTCTTTCATGACATTGTGTACTACATACTGGTTAGTAACATGTTAGTAGTGTCGGAAAATAAAAATGCAGTAGTGTTTTAATCCTTTGAGTAGTTTTTTTGTAATGTTTTTTTTTTTCAAAATTAATATCAGCTTTCAATCACCAGTAGTGATTGTTGATCAGCATTAGAATGTTCAGTTAACATTATAATCACTTTGTGATCTTATAACTCAAAGGGTTAAAATGCTGCCGCAGGATCTAAAGAGTTAAAACTGTTTAAATAGGTATTTGACCCTTGACCCGTGTACATGTTCGACTGCTAGATTATTGGATTGGGGCAGGGAGGTTGGGGATGGCTGGGGGGTGTGGGACACAGTATGTTAGCATTTAACATATCAGGGGTCAACACCTCCCAGTTCAACACCATTAATCATTAATCAAGTTGTCTTGTAATTAGCCAATTCCCCCAAACCGCTATTAGTTAAAAAAAACAAAAAAACATTTCAATCATAACACTGTATGATGGCTAGACAACTTTGGAAAATTCTTAAAAATAATTCACTCTTGAGAAATATAGCTTTGTGTGCTCATATTTCTTTATGTTTCAGCTTTAAATGAGCAGAATTTTGATGAGTCGGCCACCACTCCCAAATCTCCCACGTCTACGCAAGAAATCACGGGCCAGATAAATCCTCCCGCAGTTCAGGCCTTAGAGGCAAGAGTCACAGATCACATGAATAGATGAGCCTTTAAGGGATCGATATCTCCGCCGATCCCGTCCATCAGTAGGGACATTTAGCCTGAGTAAAAAGCTCAGTTCTTCACTCCATCCCTCATCGGGAGCACAGTCCTGTGGCGCTCCGATTTTCGCCGTTTGCCGTGTCCTCCTTCACTTTGGAGTAATTACCCTGGCTTGCCGAACGAAGAGGACTCCATTTATTGAGCTATGGGTCGGGACCCAAATCGGGTCGCGGGAGTGTATGAGGTGGGTCCCGGAATGAGTCTGTAGTCCAGTAGGCTACGCTATGACAGTATGTGCATTTGAGGGGTCCCTGAAAGGTACTAAATTTCTGATCTGGGTCCTGGCATTAGAAGTATTTGTAATCTGGGTCCCGATATTAAATAGTGTAATAAACCAGCGCTCCACGGTATTTTTCACCTGTTCTAATCTCACATTGCGCCTGTTGAGAACACCTGAAACGCTGAAGGTCATTGAATGTGGGAACAAGGGGAAGCCAGTCGGCTCCCTGTCCTCAAAATTCAATGCAATCGCGTCATGACAACCTGGACTCCGAGGCTGGTCTTCAGCAGCGCAGATGAACTTTACAAACCTTTTATGAATCGCAAATTGATTTTCACAGATACCCTGATGAGCTACGGTGTTAGTTGCAGGCTACAGGTGTTATTTTAGTTCAATTTGGACTCCGAAAACAGCTCTTTAACAAAAATAACAGGTTGAGAAAGGAGCTTTTGTAGGGGGGGGGGGTTTAATAGAGACACATTGTTGGACGGAGCTCACTGATTTTATTGCGTTCTCTGATCGATGAAAGACTCAACCCCCTACCTTTGTCAAACGCTCTAAAGAGGTCTATTTCTGTACCCTTTGCTTAATTATCCGTGGTTTATACAGATTGCCGCTATTATCAAGCGATGGAGTCTATATCCCTACGGCAACGGGCCTTAAGGATGAGACACATGGTAACCATGGAAATCGAGCTTCCAGAACCACAAACGCCTTTATTTATTATTTCGTCGGTTGCTAATTTTCCGCTTGGCGGTGGTCATTGCACACCGGCGTGTGCCCAGAAGGCCCCCTGAAACTGATCCCAGGACAGCGAAACATGCCGGTAGTGCGAAAATATTTGGATGAACAAGGAAAAAGTATCTTTACATTTGCTGCGTCTACACTCTCAGAAATAAAGGTACGGCGGAGGTAATTTTTGTTCTTTAGGGAACAAATTTCCCCAAATGTTCCCTGAAAGTACAATACTGCTCTATTTGGGTACCTGTACCTGTATTTACCTGTAAAAAAAAAAGGTACAAATGAATTATGTATTGCAGGCTAGGGCCACAGTTTTATGTACCTATAGAGTACCACCCCAGTGACAAGCATTTGTACCTTTCTGGCACATTTGTGTACCTTTTTTCTGAGAGTGTATACATCAGACCCAGGTACACAGTACAATGATCAGTGTTAAACTAGAGTATATTTTATTGTCTTAGAGTACTATAGCTCTTGGAACGCTATTGAATTAATATTGAGCATTTTACTGTGCGTACGAAATTAGTAAAAACTTAAATTGTCATTGTAATGATTAAATTGCCATTATAATGTTAATGATGTTGCAGTAAGCTGTGATTGAAATTAGAATACTGGCAGTGACACAAGAGTTGTAAGTACTGTTTTTAATGATATTGAAAGATGTCACATGTCAAGATGGAAATGCTAATAATGAGCATGGAATTAAAAATGGTTCTGTAAAAAAAAAAATCAATTAACACTATCCGCATGAGAAAAATAATTACTCATCTGATGATTACAAATATCAACCCCTGAAAGTATTTAGACAGATAAAAAAAGAGTTATTAGACAGATAAAGAGAAGAGAAAAGCAAATACATTTTTACAAAAATGCATTATAATGGAGGATGAGAACAGAAAATCTTTATAATCATTTTTTTTTTTTGTTCTCTCCACGTTGAGGGCTTAATTGAAGTTGTTATTCTTCTTTATCATTGTTTATTCAGATTCCAGTTAGCTGTTACAGATCCCGAGGCAGCAGCTAGTCTTCCTGTAAAAGCCTTGACAGACAACGCATCACATGCCTTACCTCACCTCCCTCCCGACAGTACTCACACAAACAGTCAAAGACAAACGATTTGAAAACGGCTCACGACACATCAAAGCATTCCGGCTGCACGCCCACGGCCGCCATCTTGGCTCAGACCTGCGTGGGCTTCCCGCTGCTGTTCCTTCCCTTTCCAGTACACCCCATCAGCCCAGCTGCGCAGCTGTGCTGCCAACGCAGCTGAGAGAGTACACTCCGTCAGCCCCCCAGCCCAGCTGCGCAGCTGTCGGCAGCTGAGAGAGTACACTCCGTCAGCCCCCAGCCCAGCTGCGCAGCTGTCGGCAGCTGAGAGAGTACACTCCGTCAGCCCCCAGCCCAGCTGCGCAGCTGTCGGCAGCTGAGAGAGTACACCCCATCAGCCCCCCAGCCCAGCTGCGCAGCCGACGCAGCTGAGAGAGTACACCCCATCAGCCTAGCTGCGCAGCTGCGCAGCCAACGCAGCTGAGAGAGTACACCCCATCAGTCCATCTGCGCAGCCAACGCAGCTGAGAGAGTACACCCCATCAGCCCCCCAGCCCAGCTGCGCAGCCGACGCAGCTGAGAGAATAGACTCCATGCGCAGTCAGCACAGGCCAACCGCAGGCACTCAGTGAACTTGGGGAGGGGTTGTTCTTGTGTAATGAGTCAAGGGCCAGTCACGCAGTAAAATGTTAAGTGATAAATCAGCTCCTACGGAGTACATATGGTCCCTATTGGACTCACACGTACTCGGTTAGAGTTCAACACTGGACATTTTACTGTGCAGCGGACTGAAATTAATTATGCCAGATGTAGGCAAGGCCAGTTATGCAGTAGGCCCACCAATCACAGTTACATTAGCTTTGCGTTTTAGGCATTTAGCTCACGCTCTTATCCAGAGTGTCTTACTCTGCTTACATTCTTTCTACATGGAATCCAATTACACAGATGGGCATTTAATTGAAGCAATTCACGTACCTTGCTGGAGGGCACAACAGCAATGCATCACCTGGGAATCTTACCTCAGCCAACCTCAGCACTCCAGAAGAGCTACGAATTTAAATATTGGCTTGATGATCCTTCAGCTGCCGTTAGAGAAGAGACAGGGTAACTTTTAGCTATGGTAGAACTAAAGACAAATTTTAACATCATTCAAATCCAGTTATACTGGCCCTGGAATGACGCATACATCATATTTGATTAAATAATGTACGTACAAGCATTCAGTTAATGATTATCGCGAATGTTCATGTTTTCATGTTTTGGTTTTGACTGAGTATTTCTCAGAAATCAGCTTAGTTTTAAGAAAGGACAAGAGTTTAATTAAAGATTAACTCGACTAATCCTACTAAAAAACCGTTAATGGCAAAATCTGACTGAATAAGATTACCAAATTCAGATGGTGCATGAACGAAAAAAATATATAATTTTGCGTTAATTGGCTCTCTTTGTTTCGTCCAAAATGAACACGTTGAAGAGTTCTTCATAATGATCGGACGCTGAACAGACAGGACTTGACGTTAGGAAGCGGTGTTCAAAACATTATGAATAATTTTATGTATATTACAAAATTTTCCATTTACAAAATACACTTGACGTTGCGACACTCATGCACACTTGAGCTTATTTCAAATGAAAGTGGTCTCCTTATGTGGTGCTGAACTTGTGTGTCCACTTGTGTTCACATGCATATGGAAGCCCTTATCGTAGAAGAGTTGAAAGTGTTTTGAAACACGAGAGACTGCAGAGTTCGAAGCTTGTGTACTTCTGTCCTCTTATTTGCTGAGAAGGCAAAGGTTTTTTTTTATGTTGGATTCTGGTATTCGGTTCTCAGGTCCCCACTGAGCGGTGTCCCCATATTACAGTGTCCCCACAATGCACTGCTTTCATGAAATTCTACACTTCCACTCCTCCCCTGTCTCTCTGTTTTTTTTTTGTCTTTGATGGTGGTTGATGATGGTTTCTCCGGTTCAATATTGAACTCCAGATGCCGGCTGACAGGAAAATATTTTATGTGTCCTCCCACTCGGTCTCTGGGGTGAAACGGTCGGAAAAAAAAAAAAACTACAGGGCTTGTGAGACTAGTGATAAAATTGGCATGAGATCCAATCGAAGGAAAGCACCTAGCATTCAAACATCAGATTTAATTTTTATTTATTTATTTATTTTTTTAAAGAACACATGCCGGTGAACGTCATTACCATGGCAATATAAAAAGAGGGTGCGTTGTAAATCGGATGTCTCTGGACCGAGACCGAGAGAGAGAGAGTTTAATTATGATAACAATGATGCAGTGTGAAATATCAAAATATAGCACCTCTGTTTCTCCTGTTATTAGGACCAGGTGTCTCTTTAAAAATGTCTCAATGGACTTTACCTTTACAACAACAAAAAAAAAAAAAAAACAGATTGTTTGAGATGAAAGGAGAGAGGGGGACTTCGGAGGGAGAGGAGAGGGTGGAAGGTGTGTATCAAAGCTAGTGATGTTTCTCTCGCCCACACCATTTCGTTTCACCCTCCAACCGACTTTCAAAGAGCTCTCCCCTGCCATGTGGCTACCGCTGGGTGAGTACACACTGACTGCTCTCAAAATCCTGGGGTAGAAATATCTAGTCACATCGAGTACTACCCCCCAAAGTATTACCCCAAATCTCCTGTCTGCACTTTTTTTCTGAGACTTTTCAGATGTACCAAAATCCTCCATCCAGATACATTTTTTTTTTTACTGCGAAAGTTTTTCCATTCGTTTTTTCAAACCCTACATTTGAGGACCATCACCACTGTCTGGCAACCCTGGTCTGGACTTACGTGAGGCTGGTGGTCCTTGTGGAGAACTCGGGTTGCCAGTTCAATTCTCCTCCCCTCCTGCTTCCTCAATTAGAACAGCTGGCTTTTGGGAGCTGCCTTTCATTGCAGCAGCATGACCTTTGACCTCATCATCAAGAGGAGACCAGTTCCATTTTATCACCACTCCTTCACCCAGCTGAATCCTATTTTATTCTATTGCCTTCATTTAACCTGGTAGGTTTTTTTACCAAGATCCCAGTTCTTTTTTGTGGTGATGACCTGCAATGGGGAAATGGAATCAATGAGGGTAGGGATCTCCAGGGACTGAATAAGCAATCGCTTGTAGGAGGGTGATTGGGAGGCCAATTGTAGGGGCCCAGTTCTGTGTGGAATTTGACCTGGACTCATGGGTTAACAGACCACACTCTTTTAGAGTTCTGTGCACTATGTCGTCTGCCATAATTGTACTTTGGAGGGCTTTATTCTGCAGTATTTTATTGTAGTTTATTTGTGGTATGAATTTTTTTAAATAAAAACTGAGGTTTAGTTATTACACAAACTCTGGGATTCCCTGTTAATTTGCTCTTATATCCGGTCACTCCAGTTGTACCCCAGCGAGCTGGAGATCTGCCAGCGTGTTCAAGTCTGCACTGCAATGGCCCCTCTAGTTTCCCGGTGAGTTTGCATTCTTTTAAAAGACGATCCTCATCTCTCCTGCATGGCCTCAAGTCTCTCTGCTTGTGTCTCTGATGTAGTATACCCTGGGGGACCAACAGCTGTGCCGACATTGAGCCGGTGGTCCACTCCAGCATACCCTGGGGGACCAACAGCTGTGCCGACATTGAGCCGATGGTCCACTCTAGTGTACCCTGGAGGACCAACAGCTGTGCCGGTGTTGGGCCGACGGTCCGCTATAGCACATGCAGGAAAACCAACAGCTGTGCCGAGCTGTGTTTCCTGACTTGGACTACATCGATTTCATAAATTCCCCAAGTAACAGTCCACCATGCTAATCCATTGCAGTAATGTTCTGTTGTTTTTGTGTGTGTGTGTGTGTGTGTGTGTGTGTGTGTGTTTTCCCCATCCTACCATCACCCCAGAAGTACTGTAACAGTACTAAATCAAATCAATGGTGTTTATGCGATTCCAACAGGGACACGGTATCCTCCATTAAAAGTTAAAACAAATGATCTTGCACAGAGCACTTGGCGGCAAGCATGTTCATCAGCGAGAAAGCTGAACCACGAACGGAATGCCCAGCGGGAAGAGTAACCCTATTAAGGGCTTGTTCAGGTGGGGTTGCTGTTCTTTCATGCAGCAGGTTGGCAGGTAAGTTCCAAACCCCAGGGGTCTCCCCGAAACCTTCACACCACTAAACGCTCCACAAAGAGGGGTATTCAGAGCCCCTCACAATGAGAGGGCTGAGCAGCGTGGTCATTTTCGGTTTGGAGAGCCCACAGAATTTTAGTTCCGAAAAGTTACTGAGGTTTCTGCGCTGAGAACGCCCACAGGCTTGCTTGCGGCTAGCCTCCGCTCCCGCGCACACAATTGGCAATGGACACGCAATCAGTGCAATTTACGGTAATTGAGTTTCGAGACATGAGATCACGGAGAAGGAGAAACGGGGGCCAAGTGGCTTCCGATGTGAAAGTGGCCATAATTCGCTTTGTGCCTCGAATTTCCCTTCCCCCCGCAAAGACATCCGTCCCGGGGGCTGATACCTTTACTCATAAACAAATCTCCCACTCTCAGTGATAACAGCCCTTCCCCATTTTCCATCCTACTAAAGCAGTCCAGGAAAACCTTCTTCTGAAGCTGATGGGCTAAAACTGAACACAGAGCAGTGAGTGTGTGCATGTGTGTGTGTGTGTGTGCGTATGTGTGTGTGTGTACATGAGTGTGTGTGTGTGTGTGTGTGTGTGTGTGTGTGTGCGTGCGTGCATCCATGTATGTGTTTGTGTGCACGTGCGTGCATGTGTGTGTTTGTGTGTGTGTGTGTGTAGGTGTGTTTGTGTGCGTGTGTCTGCTTGTGTATGTGTTTGTGTGCAGGCGTGTGTGTGTGTGCGCATTTGTGTGTGTATACATTGCGGTTTGAAGTCTAGAACACAGTGGTCACAGCCTTATGCAGTGATGTTTTATTGACGGTGGAGAGATGGATTGTGGGAGGATTCGTGCATGCAAAGATGAGGAAGCGGATAGCCTGGAACATTCCACCGTGTACACACAGCGATGAGCTCACTCCTTCCCAGACATAAACTTTGTCAAACTCCTGCACTTCCTTCTGATGCGGAGAACTGGGCTCTGCACTTATGCTGCAAACCGCAAGTTTGAAACAGAATTTATGAATACTGAAGGTCTGCTCACAAACAGCTGGATTTACATCAGTGTCATGACGAGGAATGTGCAGAGTTTACTCGTGCAAAGACAATAACACAATATGCACATTAATTTTACTAATACTAGTTAATACTGTGTTTGTGTGTGTGTGTGTCTTTGTGTGTGTGCGTATGCTATACTTGTGGGTTCATATTGTGTGTATATGCCTATACTGATTTTGTGAGGACATACTGTGTGTGTGTTTGTGTCTGTACTAGTTGGCTCATACTGTGTGTATGTGTATATTTGTATGTCTGATCTGTTTGTCAGTACACTATGTGTATATGTGCACGTGTGTATGCTTGCACACATGCACATATACACAATATTATTATATTATAAGTCATTATAAGTCTTAAATGAGTGTGCATTCCGGCAAATGTGTCATTTCCTTATCTTCCTCTTGTTGTTTTTATGAATGGCACTTGGCAGGCATTCAACTTCTGGGAACCAAGGATGGAGTTATTTCTGTTGGCACAAACCCCGCCCCCCATGATTTGAGCCTGGCACCCCACAGCGAAAGCACACCAGTGTGTCCTGTCAGCCCCTCTGGCCCGAGACTAACACCTTTTTTTTTTGGTGATGTTTGGGGAAGGGGCGGGGGGGGGGGAGGAGGGATGGGGGGTGCTGGGGTTGTTATGAGAGACTGATGAGGGGCCTGTAGCCTAGGCAACTGGATAGGTTGCCAGACATCACACTTTTTTTTTTTTTTTTTAAATCCTCCTCAGATGTTCTGTTTTTTTCTAATGCTGTGCCTTTGGCTCTCAGCCCCGACTGTTCATATGACTACAGACCATCCACCTGTCACCCCCCAAAAAAAACAAAAAACAGGCTACGTGGCCTTTGGGGGGGACAGCTCCCTAGCGTCACGACGACGTGTCGTGACGGGTCTTTGCCAGCGAGCGTCTGCTCAATGAGCGAAAGCCAACCGGGGTTTCGGAAACTGGACTCAGGACCCAGAGGGGCTGTACAATCAAAGCCCAGATGTGACCCTGTCTCGCTGTTACCTTTGGTCATTTCAAATATATTTTGTTTGCTTGAATCCGAGCCTAGGCGTGTTTGTCATTTCATACCCCCCCCCCCAACGTCATTGCTAGCTGGGTTTCAGACGACGGAAAATCCGCCAAAACCGCCATGTCCGCCCCTCGTTTTCACGTCACCGACCTGCTGGAACCGGTTTCGAGCGTCGCGTCGCTAACCGTGTCGCCGTCTCGTGCTCGTCCTCCACAGACGCGGCCGTCGCCTCGCTGCCTGGAATGAAGGGCGGATTGGGGCAGATTGCTTTTTCCCCGGCGGCGGAATGGACCGCGGCTCATTTGGACCTGAAAAGCAATGACTCTCTGAATGAGGAACAGACCCGAGAAATCACCTGCAAATAGCATTTTATCAGCCCTCGCCAAAAAGGCCTCGTATCCAAAGAAATTTGCTCACAGTAGCAACAACAATAAGGAAAACCATGCTGTCAGCAAATACAGCTTTATGGTTTAGTCACTTTAGTCACTTAGCTTTATGATTTAATCACTTGGGGGGGGTTTTCAACCAGTTTTTTTTTAGTTCTGGGGTCATGTGACATTGACTTTCAATGTGTGTTGCAAATCCACAGAAAAGGCCCAAAAATAATGGACACACAAGGTTTTTTTCGCCTTGCACAATGATCTGTGAAATGACCGAGCTGAATGGGCTAAACTGAATGCGCACTATCAAAGAGACGACGTTCGTTTCTTTGTTTCCATGCTATGCTGCGATACCTAGCTTTAGCTGTAATTTCACGTTCCATGCCATCCCATGATGCCCTTGGACACCCGACACCCTGGTGCCAGTCGACACGATGTCGTCACGTGCACGTCGTTAATATTGCAGTGGCGTGGCGACGGACGCCTCCTCCGCGGGGACGGTCGAGCGGCCATTCCGAGCACGTAGCGCTCTGCCGTTATGGCCGTTTCCCCCCCTATAGCCCCAAACCCGCGGAGCGTGAAAACGATGCAGGAACGGGCCGGCCGCGGCGTCTGAACGGGGGGACGTGCCACGGTGCCTGAGTCTCTCTCCATCACTCGCTGCGGGACGAGGGGTTCGCCTGCGTTCTCACCCATCCGGCCATATCCCCATGGGAGATGAGCTGACAGAGTAAATCCTTGCCATCAGCATTAGAATGTTCGGTTTAGAACATTCTAATCACGTATTTGTGATGTCACAATATAAAGGGTTAAATCAAATCTTCAGGAGCGATTCTGCAAAGTTTAACCAGCATATATATTATTGTGTTTAATTTTTGTTTTCAAATGTAAACAAGGCTGTGCCCCCTCTACTCAGCGCTAAATCAAAGGCTCCATGTGAAGCAGTCCCGAGTGTTGTGCTCGTGACCTGGTTTGATTTTAGCAAAAAATCCAAATTTTTACCACCCAACCCAAGTCTGTCAGAACCTGCCCAGGAAGGTCGGAGACAAGCCCCCGGACGAAAACTGTCGACGGAGGTAGCAGTGTTTGAACGACAGCTCCCCCAACCCTGCGGTACCCCCGATAAAAATGTCTGACATGCTTTTCACAGGCGCACGCATAATTTCTTTCACCATAGGCTGAGTCAGACAGCGCCCTCTGAGAATTCTTTAAAAGTAGCCCAAAAAAAAACTGCAACCCGTGGATTGTGCTTCCTGCAGGGGTCATCGTCAGTGTAGCCCGTCTGGGGGGAGAAAACTGCCGACAAAGCAACACCGTAAAAAAAAAATAATAATAATAATAAATTCACCTTTGTTGTCGTTTTAGTTACACTGCAGTGTTTAGTCGTATATATATCCCTCACTCCCAACCTCCCCCTCACCCCCGCCATACTAAGACCTGGAACTACAACACCTGCCTGACAGGTGACTCGTTTAGTTTGCTCCGGCTATGAGAATAATACTTTATTAAACGCAACCAGAGGCAGTGAAACACCGCGTCTCCCGGGTCTCTGTGGAGTAGTGGCGGAGTTGTTTGTTACCGCCTCGGTGCATGTGAGCCTGTCTCTCCTCTCTTCCCGCGATTGCCGCTAAAAGCAGACACCGCGGCGGTGGCTTGCTCTTCGCATCTCCGGGGATAATGGCGGATCAATTTTAATTACCGGGGGGAGGCGGGGGGGAGGGGGGGGGGGGGGGGGGCGGGGGGGGGGGGGGGGGGGGGGCAGCTCCCAGAACGAAAGTGATGGTGATTTAAACGGCCTCTGCGCTCCCTGCAGATGCCTCTCGCCTGGGGAGTTTTCTAACAGAATTGACATTTTGTGCCTGTGTATCCAGAGCGTGTTATAAGGGGGGGGGCATGGTGTGCTCTGGGCAGTGGAGGGTTTAGAGAAAATTCATTAATTACCTCATTGAAAAAGGAACATCCTACAAAATGGATGACATGCAGGATTGCTTTGGGGGAAAAAGTGAAGGAAATGGAAAGTGCCAATTCATTTAATTCACTTTCTTCCGGGGGGGGGGGGGGGGGGGCTCAGATTCAAATAAATAAATAAATATCAATCCATCCATCCGTCCATTCGTTATCTAACCCACTTATTCCTGGTGAGGGTTCGCTGGGGGTGCTGGAGCCTATCCCAGCATGCATTGGGCGAGGGGCAGGAATGCACCCTGAACAGCTCGTCAGTCCATCGCAGGGCAAACAAATGAACAAATTATTAATAAGAAATAAAAGTCCATTTTAGTTTTGTTAGTTTCCCACTTCACATTGGTGTGCGTACGGGGTTGGGTGGGTGGGGGTCAGGTTTGGGGGGGGGTTGCATTTGTTTTCCTGTACTGTGGAGATGGGGGGGGGGGGGGGGTGGGACTCAGCTGTGAAAGTCTGCCTCCTCACTAGGAGTGCTCTTCCCAAGGGGAATGTGAGTGTGACATCATCAAGTTTTCACAAATAGTCATTTGCATCTGTGTGCGAGAATGTGTGAATGTCTCGCGTGACTCATGCATTTCTGTGCTGTGTTATTAATATACTTTCTATTCTTGCTGCCAAATTTTGTACCCACATTGTGTGTACATGTCTTTGTAAATTCTAGTTCTTACATATACTGTGTGTAAACAATTTTTTAGGCAAATCATGCTAGGTTTTTATTTATTTATTTATTTATTTATTTTTATTTTCACAGATACAGTTTGTAGGTTCCAGCAATCATGGAAATATATTTGACCAATTTTTTGCATTTATTGTAAAGTTTGAACATGCATCAGTATTTTTATTTACTTTTTGATGTCTTTAACATGTCTGCACTGTTCACCTTCTCTTAAAATCCAAACTTTTAATCCATTGCGTGGACAGCTCTCTGTTCTTCTGATCAAATGTTACTTTAGTGAAGTACCTTTAGTTCACCACTGTGTCCATTTTGATTGACAGGTGTTACAGGCCTATTTGACCGCTGATGCTGCCCTTGTTCTGAACATGTACCCACCGGCTGGTTGCCAAGCAACGCAGAGGCCCCGCCTATCATCCCCCCCCCACCCCCCCAACGTTGGAGCTTGTTATCGTGTTTCACAATCTTAAAATCTGTGTCTTAATCCCTGTCTTAAGACCTTACATTCTTATTACCTGAGGAGCTGCAAATCGGTTCTATCAGGCCCCTGGCCTCCCTGCAAAACCTTTGACAGCAAACATCGTTTCTTTTCTGTCTTTTTTTTTTTTTCAACCTTAATTTCACCTTTGCAATGATGCGATTCTGGTCACACAGTAAAACGTTTAGCACAAAGTCAACTCAGAGTACATTTCATTCTCGTTGGTTCCGGAATTTTCCATTTCATCAATCCCTGGTACCTCTGGGAATTGCTTTATATTGAAATGATGTCTCTCTGATGGACAGGTCGACCCTGAGGACGACTTTTAGAATTTCAACACTGTTTTATTTCGAACACATTCTGTCCCCCACGTCCGCCCACTGAAATCTTGATTAAATCACCTAAATCCTGTAATCAATGGTCTCTTTGCGCTTCTTGCTTGAGAGTGCATGTTTCTTTATCCACATTTTTGTGCAGGCTTCAAACAGGGACATTTTGCTGCTTGAAAAATTATAACCACAGAAAAGCTAATTACATTAAAGATTTGGAAGATATAGCTTCTTAATAGCAGTGCATTCCCTTTTACCTTCGTTACCTGCGAACGTGTGAATTCTTACATTTTTGACTTCGTCATTTGAGATTCAAACAGGATATTACCCAGTTTCCGAGCGGCAATTAATTTTGCCACGGACAGATGTTCTTTGAGGAAAATTTTAGGATAGCTTGCGGCACAGGTTTTCTCAAAGGTATTTTGGTAAAAGTGGTGAGACGTAAAAACCAATGATAGGCATTTGAAACCAAAACGATATTAATACACACCCAATCAGTCAACATAGAGCTCATTCTTTAGAAACTGATACTGAGCATTACAAATTGACTCAGTGTGAGAACCGTGGGGGGGGGGGTGGAGGTGGATAGTGATCATGGACTGGATGGGGGGGAGGGGGTCAGGTTGGCTTTTATGTCAACCCTGTTCTACAACCTGGGGATAAAAAAACAAAGGTGAGCTCACCTTCTCAGTACAGGCTACTAAGCTACTGCATGACTTGCCCCCCAGAAAGTATCATCTGTGCAAAGTCGGTCTCCATTTTAAAATCTGTTTGAAAAAACACCTTTTTGACTTGCGGACGTGTGCGACCTTTATCACTGTTTCTCAGTTTTGACCGTCTCTGTTCTTGAGTTTTGATTGGTGATCGCCACGCCTCGCGGTGCTTTTATATTTACCTTTGTGTTTGAGCTGCCCGTTTGGTTATGACTCACTTATTTGGGCCCATCAGGAGAGCACTTTAAGTCACATGCATGAAAAGTGCTTCGTAAATAAAGTTACATTCAGATTTTAATGGAATCTTGAATGAAAGGCTGGTGACACTGCAGCCCACTAGGGAAAAGGGCTGAGCTGAAATTTACTCGAGTGAGTCACTCCAGTAAATTAAAATTGTTTGGATCCGCTCCTGTTCGGAACTCTTAAATGTTTTCCAATTCGGATACCCGTAGCGTGACTGTGGAACTTACAGCCAAACCATTAGAAAGTCAAAAATAAGGGGGTCTGCCACTTCATTACATTTTTCTGTAGCGTAGCAGGAATGACAGCCTATTCATCAAAAGGGGTTTTTCTGTCTCCGAATTTTCAAGACGGAGACAAAGAAAACTGATTTGGTGCAACTTGCCACCACCAGCCTGACAACACAGCATCCAGGTGGGTGGTTTTCAGAATCCCTTTTTAAAGCTGAACCAGGTGGGATCTGCGTGGGTGGGTCCTTTTGATGCAGACAGGACAGGCATGGCAACAATTAAGGGACTCATTCATACCTGTGTTTCGATAATTACAGAGTATGACATCACGCTGTCTGGCGATGACACCTAGCTTCTTTTCACAGCATTTAATGAGCCGTTGAAATTTTGTAGTGTACTGCAAAAATGTACTCTTTTATGGACTTGTTAGTGCTTACAAAACTGTGAAACACCTATTCCCCTGGAAGTTAACTGTAAGGGGGGAAATAAAAAATACATTATAATTGTTTTCCCAGAACATGGCGCTAAGTAACTGCTATCTTTTAAAAATAATTTTTAAATTCTTTTTAAATTATTTAAAATATTCCAGAGCTGTGGTTCTGGAGCTTTCTGAACTGCTCTTAATATGGAATATTTTTAAAAATAAAAAACAATTCCATGTAGGCCTGGAGCAGGGGTGTCAAACTGAATCCCAAGGGGGCCACAGTGTCTGCGGGTTCTTGTGGTTCCCTGCTGCTAATTAAGGCCTTGGGCACAAGGCTTGAGGATTCCTTAGCCAATCAACAGCTTCATTTAAACACTTACGCTGACAACAGCCCAAAAACCAGCGGACAGTGCGGCCCTCCAGGACTGGAGTTTGTCACCTGTGGCCAAGAGTATAGCCTGTGCAGTTCAGGCCCCAACTTAAGGCCCCACCCCACTATTCCATTATTGCCCCCAGGACGACCCCCCTGCCTCCACCTGAGACCCGGGCTCAATTAATTAATTAGCTGCATGCCCAGAGGTGTTAAAGTCCAGGCGTCAGAAAGTAGAAGTCTCGGCAGCATGTGTTTCTTCCACCCATGAACTCTGGCCAGCTGATTTCACTAATTAGTTCCACCTCCTGGCTGAAGAATTGTGCTAATTGGCCAATCCTAGGTGACTGGCTCAAGATACTGGGGAGGGACTTTTACTTTCTGGACCTGGACTTTCCACCCCTATGTGTACCCCAATGCCTGTTCACTATGCAGATTAGACCAGGGGGTTGTCACAAGCCATTCCCAGAGGATCTACTGTGTACCCTGGCTTTTCTTAGAGCCAATCTCATCATCACCAAGTAGTTGAAAACAGGTACTTATGTTCTTTCAGAATGGCTTCCTTGAACTTAATTTCATTGGACGATTTAGTTTTAGCACGGGCCTGATTTAGCACATGGAAAACTAATAGTACAACCAATTTTTGGTCCAAAATGTCTCCCATGACCAATCATTGGTCATGTTAAAAAAATAAGGTTTTGCGTGCATGCTAAAGGTCATAGTAAATCAAACCCCAAGTGCCAATATGTTCAGAAGTTGGCATCCCACGCCCTTATTTTAGAGAGTCATTAATTTCCTATTTGACTGAGGGCATAAAGTAGAGTGGACATAAAAGAAGAAAAAGGTGAAAATATGGTTCTCCTTGCCCGTCCCTGCAATAAAGGGAAACGACAGAAATGAACACCGCAGCACTCCACGTGACAAATGGGCATTGATCGCAAGGGAAGGCCGGATTACTGAATTATCATAAATACTGCCGACGGGAGGGATTCCAGACAAGTGAGTCCCGTCAGAAATTGGTGAATCCTTTTTAAATGGGTGAAGTGCGCCAATTGGTGAAGGCCTTTTTTGACGGGTGAAGTGCGCAAATTGGCGAAGGCTTTTTAATGTGTGAAGGGCATGTTCCTGTTTGATATTAATTAATCAAACATCTATCTGCGCGCGGTGTTTTCAGGGGTCACGTGTGTTTTCAGTGTTTGTAACCAATTAATTTTATCGCGCACACGACCGGAAACAGGCGTGCCTAAATGGGATCATACCCTGAAAATGCTTTCACTCATTATGAGAGAGAAGGAGAGGGAGAGAGCACTATTAAAGTTCAATTTTCCAATTTTAATTGAAACTAAATTGCACCAGCAGATTCAGCACTTACTGTAAGTGTAATATTGCACTGCATACCAGGCCAAAAATGGCCTGGCCCACGGATTTATAAAGTTGTCGTTTTGTAACATAGTAGCTCGGGAAAAACTTGACATACGATTTCCATCTCCTCATATCCGGCTTAAAGTAGCGAATCAAATAAAGAACATAGCTAATCATGTCTCAGTTGTAAAGCATTTGCGACCGATAATTAAATTTCCACTGAAATAAATTGCATGCCCATCAGGGCGAGATGCGCTTCTGAGAAGGAATCGCAAAGCTTCCTCAGAACGCAATGACACAACTTGTTCCTCGGAAACATCACCCGTCGACGAGGTCGCCGCGTGATGTAATATGCGGCGTCTTTTCCCCCAAACCCCTGCTGCATTGGAGTTTATGCCCCGCCAACTCACCCCCTCCTCTTGATTCCCTCCGCCACAGTTTGACAGCGGGAGGGGCACGAGCACCCAGGAAAGGGCGCTTAGAGGAATTATGCCGGTGACAAGCAGGTCTCACCCACTACGCCAGCATTTAACTGCATTCCGCACACACATCGGTGTCGACGCGAATTCATTTTTCTTATAAAATGAAAACTGCAACAGCGAACATTTGCCTGCAATGAAATATCGCTCGACTGTGTACGTATTTGAGTTATGAAGAAATATCTCTGGGGGAAAAGCTCGCCGATATCCTGAAAGTGGAATATTTTTTTCTAAAAAAAAAATGGAAAAATTCGGTTTCGCCGATTGTTCTCTCTTGCACGACGTAAAGGAGAAGCCATTCAGGAGGAGACTGGGTAAGGAATTCGGAAAAGTACAGTGTTTCATGTAATAATAACTGCGTGGTTTTGTGCGCTGTTGGGTCTGGAACGCACCAGCTCGCGCTCCTCAAGCATATCTGTCGCGTGCGGGTTATCGTTTGGCTGCCTCTACTTCTCACACTTTTTAGGACCTGTTGTGCGTTCTGTGATGGATTAAACAGTATTAAAATGATAGCAAGTCCGGATACGGTCATTTAATCGATGCGGTATATTTACACACATCAAGAAACAACAGGTAAGTTTGGGTTCAAATCGCAAAATCATAAATCGAGTTGGTGTGTGCTTCTTTTTATCAGACCAAATGAGTGTAAAAAATACACCTAATTTATGCAGTCCAGATTCAAGGCACCGTATGACATGTTTCCTAAAAACGTTTAATGCAGGTCTAAGTGCGAATACACATTCCATTACCGCTAGCACCCAAATACACACAAAATATATGTAACTGATATTGTAATGCATTACTTTACTATGTTAGCCTACACGATTCCCACATGAACCTGTAGTTTTGACTCAAAGTCTGTTGTGCAGAAATGAGAAGTGTTTAAATGTTTTTGGCTGTTTGCTCGTCCGCTGCGTTCATGCATTTCTCGCTATGGAAGTGTAGGGGGTAACCCCTGATTACAGTCGCATTTGTATAATGGCAACTTATCGGATCAAAAAAATCAAAAGATGAATAAAGGTGTGCGATGCAAATCGTGGGATCGTAAAAGTAATGGAACCTGCTTGTTTTGTTACACGTATCTTTTTAGTCACACACCAGTGAAGATAATGTCACACCAACGATCTTCAATATTAATAATTATGTAGCCTAGTCGTGTGTCTTAAGTGGCGTTTAAGTGGACAGAAGAGTCTCGTCCGTCAATCCACGAGGCGCCCATCAGACGCAGACCTGGTATGAAAATTGTCACGCGCCAAATGACAGCAACCACCTGCAATATCAGACCGCACGCCGCAAAACACTAGTTAATTGTTAACTGCTGGTGCTCACTTTGTCGCGTGTAAAAATGCGTTAGAATTTCGACTGTAACTACCAAAAACGAAATACGTAAAAGGAAAAAATGTAACGTGCGGAATTCTTCAAGCTGCGAGACGCGCGAAGGGCTCATCGCAGTTTACAGTACTGGTGCACCCAGACCGTGGTGCAATCAAGAAAATTCCGTTCTCCTTAAATTGAGAGGCAGGGGAAAGAGCATACCTGGCCTTGTCAATGCAGGGTATCCGTCATTACAAGATCAGTCTTCCCACCTTAATATGACGAACAACATATTAACAGGTATCTTACATTCCACATACTTAAGTATGTGAGATGATTATTACCCAAATTGCGTATGTGTGTGTGTCATTTTCTTGTTTTATTTTCGTCTGTATCCAAGTTTAGGTGGCAAGGCACTGTGCGCAGGTTCACGGTGAACTAGCCTACTTGTCACTGACAGCAAACAGGTAAAAGCGCGTAAAAATTCCATCTGTTCCCACCGCTGCAAGAGGACTCGAATGGTATTTGTTAAAAAGGAGTAATTCGTGTCTGCGCGCATTAACAAGAATACATTCCCCGGGATCAACCAGAGCGCTGTGATGTTTATAATCTGAAATTTGTCCATTTGTTCTCTCTCAATTATCTTACAGCTGTTTTAGAACCCAGAGTGTAGACCAATCAGTTCCGCGTTAACGCTTATAGGTGTGGGAAAAGTACAAGGTGCATTTGTCAAGTGCCGTCACATTAATTCAATTTTGAAATTATCTAGTTATTTGTTTGTTTGTTTTTTTCTTTCTTTAAAAAAATCGCTCTCATCGATGCATTAAACGCGAACACAACTACCAAAGCTGAGGTAAATCAGTGTTATCACCATTATAAAGCGATCCGAATGTACCACGAGACACACACAAAAAACACGTGCAGTGCAGATGTAACTAAATGATCGATAATACCAAGTGTTTGCACAGTAAATCAGTTGCGCGTGCTGAACAGGTTGCGCATGTGTGGCACATCCTGGTTATGAACGGAGTCTTATGGAAGTACCCCCACGTACTGTAGCCTCCATCTGTCACTGCAAATAAGATGAAGCGAGACCTTCAGTTCGGCTGTGTGCTTGTGGTCTTGTGAAAAGACTGCTGCTCTCGTTGTCCCTGCATATCAGCTGCAAACAGCTTTTTACCCCATCAGTCCTGTCCCTCCGGCACTTTTACCTGGCACTAATGGTTGATTAGCTGTAACCTTTATTTGCTGTCATAGTTAAGGTTCATTTAATGTAGTTTTAAATCCATTTGGGTTGTTTTGTTCTACTGACGACCTGTCCAGGGTATATTCCTGCCTCTCATTCAGTGCATGCTGGGATAGGGCTCCAGGACTGTGACCAGGAAAAAGTGTGTTGGATAACAGATCAATGGATGGGAAGTTTTGTTCTTGTTTGTATCGTGTTCAATAGTGTAGTAAATTTATCAATCTATTTAACGATTTATCAATTCTTCACTTGACATCTCTCTTGGGACTACACTTTTCCCCCTCTAGGGAATTACTGCATTTTGATCCCTGATCTTTGCACTTGTGTTTGTGTCACTCATGCTGCATCTACTTGGTCAGTGGTTCCCAATCCTGTTCCTGGGATCTACTGTAGTTTTTCACTCCAACCCTAACAAAGCCACACCTCATTCAGCAGCTAGAGATCCTGTTGAGCTGCTACAGTAATTTGCAGAGTCAGGTGTGTCAAATTAGGGCTGAAATAAAAACCCACGGGATAGTAGATGTCCAGGAACAGGGGTTGGGTTACCACTGCTCTAACACCCGCCATTTTACTCTTCAGCTCCGGCTCACAGCTGCCAATAAAACTCAGTTTGAGGCGTTTGGGTTCCCTTACTGTGTCAGTCACTCTGGAAGGGAGCTTCATGCTGAGTGAATGTAGAGAGCGGGGACAGCGAGTTAGCGCTAGCATTTAGCGGCGGATGGACTCTGGGATTCTATAGGCCGCTGTGATGGCCTCGGTGACAATGCAAGCCTCGAGGGCAGAGAGGCTAGAGGAGAATAGAGCCAGTGGAGGCTGAAGCTATCGCTCATCTCTCGTCACCGGGTTATATAAGACGTACCCCAGCTCCCCCTCCTCCTCCTCCTCCCCACACCCCCCTCCCCCTCACATCCCTCTTCAAGTGCTCTCCGCATCAGCTCAGCTGAGTCCTTGTGCTTCTGCAGCAGCTGTCACTCATTGTATCGGCTCCTCCCACATGACATCATGCCATTAGCGGGAGGCTAATGGGGAAGTGTGGTGATTAACCCCGAGGGGGGGGGGGGGGGGGGGGGGGGGTTGTAAGATGGGGTTTTAAAGTGTCTTGGTGTCACAGGGGTCTGAGACACAAAGTCCATAATTGGACACTCTGAATTGCCTGTAGATGTGAGTGTGTGAGGGAGTGGCGTGTGTGTGGGCACTGCGATGTGTGTGCCTTGGTGACCTGTCCAGGGTGTGTTCCTGCGCCTTGCTCAATGCATGCTGGGATAGAGTGACCCTGACCAGGAATAAATGATTTAGAAAATGAATGGATGGATGGATGGATGAGATCAATAAAAGACAACAGCATCAGAGTAAGGTTTAGTTTCCCTGTACGAGAGCGTGACCAAGCACACTACTGGGACAGCAGGAAGAAGCAGAAAGCCCCGTTTCCATGCAGAACATTCCATTTCCAAGCAGAACGTTCCGTTCTTAATGAGTACGTAGGCGGTGATTGGGCCTTCCTTGTCAGCCTCACTGCCACAGGGATTGCCCTTCCCCCGAAACTACCAACACACTGTGTGTGTGTATTTGGAGTTGAGTATCTGTGTGTGTGTAGAGGATCTTTGGCCTGGCGCGCTGTGTGTGTGTATTTGGAGTTGAGTTGAGTATCTGTGTGTGGAGGATCTTTGGCCCGACACACTGTGTGTGTGTGTGTGTGTGTTTGGAGTTGAGTATCTGAGTATCTGTGTGTGTGTGGAGGATCTTTGGCCCGACACACTGTGTGTGTATTTGGAGTTGAGTATCTGTGTGTGTAGAGGATCTTTGGCCCGGCGCGCTGTGTGTGTATTTGGAGTTGAGTATCTGTGTGTGGAGGATCTTTGCCCCGACGCGTTGTGTGTGTGTTCACCCTGCTCTCCCCCCCCCACCCCCAGCCCAGGCCGCATGAGATGACCTAGCCGCGATGTCGCAGCTGTACTACCGCCGCACGGACAACTCGTCGTACCGCGACCGCATCCCGCTGCGCATCGTGCGGGCGGAGTCGGAGCTCTCCGCGCAGGAGAAGGCCTACCTGAGCGCGGTGGAGAAGGGCGACTACGCCAGCGTCAAGCTGGCGCTGGAGGAGGCCGAGATCTACTTCAAGATCAACATCAACTGCATCGACCCGCTGGGCCGCACGGCGCTGCTCATCGCCATCGAGAACGAGAACCTGGAGATCGTCGAGCTGCTGCTGGGCTTCAACGTCTACGTGGGCGACGCCCTGCTGCACGCCATCCGCAAGGAGGTGGTGGGGGCCGTGGAGCTGCTGCTCAACCACAAGAGGCCCAGCGGGGGCATGCAGGTAGGAGGCTCTCTCTCAGTCTTTTTGTCATAGGCTCTATGTGCTCTAAAAATGACGCTTTCCTTGTGAGAGAACTTTGCTTTTCTCTTTTCCGTTCCAAAAAACTGCATTTTGCCACCACGTCTTCAGGTCACAAAAAACATCGAACTGGGCCTCTTATTCTAGACCAGTGGTACTCAGTCCTGGTCCTGGAGAGCCACAGAGTCTGCTGGGTCTTTGTTGTCACAGCACTTGAGCACCACAGCAGTTAATTAAATCTTAGAGTTGATTACAGTTGATTACACTTAGAGGTACGCTTAAGCTGATCTTAAGGTGAAAACAATAGCAGTCCACTCTGTGGCACTTCAGGACCAGGCGTGAGGCTCCCTGTTTCAGACGAAGGGCTGACTACGTCTGCACCGCCCAAAATACATTACAGATGAAGTGCAGTTGGGAAAAGAGGTGGGGGGGGGGGGGGCCGTTCTGCTTCTCCTGCACGCCAATCATTTTGAGTGACAGGGAGGGCCGGATAACAACCGACCGTTTCCGCTGACTCGAATCAATAATCGCACTCGTCCGCCGCTTCACACCTCGTGCTAATTTCATGATTAAACCCACGAAGGCTAACGTGCTATGCTAATTCGTCATGAAAACCAAAGAAGGCTAACGTCGTGCTATGCTAATTCCAGAGCTTCGCACGTATGTGGGGTTTCACCGAGGAAGCGGAGGCAGGGTGCCGAACCGGCTTCCTCACGATACGCAGGAACACCTTTTTTTCTTTCTTTTTTTTTTAAATGGTGAAACCAGCTGCTCTCGTTACAACGGCGCAGCGAGGGAAATGTCAGCAGCGCTTTATTCAGTTACCGAAGCGAAATTAAATGGAAGTTGCTTTTCTTCTTGTGGGCTTTGTGGATGTCGATATTACAAGAAGGAAAAAAAAAAAAAGAGCACGTCTCGCTGAGTAGATGTGGAGAATTATTTAGACATTTTTAATACATCCCTGAGGCTTTAATTTCCATTTACCAAAGGGGTTCACTCCTGTGGTTTTTTTTAAAGGGACAAATAAAGTTCTTATTTGCCTCAGGTAATACACGAGCATAAGAAAGGTTGTCTGGCTGTGACATGAATAGACCTAATCTCACCCGTAGAGGTGATTAAATTTAGAACTACGTTAAGGGAGGTAAAGTTTGTTTTTTTTCGCCGTCAGTATTGAGATTTATGAACCCCCCCTCCACCTCCCCCCCCTTGATTCAGCAGCTCCAGAGAGCCACACAGCCGTCTGGCCATCTCAGCTGTCTCCGTGGCGACATGTCGCGATGTCACCGCGACGCCTCGGGCCGCCGTTGCGCTAACGTTTACCCCGCGGCGCGCTTCGTTATCTCGCCGCACCTGCGGCTGCGGCTGCGGACGGGCGGCGATGGCGGGCGGCGGTGTGAAATTATCCGCCGCCGATGTGGGTCCGCGGCGCGCGACTGTGACGATAAGCAGCCCGGACAAGGTGTCCGGGAGATATTTATGGGGTTCCAGCCTCCCCCGAGGGACGTCTTGACTCCCTTGCCCCCCCTGCTTTGAAAGGCAAACAGACAGTTGAGTGTTGTGGTCTCTTGCCCCGCCCACATTTTAAAGCTGTTTGTGACATCATACTCATGCTGTTCTGGCATTGGTCAGTTACCCTCTGAAGAATACAGACTGCAAGAATCAGAACTATGAAGCATCAGTGCTGTTGTTGATAACAATAATGATTATAATAATCATAATCATGACATCAGCCATTGCACACAGGAGTCTGTCAGTGTACCTGGAGAACTGTACCACAGAGAATGCTATTTGCATGTACTGCACCAGTTTTTCACCAGAATGATGATTTCTTCCATAAAGCACACTCAGTAGCATGAGGAGGCCATTGTGGGTCCACACAGCATGGAACCATTGCTTTGGCCTGGGCCTGTTGCGTATTACTGACGGCTCGCTTGCATTTTTGCGCATGAAACAAAATGGCTACTTTATTATCGCGCAGTGATGTCACCCTGCAGCAAAGAGGCTTGGCTCTGTGGCTTCGCCCCCATGGCAACGGGCGCCGTTAGCGACCAGCCGGGCCGCGGCCCCTGGAAAGCTTTCCCGTTAATCCCGCCATAACTGTCCAGTTTACAGGGGACCCGCCACCCCCCCCCCCCCCCCCCCCCCCCCCCCCACACACACACCTCTGAGGGGCCCATTCATCAAGCTCCCGTTGAGTCGCCACCTCTCTCTGGTCCGCTATCTGACCCAGGGAGGCCGGCATTGTAAAAACGGCCCAGTTTTATCTTCCCGTGAAAAACAAACAAACTAAATCCTTGTAAAGCACTGAGGCTGGGCTCTGCTTATGGAGCAGCATTTCTGGTTGTGCTGCGATATACCGCATTGCTGTATGGTACTGATATATCCGCGCTGTAATTGTTTTTTTCACCGATATATTGAGTGTTTATTACTGTGAAATTACCTAGTTATTACTCTACCTGGTTATTTAGGTGATTTGGACCTCTTTCTGATCTCGGAGATACTGATTCTGAATTTATGTTTAATTCCTCTTTGGGACTGGATGTGAAGCTTTTAATAAAATGCTTCCGGGGAAAATATAGCACCTACTTTGACTCACCCCTAAACCAGCGGCCTCTGCAGTCTGTTTCAGTCTGCAACGCAACTGTTAAAAGTCAGCTGGAAGAGCAGGAAGTCAATTCCAGTGATGTCACTGGATTTATTGTATTCATCTTTTTAAAAGCCACCTTTTAGTGGCTGCAGTGCTGTATCAGGGAAACGGTCAGCCTGGGGATAAATGTGGGAATACCAGGGTTTGATTGGACAGAGAACCCCAGCCAGCATATAAATGTGGGAATCTCAGGGTCTGATTGGACAGAGAATCCCCAGCCAGCATCCACACACTGGCCACAGGCCCATTTGAGGCACAGTGAGACCTGTTAGCACTGAGCATTAAGTAATCCATACCGCATACAGCAACAGCAATGCACAGCATTATATTTCACTTGTTGGCTTTAATGCTTTGTTAGTGTATTGACTGACAAATCGATTGTGTTATTTCCCAGCTTAAGTAATGTTTGTGGGTTGATTGGATAACTAATCCATTCATTTGTGGGTCTGCTCATGTATATTATCATCGCTAATGCTTTGTAAACACGTGTTCATGTTAATTAGTGCATTTTTTCACATTATTGAATATTTTTGGGTGCCACTGTATTCGATGCACTTGTTCAAGAATTCACTAATGAAAGCATTGGCTAATTCTAACAAATTCATGTATTAATGTCAACTAATGCTCATGTTAAATCTCATGTTTGCCAAATCATTTGTGTTTGCATTTGTGTTTTTTAATGTTGTTGTTAATGTTCATTAATGCATTAATGCATTACTTTGTGTTTATGAATGTGCTGATGTTCAGGAAGGTATTGCGTTCTTTAATGCGCTTGAATGCTTGTGTTTGTGTTGGTTAATGCATTTGCTTATGTGAAGTAATGCATTTGTTTGTTTAATGCAGTTGTTTGTGTTAAGTAATGCATTTGTTTGCATTAATGCAGTTGTTTGTGTTAAGTAATGCATTTGTTTGCATTAATGCATTTGTCTGTGTTAAGTAATGCATTTATTTGTGTTAATGCAATTTTTTTTGTTTGTGTTCGTTAACGTCCCTCCGTCGGCAGGTGCCTCCGATCCTCCTGGACAAGCAGTTCTCGGACTTCACCCCCGACATCACGCCCATCATCCTGGCGGCGCACACCAACAACTACGAGATCATCAAGCTGCTGGTGCAGAAGGGCGTGTCCGTGCCCCAACCGCACGAGGTGCGCTGCAACTGCGTGGAGTGCGTGTCCAGCTCCGACGTGGACAGCCTCCGCCACTCCCGCTCGCGCCTCAACATCTACCGGGCGCTGGCCAGCCCCTCGCTCATCGCCCTCTCCAGCGAGGACCCCTTCCTCACCGCCTTCCAGCTCAGCTGGGAGCTGCAGGAGCTCAGCAAGGTGGAGAACGAGTTCAAGTCCGAGTACGAGGAGCTGTCGCAGCAGTGCAAGCAGTTCGCCAAGGACCTGCTGGACCAGACCCGCAGCTCCCGCGAGCTGGAGATGATCCTCAACTTCCGCGACGACGCCAACCCGCTGGAGGAGGAGACCAACAACGACCTGGCCCGCCTCAAGCTGGCCATCAAGTACCACCAGAAGGAGGTGAGGCCTTTGTTTTGGGGACTCCCCTCACCACCCCCCTGTTAATGGTTTCCCTGGTTTTTATATCCCAGGGCTCCTGGTATAGTTTGTGAGTTTAGGTTTCTGTGCAACATCCTTCCCTCTGATTGGTTCTGGTACGTTTCAGTAAGCATCGTGTTCATTGGTCTGGGGGTTGAGCTGGTTTGTGGATGACTTGAGGTGTTTTCAGTCATGGATTAGGTCATTGATTAGCTGAAGGGTCTCCACCATGGCAACTCAAATCAGGGCCTCGGGGCTGATCGCACTGCTGGTTTTCATTAACCCCCCCCCCCCCCCCCCTCGCAATGTCTGGCCAATCAGTGACAATCAGTGGCCAATCAGTGACATTATTGGACTGGGAGCTATCAGGCAGAAGAGAACACCAGCAGCCCTGCTGACCTTGAGAGACAGATTCTGAGTGTCCCGGTGTACATCATGTCCTGTTTCCAGTGCCTTAGCTTAGCTGGAACAAAACCAGGGAGAATCCTGCAGGCAATGCAGCGGTCCAGGATTTGAGTTTGAAATCCCTTCTCTGGATAGTCTGTTTCAGGCAAACTGCAGTTTGGGAAATGGTTGGATGGTGTTGAGGTGAAGGCTGGGAAATATTTGATTTGGGATAAATATCTACCACTAACTGGAGCCCCGTGCTCCCACCTACACAATATCATGCACTGATAAAAAAGTTTTATTTGATAAACCTAAAAATTTACTTCTCACTTGAACAAACCTTAAAATTTTCAATTGAGAAAACATTGAAGTCACATTTTTTATTAAGTTTTTTTTTTCTGTTAAGTGACCGTTGGCTACAGTGCATCCCCTGCACGTTCGACAGACTTCCCTCACGTGAGAAAGTCGACCAGGTTCAGGCTCGTTGAACTGGAATCATGGCTTTGTGTAGCCTTGTTCTCACAGTGCCCTTCTCAGTTGCTAGTGCAGGGCAGTATTTTCAAGTTGCACTTTAAGAACATCCCACAGTCGGGAGATTTGAATTTGAATTATTGGGAAAGGGTGACAAAGGAGAGGCTAAAGCAGTTATGTCATGGTGAAGTATCATAAGGTTCTGAGCATGGGGGGGAGGGGGGAATGCAATTATTCCTTGGTGTAGTGAGTCATGCGGGGGAAGGGGGGGGGGGGGGCAGGAGGAGGGGTTGGGAAACGGAGGTTCCAAAAATAGGAAGTCACGATGTTGCGTGTGGATGAGGTTTGGCTATTAAAATATTAAGAACTACCCCCCCCAGCATCATATCTGTGTCTCAGGGGGCTTTCCTGCATTTGCATGCAATCAAACCTCTTTCATATGTGTGTATTTCTTGAACTTATGAAACGTTCAATCGTCTCTAATTTTAGTGAGTTAGTAAAGCCTGGTCGTACTGGTTACTGGCTCTGCATGGCAAAAGCCCCAGTGTTAAATCTACTCTTAACAGAGTGTCTATGAGTCCAATAGGGACTCACACGTTGCTCTATATCAGAGTTTTAAAAGTACTCTTCGTCAGAACTGGACTTTCACGACGTGAGAAGTCAGCGTTGCCGTGAACAGCGAGTGAGCGATGCCCGTAGCGCAGATCTCTTCAGCCGTCGGAAACGCAGCGCATTTCGGGCGCCCGTTAGCGTCGTAGCGCTCGATCTCCTTTGCGCTGTTGTCATGGCCACCGGTTCTGTTCCCCTGCTCTGACAGTCCTGCGGCGGCAGGGTGATGAAGTCGGCCGCTGGCAGCGCTGACACCTGCGTGGACCGGGCTGCCTCAGATCAGCTGTCCTCCTTCCTGTCTGGTGTAAACCCGCCATTGATTCGGTTGAATTTTGGAGTTGTAGGTTTGAGTAGGGGAGAGGCAGTGGGATGTGTGGAGTTGTAGTTTTTGAGTAGGGGATAGGCAGTGGGATGGGTGGAGTTGTAGTTTTGGAGTAGGGGAGAGGCAGTGGGATGTGTGGAGTTGTAGTTTTGGAGTGGGGGGAGAGGCAGTGGGATGGGTGGAAGTTGTAGTTTTGGAGTAGGGGAGAGGCAGTGGGATGTGTGGAGTTGTAGTTTGGAGTAGGGGAGAGGCAGTGGGATGTGTGAGTTGTAGTTTTAGAGTAGGGGAGAGACAGTTGGATGTGTGGAGTCGTAGTTTTGGAGTAAGGGAGAGGCAGTGGGATGTGTGGAGTAGTGGGAAGTATCACAAAATAAAGATGCTTCACTATAATGAGGTCATGAGTGCTGACCTTTGACCTACGTACTTAACCCGTTGACCTATGTGCTTAACCCTTTGACCTATGGAATCTCACCATTAGTGGCAGTACGCAGTGTTCCAGAACCCTGATTGAGTCAGGAGAGACAGGAATGATAGAGTCAGTGAATCCCACATTGCTTGAGTTGAGTCTACTATCTATAGAACAGGAGGCACACTGAGGGATGTGCCTGTTTCTGGATTTAATGCCAATTTCTGCTCTTAATTACCTCATTATCCCGATCATTTACATGCTCATGAATGCCAGATGAAGATTGTTTGTCTCCATCTGAAATATGTCACTGTGGTCGAATCTATGGACGAAGTGGTGTTGTTTACCTAACTGATCCAGGTTAATTGACGGAAACACACCTGCCATCCAGGAAATATAACTAAATCTCACAACGAATTTGCACACACGTCCACCCCTACCAAAGAGCATCTTCGCTTTTCCCATTACTCGGAAGTTCTTCTTTAGAAGCATCATGCCGTTGGCATGCTGCAGAATTTCATTTTTAGCAGGTGGGTCAAAACCGCGACATCCCCCTTCTTTATCTTGTCCATTAATTCCATCAGAAGGAATCGCTCCAGGTCCGTCCCTGATAAGTAATGGGCACGTGCGAAATGGCTGCTCGGCTCTGCCCGTCCGGTAAACTCACGGCCCGAGGCGTCTGAGAATCCTCAAAGCCGTTTCCTCGAGTTTCTCTCTCTTCCGCGAGAAGAGATCTTCGGCCCGAGATTAGGAGAACAAAACTCTTGGGTTTCATAGCGTTAGCCTGTGCGCTGCTGAATCAATAGCGTATCTGCACCGCCTCCATGAGAACACATCTTTTTTTAATTTCGCGAATATTCCCCAACGTTAAGAGTAAGTCTGAAGATGCAAGAGTTTTGTTAAGAGAAATTAAAGGAAAAATATTTTTACTTCATACTGTACACTGTGGGTAGAAAAAGAAGGGAAAAATCAGAAGGAATATTCCTTTGGCACTGGTGCATGTCCTTATGAGAAGCTGAGAGTTCATGAATTTTACACTGTCTGCTATCGCCCCCTGCTGAGGGGAGTGTGGTACTGCATCCTCGATGTTATTGATGTTTCTCCTATTCCGTGGCTGTGAGTTAAAAATCGAACTGGCTCCTTTCAACTAGTCCCTATTGCCTTCAATGCCGTTTCTCAACATCATACAGATTCCAGATTTTGTCCCTTTGGGGATAAATATCCATGGAAACATGAAAACAAAATTGTTTATAAGGTATTTTTCACACGACTGACCCATTTTACTTCACATGGATGTGCGGACATTAAAAATGGCTTTACATCTGTGGATCTTTTTTTCCTGAGACGTCTTATCACCTCTCTTTCTTCAGCACCAGCTGTAAACCAGCCTGTTTGCTTTGTGGTCCAGGTGACGGCGTTTGTTCTTTTGCATCATAATGATTCTCACCTCCGGTAACCCAAAGAACAGAACAGAACAGAACAGAACAGAACGAGGCTGCTTCTGTCCTCGGAATTCTGTGGGTTGAAATCCCATCTTGGTGATTAGTCAGGTGGCTCTTTCATAAAATCCCCCCCCCCCCCCCCCCCCCCTCCCCCTAGTGCATTAATCAAGGGGAGCTCAACCGGAGAGGAGCGGGAGAGAACACCAAAAAGAGAACACCTGTGCGCCTGAGAGAAATTTGAGGAGGAAAATCTGCGACCGCAAAAATATTAATCGCCTACTTTTGGGCGGAATGTTCACGAGGGTCTCGGTACGTCTCCGGGCTGTTCCCATGGTAACGGGGAACCTGTGTTTTTCGGCTTGATGCGGGGACAAGCTCCCCCCCTTCCCCCCCCCCCCCACCCCCAACCGCTCCTAACACTTCATGGAATGTTCTGGATTCGTTCTCCCACAGCCAGGGATTCTCCTTTGGACAGGAAGCACACGGGTACTGTGTTTGCATCACAGGTGGCGGGATAGTGATGACGACGATGATGATGAGCTGATTTACCACCCAAAATCATTAATGAAGAGGCATTCCCCCCTCTCAATCAGTCAATTAATCAATCAGTCATTGTAAGGAATTTGAATATAATTGCAGAAATGCATAACTGAAAACATATGAGTAAATATCTATTATTGAAGATTTTTTTTTGACATTATCCAGTACTTCCATCTTTTTTATTTTTTTTAACACAGTATCCATTTATATGGCTGGATGTGTACTGAAGCCACTGAGGTTAAGCACCTGCTCAAGGTTACAATGGCAGTGCCTTGCCCAGGCAATCGAACCTGTGATCTTTTTGGTCGCAGGCCCGGTTCCCTAACCTTTAAAGTTCCCTGCGCTGCGGCCCTCTGTTCAAATGAAGCTCATTTCGTTTTATGCTGTTTTTACGAAATTGAGTGCCCTGCCAGGCCCGAACGGCCTCTTTGGGGGGCCGAATCCGGAACAGAAGCAATCAACGAGCGGCGCGCGCAAACCCGGCTCTCCGCGCGGTCCTCGTCCTCCCGCGCCCAGTCCGCCGTTCGGCCGGCCCATTGTTTATGGCGATGACATTTACAGGACGGAGAGCTTTCTGATGAAACGCCGCACACAGTGCTGGGCCAGGGCAGAGAGGGGAATAAAGCTGGTTTAGCGCTCTGAAGGATGGGGATTTATCGCCATATCGCTGATAAGCATTTACATTCTCCCCTCTGCCTGATGGAGAAGACCTTGCTGCAGTGAAAGGGCTCTTTCGTTTGGTAATTGCTAATGCAGACGTTGCAGTTGACTGCGGCGACTTTATATTTTGGTTTCCGTACCGATAGAGGAATACATACAGAGGAACATGTTCCTTACGCAATACTGCAAGAGCTAAAGGAGAAGAAAAGAACAGATTTCCCCAGGAGTCTCTGAACTGTAAAATAAGTCTGGATTTATCGTAACATGACTGGCTTTATAGTTTTTGTTTCTAGAAAAAAATCTTTTTGTCATATTATAGTAATGTTACCGCAGACAAAAATGATTTCATGTATGGTATTGATAAGGATTATTATATGATTAGTATAGTAATTATAGTGACATATAGTAATGTTGCTATAATTAGTTTAGCATTGATTATTGATTGTTGTGATGTCAGTGTTGGCAGGGGGGGAAAGATAATCACCCTAGAACCTGTATCTGAATATGGTGCACAGTAAATGTCAATGTCCAGTGTCAATTCAACTCTAACAGTGTTCATTCAACTCTGATAAGAGGGTCCAAATGTTATCTGCTAAGAGTTGAATTAACACTGGGCATTTTTCTGTGTTGACAGGCTTAGTTCTACATTGTGCATTCTGAAGACAAACACGTTTAATACTTGTTCCTGGATGGTACGTTTTCATTACTGTCTGAATCAGCTTTAAAAGTCCTCCTTACTGCCAGCATTATTTCTATATTTATTTAGGAGACACCTTCATCTGAGGAAGTTAGGGATTAATAATGCTTAAAGTAGGCGCAATATAATTTTATAGCCTGCACTATATTTTATTTTCCTGCCTGCCATTCTGTTCTTTAATATATTTATGAATACCTTGAAATAAAATGCATTATTTTATCACGCAGTATATCACACCCATACATAGCCACAGAAATGGCAAAATCCTACCTTCATCACAATAATGTGATGTTTGTCCCTGGCTTAATTTGAGACTGGCAGTCTTTTTTTTTAAATTTCATTTACACAACATAGCATAAGGACGAGAACAGGCCATTCAGCCCAACATGCTCACCATTTTCCTGACTTAAATTAGCGCTCTGATTACCTACAGACTCGATAGTATCCAACACCGTATCAAGCCTGGTCTTGAAAATCAAGCAATCGTTTAGCTGCATTCGTTAACGTGTGTAATATTTCGTTAAGAAAGTGGCTGGTGTTTTGGCATTCTTTTTTTGTCAAACGAAGGAAACATTTCACAGGAAGGAGAATCCTCCCTCGTTTCCCCCGCTAGCGCCCGTTAGCATCTCTGGCGCAGGCTGCCTTTATTGCTGCTGGGCGGAGCAGAGCTCGAGGGTAGCATAATGTGCTCCTGGGGAAAGACTCCTGACATTTCTGCAGCCAGGGGAACGCTAGCTATCCTCAGCTAACGTTCGCAAACAACAAACTCGAGCATGTTTTTGCTGTGGATTATTGCAGCTGGGAGAAGCGGAGCTTCAGGGAAGTGCCAGCTAACGCAGAATGTTCTCACGGTGTTGCTGGAGTGTTCTGTCAAGTTTATAACATATGTCACTACGTTGCAGCAACGTTGTGAGAGCGTTTTGTGTTACCTGGCATATTCAGTATCCTCCTGGGGAAGTGGCTTGGTGTTTCGTCAACAAGGCATATGCTAGCTTTCACAAACATAAACTCGAGCCCTTTTTTGGGGATTATATGCCCTGACTTATATGCCCTCCAAAACCGAGGCAAAGGGGCTTTGTTCAAAGGCATAACGAAAATGTCCAAACTGAGATGAAAACTCCCTCAGGTGTGGCTCAGTAACCACAGAATGCCACAAGGTGGCGCTCTACTCTCCACACCTCATTCCTGGTGTTTTTTCAGCTGATGGTGACAGACTGAAGTTTTCATTACATAAAAAGCACAATGATTGGTTGACACCGGTGAGTCACTGGAAGGAAATATTTGCTCCCAGTGACTCACTGATGTCAACCAATCATTGTGTAGAGAAAAAAAAAAACAATTTGTTCAAGCAAATATAGTGATTGACAGCTCAGTGTAGCTGGGTTCATGAACCCTGGCTCCCCCTCCGCTGGTTCCCGCCGAAACGCTTCGGTTCACAGCCGTTCCTCTCTGACAGCTGAATGGAGCCGAGGCGCTTTGCAAATGGGGGCCCGCCTCAGTGTTTGTGTTCTTCTGTTTGCAGAGATTTAAAATGGCATCCTGTAGTTTCCACCTGCATCTCTGGTAAATGTGGCACGATACGAGCCTCATTAAGAAGGAAAACATTGAACGACTGAGTGCAGAATATCAAAGCAAGCTGTTATGATAATAAAACAAACAAACAGATCACCTTGATACACCGTGTGCCCAATCTTGTTACAGCTGTTACTGGGATGTTACAATAAATTGAAAACATTTAATTGGATCAGTGGTTACAACAAGGATGTGACACAGATACATTTTCAGATGTTGAGTTTGGTTTTCATGATTTTTGCACGCATACAATACCTGGCCATATCCATTTAGTTGTATACGATGCTGAATTTAAATTTGGAGTAAAAACTGAGGTAATATAAGTCACTTATCATTAAGGTCATTTAGCAAGTAAAACAGAAGAAAACATTACTTTTTTAATTGAATGAGTTTTAAGAAACCTATTAGCTGTTGGAAGGCCGCTGTCCAATTGCATTCAATTTGTTGTTTGTTAAAAAATGGGAATTATTTCAGCACGGAAATCCAAGGTTTATTAGCTGACGCTGTGGTGTTCAGATACATAAATTCACAAATCCATGCAGGAACTCCATATTTCTTACAGATACATTATACACAGCCAGCTACTGTTGTAGTTTGAATGTCCCCCCCCCCCCCCCCCCCACCTTTCAGAATCTTGCATGTTGTTTATTTAAATAAGCTCTTCCCCTGTTTTAATTCACTCTTCCTGACTCTGCTGTGATTCACGACGGGAAGATCAGGGCGCAGCTAACAGGCCCGAATAAACGCGTTTAATGCTCATTAAGTCACGGGGGGGCATGAAGAACGGCAGGCCAGAACGTTCCGGCATTAACTGCCACACGCGTCTGCTCTTAATTATTTAATTAGCCCCGGTCGCTTCGTTTCATAGCGCTACAGCAGATAACCGCTAACGTGTCCTTGGCGGACGTGTTTTTTTTTTTTGTTTTTTGTTTTTTTTGACTGCGGTCCGATAAGCCGCGAAAAGCGGGAACGGGAACACACCGGACCCCTCGGGGGGAATAGGTTTTGTGCTCGCTGCTCACTCTTTCATTAACAACTTTTCAAATGTTTCGACCTTCCTTTTCTTTTCAAATGATAACACCCCTCCCTCCCGTATGTGGCTCTGAAGGACTCCTTCAGAAAGTTTTTTTCGGTTCTGCAGCACTGGACCAGCAGTTTTTGTGTGTCCAGCAGGTGCTGAGAGACTAACCTCCGGCAGTGCCCCCCCCCCCCCCCCCCCCAAGACTGAGGAGGTATCTGGGGACTTTCGGGAACTCTCCACACATACTTGATGGAAATAAAGTATAAAATCGCTCTGAGTAGTTTAGTGTAAGTCCTTTTCTTTAACTTTGTCACGGTCTGTAACACCGCTATCGATTTGCTCCTTGACGCTGTAGTGCAGAACTTTTAGCCGACTTGAGTTGCGCCCCGAAAGTGAAAATGTAAAAAGAAAAAAAAAAAACTAAAGTTAAAGTGAAGAAAGATTCACACAGGTCTTACCGGAGCGTTAAGTCAGCTGAACGTTATGTCACCATCGGTTATTTTCCTCTAATTTGCTCTGGAACACAAACACTATCAATGGAGGGGAGTTTTCAGGGCTGGATCTAGTTTGAAATATATGTGCGCTATCTGGGCAAGCAGTACAATGGGAGAAGTCCTTGAAGAGTGTCTGTGCAGGTGTTCTGGGGGGACGGTGCATTTGATTTATCCCCACAAGGGCGGCCAGCTTCCCTGTGGGAACTAATCAATATTTTACTCCAGCTTTTATCGTGCGGCCTGTTTATCAGTCCGGAGCTTAAAATATGCAAGGTTCTCTGTAAGAAGAAGAAGAGGAAAAAAATCGATGTGAATTTGCAAATGAATGCCAGGTATAGTGTTCTGTCAGCCACTGATAAACTAAAAAACGTTCTCGTTTTATATAATTTATATCCTTGTTTGCAGGAACCATAAGGCAGAAGAAACTGAAGTTAAATAGAAAGCTGCATTATTATGTCAATATCTGTGATATTTCACAGCCTTGTGTGTCATTGCTCAGAGGCTGCTGAGTGGCTCATCCGGTTAAGCACCATGCTGAGGTGCACAGATGTGTCCCTGTCTGGTTTGGAGTCGGATCTAATCCGGACCGTGCCAGTGCTGATTGGCCGGTAGCTCCATTGGGGTATGGCATGGATCAGTAGGATTCCACGTTTCATTGCTCTCTAGCACCGCTCGCTGGTCGATCAGGTGCCCAAGGACTGCATGTTACCATCACATATGAAAGGTCTTCAACAGATGGAAATTAGCGATCTGGCTCAATCTGGCACATTTACATCACAGAATAGTGATGTTGATCAATGTGTATTGTCCCTGTCAAATAAATAAATAAATAAACATCTGCTCTATGCGAGCTCAGCTGTTGCAGATGCAACTCTGCAGCGTAGAAACAAGCAGCCGGTGACGCCACGGGTTTCAGATAACAAGTGTGGAAGTCTACAACTCTCCCGAGTCAACTGTGGAGTTCATGCATGAATGCAGCTATGGTCACAGATGATTGGCCCGTTCCAAATTAGGGAGGGAATCAACCCCACGTCGGGAACCAGATTTATCTTTTTAAAGGATGTATCACCACCCTTATGAATGCGATTACACAGCTATGCAAATTTTCAAACAGTGAATGTCATTATGTGGGAAAACATAACGTTAGCATTGTCTTTTCATGCATAGCTAATGTTAGAACCGTGTTACACATACAAAATGCTGTAAAACATTCACGTTTTAACAGACGGTTTTTTGCATTTAGTGTGGCTGCTCGTAGTGGTGGCTGTGTGTACATATGAGCAATGGCAGCTGTAATGACTCACAAATGAATGAATTTTGCCGATTCTGGAACTAAACACCTGCATTTAATTGTGAGTCAAAGTTCTGGATGAAAATTCAGATTGAATCTCAGCTGAAACTTCTAATCTTCTGCCCCTTCCCTTGGGGGGGCAGGGTGGGGGGGGGGGGGGGGGGGGGGGTGATTCATGCCCAGCCGCACGGCAGGTCTGTTTGGTGTGAGGGTGCCCAGATGGTGCGCATGTGTTTCCTTACAGTGTAATCCCTGTGCTGGGCTGGTACCCTGGATTTGCATATGAACTGCCCTTACAGTAAATTACAGTGATTGCCCGTATGTGAGCTGCCCTTACAGTAAATTACAGTGATTGCCCATATGAGAGCAGCCTTACAGTAAATTACAGTGATTGCCCGTATGTGAGCTGTCCTTACAGTAAATTACAGTGATTGCCCGTATGTGAGCTGCCCTTACAGTAAATTACAGTGATTGCCCGTATGTGAGCTGCCCTTACAGTAAATTACAGTGATTGCCCGTATGTGAGCTGTCCTTACAGTAAATTACAGTGATTGCCCGTATGTGAGCTGCCCTTACAGTAAATTACAGTGATTACCCATATGAGAGCAGCCTTACAGTAAATTACAGTGATTGCCCGTATGTGAGCTGTCCTTACAGTAAATTACAGTGATTGCCCGCGTGTGAGCTGTCCTTACAGTAAATTACAGTGATTGCCCGTATGTGAGCTGGTCTTACAGTAAATTACAGTGATTGCCCGTATGTGAGCTGTCCTTACAGTAAATTACAGTGATTGCCCGTATGTGAGCACTGTCCTTACAGTAAATTACAGTGATTGCCCGCGTGTGAGCTGTCCTTACAGTAAATTACAGTGATTGCCAATATGTGAGCTGTCCTTACAGTAAATTAGAGTGATTGCCCATATGAGAGCAGCCTTACAGTAAATTACAGTGATTGTCCATATTAGGGCAGCCTTACAGTAAATGACAGTGATTGCCCGTATGAGAGCAGCCTTACAGTAAATTACAGTGATTGCCCATATTAGGGCAGCCTTACAGTAAATTACCGTGATTGCCCGTATGTGACCTCCTTCCCGCATGCCGGCCATTTGGCGGGAAGGAAAGATTTTCCGCCAATGCCTCGTTCCTCCTCGGCCGTAACGAGCCCCTCGGATGTTCCGTTTAAGTGGCTGATTAAAAACGCGGCCCAGCCGCGGGAGAGCTCTGTATTGATTAGCGCGTAGCGTAGCGTTTCTCCGGCTGGGTCGCCCTTCTTCTGCCTCGCGGTTTCGAGGCGCATCGTTATGAGGATTATGTGTGTTTTTTATTTTATTTTATTTTATTTTTTTTACGGCCGCCGGACACGTCTGTTACGGCCTCGTCGTTGTGTTTCTCGAGGGCTTTATTTATTTGGATTAGTGCGACTGAAACGCATCTAATTACTGCAGTGCTGTGGAGCCGCTGTTCAAACGCATTTATCAGAGAAATTAGAAAAAGCCGAGCTCTCTATAGCGCAGTAATCAGGAAGCCATTTTCTGGCAACAAGACTCCGCCACGGTGAAACATTTTGATTTACCGTGCATTTTTGTGAGCGATATGATATCAAACTGTTCGATTTTTCAAACTGAAGGGACGTTTCCAGGCGGCGAAGCGTGTCCTGTAAATATGAGTGGGTGTCTAAGAAGCCAGTATCTTGTATTTAATCAAAATGTGTCCTTCACTTACGTACACGCAAACATTTGCACAGAAGTGACACTTTTTCTTCACAAACTTAGCTGAGTGAGCTTTTCTTCACAAACTCAGTTTGGTGAGTTTGTCTCAGCGATTGCTGAAATGGCGAAACTATGTTGAAGTAAAAAAGAATGTTGCTTTTAAATGTTAGTCGAGCTTAAAGTTGGACATTGATTGAATCCCGGCTGTATTTTCATGCATACTGAGGGAAAACAGGTGTTATCTTTGGTTCGGCACAGGAGGGTTGTTGTAGCTGCTGTAACTGATGCTTGTAGTGATGTAAGGGTGGATCCACATTCAGCTGTCAATCATAAAATCTGTTCACAGCTAAGCAAATGATTGGTTCTGTGGGTTAATGGTAGTGTATGCTAGCTCCTCCCATTTTTGTTGTCATGGTGCCTCTCGTCTGTTCTCTCATCAGTGGAATGAAGTATGATGTGTGATGAGATAGAATATGACGTTTATGGAGATCAGATGCACATCCTTGTCATTCCGTAGTCTTTGTTCCTGTGATATCCTCCTTTCTGTCAGTTTTTAATTGGCTGGCTTCAGGTTCTCTGGACTCAAATGTATAATTCAAATTAGTTTTTTCCCCCCTGCTTCATTGGCAGGATAGGCATTTGTACAGCCTGCATAAATATATGGAAATATTAATGCAGATGCAAATTATTACAGATTTTAAAATAAATATATTAATACAGTGAAAGTGAATATATTTGCAATAAAAATAGCAGTAATAAATCAATACTCTTTCTCTCCTCCCTCTCTCCCCCTGTCTTCCCCTCCTCTACCCCTCTCTCTTCCTCCCCTCGCTTTTACCCCTCTTCCACTCTCTCCTCTCTCGCTTCACTCTCCCTCTCTTTCCTCCCTCTCTCACCCCCCTCTGTCTCTCCCCTACTCTCTCTCTCCTTCTGTCCTTCCCTCTCTCCCCTCTCTCTTCCTCTCCCTCGCTCTTACATCTCCCCCCTCCTTTCTCTCTGGCCCCTCCCCCCCTCTCTCTCTGATTGGTCAGTTCGTGGCCCAGCCCAACTGCCAGCAGCTGCTGGCGTCTCGCTGGTACGACGAGTTCCCGGGCTGGCGGCGGCGGCACTGGGGCGGGAAGTTCCTCACCTGCGTCTTCATCGGCCTCCTCTTCCCCCTCTTCTCCCTCTGCTACCTGATGGCCCCCAAGAGCCGCTACGGCCTCTTCATCCGCAAGCCCTTCATCAAGTTCATCTGCCACACCGCGTCCTACCTCACCTTCCTCTTCCTCCTGCTCCTGGCCTCGCAGCACATCGTCTCCAACGACCCCAACCGCCAGGGCCCCGCCCCCACCACCGTGGAGTGGATGATCCTGCCCTGGGTGCTAGGTAACATTACGCCCCCCCCCCCCCCCCCTAGTTGCAGGAGGACTAGCTGAAACAAAAATATCAAATTCTACTTACTTGAAACTTCAGGCGCACTTGCATGAAGAAGAGTGGTTAAAAAGAGGCTACTGTAAAGGCTTTCAAAACACTTTCATTCATGAAAGTGTACCTGAATTTTGAAGTAAGTCAGTTTTTTTTTGTCGATTTACTCCTTTTGCATTGCATTTAACTTACCTGTCGCCTCCAGGGTTGGGGTCAACTCCATGCTCAATTCAGTCAATTTGCTAAATTATTTAAAATTCTATTTGTGAAATGCAAAACGGCTGTGATATTGAATGAGGTTTTTATTTATTTTTATTCATGAATTGAATTTCAATGCTTCCTCTCTTCTTAACTCTCTCAAGCATTAAAAAGTACAAATGCGTGAGATTTTGGGAATTTGCCAGAGGTCAGGACGGGTCGTTGTTCTCCTTGAACTGTGTGAGATTTCTGGACTGTAGCAGTGAGGTTTCAATCTCAGCACCATGTATTCCGTTCAAAAGATAATAAATTGAACAAATCATACATACTGCACACACACACATGACCTTGGTTAGACTGCTATTGCCCCCCTACAGACGTCACATCTATGAAGGAAGGCAGACAGTTCTCTTCTTGCTGTGTTTAATCTTTAAACACCCCGTGCCTTTGACACGATGAAGTAGACACAGGACCCGTGGGTGTGACCTCCCATTTTATATTGAATTATATTGGAAGAAAAGCTGAACTGTATATAATTTACCGTGTCCTCCTGAGATTCAGCGATTCGTTCTTATCCCTCGAGTCTCTTAATCTCGTGAGCCATACATTTTTCTGTGCCGAGACCTTCACTAAAGCGGGTATAGATAGTGGATGGATGGATGGATGAGACCTTCACTACGTGGGACGGGACATTCCGTGAAATTCAAATAAATAATATTTTTGAAGATATTCTCACCGCGACATGTTTTTATTATTGTCATTCGAGACGCTTGTACTGCGACAAAATAAATAAAACATTCTGCGGTGTCCCGGGTGGGTATTTGTAGAAACACTATACAACACTCCTGTTTACACTACATCAAGGCCCCACTGCATTATGGGTTTATTAACTCGTTCTGTGTTCCACTTAACACAGTATCCTCAGACCCACCTGCTGCTTAACCTTTTGAAGAGCATGTTTTTCTGGAATGTTCATTTTCAGCATTCTAAGTCCGTGTTCTAGAACTCTACTGCTTTCAATCACCAGTATTGATTGTGACATCAGCGTTAGAATGTTCAGCTCAGAACATTCTAATCACACATTTGTGATCTCACACTGTGAAGGATGGTTAAAAAAAAAGTAAAGGGTAGTTCAGCAATACATCCTTAGTCTCCTGCGTGTGTCTGCTAAGGCAATTAGCTTTATGTTATAGGTTTATGGACTGCCTGCTACGGTTGGCTGTCACTCTGATTGAATTGCAGTCATCTCTGCTCATTGCCTAAGCCTATTATGCACTTTTGTAATTTGTTCTGAGTAAGTCTGCTAAATGCCTGAATGTGACTGTGCATCCATCACAGCTTTACTGGACTTTATTCCAGCAAAATTCATACCCCTCCTCAAGCAGAAATTTGCCCTTAGACCTCACCTCCCGTCTATTGAATATAAATATAAATATTGAAGAATTCATAGATATGCGGAATGCATGCTGTATGGACAGATTGTTCCCTTCCCTGTAAAACGGTTTTATATCCTGAGGTGACAGGCGCTACAGGACTGCGGTTCTGTTATAGTGTCACACACAGACATGCTGGGCCATTTCTGCACTGCGCTCATGCTGTGTCTGAGACACCTTTGAGAAAGCAGGAGAAAAGGTGAGAGGAACAAACGTTTGAAACGTGTCTTTCACGCTCTCTCTCTCTCTCTCGCCCCTCCCTCCCGCCCGGCCGCGAAAACGCAAACAGGCAAAGCGAAAAGGGCGAGGCGACGTGAGGGGGGAGGGTAAATTCGATGTGACGAGAGCTCGCGGCGAAGCGGGAAATCCTCCGCGGGCGTGTTTGACAGAAACTCCGCCTTACAGCTGTCTTATTAAACATGGAAAACTCAGCACCTCTTCCCCTCCCTCCTCCTCCTCCCCCCTTCCTCTCCCTCGATCTTACCTCTCTCTAATTCTACTCATCTCTCTCTCTCTCTCCTCCATCCCGTCCCGCATTCTTACCTCTCTCCCACTCTCCTCATCTCTCTCTCTCCTCCCTCTCTTTCCCTCGCACACCTGTCCGGTGACACGCCCTCCCCCCCGCAGGTTTCATATGGACGGAGATCAAGCAGATGTGGGACGGGGGGTTCCAGGACTACATCCACGACTGGTGGAACCTCATGGACTTCGTGATGAACTCCCTCTACCTGGCCACCATCTCCCTGAAGGTGGTCGCGTACGTTAAGGTAAAACAGCGTGTCTGTGACAGTTTCCTCCAGCGAGGTTCTGCTCCAGGATCTGTTCCTCTGTCCACTTTCATGTAGTCCTAGCACACGCCATCTCGGGTAATACATTTGATATATATTTCATATATATTTGATGATATATTTCATATATATTTGTGGATATATTTCATATATATTTGATGATATATTTCATATATATTTGTGGATATATTTCATATATATTTGATGATATATTTCATATATATTTGTGGATATATTTGATGGCATCGCAATGCTTCTCTGCCTCCCCACAGTACAGCGGCTGCAAGCCCAGGGACAAGTGGGAGATGTGGCACCCGACGCTGGTGGCGGAGGCCGTGTTCGCCATCGCCAACATCTTCAGCTCGCTGCGGCTCATCTCCCTCTTCACCGCCAACTCGCACCTGGGGCCGCTGCAGATCTCGCTGGGCCGCATGCTGCTGGACATCCTCAAGTTCCTCTTCATCTACTGCCTGGTGCTGCTGGCCTTCGCCAACGGCCTCAACCAGCTCTACTTCTACTACGAGACCGACGAGGTCAGCGACTGCAAGGGCATCCGCTGCGAGAAGCAGAACAACGCCTTCTCCACGTGAGTCCGCCCGCCGAGCACGCCCAAGCCAGGGCGCTATATAAACACAGGCTGTTACTCTTTACTATTAGATTAGATTAGGCTTAGATCAGATTAGATTCGATTAGATGAGATTAGATTAGGTCAGATTAGATGAGATTAGATTAGACTAGATTAGATTAGGTGTTTCTGCCCTGCAGAGTTTCCTGATGAGAATTTTGCCTTTCTGGAGTGTGACACAGGCCCAAATACACTGGAGTCAAAATACATTTTATGTAGCATACAGTTATACAGAATACAAATGTTGTCCTTGATATTAGATGGTCGAAGCAGATGTTTCTTTAAATGGGGTCAGGAAGGGATAGTTGCTGTCCTGTGGGTCATTAAAAATTAATTTCCTTTTTCCTTTTTATATTTGTTTGCCCACTGGCTTTGGTGAAACGTGGATAATTATCTGCTAATGATTTTTAATGCTTGGCAATGCAATTAGCGGTTATGATGGTGAAGACAACTGCCAGTGATGACTTTTGCCATTAAGCTGTCATGATGGTGTGTAAATATTACATGAGTCATGTGAGAATATTATGGGATGGCGTGACGATTGTCAGACATCAGGCTATCGGATGAAAGCTTTGGCTTTGAGTGGCATTAGATTTATGCCTCACAGATCCGTGATAATGAAATCAACTCCCAACATGGGTAGTTTTCTTATTCCGGAGAGAGACAGCGGGCAGTTCAATTGCCATTTGACCTGTGTTTGACTTACGTATGACCTCCGTTTGACCTGGTCATGACCTGTATTTGACCTGCAAATGACCTCTGATTGACCTCTGTTTGACCTTTTCTGCGACCCCGTGTCCCAGGTTGTTTGAGACCCTGCAGTCGCTGTTCTGGTCCATTTTCGGCCTGATCAGCCTGTACGTGACCAACGTCAAGGCCCACCACGAGTTCACGGAGTTCGTGGGCGCCACCATGTTTGGCACCTACAACATCATCTCCCTGGTGGTGCTGCTCAACATGCTCATCGCCATGATGAACAACTCCTACCAACACATAGCGGTGAGTCTCAGTGATCATCCCTCTCTACCTCTCTCTCACTTTCTCCTCCTTGCTCTTTCTGTCTTTCCTTTCCTCACTCTGCCACTCTCCTATTGTCCCCCATCAGTCTCCCTCTCTCTTTACCTCTATCCCCCTCTCTCCCTCTCTCTTTCCTTCTCTCCCTCTCTCTCTTTCCCTCTCTCTCTCTCCTCTCTTCCTCTTCCCACCTCTCTCCCTTTCCCTCACCTCCGTACTCACTCTCCCTCTCTATCTCTCCCCCCCCGTAACTGTACTGTGCCTCTTTATACCTCAGGATCACGCAGACATCGAGTGGAAGTTCGCCCGGACCAAGCTCTGGATGAGCTATTTCGAGGAGGGGGGCACGCTCCCCTCCCCCTTCAACATCGTGCCCAGCCCCAAATCGGCCTGGTACCTGGTCCGGTGGATAAAGAGGCACGTCTGCAAAGAGGCCAACACGAAAAGGCCCGAGTCCTTCGGAGAATCCTCGGGGTGAGGATTTTTTTTTTTTTTTTAAACCACGTTCAATGTCATAGCTTTGCCCTCAAAACTGTAGCAGTTTGTTACATTATGTTGCCGTGGTGATTCTATGGAACTCTTAGAATTCACATAGAATTCTATGACTCTTTTCCCCAGAGGATATTGTTTGTATTCTCGTATGATGTGGTTCTGTATTGTGTTGATATTAGTGTTCTACTGCTCGGAGTTGCTTCTGCGTTATTACACGCCGCTCTCTGAAGGACCTCTGAAAGGAAGCGCTGTGTGTTCTCACTAATAGCAAGTGGCTGTCTGGAGCGTGGAGCGTGGCGTCGGTTTGGCATTAAGCTCACGCAGCGACGGGGCTCTCTGCCAGCTGAGAGAGTGATAGTCAGTGCATTTCGCTGTGATTTAACATCGGTCTCTCCCTCCTCCCCTGCCCCCCCCCCCCCCCAACCCCACACCCGTCCCCCCGCCTCCGCCTCCCCACTGCAGAGACGGGCCGCCGAGAACCTTCGAATAAATCACCAGTATCAGGTAATGACGATCTCCGATTGGATCGGAGCGCGTCAGAAATCCGCACGATCAGATAATGACATCGCTGATTTAAGAGAGATTCAAATAGCAGATCAGCCGCAATCGGGACAGCGATTCACTCTGGCGTGAAATAAATCAGCACAATTTGACACAATATCCGTGATAGAAACAGAATAAATGATAAACAGTTTGATTCACATTCAGAGCTGCACAGCCTTCCCCTGTGCATCAGTACTGTGCAGATATTCACATTTAAATGTAATTGAATAGGAAAATGTTGATATGTGCCACCGCTATTGCTGTTAGCATCTTACCGGTGCCTTTGGGCTTCAGTGTAAATTCTGTCTGGGGAGGGGGTGCCCAACACAAGCCAATCTGTTTCAGGGTTTTCCTGCCAAACGTCTGCTGATGAGGATTTAATTGGCCTATTCATTTATGAAATAATAAATTTAATTATTCAATAATTTATTTAAATTAATGGGCCCCACATCATTTTTAATACAGTCACGAATTCCAGCTGCAGAATGCTCATATATTCTTGGCGGGGCAAAAAATGATTTTACTGCGGTCCGGTGTTAGAATGAATCAGCTCTGGTGTACGCTGCTGTTTAGCTGATTAAGCCAGAAAAAGTGGTTGGAAGTAAAACCACAACACACCAGCCCTGCAGGAACTGGAGTTGTCCACCCTCATTCCTATAAAGTAGATAAGAGTGTATGTCAGAGGTTTCAAACTTTAAGTCCTGGAGGGCTGCAGTCTCTGCTGGGTTTCCGTTCAATCAGCAGGTGTTTGGTGCTTGGTGTGCAGACTCCGTAGCCAATCAGTGACTTCAATAAAAAAAACCAGCAGACACAGCTGCCCTCTAGGTCCCTGGTTGGAGGTCCTTGATATATATTGTTTAGATACTGCTTTTATTGTATTAATATAGACTCGCTTGTATTGCTCAAAATAATTACAGCAAAGATTGGGTTTGCTGTTGTCATGGTTTCTATGTCCTTTGCAGGAGGTGCTGAGAAATTTGGTCAAGAGGTACGTGGCTGCAATGATCCGGGACGCAAAGACAGAAGAGGGGCTGACCGAGGAGAACTTCAAGGTAACGCTCTCCTGCGCGTGCCCAAAATGTCCGTTATCCTCCAAATAAAATAAGCTGTCTGTACGTGTTTGACGACTCGCCAATCAACCGAACATTCTCGGGGTGTCGCCGAAAGCTCCTGTGTCTGAGGTCACGTCTCATTGATCCTTTCATTGGCTCGTCGAAGAACAGCGGAAGTAAGCCGCAGTCCCCAACTCAACCTTAATTGATCAGGAGATTTGCGGAATCTGAAGTCTATCTACAAACAGCAGTACCACCACAGGTTTTGGGGTCCATGGAAAAATCTCACAAAGGGCCCCACCACCCCAGGCCGCCCCATCCCTGCAATTACAGCACAATTTTTTGAGGGTCCCTGTTAGTCAGGACCCTTGAAATGCCCCCCCCCCCCCCCATGTAGCACCCCTGCCTGCAAACATCTTTATGTATAGTAAGTACACAGTTGTATAAGGTTGAGAGCATAGCATCCCAGCAAACAGGTACAAGAAAGCAGAAAAACTGCATTTTGTGAGTTTTTTTGTTTTTTCGACGTTTTTGATGGCTTTGATTTTTACGCAGCTCTGAAATCACGGCGATTTGAACGTACCTCCGAACACTGAATGGCCACAGGCTGTGTTTGTGAGATTGGCTCTTGCTTTCTGTGCAAGTTAATCCTGTGGGGAAATAAGGCAGCTGGTGATCGGGCCTTCTCCAGGAGCCTTCTCGCTCGCTAGCTAAAAATAACGGAAACGTCGTTAACTCGCCGAGCTGTTCCCCGGAGTGTCTGAACTCTGAAAGATTGACCTAATCAATTATTTAACAGCTTATGATACAGGTTTTTTTTTTAAAAGCGCAGTTTGAGAAGAAGCCTTTTCAGAGCCTCTGGAGACAAGTTGGATTGCCCTGCGTTAGCATTACATTACATTACATTACGTTTATTTAGCAGACGCTTTTATCCAAAGCGACGTACGAAAGTGCATTTCATGGTCATTGGAACAACTACAAAACACACAGGTTCGATAAGGTACAGTCCTCATGTTGTACAGTTATTTATAGCCAAGAACACAGTTCAGCTCACGCAGTGAACATTATTCTGTGCTATGCCTCTGTCCTTTCTAAGGGGGGTCTGGTGTGTGTGATTTGTCCTTTCTTTTAGGAACTGAAGCAGGACATCTCCAGCTTCCGCTACGAGGTCATGGGGATGATGAGGGGGACGAAGCCCAGCCTGCAAGGGGGGAAAGCGATCGCGGGGGCCTCGACCTGGCCTACCCCGGACCGGCCGCTCAAGTACTCGCCGGCGCCCCCCGCCGAGCAGCCGAGCAAGGGCAAGCTCAACCTCTTCAGCGTCACCACCGCCCTGCTCCAGCAGGGCTCCGCCTCCTCCAAGGCCGCCGAGGCCTTCAACGGGCTGGCCAACGGGGCGGCGGCCCTCCTGCCCGCCCCCCAGGCCCCGCCCCCCAGGGACAGGCCGCAGCTCCAGAGGAAGGACTTCCCCAAGGACATCTCCGACTTCGGGCTCTTCCAGAAGCGGCGCAAGGGCGGCGCTGCCGCCGCCGCCGCCGCCGCCGCCGGGCCCAACCCCAACCGGATCTACTCCGTGTCCGAGGAGGTGGGCGAGGCCGAGGCGGGGGAAGGGGAGGAGCCGGCGGGGCCGGTGGCCAATCAGGAGGGGCAGGGAGTCGGGCAGACCGGGTTTCGGGAGGAAGAGGAGGGGAATAAGGAGGAAGCAGAGAAAGACGGTCACCCACAGGAGGAAACGGCCGGTGGGGATGCTTGTATGTCCCCGTCAGGAGAAAAGTAGCTCCGTGGGTTTAAAACTAAAACGGACCACCAGAGACCGATGGACCAGTGGGGATATGCTCATGGTCTTCAGAGGACTGTCCTTCTGACAGTGGTCAGCCGGCATTTGAATGGATTATTTTCCACAAGGCATTCATAATTAATACATTTGAGTGGATACATTCTGTGAAGCATCTGAATGGATACATTCTGTGAAGCTTTTTGAATGGACACATTCCATGAAGGTGCTTGAATGGATACACTCTGTGAAGCATTTGAATGTAAACATTCCGGAAAGGCATTCGGAATGGATACATTCTGTGAAGGAGTTTTTAACGGACACATTCCGTGAAGCATTGAAATGTAAACATTCCAGATGGCATTTGGAACAAAGGTGTCCCAAAATCCTGGGGGGGGACACACATTTCCCCGGCAGGATTCGTAGAAATTACGGGGGGGGGGGGGGGGGGGGGGGGACTCCTCACGTTGGAGAATCTTTCACAGACTCAGGGAAGCGTGCGGCACATCAGATCTCAACGGACCGAACAGGGTTCCCAGAACTTCCCACGTCACCGGCCCGAACACGGCGGGGCCCTGCGTTTGGGGACTCTGGGCGTGTCTCCACGGCGTTACCGTCGCTGGACTCCACCGCCCCTCTCTCTGGCCGGACGGCTGAGAGAGAGGCCTCCGGGCCCGAGGCGCGGGTCCGGCAGGGGCGTGCGGTTTTTTTTTTCCGGATGCGAGCGTTTTTTCCCCCTGTACCTTGTGTGTTTCGATCTCTCGGCTTGCACCGCAAAAGTAGAAGCAATAGTGCTGTGACCTGTAGACGCTGCGTTCTGCCTTACACACGGATTCTGTTCACGCTCTTTGCACTAAATCAGTGCTAATCGCTACCGCTCTCGAGGAGCCGCAGGGGCGCTGTGATTGGCTTTCGCTCTCATCTTTAATTCAGCGGTGGTACGATTCCGGCCAAGGACGTCGGGCGAGGCGAGTTAACTTCAATCAGCTGCTTTAATCGCTGCGGTTAGCGTTGGGGGAGAAAAACACTCGCATGCCATTGGAAACCTGCATACTATGTGGCTCTCCAAGGGTAACAGTGAATACCACTGCACTAAATTATTATCGATGTATATGACAAGGTGGTTTTTGATGGTTTTTATGCAAAGTTTCTTTCATGGTTTTTTCTATGCAAGACCTTCAAGTTCCCAAAATGCCATTTTGAACCTCCTTCCATCATTATTGCCAGGAAATCAAATCATCCAGAACTCAGCTTTTTCACCTTTCATTATGACATCACACTTTTCAGCTTTCATTACGACATCACACCGTTTCAGCTTTCATTATGACATCACACTGGTTTCAGCTTTATGACATCATCTCTCATCTCTTTTTATAAGTTCATTAACCTGTATACTTGTTTTCAAGAAAGTATTATGTTCATTCCATAGTGGAAACCCATAAGTCAGTTATTTTGAAGTAAATCGTTATTTTATTGTAGAACCATACATGTGATCATTTCAACATGACCTGTGTACTTAATGATGCGAAATAAGAAAATATCACATTCACAAAAATAACAAAAGCATAACATTCAGCTTCATTGATTATGTAGCATTGAGTCACCCCTGAAGAGTTTGAACAAACCAGAAATTCTGTGGAGAAAATGAACTGTTTCATAATATTAAGTTTGACGAAACAATGTGTTATATACAGGATGACTGAATAAATATAATTATTTATTATACTGTCTTTACTTGGTGTTCTAACACCACACATCCTCTCTTTTACTCTCTCTCTCTCTCTCTCTCTCTCTTACACACACTCACCAACTAATACACACACGCATAGAACTCATTCTTAACACTGAATTCCAGAACCTGAGGAGGTACTGAAGTGTGAAGAGGCTATCCTGCTTTGGTTCATGTTGTTATGCACGGCAGCAAGGTCTATTACACAAATGCCTTTAACTGAGTTCACCGTCTTCATTTAAATGGATTCTTGTTTTTTTTTTGTAAAGATTGCCTTCGAGGCATCCGGCACTGGCTGGTGCTGTTTTGGCATCCGAAAAATAAAATTGGATCAAAGTGGTGGCCTTCGGGGTGATAAACACCACCATATGGACTCAGACTCTAAAAATCAGTATTTCTTAGGAAAAAAAATTATATCTTCATCATGTCATTGGCCCCAGAAAAACAATGACCACTGTGTGGTTAGGATATTTGGGCTCAGGAATGGTTTTTAAGGATGGCCAGAATTTAATCTCCATGTTTACATTTTTTTAAAGTGAAGCGTTTACTCCATTTTACCCTCTCAGAACATTTATCATTTATTCCCACTTAACTGCAGCATCTAATTTCCATCCAAAGACATTTGGAGTATCATTTCTTTGGCCGAGTTTAACTCAATTGTTTTATGTCTTTCAACAACCCTCAATTAATTTTTTTTTTTTTTTTAAACCTTGGAGAGTAAGAAACAAGGGAAATTGTGTGTGGGTTTTTTGTTCTTGTGTCAAAAAAAAAAAAAAACATTATTTAAAATGCTGTTAGAATTCATAGAAAAGCAGCATTTCTCGCGGATTTGAGCCATGTTTATCTGGCAGCCTTTCTCTCCTCGTCGCCGGTAATGGTTTCGGCTCTCCTGTGCATCCTGAAGGAAGCCTTTTAAAATGAACGGTCGTACCCTTTGGAGGCAGAGAATGCGCCTCAGCTTGGAGACAGCGTGGGCTCCACTGAGTGTGAACCCAGCGATAGCTCACACGAATGTACCCTGTTCTTCTCTGCTATGCAGTTTTGGGGTATAGCACGGAAATCATCGGAGCCTCAGAAATGAGATTCAAAACTATCTGTCCCTCAATTTCTTTCTCTCCCTCTCTCCCTCGGTCTCTCTCAATCTCCTGCTTGCTCTCAATCTCTCTCTCTCTCTCTGTCAATTTCTCCCTCTCCCTCGGCCTCTCTCTCTCTCTCTCTCTCTCTCTCTGTCAATTTTCAATTTCAATTTGTTTCATTGGCAGGACAACTATAGTCATATTGCCAAAGCAACACACAGAACACACAGGACTATGGAAACCACATATCTCTCTCAATCTCTCGCTGTCAATCTCTCCCTATCTCCCTCTCTCACTCTCTCTCTCTCTCTTTCTCTCTCTCCCTATCTCCCTCTCTCACACTCTCTCTCTCTCTCTTTCTCTCTCTCTCTCTCTCTCTCTCTCTCTCCCTCTCTCTCTCTCTCTCTCTCTGTCTCTCCCCCTCTCTCTCCCTATCTCCCTCTCTCACACCCTCTCTCTCTCTCTGTCTCTCTCCCTCTCTCTCTCTCTCTCCCTCCCCATCTGCCTGTCCTTCTGTTTCTCGAGTTGATAGGCGCATCTCTGGCAGCCGCTCTCCGGGATGCCGGGACACTGCAGCCGCCCGCCTGCAGCCCGTGTGTGTGTGTGTGTGTGTGTGGGCGATCGTCGCCGCCTCGGCGCTGACCGCCATCGTTTCCCGCCGTCCCCGAGACAGAGACGGGGGCACGCGCTGTTCCGTTAAACCTTCCCGCTGAGCGGCCTGCTCCCAGAAACCCTTTGTTGTAGACGCAAGCGGAGGAAGTCGGTATTATGATTAAACCAAATGGAGACGGGAATTGGGGAGGGGGGGGGGGGGGGGGAGTGGGGAGGGGGGGGGGGGGGGGGGGGGGGGGGGGGGTCGGGTTATGCCCTCTCATCCCCGCCAGGGATTTATGCAACTCGCCGTGTGCGATGACTATCTATGCCATAAAACATCTGCCATCGCTTATGCGAGACAGATTTTGGGGGAAAGGCCTTTGTTATGTAACACCGCTGCAAACTGTCTGCGTTGCACTAATCAGGTGGACGTTTTTTTTTATTTATTTATTTATTTATTTGCTCGTTATAGGCCTACAGTCCGGTCAGTTTCGGAATCGTTTGCTCTAGGCTGGATACTTTGCCTCGTTTGCGTCAGTTGTTTAATTGCCGAATGTTTAATTCAGATTGTTTAATTATCTGGGATGTTTACGCACACCAAAAACCCCTGTCCACAACACAACGAGTCATCTGATTAACAACGTTCACATTTATTAGGAGCAGATGTAGCTTGACTTCCAGTGAAAGTTTTTTCCTCCATGGCTAAATAAACACCTCGAGTGGAGATGATTGGGTTATTTTGGCAGTGGGCACTTGGAGGAGATATCAACACAGGCTGTGTTGCGTAATTTCGAAAGGAGTGAGAGGGCAGATTACCGCACCGTCACGGCTCGCCAATGTGCGCGTGCCCCCTCAAAGCCCTCTGCCAGACGGGACGTTGCGAGCGCCGCTGCATTGTGGGCCGTCGACTCGCTGCTCCCCAAATGAGCCGTTAAGAACGGGGCCGTTTCACGCCGAATCAAAATGACCTGTAAAACCCAGGGGGAGTCTGGGTAGGACTGCGTCGTTTGTCATTGTCATTTTTTGTTTTTCGGTCTGGGTGTTATGCCTTCGCCGTGACATGGCAGTCTTGAATTTTTTCCTATCGGTTTTGATTTATTTATTCTTGGATGCGGCCGCTGCCAATTGGGCCGTGCTGTCTGAGTTCGTTCCGAGGAAAATTACCCCGGCATCTGTCCCGTTCCGTCGTCCCGGGGGCCAGTGATTCGGCTGTCCGCTGGGACGAGACCGGACCCCGGGCAATATGCCGCGGGCACGCCGTCTGCCAGCCAGACTGAAGGCCTTTGCGCAACAAGGCCGTTGTCATGTCAATGTCCTCTGTTTTCGTGTTGTTTATTTTCGCCTCAGGAGGGTAAGAGGATTGTCTGGCCGGAGGGTTGGGTTGTGGGGCGAAAGCAAGACACCTCTTACTGACCGAATGAGAGGCATCAATTGTAAAGCGCTGATAAAAGCGCCTGCGACTTTCCCGACTCGGCTACTTAAATAGGCTCTGCAACTTGTCCGATGCTATAATGGCTCGGCTTATAAATCAGCGGTGGTTGTGTGCAGGCCTGGAAATGTGTGATGGGGCTTTAAACAAATCCATCCGACGACGAACGGAAACGCACAGCGCCCGAGCTTAGTTCTGATGTATTATTACGGGTTTGAAGATGGGCTAAATCCTAATTTCAGAAAGTGCGATATGGCAGCCCCTGGAAGAAAGAACTTGTTTTCACGTTTTAGATGTTTTTCCATCTTGCTCCTTGCTTTTTTTCCCCCTGATCTCTCCACACGTGTTAGTTAAACAGCCTGGCTGAGCGATACGCCGAGCCTGTCACTGTCCATTCGAGGAGAGTTGTACGGAACCCATCAGCAGGAATGAGTGTGGCTTTGAACAGCCCGGGGAAAAAAGCCCGGTTGTCATGTCGTCTGCTTGTGTTTAGAAGACCTGCTTGCGGAAACGCGGCGGCTGTCAGACGAACAGATGCTTCTCCTCGGCATCTGCGCGTCAGCTGTCGGCAGGAAGTGGCAGTTTTCGAATGAAAGGCATTAGTCCGGCGCCGAATGATTTTGCAAGATCTGATTTCTCCATCATCCCCAATAGATTTCGCTGTCATTTCACACAGGATCCGTGGAAGTCTGCACAAAACTTTTTTTTCTCCCCCACTCTCTTAAAGGTGTACTGTTCAAAAGGAAATGGGACTGAGAAACGAGCAGTGGTGATCACGCTGCGTCCAGTTTCTGCCTCTTCCATCGAGGCCGACGGGTAATTTTTAAAACTCAACCGTCTTTCCTGACGGCTGCGGTCGTTCTCCGTTTCGGCCACTAGAGGGCGCAATGCACACAGTGTTCAGTCTGCTGTCACGTTACGCTAATGTGCACTCCCCCCCTCTTTGTTTATCAGAAACGTGCTTTGCGGTCAGAAAGGATGAGATAAACATAAACTAGTTTCTGCGGAGCCTCTTCCTTTCAAGTTCAACTGCTTCCATCTGCCCCTGATTTGTACCGTACTGTAATTCTAACAGGAGCGTTGATCCATCTGTTACCTCAAACAGACTCAAACAACTTCTTTCAAGTTTTTGCGGAGCCCGTGAGATTTCATGGTAACAACGTGGATGCCCGAAATAATGATAAAATAATCACATAATTATGCCAAATAGATTTATAGCATAAGTTTGTGACGGGTACCTCAAGCAACAGAAAACTATATTTGGTGACTTTTCCTACACTGGGGCAAAAAGTGATTCACCCCATCTGTGTTTTAAATATATATATATATATATATATATATATATATATATATATATATATATATAATTTTTCTTTTTTTAATGATAGAATATAGCCACACGGTATCTTCTTACAGGGAAGAAGAAAAAAAAGTCTGTCAATCTTTTCAGGTAAAAATTATCCCTACGTGCTAATTATGCTAATTACAACCCCTAGATTAAAAAAAAAAGAAATCACCTGTTGATGAAATATACACTCAGTAGCACGCTTTACCAGACAAAAACACTGTGTTTTAAAAAAAAAGACTCTGGACTCCCCAGGGGGTGTGGCAGGCCCTTTGGGATGGGGGGGCGAGGGGGGAGGGGGGGGGGCCGTGGGGGTGGAGGTCATTGTCCCAGGAGCAAGGGGGGTGGTATAGAGAGCAGGTTTATTTTTTTTTGTGTGTGTTTTGCCCTCCTCCTCCCCCACTGCGGGACAGTCCGGTGGTATATAAGCTCCTGCTCCCTCTCCCCGCCTCCCATTTCTCCCTAATCTGCTGCTCCCCGACCCCGGCAGGGCGATCCCGGCATGAAGCTCCCGTCTCTGGCAGCCCTGGCGCTGCTGCTGGCGCTGTCCTCCCCGGACCGAGCCGACTCCTCCGCCTACGACAAGATCGTGACCCACAGCCGCATCCGGGCGAAGAACGAGGGGTAAGGGAGCGCGGCGGGGCGTCCCGCGCGGGGACCGGGGCAGAGCTCCAGCTCCCAAATTATCTGGATTGATATTTTGTTTAATTGTAATTTTCTGGCTCGTTTATTTTAATTCATGTTCATGTGGTTGAATTATTACAGTGTCATGAAAGGAAAAATGGGATCAGGATGAGATGAAATGAGCAGGATTCACTGAACATTTTTAATTATGAAGTGACACACTTGCATTAATTTTATGTCCTAGCTGTTTGGGCTGTATTTTATGGACTGACTTAGACTTCATAAGTTATGTTGTTAATTTGTTGCCCTCTAAAATAAATTGTGCTTTGATCAACTCTCAGGAAGGATTTCATTCATGCAGATTGGCAATTTGAATACAAAGTTTTCTGTACTGTACAAATGTGTTTGTTGTTTAAATATGTGGTAAAGAATGCTTTGATTTATGATGATGATGTAACCCATGCCTGTATGAAACATAACAATAAGAGAAAATGGAATGCTGAGGAATTAATTTGCCAAAGATTTATTGTTAATGTAAGAAAATATATTTTCTCTGTGAACAGTAATTGTGGGGATTATGAAAACTAAAGTTTCTTAAGGAGTTGAGCATTATTGAAAATTTTTATAAACATAAACGGAAGTTTTTAAAAACTCTTTAATTGTGGAACTATGAAACGGTTCATCATGGCGTGAGAGCAGATCTAATTAATGATCTCTCGTTCAGGGAGCTGTGGTTTATCAGGACAACACAAGCGCTACCGCTGGAACAAATGCTGAGCAATTTAAAACTCATTACACTGGTTCCGTTTTGGCTAACGTCTCTCTCCCTCTCTCTCCCCTGTGCCCCTCCCCCCCCCCCCCCCCCCCCCAATGCCCCCCTCCCTCAGGCCCAATGTTTGCGCTCTCCAGCAGGTCATGGGGACCAAGAAGAAGTATTTCAGCACTTGCCGAAACTGGTACCAGAGGGCCGTCTGCGGCAAGACGGCGTAAGTTTGCCGTTTGTTACCGTCCGCGCCGGCAAGCGAGCGAGCGAGCGAGCTCTCGACGCTTAAGCTCTCACAGGGGCGCACCTGGTCACCCGAGGTCAAAGGTCACCGTCGCCTAATGAGGCATGGGCCGAACCCTCCGGGCGCCCGGGGCTCACCTGGACACGCGGTCTCACCTGAGCGTGAGGGATGACCTCATTCTGACAAACGAGAGAGACGCTGTTCCCCTCGGTGGGGAGACGCCTGTTGGGGCTGACTTTGCTTTTTCTTTTTTTTTTTGATCCCTGGTATAACAGTGTCCAGACCCCCGATGATGTCATCCACAGTTCCCGTTTCGGGTTTCCCACGTGCCCTCAGTGGGCCCTCTGTGCGGACCGGGCGCCGTACCCGGGCGAGCTTCGTTTTAACCGCCGCTTGTCGTCGTGGCAACGGAGCTCACGCGTGACGGTTCACAGGGACGCTGTGGAGCGTGCAGCGCGTTCCCCGTGTAGCGCTGGCAGAGGCTGATGCCAACTGCTACCTGAGGCTTGTGGCCCTGTTCCGAGCGAGGGAAGGTGATTGGCTGGTAGAGGGGAGACAGGCAATTGGCTGGGAACTGGGAGACACGTGATCGGCTGGTAGTGGCGAGACAGATGATTGGCTGGGTGAGGGGAGACATGATTGTTGGTAGAGGGGAGAAAGGTGATTGGCTGGGAAGGGAGAGTCAGATGATTGGCTGGGAGATGGGAGACACATGATCGGCTGGTAGTGGGGAGACTGGTGATTGGCTGGGTGAGGGAAGGCATGTTATTGTTGGTAGAAGGGAGAAAGGTGATTGGCTGGAAAAGGTGAGTCAGGTGATTGGCAGCGAGTGTGAGAGTCGTTTGAGACAGTATTCATGATTTCCTCTGTCTGTCAGGAAAGTGTGGGATGTATAAACTGGCTCTGACCAGGGAGAGAAACCCCACCTTTCTCTCTCTCTCCTTCTTGAAAAAGAAATGTGTGTTCGCGTACATGTCATCCAATCCCAGTCAAACAAACCAGTGGAAATGAACGAGAGAAAAATGTCGTTTTTTTTTTAGTCTGGTAGGAACTGTGGCTGGCTCACCACAGGAACCATGTGCAGCTGTTCTGTAAGGTTCGGGGCTTGCGGCTGATTGGTCCTTACAGCCCTCGGTTTATGCTGAGCTCTTACTGCTTAAAGCGCTTTTATGTTTCAGACCGGTTCCCTGTTCAGAAAAAAAACCTACCTTGGGCTTGCGGCTGATTTGCCTTTCAGCACCGCTATAGTAACAGTGTTTCCTTAGGCGCCATAAAAAATCCCTTAAACTCCGTACGGCAAATTATGCGAGTTCTCGGTGTCTCTTAGCAACGTGCTTGCACGCAGGGCCGGGCCTGAGGTTTCTCGCTGTAGGGGTGGCACTGCTCATTTCCCGATTAATTACTACAAGGGATCAATTATTAAAATTAATTTGCTACGCGCGCTGAACCCCTGTCGTGTCACAGAGGCCGGCTCGTCGTGCACCCCTCCCTGATTGGCTGTAGGAACGGTGATAAGGGCTGCTCTGCTGGGATTGAGGATACGGTGGGAGGGGGGGGGGAGGGGGGGGTCAGCGTGTGAGCGGGACGGGCTCTCCCAAATCGCGTTTCCTGCAGGGGTGTCTGGGATTCGGCAGAACTTTCCGGCTCCCCTGACAGGAGGGGAGAAGATATGCCCCCAGCGGGGGGGGGGGAATTAGGCCTTGGAAAGAAACTCTGTTCCCCTTTATCACTGTAAGGCTCTGTGCCTGGAAACTGTGACTGGAAGGTGCTTAAGCCGCACCCCACCCTGCTGTGCCCCCCCTGCAACTTTCCTTAATGTTTTAGAGAACGGGGGAACCCTGTCCCCGCTGAGCCTCCCTCTCCACATTGGGGATGGGGGTAGTACCCTCCAAGGCCCCAAAACAACTTTCATGTCATCACTTTACTACTTGAGCGATCCCCCCCCCCCCCCTTCCCCAAGCACCCCCACTTCTCACTCTGCATGCTTCGGTGACAGGCCACTTTCCGGAGGGTTCCCTCTTGTTGTTGCCGAGGAGCATGTAGAACCTCTTTCCAGGGCCCCGCTGCAGGGGAAGGGTCGCTCTGTGGAGGCACTCTACAGGCCCCTCCCCCCTCCCCCCTGCCCCGCCCTGGAGGACCCCCTGTTTGGGAGGAAAAGGGTGACTCAGTCCTTCCTTTCCCCCCCCCCCGACACTGTCACAGTACGTGTGATGTGTGCTCTTCATTCCCCTCCCTTCCTGCCTCAACAAAAGCCAGAGAGCCAGAGAGGTGTTAAATGAGTTACACTGCCGAGGTGTTAAATGAGTTACACTGCTGAGGTGTTAAATGAGTTACACTGCTGAGGTGTTAAATGGGTTACTTTGCAGAGGTGTTAAATCGCCAGTGCTTCTGTAGTGTTTAACAGGTCACACGGCTTAGATGTCAAATCAGTCACGGTGTCGGGGTGTTAAGTCTCTTTGTATTGCGTTAGTTACGCTGCTGAGGTGTGAAATCAGCTGCACCACCAGGTGGTCAAATTGGTTTCGCTACACTTTGTCCCACGGATGCCGGCGACTAAACGCTGTGTGAAAAAGTTGTGTGTAGCGTGCAGTTTTTTTTTTTTTTTAAAAGAGGAAAGCAGCCAGTCCCCCCCCCCCCCCCCCCCCCCACCCCACCCCACCCCCCTTTTCATATTCTTTATTTTGTTCAGACGGGGTACAGTAGTGAGTGTTACAGATAGAGATTTGACAGCACAGATTGTTACTGATGGAGAGGGGATCTACATATGAGCGGGAAATCGAACCCGAAGCCGCACGGGGGTGGGGGGGGGGGGGGGGGGGGTTCGTATATGGATTAAGCATCAACTGCCCGAAAGGCCGCACCACACACCCTGCTGAAACGCAGACGTTTCTAAAATTGGAAAACCTTCCGAAAAATGAACATCGCGGTATCCATTAATTATTCCCTTCAGCGAAAGGCATTAGTCAGGCTCCGTCACAGTGGTCACGTTTATGTGGTTAAGACGGATGTTTTTTTCTTCTTCTCGCGGCTCCGTGATAAAGCGCATTATCCGAGCGGTGTTCGCAGTCTGAAGGTTGTGTGGATTGGCTTCCCCAGGTTTTTAGAACGTGAAATGTTCCTCCGTGGCCACAAACTGTTTTTGTAATGAAAAGGCAAACAATTTTGCGGAGATGTAAATTTGTTTCCAAGGCTCGTGTGAGAGTAGGCCCACTGCCCACGAGCTAGCAGTTGCACTTAAATTACGCTTTGGACAATTTTTAGATGAAGTGGTCGGTCCTCCTGCCCTCCCACGCCGGCGGGCCGGGTTCGTACCCCAGCCCCAAAAAACCCAGCCGCTGGGGGTGCGCAAGCCAGGGCGTTCCTGGTGCCGGTCCCAAGCCCGGATAAATGGGAGGGTTGCGGCAGGAAGGGCATCCGGAGTAAAACATATGCCAAATCAAAAACACGCGGAACAGGATGATGTGCTGTGGCGACCCCGAACGGGAACAGCCGAAAGAAGGAAAGAAAAAATAAATAAAAAAGTGTAGTCAATCCTTCCAGTCTGTCTGTTTGAATACATCTCAGCTTAAAAAAACAGCATACTGGTATCAGAGATATGAGATGTTAGATACAGTACATCTCTTAAATCACATATATCATGTTGCAGTCAGTATGCTGTATAATGTAATAACTGTTTTTTTTTTTTATCTCAGTGAGCGCTCTTTAAGCTGACACTAATACTGACAAGTGACCTGGCAATTCTGGTTGTGGAAGGCTAAAGTAGAGAGGTAGGGGGTGTGGATAATTATTATAAATTAGCCCACATATCACGTAGCAGTCTGAGTCTGGTTGAGAGAGGCCAGAGGAATTGGGACTTTTGGACGTCTGTAATGAATGAGTTCACCAAGCCTCCACAATGCAGATAACTCAACTCCAGCACCTGGGGAGCGCTAACACATGGGAGCTTCAGCTTGGCGTGAGCTTACGTTGGACGGGGGTCCGTTCTTTCAGTTCCTCTGTTTTCCATCTCAGTGTGTGTGTGTGTGTGTGTGAGTGTGAGTGTGAGTGTGAGTGTGTGTGTGTGTGTGTGTGTGTGTGTGTGTGTGTGTCCTGCAATGAGCTGGTGAACTGTCCAGGGTGTATTCCTGCCTTATCGACCAATGCATGCTGGGATAGGCTCCAGCACCTCCTGCTTCCCTGATTATGAATTAGCAGGTATAGACAACGGATGGATGGATGGATGGATGCTTTCCATCTCCGAGGCATACACATGTTTATGTACAAGAGCCGTACGGCCTCTTAACCCACGAGTCTCTGTGGGGAATGCACTGTGTTGCACGGGTCCCCACAAACCCTGTATTTATGTCCCTGTACCCCTTTAGGGACCCCCCTTATGTCATTAGTACTGCGATGGCAGTTGATGCTTGCACAGCAAAATCATTCCGTTTGAAGCGTGTTTATGTTCACCCGCCTGGGGATTGAAATCTACTCCGTCAGTGTTAACTGTACACCGCCAGAGCTGATTTAACGCGGGGCCTTGGCTGCGAGGGCGTCAGGGTACGAGGGGGGCCGGCTCAGAGGTATTTCCAAAAACAGCTGTCTAAACCGTACTTTGGGACCGACTGTCGAGTCCTGAAAGGGATGTAGGTGGGTTGGGAGACAGACAGTGCTGTGGGAAATCATTAATCATGACTTTTAACCAGTCAGATTACACCACTGGCCAAGCTCTAGCACACCAGTTACAGTGAATTTAAAGTTCCTTTGATTTGTTTTTTTTAAAGAAGTATTTCTGTTAAACATAAATGTTGTTACTTTTCAAAAAATGTTTCAGCAAGAGGTGAGCCACAGGAAATGTTTGGCCATAGACTCTCCCAACTTTGGGGACCACTGCCCTCCACCTTGAGATCAATCTCTCCCCAGCAAGGACACAAGCTCGTTAGCCAGCCTAGACAGTTTTCTTCCGCCCCTGGGAAATGTGAAAAATGCAGGCCCTTTCCATGTTGGTCTCTGATTATTTAGAAGCTGGCCCCAGTTTACAGGAGAGAGGCAGAGATGACAGGCCCAGATAACAGCAGGGTTGCAGTTACATCATGTAGCAGCAGGCCACCATTTGCAGTCAATTTAGAGTCTAAATTAAGGACAGATATCAATCCATACTTGGGGACAGTGTGCTTAAATTCTTCAGGGCTTTTCCTTTCTTGCAGTGTATTAATTTGGTTAATTCTCTGTTGCTCGCTATCTCTCCTTCCCTCTCCCTCCTTTTCTCTCTCTCTCTCTCTCTCTCTGTATCTCTCCTTCCCTTTCTCCTTCTCCCTTGCAATCTCTCCTTTGCTCTCTCCTTTTCTTACTCTCCTTCCCCCTCTTTCTTTCCTTCTCCTTGCCTTTATCCTTCTCTTTTGCCATCTCTCCTTCCCGCCCCCACCTTGTCAGCTCCCAGCTCCCAGCTCCTATACATTATAGCTCCCACATACTGAAAAGTAATCAGCGATGATGCACATTTTCCCCGATATTTCCTTTGTCTGTCAGCCTGAGAACCTAAAGCTGGCTTTTTTCCATCGTGACATCAAACGTCTGGTCAGTACCAGATCTCTCTCCTCCCTGTCCTAGTGCAGAGGTCCCAGGGGAGAGGAAAGGGCAGTAGGGGAGAGGAGAAGAGATGAGAGGAGAGTAGAGTAGGAAAGAGAGAGAGGAGGGGAGAGAAGAGAGGAGAGTAGGGGACAGGAGGGGGCAAGAAGAGGAGAGGAGAGTATGAGAGAGGAGGGAAGGAGGAGAAGAGAGATCAGGAGAGAAAAGAGGAGAGGAAAGTAGAGAGGAGAGGAGAGGAGAGTCACTCTGCAAGTGAAGTGTTCAGCACAGAGCAGTATGCTGTCCACCCCCCCATCTGCATAACAGTCTCTGTGTTAAAAAGCACTAAATCCACTGCAAATTGGTTGTGTAATCCGGAGCTTTGAAACAGTGTTAACATCGACTGCTGTTTGTTTTCACGGGAGGAAATCTGAATCCGTTTGATGTGGTCAAAACTCAGAAAACTGGACAGACGCCCTGTTCTGGAGAGGAATTTTTGTTTTGCTACTGTCAGGCTTTTATGAGCCGGATCTGCTGGTTGATCCAAATCACGTTATCTCGTGTATCTCCACTGTTTGGCTTTTTCTGTAATTGTAGGCAGACGTTTAGCACACTTACGGTCTGATTTACTACGACCTGCAAAACCTTTTTAGCGCACTCAAAACTAATAACACCTCCAACGTTTGGTGCAAAACAAATACACAACCAATCATTGGCCTTGTTATCGGTTTTGCTCGTGCTAAAAGTTTTTTTGCACAAGCTAAAGGTCTTAGTAAATCAGTCCCTTAGAGTGTTGTTTTAACCTGAAGTGTACTAAAACACATAAGCTGAAATACACGTAAGCAAAAATACTTCTGGATATTGTTTCCCAGCCAGAAAAAGCATGTGAACATATTTTTTATTCAAGAGCCCAGAACAAAAAAGGCTAACGCAGGCTAATTAATAAAGAAGCTGCAGTGGAGTTCTGAGTGTGGAAGCACAGTTGGGTTAACTACACGGAGCTCTTGGAACAGTGTAGCAGGCCAGGGGGTGTAATGAGAGGCGCTAATGGATTTAAGATGGGACACACCCTGGCTCAGAATTTAGCATGGGCGAGTGATCCCGTGCCAGCCGAAATGCTGTATGTGACAGTTTTGATGACGTGGCTCGTTAGGATGATTGGTTTATTGGCCTGCTAATTTTTTATCATTGTGTCATATGTACAGCAGCTGTGGCTAAGCCAGAGCTTATTAATGTGTGTTTGTGTGAAAAAGGTCTTGATGAATACAGCTGGAAACCAGCTCTGATCTGTCCTTTCTGTGGGTCACTCTTCTGTATGAAATATCTGTGCTCTGTAGCCGACTGGACACTGGACTCAAGCCCAATATTGTCCTGCCCTGTTTTCTCCTGTCAGCCAGAAAACACACACATGCGCACACACACCACAGCAGATCCAAGCGCACACACACGCACACACTCAGAACTGTGTGCACATTTGCACATACTGTACATTCATCAAAAAGTCTTGTCTTTTCTTCTTCTTTAACACATTCTACCAAGTTCAGCGATCATGAAATTAACTCCAAGCTTGCCAAGCTCTGCACGTGAATAAATTTAAAAAACCTCATTGTTTCCTTTATTTCTGAGTCAAACCCGTTGTGGTTTCCTTGGTAACCGGTTAAAGTAAGCGTCCCTGTGTCCCGTCTCTCCCCCAGGACCGTCCTCTATGAGTGCTGTCCCGGATACATGAAGCTGGACGGCAAGCGTGGATGCCCTGCAGGTACGTCTGCATCTGTGTGCCGGACAGGCAATGTGCCGCACTGCTCCAACTGTCTGTAACAGCTGCAGTCGGTCACTGGCACTGACTGAGGGGGGGGGAGGGGGGGGGGGCAAAGGGTTATTAATTGCCTTATGAGTGCCTCATCATAATAAGTGCATTATGATGACCTGCTTCAAATAGACAGTTTATTGCATTATCTTTTTTGGGGGAGGAGACCTGTTTGGGTCCTTAATGTGACTGAGTGAAAAATCCCATGAGCCTCTGGGGGTTTGTAGTCATCTCTGAGGGTGTGATGTTGTAGTTCAGAGATGGTGTTTATTTGTTTGTTACCCGCAGGCTTTTTGAAATGGCTGCCTGTGTTTGTGCTGATTCATGTGCGCACGTTGCGTTCTCCTGTGCTTTCCCAATGGGGTCGTGGGCGTTTGATGCTTTTGCCACTGGGTAGTTGTGTGCCTCATTGCCTAAAAGCCAATAAGCAAAACCCTCTGTATATGGGTGGAGAACAGAACATGTTCTGTGGAGCAGCTAAATTAAATCTAATGACTAATATGCTGTGCAAATGCCAGTTACCACAAATGTATGTAAGGAAAAAATGAGGATGTGTGTATATTACAGTACATTACTGTGTGTGTGTGTGTGTGTGCGCGCGTGTGGGTGTGTGTGTGTTTGATCCATTAAGGGATAGGTGTTGTTGAATTCAGTCATCCTGGTCATAAAACTGCACAGCGTGTACAGTAGTACTACGACGTACCGATGAAATAAAAGTGCTGTTTAAAGATTTAAAATGAGAGTCCAAAAAAAAAAAAGTCAAGAAAAAAAAAAGGACAGCAGCTACTTGGCAACTGTGAATGTGGTAATTTGCTGTAATTTGTGTGTCTGTTGTTTTTACTTTGTGGGTCAGAGTAGCTGGCAGTTGGGCTCTCTTCAATGTTTTGGCTCCACACGCGAATCGCATTAGCACGTGTATAAAGAGCTGCAATGAGCGAAGCAGCTGAGGCTAACGTGCTAAAGTGCCGCTCGTTCAAGTCGGTTTCACCGCAAGCTGCTGCGTCACAATAAAAGCGCGAAAGCCGAGCTCGTTAAGCTGCCCCGTTTTTTTTAATGCCATAGAAAGAGGCGCTCATTTAAAACGTCCCGAGTTTTATGCCACGGGAATCGTGCCCATGCGTATTTGCCGTGCTACTGCTACGCAAGTACTCAGAGTTTATGGTGTGTTTTAAGTTTAGGGCTGGGCTGTGGGTCGAACTGGAGTAAAGGTTGTGTGTGTCTGTGTGGTTGGGGGCGTGGGGTTTAGGATGATGTTGGCTTAGCAAAACCCAATGGTTTTATTGCACGAGCCCCAGGCAAGGTTCCCTGTAAAAAAAAATGTAACTGCTTTATATGGCGGTTAATTGCACTAATTAGTGTAACATTTTACAAGGCTTGGTGTAATCACAGAATATCTAGACCCTCCATAAACTCGGCTCCATAGCACTCAAAACCAGTGTTTCCCTACTGTTAAGGCTTAAGCTGAAACTTTCCAGTTTTATTAATCTTCTGAGGACGAATTAAGTGATGCAGCAGAACCACGACACAGCAGCTAAGGATGTTCTCTGCGGTAGCTCCTGTTATTGACTGGAGCCTCCTGTAGCTCAGTATGTGGGGAGCTGGAAGCTCGGTTCAGAACTGAATAAAAAAAGAACTCTAAGAATGTTAGAATTCTGAGAAACTGTTTCTATTATAAGATATGAGTTGATTGAGCGGATCTGCGTTGTCTTTCATGCTTGTCTTTTCATTACCCATCATGCTCTCAGCCCACACAGACATCCACAGAACCCACAGTGCTTTCATCTACACACACACACACACACACACACAGTACCCATAGCAGTCTCATCCACACACACACACACACACACACACACACAGTACCCATAGCAGTCTCATCCCACACACACACACAGTACCCATAGCAGTCTCATCCACACAAACACACACACACAGTACCCATAGCAGTCTCATCCACACACACAGTACCCGTAGCAGTCTCATCCACACACACACACACACACACACAGTACCCATAGCAGTCTCATCCACACACACAGTACCCATAGCAGTCTCATCCACACACACACACACACACACACACACAGTACCCATAGCAGTCTCATCCACACACACACACACACACACACACACACACACACACACACACACAGTACCCATAGCAGTCTCACCCACACACACACACAGTACCCATAGACCTCTCATCCACACTGAAAACATTCCAGGACAGTCTTGTCAGCTGATGAATCTTTGGTCTGAACCAGCCTTTGAGGGTCTCTGGTGTGATTGTCCAGATTGTTTTCTCTTTCTCCCTCTCTCTCCCAGTGGCCCCCATCGACAATATTTACGGGACTTTGGGGCTGGTGAAAGCCACCACCACGCAGAAGTACTCGGACATGTCCAAACTCCGAGAGGAGATCGAGGGCCCCGGATCCTACACCATGTTCGCCCCCAGCAATGACGCCTGGGACCTCCTGGACCCGGTCAGTCCCCTGGGGTATAAAAAAGCAAAGGAACAAATGAAAATTCACCAACTGGAAAACTTTTTTAGCGTTCTATGAACAATTTCTAAAGGAATTTTAAATGATTTGAATTGATGAGACTATAGCTAGTCATGTGGCTGTATGGTTATATGAAAAGCTATAGACCGCTATAATGACATGCATATATAACTGCACCTGTCTTCTCCTGATCTCAAAGTACTTTAAATTTTATGCAAAATAAAGGTAAACAATACAGTGTCATTTATGACTAACTTCCTTAATGCTGATGGAGCTATATTAACTTCAAAACATTTAAATATACAGCACTGAAAAATATGAATTATTCTTCTCTATGTAGCATATTATAAGCATATAGAAACACTGTCAGCGTCTTTCTTTCACAGGAAGTGCGGGGTGGACTGGTGAGCAACGTGAACATCGAGCTGTACAACGCTCTCCGCTACCACATGGTCAACCGCCGTCTCCTGACCAAGGACCTGAAGAACGGAATAACGCTCACCTCCATGTACCAGGACCTGGGCCTGTACATCAACCACTACTCAAACGGGGTAGGTTTTTAGCAACAATGCTAATAAATACACACGAATATAAGAATGTTTGATGACAAGAACAGACCGTTTAGCCAACGGCTGCCCAGTCCCGTTCCTGGAGATCTACCGTCCCGTAGGGTTTCACTCCAACCCGAAAAAGCACGCCTCATTCAACAGCTGGAGATCTCATTGCGCTGCTAAATAGTAGAATCAGCCTCGGGTGTGCCAGACTAGGGTTAAAATGAAAACCTACAGGATGGTAGATCTCCAGGAACAGGACTGGGCACCCCTGATTTAGCCCATCTCGGCGTGTCATTTTACCTTCAGATTACAGAGTATTTACTCAAACCTGGTGTTGAACTGTGCTTCAACAGGCTAGCTATATAACACGCTAACAGATCTCTGGATGGAAAATTCTATTTTAATTTCTCTGTAAAATTATTTGCCTTTAATGAATAAAAGCAGCATTTGCAATGCTGAGTGAAATACCGTCGAGTTTGACGTTTGTCGTCTTCGCTGCTGCCCCCTGCAGGTTGTTACGGTGAACTGCGCCAGGATCGTCCACGGTAACCAGGTGTCCACCAACGGAGTGGTGCACGTCCTCGACCGCGTCATCACCGCCGTGGGGAACACCATCAAGGACGTCCTGGAAGTCGACGATGACCTTTCCACTCTGAGTGTACATACCATAATTTGACTGGCCAGAAGTACTTGTAGTTTCAGAAGGAAATCAGCTGCACTCTCAGTAGAAAGAGTTCCAAAAAGCTCCTTCGGGTCTCCGTAGGGGAGCCCTGTCCATTTCAAGGGTTCTTTGTCTGGGAAAATAGTTCAATCTTTCACACTTTCCACACCTACCATCGACAGCTGCATAAAAAACTAAAATGGGTTCCCCTATGGAGTGAAGCCAAAGAACCATTTTTCCTGAGAGTACACATACATACCTCCACACACACACACACACACACACACACACACTTTGTAAATGAATATGATTGGGTATAAATGAGGTAAACTGTGTAAATGTTCTGCTTCCCCCTCCAGACGTTAGCTCAGGAATCCGGCCTCCTGGACAAACTCGGAGAGCCGGGTCAGATGACCCTGTTCGCCCCGACCAACGAGGCCTTCAACAAGATGGACAGGGAGGTGCTGGAGAGGCTGAAGAACGACAAGGGCATCCTCCAAGGTAGGCCAGCGCGATAAAAACACACGAAAGAAAGAAAGAAAGAAAAACGGCAGTTTGCTCGGCCTAACTGACACGCTGGACACGCACCCTGATATTTATGTGCAGGGAAGTGCGTTAGGGGAACCCACGCAGAAAAGAGAGCACAAACGTTGCGCGTTTTAGTTAGACGGAAGCTTCCGGCACACGCGACTAGAAGGCCGTGGGCTGGGGCGAGGGGGGGCAGAGAGAACTCAGTGGCCCCTGAGCTTTGAGGTCTGGGAGGCCGCCCAGTCATCTGAAACGCTCAGACTGCTGGCAAGCAAATGCGCTTGACCGCGTTTCGGTGGCGTTGAGTCACAGTTTTTTTTTTTTTTTTTTTTTTGTTTTTTTTTGAAAGGTGACTGCCAGACAGGATAATTAATGAGTAGATCAATGACAGGTTAACCGCTCACAGATAAACTGATCTCCTTGGGCTACTTCCCTTTCCCCTACGCTTGGTGGAAGTCCCAAATTTTTGACACTTTTCTCTCTTTTTTTTTTTTTTTTTTGCATAATTCATGCTTGTAATCCTGTAACTGAATACTGGCTGCGTTCTCAAAGTAAGTCAATGAGGCACAAAAAAAAAACCACACGAAGATTAATGACATGAAACACAGAAGCGAATTACTCACGGAATAGACGCGCGGACTGGTTGTCATTTTTTCCCCGGCATGCGTGTGGAACACGTCCGAAGCCAACGGCAGCGCGTTCGGAGTCCTGCATGATTGCAGAAAAAATAAACGTCATCCGGCTTCGAGGCGAAAAAGCGCCACCCGTAGCGTTCTGGGATGATGTAAGCGCTCGCCATCCAGGGAGGATCTGGGGGGGGGGGGGGGGGGGGGGGGGTTCTGACGGCGTTCTGGTTCCAGACGAAATAAACGCTTGGTTGCCAGGCACCCCGGGGGGGGGGGGGGGATGATCTACGAGCACCATTATGAGCTTTGCAGTACAGTATACGCGGGAGGAAGTGCTAGCGGCTAGCCCGTAGCGAGGCGGTGTGTGTGTCTGAACCTGTGGGTGATGCCAAACATTAATCATTGCCCCCCCCCCCTTTTGGGATCCTGGATAGCACAGGACAGGGGGGGGGGGGATCGGTTCATTAAAAACTAATGGAGAGGAACTTCTCCCAGACCGGTATGAAAATACATGACTGACATTGATTAAGCCTCCTCCCCCTCCCTCCCTCCCCCTCTCTAATTTATATTTGAGTTGCACTTGAATTATGTCTTTGGCCCAACCTGTTGTGTAAATGCCAGAAAAAAGCAGACATTTCTCTGAACTTTGTTATTAAAACTTTATAGTAAGCCACCATGCATGTCACTGAACACCCCATAATAGTGAGTAGGGAGAGGTGATCATCAAAATAAAATTACTTCTCTGAACGGTGTCATTAAAAGTTAATAACAGGCCGCATGTTTGATCTATTCTGAACATCAGGGTTCACATCACTCCCAGAAGTACCATTTGCCTTTTTTTTTGTTCCGACGCTTTGCTTTTTTATCTTTTAATGTGGCTAGATTCCTGCACATTAGAGATAACACACTCCCTTTATTCAGCTCCGTCCCTCATACACACACACGTGCCGCGATTCGGCAGAAACACAAACCCGCTGTTAGAGCCCACGACCCTCTCTCACTCGTTGTAGTTGGGTTTGAAGCCTCTTCAGATTGCACCATGCCCCCCCCCAACCCCCATTGAGATACCCTTTCTTTTTTCGCTTACTTGTTTTGGATTTTCTTTTCAATCCTTTTGAGTAGTGTTATAGTATTTGTCCTTGACTATGACTTAAATAAAAATGAATTCAACTGTCACTTTTTTTCTTTTTTTTACGAGCACAGTTTGCCATGTTCATTTTGTTAAAGAAATTGACTGTAGACTGCCCCCCCCCCCAGCCCTGCTGAAGTACCACCTGCTGAACTCGGTCCAGTGCTCAGAGGCCATCATGGCGGGAGCCTCCTACGAGACGGAGGAGGGTGCCAACATCGAGATCGGCTGCGACGGCGACAGCCTGACCGTCAACGGCATCAAGATGGTGCTGAAGAAGGACATCGTCACCTCCAACGGCGTCATCCACCTCATCAAACAGGTGCTCATGCCCGACTCAGGTGAGCTCGCCGTCTCCCGCACCTGCTCCTAGAACCTTCCGCAGGGCTCTTCAAAGGAGCACGTTCTTAAACACATTTGTTTCTGCTGTTATTTGGTATTTTTTAAAACAGCAGTATGAGTCAAAGGAAAGCCGCCGTATGTGATTGGCGGAGCAGTGTCACATGAGGGTTCTGAATGTGATGTCATGTTGCCGTGGCTTTAAGCTAAGCAGGTGATGGAGCTGATTGGTGGAGCAGGATCACATGAGGGTTCTGAATGTGATGTCGTGTTGCCGTGGCTTTAAGCTAAGCAGGTGATGGAGCTGATTGGTGGAGCAGTATCACATGACAGGGTTCTGAATGTGATGTCATGTTGCCGTGGCTTTAAGCTAAGCAGGTGATGGAGCTGATTGGTGGAGCAGTATCACATGAGGGTTCTGAATGTGATGTCGTGTTGCCGTGGCTTTAAGCTAAGCAGGTGATGGAGCTGATTGGTGGAGCAGTATCACATGAGGGTTCTGAATGTGATGTCGTGTTGCCGTGGCTTTAAGCTAAGCAGGTGATGGAGCTGATTGGTGGAGCAGTATCACATGAGGGTTCTGAATGTGATGTCGTGTTGCCGTGGCTTTAAGCTAAGCAGGTGATGGAGCTGATTGGCAGTACCCAGAGCACCTTCAGCGACATGGTGGCGGAGCTGGGCCTGGCAGAGGCCATGAGGCCGGAGGCCGAGTACACGCTCCTGGCTCCGCTCAACTCCGTCTTCTCTGGTGAGTCCCCCGCAACCCCCACCCCGCACCTTTCACCCGGAATCTTCCCGGAAGCACGTCAGCACAGGGGTGTTAGACCAAAGTCCCGGAGGCCACGGTGTCTGCAGGTTTTTTCTGGTTTCCTTGCCATCGTCAGGCAAGTTCGGCATTGGAGACAGATCGTGTGGTGCTCTTTAGCCAAGCAATGGCCTCGATTAAACACTTATCCCTTTGAGGAGTAGGCTTTTTGGGAATGTTTTTTCAAGATTCTGAATCAGTGTTCTTGAATTCCGTTGCAGTTCAGTTACCAGCAGCGATTGATACATCAGCATCAGAATGCTCAGCTAAGAACATTCTAATCACACGTTTGCGATCTCACACCCACCCTTAAATGGTTAAGGACGGAAAAGCAGCAGACGCCGTGGACCTCCCGTGTCTGAGCACTTCCCCACACACACACACAGCTTGGCTGATATAGGGGGGAGGTTTGGGGTGCAGATGTGGAGCAGCTTGTGTGGTTGTGAACTACAGGCAGAGGAGGTTCACTGGGGCGCTCCAGTGCAGATGTGTTGCTCTAGATCCTTGGTTTCCATCAGGGGGTCCACAAACCCTTGGGGAGGGGGGAGGGGTCCTTGAAAGTACTGTATGGCAGTACTTGGCCAGATGTGATATAGAACGATTGTAGATTTGGGAAAGTATTTCAAAATGTATAACCTTTTTAAAAATATTATTCTTTTTAACCTACGATGGGGGACCCCTGGATTCCTATGAGCCGGGGTGGAGGTCCCTGGATCGGACGAGGGGTAAAAACCCCCCCCTCTCTAGATCATGGGTAAACGATTACCCAAAATGAACCAAATGAATGGCCTTTTCTCCTGACTGTACATTCTTAGGTTTTTATGTTCTAAACCCTTCACATACTTGCGCTCTGTCGTCATCTGGCATAGCTTCAGGGAAGACAGCATAGGTGGGGACCCTCGCTTCAGAGGCAGTATTCCGGAGGGTTAGAGCCACTGGAATTCCATATGACAATAGGAATGTGATCCCGTGCATAAAAAAAACCCCACAGGTCTCCTCCTGGTCTGCTGCCACGATTTAATGTATTTTTTACAGGGTGGGGGGTGCTGCATTACATCACAGATACCCAAAGCACTGCATGATGGGATATCTATCCTGGCTATCTATGACACTGTCTGAGATAGAGTCATGCGGACTGTCTGGGACCTCACGTGTGGCCAGGGGTCATTTGAGTCCCCGTCCAAAATCTGTGATGCCACATTAATCACACCCTGCCCCCTGTGCTATGTGTGTGTGTGTGTGTGGGGGGGGGGGGGGTACGGGGGGATAAGATGACGTTGTGGTGCCCATGGGGTGAAACACTAAGAGATTCAAACTGAGATTCAATCTGTTTTTTTTTTATTTATGAGTTCAATTAATCCAAAACTCAGACAACACTTTTGTGTTGTTTTTGTGAAAGCTTGTCTCAGTTTTGATGACCAACCTCCCCTTCAAATATAAATCACATGAAATAAAATGTAATAAATGAGACAATTACTATTAGCTATGTACCATATCTGGCAGTGTATGTACATAAATATATAGCTACATTTCTGGACAATGAATGATGCATATAAGAGAAGTTTGGGGTTAAATGAGCGTACATAAGGATCACGTTTCATTGGTGTAAACCCCTCAGACGAGATCATGAGAATGGATCAGCGGCTCCTGAAGATCATTCTGCAGAACCACATCGTGAGACTGAAGATGACTCTCAGCCAGCTGTACAACGGGCAGTTGCTGGAGACCATTGGTGGAAAGCTCCTGAGAGTGTTCATCTACCGCACTGTGAGTTCCTTTTTACTTCCTGTTTCAGCTAGTCTGTGAGTTCCCTTTCCTTATTAGGTTACTTCCTGTTTGAGTTAGACTGATTTCCCTTTCCTTATTACTTCCTGTTTAAGTTAAGCCTGTGAATTCCACTCCTTTCACTTCCAGTTTGAACTAAACTGTGAGTTCCCTTTCCTTATTACTTTATGTTTCAGCAAGTCTGTGAGTTCCCTTTCTTTATTAGGTTCCTTCCTGCTTGAGTTAGACTGATTTCCCTTTCCCTATTACTTCCTGTTTGAGTTCTGTGAATTCCCTTTCCTTATCACTTCCTGTTTGAGTTCTGTGAATTCCCTTTCCATATCACTTCCTGTTTGAGTTAGTCTGTGAGTTCCCTGTATTTCAGTCTGTGATCTCCTTCCTCTTCACTTTAAAAGTAATTATCCTTAGAGCCAACAAAAAATAAAATACTGGCCTAAAACTAAGATGTTTCTCAGAAGCTCACTGCATTATAGCATCCAAAAGGGTGATGGTAGACAAATTTGAAAATGATTAGATTCTCTTTTAAAATGTCTGGTTCTGCAGCATGAAATATGCTTCTTTGATTTTCAACAATGGTTCAAATGAGCAAAAATGAAGAAGTTTTTTTGCCGGCCATATTTTATGACTAAATGTGAATGGAACACCAAAGAAAATAAGTGGCCACCACATAAAATATTTTTTTTTTACGGTGGAAAAACGTTGTAAAAACGCCTTGCGAAGTGAAGTGTTAATCTTTGTGCGTGAACGTTCTTTGGCTGCCCCTGATCACACGTGTTGATTAACGGGCTAAAGGTTGAGCTCACAGGGGGACTGAGTCAGAGAATGTTCTGGAAGCCAGGCCCTGGTCTGCAGCCCGGAACTCAGCAGTTGTGCCTGCACTGTCATTGGCTGAGTATGCACGGGTGTGTCCAGTGACAGGTGGGTCGTGTCCCACTGGAGTATGATCGGCTTCCTGTATCGACTCCTCAAAAATAATTTTTTTTTAAACGGTCATGAGAAGTTGGTCAAACCAAACAAAAACGGTCAAATTATGGGACTAGATGTGGGCTGAGAGACCAAAATTTTAAGAAATACTGTAATTTTTGAATTATGTGAAGCTCAAAGCAATATATTACAGTATGATCACTGAGCCAGACACACATATCCAGAGTGATTTACAGAACTGGAGAACATATTTTTAGCAGGTAACTCAGTTTTTCTTTCTTTTTCTACATAATTGATTTTTGTCTTACCCACAATGTGTGCATACTCCTGTTATTCTGTGAGAGATGCAGCCTGTTTCTTCCTCTGCGATTACCCACTGGATCAAAAATGAATGGGAGTGGGTAGGGCACAGTTTCCATTTATTGCTACATGGGTTGTGTTGTTTGAGTTTGTTGAGTTTGTACTGGGCATTTTGGTGAGATTTTGCAATTTGCACATAATTACAAGTGACAAGTAAGGCTAATGTTGAACGGTTGAGAGCTAATTGTACTATTCTGTACATAAATTATAGTGGATAAATGAGGACTTGTCTCCTTTTGTTTATGATTAAATCTGTTTGTATGCAATAACTTATTATTATTAATGTCCAAAGCATTCACTGTCTCAGCAGCTCCAAGATAATCTCTCTTTTGTTCAATAACAAGGTCCCAGGTTTAATCGTACTTGAAGGACAAGTCATTGTTTTTTTGTCATCCAAAAAGTGACACAAAACCCCGAAGTGTCATATCTGATTACAGAAACGGGCCTGAGATCTTTTGCTTATCTTTTCCTTGTGTTTGGCAGCTACGGTCACTGCTTGCAACCGTCTTTATTATTATTAGCCGAATGTGTCAGTCACTCGACAGTCGAGGATAAACCACAACGGACCGGATACCGTTCCAGCCCAAGCATTACTCACGTAAGATTGCGTTTCTCTTCCCAAGCGAAGAGCACTCTCAGGAACGAACGCGAGCCAGTCTCGTACATGATTTTGGCAGCGACGCTGCCTGGGCCTCGCGACTCATCCCCGCGTACGCATCGGTGCCGGGTTTCGAAGAGAGGCGTGATTTCAAGGACATTCGCGGTACAGCGCTCGAATCCCGACGGAAATGTGAGCGCGGGGTCTTCCCGCAGAGAGCGCCGCTCTCACTGTGTTTGATTGGGTGGAGCTCAGGCCGAGGAACATGTGACACGAGGTGCTGCTTCACCTGTGCGTCAGACTGGCCTCTGTGTGGTATCTGAGCAGGTAAGGCCAAGGGTGTATACTCCCAGTCACTCGATGGCGTTAAAAAAAAAAAATTTTTTTTAAAAACATTTTTAGGTTGCGGTGAAAACATGAGGGAAAAGCTGCGAAAAGTAATTTCGTCGGGTCACCGCAAACACCGTGGGAATACGATGCAACCTGGAGCTGTTTGCAACCTAGCAGGAAGCCAGCTTGGTCCTTTGGAGGTAGTAAAAAGGAATAATTCAAAAAAAGAAAAAAAATTGCCTCAATTCTCTTAGACTCCATAACCCCACGCTACCTCTGTCAAATGTTGTTAAAAAAAAAAAAAGTTTCAAAACATTTTTGCCGGAACAGTTTGTGCTTTCGGCGTATGGACGCAGGAAAACCGTGCACTGCGGGTCAGAGGTCGGCGATGAGGGCCGTATCTGTTTCTGGTTTCCATGCCAACTTTTGGCCTCAATTGCTTAATCAGCCCTAGCGTCTACGCCATCTCACGTTTTAGCTGCAGTTCTGGATAAGCTCACGGATGACAGCCAAAGACTGCTCTTGTGTCTCTATAAAACATTTTACTGCGTGTGTAATCTACCAATCTACAAGTAACACAGTGTTTTTTTTTAAAATTAGATTACATTACAGTCATCAGTAGATTCGCTTATACAGAGGGATGAAGAGTATTGGAGAGCACCATTGTTATGACAGAGTAATACATTTAATAGCAGCAGAAACATTTGTCTGGTCTCTGAATATGGGTCATGGGGCCTCTTTGTCGGGTCGTGTCCGTGGGACTCGGAGGGTGCTCTTGTGTTTGGATGGGTGTGAAAATATTTTTGTTTTGAAACTGGAATTTATTGAAAGCTCTTTCTCTCTCTCCCCTGCTCTCTATCTCCCTCTATTTCTCTCCCCCCTCTCTATCTATCTCTCTTTCTCTCCCTCCTCTCTCTCTCCCTTTCCCCCCTCTATCCCCCCCCTCTCTCCGTCTCTCCCCGGCTCTCTCTCCCCCCTCTCACTCCCCCCCCCCCCCCCCCCCCCCCCCCCCCCCCCTCCAGGCGGTGTGCATAGAGAACGCCTGCATGGTCCGGGGCAGTAAGGAGGGCAGTAACGGGGCTCTGCACCTGATGAAGACGCTCATCAAACCGGCCGAGGCCAGCATGTACCAGATCCTGAAGGTCGACGGCCGCTTCAGGTAAGGGCCGCGCCGTCTCCGTGACAACGTCTCCGAGCCTTTTTCACGGAGCGTTTCAAATGCAAATCCCTCGTGAAAGGTACTCCACAGTTCTTCAGTTTGGGGCAATTGTGTGACTGTTAATGTGTCAATCACGTGAGTGACACTCACAGACTCCGCCCACAAAGTATCTGTGGATCTCTGCGATCGCATTGGTTGCCGTGCGGCGCAGTAAGGATCCCGTGCTTGATGCTGATTGGTTGCAGGATTTTCCTGTCCCTGATGAAAACAGCAGGGCTGATTGACCTGCTCAATCAGGAGGGGTCCTACACCTTGTTTGCCCCCACGGACGATGCGTTTGCGGGCCTGAGTGAAGAGGACCTCGCCCTGCTGTCCAGTGAGCGCTAGTCTTTCGTTTTTATACTTTCATGTTGACAAATCACCGGTAGTTGGATTTAGTTGGATCTGAACTGCTTTCTGTTTGTCTTTGGTAACCAAGGCGATGTCAACGCCCTGAGGACCATCCTGCTGTACCACATCAGTAACGGAATCTTCATCAACGGAGGGCTGGAGAGCGGAGTCACCAACCTTCTGAAGTCCATCCAGGGCAGAAACCTCCAAGTGCTGTCTGTAAGTACTCCCACGAGGGCTAAAACCTCCCATGTTCTGTGCGTAAGTACCCCCACGAGGGCAAAAACCTCCCAATTTCTGTCTGTAAGTACCCCCACAAGGCCTCTTTCAAACCTCTGCTTTATGGACTATTCTCATCTGCTATTACTTCTCACTGATCTGTTGTAATCTTGTTAATTGAAGTCAGGACCAGTACATCTGGGTCAACGAGATCATTTCTGGAGTTGGGCCCGTTGATAGAAATCTGGCTTCCTGTTACCTCTGATCTGTTTCTCTCCACTTCCTGTCCGCTTCCATCGAAGGTCACACGACAATGGCTCGTTATCTGTTCTTTTCCTGCTATAATCGGACAGGACTGTGAACTTTGATACAGATAGAGGTCAGAGAGTTGAATACTCCTGTGTACTGTATCAGAAAAGATTGTTTACCACAGCTTAGTGTTAGTACGTTAGCATGTAGTAATGTTAGTATGGCAGAATTTGTAGTTGTAAGAGTTAAAATTGAGAGAGATAGAGGGAAAGAGTGAGATGGTGAAAGAGCAAAAGATGGAAAGAATGAGAGACAGAGAGCAAGGGAATGAGAGAGACAGCTCATGGTCCTGTCTTGGTTTCTTTCCAGTTTGACCTTGGAGTTCTAAAACGTCTCAATTACAGGAAACTTGTTTCCTTGATGCAATTTGCAGGCTTCGTTTGCAACAATGGGGCATCTGTCCGATAGCGCCATCCAACTTTATTTTGGGAAACATTCTGGGGGGGGGGGGGGGGGGGGGGGGGGGGGGGGGGGGGGGGGGTAGGGCATAGCAATTAAACTCCATTAACGCCATTATCCTCCCCTAAACGTAATGGTAGCGAAATGGCCGACATTATTATCCTAATCTTTTGCGCTGTCCTCGTTCGTGGCCAGGTTAACAACTCCATCCAGGTCAATTCCCTCAACGTGTCGGACAGCGACCTGATGGCGTCCAATGGGGTGATCCACGTGGTGAAGACCATGCTGTACCCCGGAGGTGAGTCCAGCACCCCGACGTCTGTTAGCGGAGCGAGCGGGAGGGGCGTGGTCAATTGCAGCCCAGAACGTGTCACCTGGGGGGGGGGGGGGGGGGGGTGCTTTATTTCTCTCTGACTCTTCCCTTCTCTTTCCCCCCTTCCTCTCTCTCTCCCCCTTTCTCTCCCCCTCTCTCTTTCCCCCTCTCTCCCCCCTCTCTCATATCCTCCTCCTCTCTCTCTCCCCCCCTATCTATCTCTCCCTCCTCTCTCTCTCCCCCTCTTTCCCCCCTCCCTCTCTCTCTCCCCCCAGGTCAATACCCCCCCCCCCCCCCCCCCCCGCCCCTCGAGACATTTCCTCTCCATTCAGCCAGGAGGGGGGAATAATGTTTCCCCTCTGCAGTTTTTGTTGAAGCAGGAGCACGCGCCTGATTTGGCGGCGGATCCTCACATTAAGCAGTCGTGCTCCTTCAGATTACGGCAGAGCTCAGGCTTCTGTGGAAGTGTTTATTTGGGCTCGCCGGGAGAACGTGCTATCAAGCTAACGTAGCTAACAGTACGCCATTCGGGACATGGTGTCTGTGCAATAGCATTTTGACACTGTCCAAACAATCCAACGATTACAACACCGTTCAACTATTCACATTTCAACATTTAACATTCACTTCAAATGCAGTGTATCAGAGACGGGGCCAGTTAAAGAGAGGGATTAGCATTTTGGGTAACATTATGAATGGTCCTTTATTAAAGCTGTATAACTCCTTTATAGGTGTTACATAGCACCTTTATAAGCACTCCATAAATGCTTCATAGCACCTTTATAAGCACTCCATAGATATGAATAAACATGTACATAACTGAAAAGCGACATATTTTGTGTTTCCCTTGGTGTGTCATGGTGATGTTGCTTACTGTATGAAGTTGTTACATAGGTTTTAGGAAGAGCCATTCACTGAAGGTTTTTCCAAGTTTTTTGATCCTGTATCAAAAGACAGCAGCACCAAATTCTGTTTTGGGGGCACACAGAAAGCAGACCTGTTTTTTAGGGTGCAGGATGTGGAAATGATGGTTTGTGTCTGTGTGATTAATCAGATCTGCCCGTGGGACGACAGGACCTGCTTCTGCTGCTGAAGAGACTCATAAAATACATTCAGATTAAGGTACTGAGCTTGGTCAATATACACACACACACACACACACACACACACACACACACAGACGGATGCACATACACACACAGAGACTTACACTGTTTACACTATGGGACATTAGTATTCCCACTATCCCAAAGCCCATCATTCCACAGTGAATATATTCTGCCCACTTAATTGCACAGGATCCTATGCCTGGTGTCATTACCTGAGAAACCTAGAGATTAAAGAGTACTGTAATCTGTAGAGGACCCCCCCCCAAACTGGGGGGTTCCTGTTTCATCTCCCCAATTACATAAATTGGTGTATTTTTACAGTACATAGGCAACATAAAAGATGTTAACAGTGTATTAGCTATATTATCATGTATTATAATGAATGATGAACTCGCTCTTTTTTTAACCTGGCTTTATAGTTTGTACCTGGCTTCTCCTACACTGTGATCCCTCTCACCTTCATCAGTAAGTCTTTGTAACAGTTTTGACTTACGTTTTGCTCTGATGTACACATTTAATACTTCAGTGAATGATGTGATGTCATTATTATTGTATGTTGTTATGTTATTCTACCAACTGCCAACTGTCTCTTTTTTTCAGAGCGCACCATCACCACGGAGATCACCATGGAGCCGGAGTTTCAGACCATCACCCGCGTCTTTCAAACGGGTAACTGTCCGAAACCAATCGGGGGTGTGGAGCCTGGTGACTCGGCTCTCCGTAGCTGGAATGTCGATCAAATTTAAATTTAAATTCACTCAAAATTGGTCTCTCTGAACATTCATCGTAGTGGACACAGTTCGCTTCAGATCAATCAAATCTTCAAGAGTGACTTATGATAATTATAGTTTCGATCAGTATTTTTATTAAAAATGTCACGTTTGATTACGTTGTTGGGCATTTAGAGGTGTTGTAGAGAGCTTGGTGGAAACCCAGTGATTGACACATTCTAGCTCAGGGAGTGTTTCTGTGTAATGGATAAATTGTCTGCAGCAAGGAGCCTTGCAACTGAACACACCTTAAAATTATTCAGACCGCTCAGTTTTGTCAAGAGTAATACGTTCAGAGTACTGTATTCCACCCATAAGCATAAATGTTCAGTAGTCAAATCTAGACAGCCTGGTCAGTAGGTTATGTACATAGTTTTATTATTTTAAATGAAAATACACTGAAATAGCTCCCTTACCCAAGACTGGGATAATGCGTCTTTTATCCGGTTTAGACAGCCCGTGGTGTCTAATGACCCTAATGTTTCTGTTTCGGTGGAAAAAGAAAACATGTCTTAGATGACATCCAATATCTAGTTCCAGATTATCTGCGTGAGCCATCTCTGCATGTCTCTGGCATGGAAAGTCATTACTCACGATCGGCCCGTGACCGGGAGCCCTCCTCGAATATCGCTGATGGGTAAATTGGGCTGTCAGGTGTCGGCGAGAGTGAACAATCCCCCCTACTGTTGAGTCGCGGCTCGACGGTCCTCCGCTTTCCGTAAGACTGGGTTTCAGGATTTCATCCTAGGGCCCGAAAAACCCTTCGCTTAAAGTTAATTATGGAGTTAATCACGATAAGAAAGGGGGACCCTGCTTTCTCCATTGGCTGCTGTTTATCTAAGTGATGTCGTCTGCTTTTTAACTGAATATACAGGACAGTTCTTTTGAAGCATGATTTAGCCCTATAATCAGTTCTACAGACCGAAGTCTGTGCTCTAATCCCTGTATATAGACAATGTGTTGTTGTACATACTGCCAGGGTATTTTTATTGTTTCAAAAAGCTTTTATACTTACATGTCATAGCAGGGTGAAATTGTGAAGTGTTATGTTTTAGAAATAATAATGTTGTTTGTGTTTTTTTTTTTTTTTTTTTTACTGTGGGTGGTGTTCAACCAATCAATGTGAATGTTCACATGCCAAGCTGAAGTTTCTCAACCACACAGGTCTTCACAATGTTGTCCCACCGTGTCCCCAACGAACTGGTCGATAACCATTTGCAAAGATGTCCTTAAGCTGACCATGTCATGACCATGCCATGAGTGAACTTTTTATGTTTTATGTCGTTTTAACTAGTGTTTTGAACCTGATTTCTGTGTGTCTTGTTTTGCTGTTGTCGTCTTCAGTGCCTAACGTTACAACAGTCACCAAGGTGATTGAAAACGAACCAACTGTTACTAAATTCACCAGAGTGATTGAAGGGGAGCCAACTTTCACCAAGGTTACCAGGGTCATTGAAGGGGAAGTGGACCCATCATTTACCACGGTTACCAGGGTCATTGAAGGGGATCCGACCTTCAACGAGCATACCAGGGTCGTTGAAGGGGACCCATCCGTCATTAAAGTCACAGTTGAAGGAGAACCTTCTGTTACCAAGGTTACCAGAGTCATTCAAGGGGAGCCAACCATCACAAAGGTCACCAGGGTGATCGAAGGGGAACCCACGATCACAAAAGTCACCAGAGTCATTGAAGGTACAGTGTATCCCAAAATATACACCAGTGTTATTAATATCAGTCCACAAGGTCTACATTGTACCTGTTTGTTGTTGGTAGATCACTGAAGGACTCTAGCATGTTAACCAGTGACCCTCACCTGAGAAAGTTAACACCAGGATGAGCCAAACATTTCAGAAACTAACTTCTTAAAATAGAAGTAGGATAGCACATATTTTGATTGCCCAAAAAAGTGTCAGTGATTGACAGTTAATTTAAGCTCCATTCCCTTTTGGGGTTCACAAAACCCCTCCCATCTCTAGTCGAGGGTCATGGAGTCTGTGGACTGGTCTCTAGTGACTGACAGTATATTTTGAGTCCTCAATGTACCTCCCGAACGGGCGTGTCTCTGTCCCACAGGGTTCTCGGGCGAGCTGGACACCGATGGAGAACTGAAAAGGATCCTGGAAGAAGGTCAGTGTTGAGTCACTATGAGCTCAGCCAATAAACCGCTGAGTGCCATGAGACCACCCCCTTGCAGCTGCCGCCGGACTTTGATTAAAAACATCCGTACTCTCATCACGCACAGACCGTGACCAAAGGGTGGATGACTGATTTGGCCACATGGCTCCCGTTCTCCGTTCAAACTGCCCCTGAACCACAGTCATTGTCCAGTTTGATTTGCACTTTTTCCACAAACCACCATTTTAGCTGGTCTAATGGCAGATTGGGCAGATCTTGCCAATGGACTTGGAGGATGAGGGCACATCACTGGGCAAAAACGCCTAAGGCAGATCAGTTTTTTTTTTTCTGTGGGGAAAATATATCATTTCAGATAATATAATCTTTAATTTATAAATTTGTAAGATTATTTAATTCCTGCCCGGGTTTTCGTTGCTGCCTAACAGTAATGGACAGCTTTTCAGTTGCTAGATCTTGGCCTTCAGTTGAAGTTCCATTTCACCTCGTGTCCTTATCCCTTTAAGGTGTGAGGTCACAAATATGTGATTGGAGTGTTCTTAACTGAACATTCTAATGCTGATGTCACAATCACTACTGGTGATTGAAAACAATGAAATTCTAGAATTTTCAAGAAAAAAAAAAACATTCCAAAAAACTTACACTTCAGAGAGATTAGTGGTCTGCTGGTGGCCAGACAGGAGCCTCTCTATCTTCTGTGCGAGGGCTCTACCTGTGTGTGATGTCCGTGCCATGTTATCTCATTAGAGGTTACCAGGGTTATGGAGCGTCTAGAGAGCGATGCGCACATTCTCGAGGAAGAAGAGATCAAACGAATCATCCAGGAAGGTCAGTCGCGGAGGGGAAGCGATAAGCCGTTCCTGGGAATGACTGCACGGGCTGCAGCATCCTCGGCCGAATCTACGCGTTTGCGAGGAGCACCCGGCGGGCGCGTCCCTCCCTGCCCTCTTCCCCATCCCGCTTCGGGGGCCGAATACTCTGCCTGGCTAAATTCTTAGCTCGTGAATTAAAAAAAAAAAATGTGACCATGGAAACACCCCAGTAAAGGCTGTTATTTCTGACCTCTGAATGCTCCACAGTGCACCTAATATCATCCACGAAAGGAAACATTTGCTTATGAATGAATAGAATTTCCTAAATGGGTTTTTAATTTGTGTGAACCCACCGAAGAGAGACATGTGGGACCCGACCCAAGTCTGTCTGAGATTTGGCGAGTCAAGTTTCAGGATGTGGACGGTATTAACTGCATTGCAAGCACCGCAGTGACACGCATGAGAAGTAAACAAACCTAAATCCTGTTGTGACAGATTCACTGCTGCCAGCCAAACAAGGGATCGGTGTCGATGAGAGCTTTAGTCAAATCATCTAATCTGCTCGTTGAGCCCTTATAAGAGCTTGCGTATGAACTTCATGAAGCAATAGCTGCTGTTTTGAGGTTTTGGTGCTGAGAGTGATCTACTAAAGTACATCTACTAAAAAAATTCTAATTCATTTCAACTATAAGGTTTATATAATGTCTAGAAGTATGATTTTGATTGTAGAATGCCTTTGGAACACACATGCACGCATGCAGACTCATGTATGCACACACGTGTGCAAAGAGTGCATGCACGCACGCATGCATGCATGCGGGGACACACACACACACACACACACACACACACGTTTCTCCATTCCTGACTCTCAAACTGCGGCGTAAGTCTTGGCCGAGTCTCTCTCTCCTCTTATAAAGCCCGAGTTTATAATCGCTCTGTGCAGTGACTTCCTGTGAGAAAGAAACAGGAGACGATGGCGGGGGCTGGAGAGAGAACCTTTTATTAACAGGGAAAGCGCCCAGAGTGTTTTATTACAGTTCAGTTGTGGAGAAACGGTATTAAATCTCACTTGTGACCTCACTCACCAGAGCGTGTTTGGCTATGTGTTTATCCGTGAGTTCATTTTGAATGCTAACGCAGTTCTTTTTTTTTGGGTGGGGTGTAGAAGGTGGAAAGGGGTTTAGCACCTCAGTCACCAGGGTATTTCCAGGAGAACCCCGCATCATCGAGGGTAAGGTTCCGTTTTTGTTTATTGTCCAGACAAGTTCTGTCAACATAGACAATGTTTGTTAACATGACTTCTGTCAACAGCAACTGATGTTAACAAACTTACTGTTAAAGTAATTTCGTCTTGAAATGAACATCACGGAGGTTTTGTGTCAGTAACATTTTGGTAATGTTCCAGTACTGCACGTCATTCCAGATTTTCAAACGGAATTAACATGAATGATCATTTACAATTCAACGTTTTTGTCCAACCGCGATTGGAAAACTGAATGACATTCCAAGACTGTCCCTGCAATTTTCCTTATGACTTAAAGTAATGTTAATATAATAATGTGTCGGGAACAGTAAATGAATGTATTGGGAACATTAGCCCAAATTTGGTTGTTGTGGGAACTGAAAATACTCACCTGGGCACCAGGTGTGCTGGTTTAAGGCTGTGTTTCTGACCACACCTCTCCGCCGAACAGGGCCCGACTTCTCCAAGATCGACTCCGACAATCCGGAGCTGATCGACGCGGAATCGGAAAGAATCACCAAAATCATCAAAGGTCCGTTCCGCCATTTTTAGGGGCGGCGATGAAACCGTAAACGAACGAGAGAGCCTCAGAGCTCCTGTCCCACGGGGCCATTGCGTCTGCTTGTTTTTTGATGCGTTTCAACACTCGAGTGCACATTCTGCATCGTCGATTGATTGGCTGAGGGGTCACACGCCTTTTCTCCAAGGCCTACTGTAAATTGGCCGCCGGTGTGGAAGATAAAACTGAAAACCTCGCAGCCCTCCGGGACTGAAGGTTGAGCTCTGTACTTGAAAAGCCGGTCATTTTGCATGCTTGATCTGCTTGGTTTGTCGCACAATGTGACCGCTCTCTGTTTCCATTAACAGAAGGAAAGTCAGTGAAGAAGAGACTAGCTGTCAAGAGAGGTGCAGGTAAAACTCTTAACGTCTTGTATCGCCAATCGTAGTTATCACCAGGAATGTCACACGTAACACTCATCCTCTCATTAATCTCAGACTCAGACTCTTACTGATGCACAGCCAATCTGTAATTTCTGTGTAGGAATTGCATGGCAATATGCTGTATGGCAGTGCATGTCACACACACACATACATGCACCTGAAGTGTCACGCTTCAGACAGGAGACATACCCATTTCAGTGGCAGTAACTTAAATACCCAAACACGCAGATTTGTAAAGAGATGCAGTGTGCAAACATTTTTAGAAATGAGGCAATATTGGTACTTTTTAAAGAGGAATTATGTTAAATTAAACTCAAATGTGTTGAGATGTTCGACATACAGTAATGTTCCAAATGTGCCACACCCTGACCCTATCCCCCCCCCCCCCCCCCCCCCCCCCCCCCCCCCCCACCCCCCAGTTGCTATGAGAAGAAAACGACCAATGCGCCGTCCCGCCAACCCAAGACAGTGATCCCGGAAACGACTGGAACGCAGACGCACCCCCCCCCGCAAAACCAGAAATGCTTGGGTATATTAAAGACGCAAAACGAAAAGCCAGTCAGACACTTTGGTGCTGTAAAAACACATAGGGAATGCAGGACGATGGTTGTGGATCAACTTTCTGAACCCTAGAGGAACCAAAAGCAATTGTTAAAGCAATATACTTAGGGTGTCTAAAAAAATAAGACACTTAATTTTAAATGTCTGGGGAACAAAAAAATATTTTTTTATGATAAAGACATATTTAGAATGAAACATATATGTAAATGGTTGTACATATATATGGTATATGCAAAAGTGATTTGTGTTGTGAGGAAGGAACTGGAGGAGGTGGGAGGTAAATCTCTAAAGGACTGCGTGTTTAAAGAATTGTCTGGATTTAGCAAGGATGAGTTTTTGTCTAGTCAGACAGCCAAACGGATGGAGGGACAGATAAGAAAAGCTTACCTCTTGCATGATTCTATGGTGCTTTCATTCTGTGATGCTTGCATTCTATGGTGCTTGCATTCAGAACTCAGAAATGGGTGACGCTTCTCTACTTTCAGATACTGAATGCTGCATCTCTGTAAATTATGGAGATTGACAAAGGTGTCCTCCAAAATCCCAGTGTTTCTCTTTTGCTTCGTTCTTTTCTTACCTTTTTTTATCTATTGTATGTGTTTGTACGTCTGTTTGTTTTCAGATTGAAGATGCAAATGCTGCCGTCTTTTGGCAATTTGATTATTCTTTTTTTAAATGTTTTGTTAATTCTTTTTGTTGGGTTCTGTACAAAGATTGTACAAAAGCCTTTCGATCTCTACGCCTTTTTTACATGTTTTCGGAAACAGTTGTTAAATAAAAGTTACTATGAAATATTAATCTTGTCATTTAAAAAAAAAAACATACGCCATACATGTTTTTTTTCCAGTCCATGTCCATTGATGATGAAGAATCTGAATTATAAATGGCCTGTGAAGCATAAGGATACAGTCACTCACACAGTCTGCATAGTTAATGTTTTTGGCTAACATTCCTCATTTTATATGGACTCCTGCCAGATTCAGTCCGTCCTTGTGTAACACTATGTATGCAGGCATGAAAGAAAAGAACATAACATACAGAAACAGCTCTATACAGCGGTGGTCTCCCCCCGCAAAAAAATGTTTTCCCCATAAGCGACTGTGTCAAAGCAAACTCCCTTTGATTTATCACCCCCGACAATCTTTGTAAATAAGACTTGTTTTTAATCCCGTTTTGCGTAGGTGGGACGATGGCCGGTGTGTGCTCATACACTACGTGCTTGAACGCAACCTTTTAACCCGACCGCTCGGTGAGCTCGGAGAAGTGTGACCTCAAATGACTGACCCTCCAACTTGAGGGCAGCCTCACCCAATCCTCTGCCTTAAAGGGGGCGTGGCTTAACTCAGCCAGTTCACCTCTCGTGCCTGGGATTGGCTCAGGACCGCAGAATTCTATTGTGGCATCATCAACTGCAATGTAGAAGGACCTAATCAATCTCTGTGTTCTGTTTATTCCACACAACTCAACAGGTGATTAAAAAGTGTTTCAATCCCCTTGAAAACAATGACTTCATTAGGCTCATTTTTCAATATTTTTATGTAAATTGATGGCACGATGAAATATGTTTACTACGTGACACAAGGTGATTATGATTGAATGCACATATGAGTGCTCCTCAGATTGATGTCCTGTTTGGATATCTTTTTGTTTCTGTGACCTTGTGTTGAAGATGTGGGGGTGGTGACAAATTAACGGACCTTTTCTTTTCTGGGCTGAAGAATGAATCAGCAGTCCTGCTTTATTTATGTATTTTTTCCATGGGCCACTGTTTTAATTACCACGCCTCAATTAAATCAAATCCCCAACTGTTTGGATAACCTAGCACTGGAATGTCAGCCCCATGCAGATCACGTGGAGAACCACTAGTCCACTGAACCCTCATATCTGTATTCTGAGTTTCATCTTATCTCTTTGAAGTGTAGGCGTTTTTTTTTTTTTTTTTGGAATTTAATCCCTCCCCCCCTCAATTCTAGACACTCAGCAAGTGCTTTCAGTTATGGGTGGTGATTGTGACATCGGCATTAGAATGTTCAGTTGAGAGCATTCCAATCACGTATTTGTGACCTCACACCTTAAGTCAATTGGAATGAAGAAGATCGCCTCACTGGCCTTGGAGCAGGAAGGCCTGTTTGCTGATACCCTGCATAACTGAATGATTTAAGTGGAACAGCATTGACCAGCACTGTTCCAGGGAAAGGCTCAAGGACCCTGACATCCAGTCATGTCGATCCCCTCTGGATGCCATTAAAATTACTTACAGTGAATGGGGTCAGAGAGTCGTCAGCACAAAATGTTATGAAGACTATACATTTGTGTACGTAGGCCCTGCTTATTTCTCAGTCCGGTGATCTCAACAGGGGAAGTTAAACAGACTGTGCAGTCGCGCCAGGGTATCAGGTTCGCGGGCGAAACTCACTGAAAGCTCGCTGGCTGCGTTCCGTGTGGGAAAAGCTGAAGTTAGTGGCCCTCTCAGAGAGAGGTGGAAAACCCTTTAACCTCGATAATCTTCCTGTGTGTTTTTTTTTTTTTTTCATTATGTGATTTTTTTCATCACCTGTGATTAACAGGCTGGGGAATACAAAGATCTCTCGTCGTCACGCAGAGAGGAAATTGCTGTTCTGCTAAGGTTTGTCCACTGTTATTGTACATAGCTTTGTTTTCCCTCACATTTAATTCACTGCGATCATGAGAAATTGCTCAGAGATGCGTTTCTCCACTCGAATACATTTATTTTGATAGAAACTAAAATAATGATTAAATAAGCCCTGCATTTCTGCTTCTCCTGTTTGGGGCCCTCTTGCTGTCATAGATGCACAGAACTCAACACACATTACATTACATTACATTACATTTATTTCGCAGACGCTTTTATCCAAAGCGACGTACAAAAAAGTGCATATCATGGTCATAGGCAACTGCTGAACACAAGTTCAGAAAGGTATAATACTTATTTTGTACAGCTATTTCTAGCCAAGAACACAGTTCACACAGTGAACACTATTCTAACCTAACCTCTGCAAAGCCAACTAGGCAGAAGAATAAGCTACAGTATTAGCTTCCACCTCCATGTTCGTTTCAGTTTACATGTCACCAGTGGCTTTTTTCCCCTGTATTTTTCTCCAAATTTTGGAATTTCCAACTGTATTCATGAGTGCACAAACGCTCCAACATCCGCGATCCATTTGAGAGAGCACAGATAAGCACACATCGCAAACGTGAGTTTGTGTGGAACAGCACGGGGGGGTATCGAGGAAACTCGCCGCTACACTCTCAGAACAAAAAGGTTCTTCGGCTTGTCTCCTTAGGAAAACCCTGTTTAGTTCTTTCTGGAACCCTGTATGATACGTGTGAAACGTGCCAAAGCTCCCAGATGGAACCATTTTGCCCAACAAAGAACGCTTGAACTATATAGGGTTCCTCTATGGAGACAACAAAGGAGCCTTTTGGAACCCTTTCTTCTGAGAGTGTTACTTCTCAGTACTCTCCGCGTGTCGGGGAAATTTGCCACAAATTCCTCACTACATTCTACGTGTCGGGAAAATTCGCCACAAACTCCTCGACACACTCCATGAGTCTGGAAAATTTGCCACTAACTCCTCTCGATACACTCCATGAGTCTGGGAAATTTGTCACTAACTCCTCTCGATACACTCCGAGTGTTGGGAAAATTTGCCGCTGACTCCTCGATGTGCCCCACCGGTTATCCTCGATGACCCCTTCTCTGTTCTCGACAGACTTTTGAACGAATCCGCCGCCTCGTACGCAACTTGGGCTTGTGGGGACGCAGGCGTCAGAGGAAGATAGTTCCTCTACAGCTCGGCAGTCAGGGTAGGGCTCCCTGATTGGGCGGTTGGGGTGGCGAATAGGCGATGAGACCCTGTAAATGGTAAATGGACTGCATTTATATAGCGCTTTTATCCACAGCACTTTACAATTGATGCCTCTCATTCACCCATTCCAATGAGAGGCATCAGTTGTAAAGTGCTTTGGATAAAAGCGCTATATAAATGCAGTCCATTTACCATTTACCATTCACACACACACTCTCACACCAGCAGTTGAAAGGCTGCCATGCAAGGTACCAGTTAGCTCGTTGGGAGCAATTAAGGGGTTAGGTGTCTGCTCAGGGACACTTCGACACGCCCAGGGCGGGGGGTCGAACCGGCAACTCTCCGACTGCCAGACAACCGCTCATACCTCCAGAGCTATGTCGCCCCATCCCAACAGACTGAAGCCCTGCCCGTCGCTATGCGTCGCTATGTGGGACTGCTGACCGCAGTCAGTCAGCACTGGTATGTGGTTCGGATTTGATACCTGGTTTTGAGGCCCATCAATACACTCGAACAGTACCTTAGCAGGATGAACCACCAACAGCCCCTCAAATAGTTTTGTTGTTCTTGGATGAATGCTCGACACTGTTAACTGTTTTTCCACTGTGTTTTGCCTATTTTGCGGTATTTTAATGAGACATTTCGACATTTCGCTTGCAAATAAATAATTTAAACAGTGTATGGCATGGGCAATGTTTGTCTCCGTATGTCTTCTCCACTCAGTTGGTACGTCTTTGCACACGTGCAGCCGATTAATAGTTTAATATGGCCAGAATAGGTTCCAAGAGATTAATACCAAGATTAACTTCTGTTTCACATTTAGCTCGCTGAATGCTTTAGTCACACATGGCTAAGTTTAAATGAGATAAATCTGTCTGATTATACATAAACAAGCAGATTAGTGCTTGGAAAAAAATGTATAACTTCCTTTATGATCAAACACAAAGGAATATTGTTTACAGATGTTATCGATTTCTGCAAATTAATAAATAAAAGCAGATGACTGTACGAATGTAGTAGTTAGAGAAGATGAATAAAACGGACAAATAAAAATGACAGGGTCGAAAAATAGCTGTTTGTGTACGAGGAGGTAAGCTGAAAACGTCCCGGGTTTTCGGGCTGGACACGACGGTGAAGCATGGCAGGTTTACCCAGATGGAGACAAGCCAGGAACCCTCTCTGTTCTGGCCCCCTGAGTCAGCAAGTTTTTATCAGCAAGGCGGGGGGGGGGGGCGGGGGGGGGGGGGGGGGGGGGGGGTTGGGTTGGTTGGGTTGGTTGGGTTGGGGGGGATTAACATTGGGGTGGGTTGGGTGCTTAGTAGCATGTAGCATGTCCTCACATTGACTCCACACAGGAACACCCGGGATAATAACCCACAGGGACACTGTCTGCGGTGCAGCTGTTGACTTTAATCAACTGGGCTGGCTGGTTAAAAATAAAAAAAAAAAAAATACACACTTTCATGTGTACATTACAGGATGTGTGCTTTTTAATACAGCCTGTCTCCCAGGCAACGGAAAGACGGAAAGTAATAACTACACCAAGAATTTTTGTGTGAGATGGAAAAAAAATCTTATTTGTACAAGTGTTTTTGATTAACCGATTTTAGCCACAAGGTTTGTTGATATAAACTATTTTTCTAAAAAAATTTTGAGCCACTTTATGCCGTAGTTAATTGCACATATTTTGTTGGCAGAGATTTCAGGTTTGTGCCATCGGTTTGAAATCCGATTCGTCCCGTGAGCTGACTGGCTCAAATGCACCGTGGAACATATGGAATCTATGGAAAATATGATTTAGTAAAACGCTCTGGTTGGCAAACAAATTACTTCCATACGGCATAAAATTTGAGATATGATATTCAACTGCAAATGCCCTTATTATTTAGTCTAAACCATTTTGGGAGAAGCAGGTCAATAATAAAGTATGACATACCTGTATTTGTATGTCGAGTATAATTCACTTGATTAATTCATTTTTAGAGGCATTCCATTGAATCATTTTCCTGCATTTTTCCTTTAAGCAGAAAACGGTATACTTACCTGCAACAGATTGGCGACTTGTCCAGGGCGTATTCCTGCCTCTCGCCTGATGCATGCTGGGATAGGCTCCAGCACCCCACTGCGACTCTGACCAGGATAAGCGGGTTAGATAATGGATGGATGGATGGATGGATGGGCACTATACTTAAGCATTTGTCCAAAGACCAGGGCTCTGCCACGCCGAGGCAGACAAAATCTCTGGCTGGCAATTAACTACAGTATTGCAATGCCATAACAGTGGTGCGTATGGAGAGACTTTCCAGCACAGAGGGATTTTACATGACAAACATCCTACCAAACAAACTGCTGACATCAGCACTAAATCAAAGGCACAGTTGAACAGGCTCTATGGACCCAGAGCCCATTGTTTTCCCTCTTTGTGGAGGCTACGGAGGGATGGCTGGTGAGGTGTTAACTCGCAACAGCCTTGAGCACAGCGTTGTCTGGCCATTCTCAGCGCTTTTATTTAAGTTTATTTAAGCTCTTACATAACCACAGTCCCTGGTCTACACCGTGGAGGGTGACTGCATACGCCGAAACACGATACGATTGTTTCAAGAGGACCATTTATCTTGTTTACCTCTCATGCGCTTCCTTACAGCAGCCTGCTCGGCTATGATGTAATGCTTCCTGGCACACTCCAGATGGTTACAATACTGTGGCCAGAGGTGTGTGTTCTGTGTATACATTGTGGGATCTGTGCATGCAGTGTGGCTAATGCATATGCAGTGTGGGCTCTGTTCCATAGATGCAGTGTGGGTTCTGTTCTGTAGATGCAGTGTGAGTTCTGTTCTGTACATGCAGTGTGGGTTCTGTAGATGCAGTGTGGGTTCTGTTCTGTACATGCCGTGTGGGTTCTGTACATGCCGTGTGTGGGTTCTGTTCTGCAGTGTGGGTTCTGTACATGCAGTGTGGGTTCTGTAGATGCAGTGTGGGTTCTGTACATGCAGTTTGGGTTCTGTAGATGCAGTGTGGGTTCTGTTCTGTACATGCCGTGTGTGGGTTCTGTTCTGCAGTGTGGGCTCTGTGAGTGCAGTAAATGTGTGGGCACTGACAAGTGAGCTTTGCCTGAAGGATGCTGTTCTTCTGCTGTTGAGCAGCGAATATAGATAAAGGACCAGGGGGCTGGATGAAAAAATAATGAGTCATCCCAATCTTTTTTTTGAAACTTTCTGATCTGTTTGAAGGTCTTGGCACGGCTGGGGCCCTCTCTGTGGCTGGCGTGTCAGTGTTGGCCTTCGGGGGGGGGGGGGGGTGGTGTCCTGCGAGTGTGTTCTCTGTCCCTCCGAGGTCTTCATTCCTGTTCATGCACAGTTTGTTTTACTTTTTTTTTGTGAGAGAAGATGAATTACTCATTTTGATGGATGAAAGTTCCTCTGAGCTGTTTGCTCTACTCAACGCGGAGGCCATTTTGAAGTTTTATCTAATTTCTCCGGTAAAATCAGTGTGTTGGTTTTTTCGAGTAACAACGCACTGGGTACATGCACATGCATGTGTGTGTGTGCGTGCCGTGCGTGCGTGCGTGTGTGTGTGTGTGTGTGCCTGCGTGCGTGTGTGTGTGTGAGTGCATGCATGTGCACATATGCGCGTGTTTGTGTGTGTGTGTGCCTGCATGCGTGTGAGCGCATACGTGTGCACATGCGTGTGTGTTTTTGTGGGCGTGCATGTGCGTGTGTTTGTGTGAGTGCATGCATGTGCACATATGCGCGTGTGTTTGTGTGTGTGTGTGTGTGTGTGTGTGCGTGTGTGTGCATGCACGTGTGTGTGTGTGTGTGTGGTCACTACCCTTATGCCCCCAGGGCCAAGGTAACAAACCCAAAAACAATGAAGAGAGCCATGGAACTCCAGCTGCAAAACAGACTTATTAAAGAAACATTTGCAGTGCTGTCCTAATGCCCATGGAATGTTTATAAGTGCGGTGCCTGCATGTGTTCAACAAAATCAGCACCAATAGTCCTGTGTATTCACCAGAGACATACTGTACCATCCATCAATTCAAAAACTACTATATTTGTTCAAAATTGATTTGATCATAATAACCCGGAGTCAGAGTATTATCCTATGACATTCCGTACAGTACAGGAGGAGCTCATTAGAATTTTTAACTAAATTAATAAATGTATTTAAATGTAGTGAGGAAAGACCAGACTCTAGTGATATTTTTCAGATGACAGAAAGCAGACTTGGTGACGTTCCTAATATGAGAATCCAAGTGCAATTCAGAATCAAACATAATACCTAAAGTTTTTTTGCTTGTTGGCTGGGAGTAAGTCCCAGTGAACGTCATTTTGCTGCCAATTTCTGCCTCTGGGCCAGTGCACCAATAACCTAGTGTATGTGTGTGTGCGCACTTTCAATAAGTCCAGTTTTAAACAATGAAACATTTTAACGCCCGCCAACACACCAGAGAACCCAGGTTTCCGCGGACTCTTACCTCGTCACCCGCGCGACCCGATACTCCGTGCAGAGTCGGGAGCCGGCCTGACGCTGTCTGGCAACGGTAACCATAACGACCTTCCGGGGGGGGGGAGCGGAGTCAAGGCGGCCCTGGGAGAGAAGCGCGACGCCATCCAAAACCTAATCGCGAACAGCCGGTCCTCGGCGGCGCTGCCGCAACTTGTAGCGGCTCCAGGACCCGGGAGTCCCCTTAGCCTCCACTGATTTAGCGCCACACTGGGTACATTATGGTTTTTTGGCAGAAGAGGAACAGAAAACCACACGATTCAGTAAAGCTGAGGCAGCAGGTTCCCCTATTTGTCACTCGGCTTGGATTTCGACCCAGATGAATCCGAGCAGGTCGTCATAATCTATAGCCTTGACTGAAAATTCTTACCAGTTGAGACTACATTTGAAATAGCCTACACTTCTTTTTTTACGTTCCAACTTGGCTCTCCATTGTCAAACGATTTACCTGCCTCCTCATCCATGCTTTATGAAACCTTAATAAAACGTATCAGCCCAGACTTCTTTAAATTTCTTTCTTTCTCTGTTTTTTTGTTCCACTGCTGTGGAAATGTATGACATCATCCTCACTATGCTAAACAGGCAGTATTCTTCGCTGGAGGATGAACTGCAGTCACTGATGAGCACTGAGGTCGCCATCACTGCTGGGTATGTGCCAAAGACCGGTAATTAGGCGATTGGATTTAATGAGTTAAATCCTCAAAACAGGCCAAAGAGCATGAAAGTCAAGATCAGCTCAATTAACATTAAACATCAGAATTGATTTTCCGTAAATGTTTTGTAGTTTTCACATCAACTAGGAGATGCGTATATGTGACTTTAAAAACACCCACAGGAAAATGTTCACTGTGTTTAATCAGCTCTTGCAGAGTCCCTATTGGACTCATATTTTTCATTTGCATGACTTTCTTTAAAACGATTTATGTAGCCTATTTTTTTTTTTTTTTAAAAGCTAAAATCGTAAACTAAAAACAAAATAAATATCCGAAAGATCTTCACACAACAAACTGATTGTTTCTGTTTCAAAATTCTGATTGAGTGTTCACTTCATAGCTCTGATATATTTGGCCCTGAAGAGCAGTTAGAGTTTATTTAACTCTGGGAATTTGGCTGCCATGTTGTGACCCAAATTTCACATCGCTGCTATGGGAGCTGAACAGTATAACTGAAAACAAACAATTTCTGTTTGTTTTCTTTTTTAAATAAAATTGTAAGCTTAAAAAGAAAAGAAATTTCCCGCTTAGCTTCACCCAAATTGTTCAGTGTCAAAACTGACCGAGTCCATTTTAACTCTGAAGTATTATATTTAGCCCCTGTCGGACTAAACAGTTGGTGTTGATTTAAATGTGGGAATTTGGCTGTACGTCCTCTTAGGATCCCAATTACCTATCCCTGCTATGTGGGCACACCTGTACATTCTACCTGTGCCCACTGTTGCTGATTGGAGGGAGGGAGTGTCGGAGGTGCAAGGGTTGAATGACCCTTCAGTTATTACCTTGCAGGAGCACTGCGTTGATGGATAGAGACAAAGCAGAAATCTGGTTATGCTTATGTACAATAGATACAACTGGCTGAAAATATTATTGCTTGTAAGAACTGCCTGAAGTAAACAAAAATTTAGACTATCACTCAGACGCTGCGGCCCACCGGGACTGGAGTTTGACACCTGTGGTCTTGAGCATGCATTTTAACCAAATAGTCAAACCATTATTTTATATTGGCCACAGCATTTTCATTCTATGGGAAAGACGTGGGGAACAAAATATGGACATGGGAAACACAGATGAAAAAGTTCCCTTCAACTTGGCAGTCTGTATTAATACGATTATTTTCCACATTATTTGCCAAAATACAAAACATAAGAGCTTGCACTTGATTAGAGGCCAGCGGGGTTTTATTTACAGTGTTCCCTGCAAACTCAGCGTCGGCTGAAGTAGCCTACCTGTTATGCTCAGGTATTTTTGCTACCTGTGCACTGGTTTTCCGCCTCACCAGCGCGCGCCTGGTCAACTTGGAGTGGCGTTCGCTGTTCAAAGCATCATTAAACCATCTGCCGCGGAACACTAATCAGCTGTGATAATTAAATTAAATTAAATTAAATTAAATTAAATTAAAAATTAAATTAAAATATTCCAAACCTGATTGGCTACGCACCAGGTGGAGAAAATGGTCATTCACAAGCTAGAGGAAACGTCTGGAAGCATGAACATGTTAAGCATGTCTGTATGATTAAAATGTAAAATATAAATGTAAAACGTTAATTTTAATAATACATTTTTTTTCGAATATCAAATCTAAGACTTACAGACTAGAAAACATGGAGGACATCGATCGAATCTGGAGGACGAAACGTAACTGCCCGAAGCAAATAATTGCCACAAATTATTTGAGAAAACGGACCGTGTTGACGGTAAGCAAGCACGTTTTGTTGACTTCCTGAGTTGTTGATGCTAGTTATTACGTTAACTTATGGTCAGTGCAAAGCAATGTGAAATCCCAGTTATATGTTGCTTTACTATGTTCAGACCTGCCAAGTGTATCATGTAATTATCTTAGTTGATTAAGACAGGACAGAGAGCCTGAGGCTCAGAGGTGTTTTTTGTTTGGTTTTGTGTTGTGTTTATTTGTGGGACTGATGTAATGGCTATATTCTGGAAGTGACTCGTATTTTTTTGTGGGAGTGTGGCATGTTTGGCTAGGGTTAACAAGAATGTTTGGCTACTGTTTTAAGTTAGATTGTCAACTAGCTAGCACGTTGATAAATCCGGGTAACTTTGTTTATGATCCTTCTGTAGTAACCAAGTCAGAGAAGGCCACACATTTTATGTGCGCATAAACTTTTATGTATGCCGCTTTACATCAATGTTAAGATAAAAGCTTGGAATTAACATTTTACAGTAAGCAGTGATTGTAAGCAGCAGGCCTGAAAATTCGCTGCAGAAATCGTACCACGGAACTCTGCATAACAGCTGTTTCTTGCAACCGTTACGTAATGAGCACCTGCTTTACGGCATGCGGATCAGACAGTGCCACCTGTGATCCGTGTCTGTATGGCGAAGCATGTAACCACGGAAAAATACTGCCGCTTCAAGCGTAAAAGTTTCATTTTTTTGCATCCCCTGTGTTGATTTCAAGTCTGGGCATATGCCTGTGCCAACATTTTTGAAATTACACGCAAAAGCAACACATCTGTGGCTATTACAGTAGGTCTAGTTTGAAAAATAAATCTTGTATCTTATGTAAACAATCGGTAAATTAATTACACACAATAGTTGCCAACGGGAGGGTAATATTACCCCTCTGTCTGAAACTATATGCAGTAATTGTGCCCCATTTGAAGCATAATAAAGTCATAATTCATGCATCATAGTGATTATTCAACCGTTTTCATTGCATTTGCTGTTTGATTCTCGACTTCCCGTTGTTTTAAGAATCAGGTTAATTCTGGTCCGACCGTACTGTTCTGAATTATGTAAGAGGCAAGCAAGGCAAAAATGCTGTCCTCAGCATTTCTTGGTGCTGTTTTTGTGAGAGGTAATGTGCTTTCATGGCTTACCAAGATAAATTCTGTGGTGGAATATGATTATTTTTAATTTTCCTTGAATATTTTCATGAAAAACATTTGGCTGAAGGGAGGTGAGGGTTGATCTGCTGTCTTCCAAAATAATGTACTAGTCAGGAACAAGCACTGGACAGGTAGCCTTTATACCCTATAAAGCTTCTTAACAAATGGACACTGGCTGCAGTCCTCCTTTGCTATCCTGGACTATAATAAATATCATCAGGCCTATAGCGCATATTAGCTTTACTCTAATGGGCAGTCTGGGCTTTATGTTTAGGTTTGGATTGGCCCAGATCCCAGGAAGTGTTGAGAATATGATGAATCTTGTGTTTTGTTTTTTGGTTTCTTTTTTTTTTAAATCTTTTTTTTTTTTTTTTTCTGGTCTGAGAAAGTGACCTCATCTTCCAGCGCCCTGACAAGCTACAAAACTTTGCCCAGGTCACATGGGGCCTGCTCACAGACAACATTGAGCCTCTCAGGAGCTGACTAGCTCCCGCTAACGTTCTCTGCGTTAAACTGAGCGTGACTGAGTTTGTCAGAGTCCAGTAAGGACACAAATGTGCTCTGTTAGCATTAAAAATACACTGTTAGAGCTGTTTTTACCCTGAGGACTTAGTGAGCTCAGGACTCAGTGAGTTAGTGTGTGTGCTGCAGCCCCACTACTTACTAAAATAGACTTTGACATGTTCAGGTACGAAAATAAGATTTTGATCATGACAGTGAAGGCTATGGACACAGATTTAGGGGAAAACGTGTTGAACAGATGATCAGGAAGGAAGCTGCTATTGTACATTTTTTTTAAATAGCACGAAGGACATCTGTTTCAGATAGTTTCAGTAATTACAGTTAGGTAGGTGATTTCCCTTTTATGCTGTACGTGAAGAATATACAGAGCAAGAAAATGTCAAATCCAGTGTCAAAGCCTCATCAGAGGGAGAGAGACTAGGAGAGAGATAGAGGGAGAGGGAGAAGGAGGAAGGGGAGAGAGAGAGAGAGAGATATTTTTGACTTTTGATGTTCCTTTATTGAAATGCTGAATTTTCCACAACTACCTTAAAACCTATCCTAGCCCCCTATTTACAAGCCCACAACCCACTCCTTCCCACCCCCCAAAAAACCAATACAATGCACAGAGAGAATGAGAGAGACTGGGGAATCCATGCAAAGGATCTGGGATAGCCATGGCAGGTGTTGATTGAAGACTTTACGCGTGTTTCTTCATTGCTTGACTGAAGGCAGGGCAGCCTTGCGGATCTGAAAGAAAGGATTTACAGCTTCGTATTGGTGCTCTTTTACTCCCTAAGCCTGATTAGTGTGTGAATCACGGTGTGGGAAAGACTCCGATGCTCTCCAGCCAAAACACATCAATAATTCAGAGCAAAGATAATGAGGAGGGAGAGAAAAAAAAAGATATGAGTGCACCAGGCCCGAGTCAGTTATGTATCTGAAATTTTTTAACTCTCTAGATGCTGGTGAAACAGCCTGACAGGCCAAAACGTACAGTCATACAAAAACACAGACTTGTGAGTATTGGTCAAAATGGCCATTGCAGTGATGGGCAGGGATTTTACTGGCATTTAAATTGTTAATAATATAAAGTTAAAATTGCACTGCGTTTTGTATTTAGCTGTTAAAAATTGCTGGCAAACTGTGTACAAATGGAAGGTAAGGATTTTGGATGTCCAGATTCCCCCCCAAATTCCATATCTGCATCTAGACTCCCCATACATGCATGTGCCCTCATTAATCTTATCTAGAAAAACCATGTACCAGCTACTCTAAATTGGGAGGGCGATGATGATCCTGCATTCATCATCATCATAATGATAATAAGAAAAATGTTTCTGAAGCATGTTTGTAGAACCCCAATGCCCCTGAAAAGAGGAATGTGTCTCAAACTCTCTAGAATGATGCAGTGTATTAATAATCTCTTCCCATTTCCCCTCTACTGAAATAAAGGAAGCAAGAGCTGCTGTCGGTCCAGTCACATCATTGGCAGGCGGACATTTTGGCTCTAAGCTAACAGCACATTGGAAGCCTCATTCTCAGCGATCAAGGTAATGTTTTACACATTATGCTCTATTATATCAAAACTCTAGCTTTTTGACCAGAGTGCCATTTCCTGCTAAATTGTCTTGTGGGTTATTTGTGGAAGTGCCCGGCTACCCAAGTTTGGTGTCTCCCCTTGTCTTGTCCTGCCAGCAGTTACCGAACCCCTTGTGCAGAAATAATTTGTCCAATTTTTTAAGTCTGTTAGCCGCTTCAGTGATCTGGCCAATGTCCCAATGCACCCGGATAAGAGTCAGAGTCTGAGGCAGGGCTGTGTCCAAGGATGTCAGTACAGTGCAGGACACACACGGACACTACATTACGTTACATTACATTACATTAGTGGGCTTTCAGGTCCAGAGTGCCTGGAAATTGAAGAGAGCTTAAGTGTGTTCGCCTTATTTACAGTATATAAACAACGGGGGCAGTCCTGGCAAAGAACATTGCCAGACCAGTGAGTCCACACACGCACACGCACATACACACACACACACACACACACACACACACACACACACACAAACCTCAAATGCTGACCTCATTATCTGTGGGCTGTGTAAGGTAATTAGATTATTAGATTATGCATATTCCAGCTTTCCCTGAGGAAACTGAAGCAGATTCCAGGGTGACTAAGCCAGTTCCACAGAACCACGATTAAAATCAGAACCGGATTCTGACCCTCGACTCGGACTGCGAGGTTATCAACCCACCCCCACTGCACAGAAAAACAACATGACATCTACACCTTTTTCAAGGCCAGAATCATTCAATATGCAGAGTTCTGTCTGCAAGTAAATTGATTTCTCTGGGACCAAATGTGTTTAACTGTCACCTTCATGAGAGTCTAAGATTGTTTCAGTCTGTAACAGGATGTGCTCTTCATGTTGATAGATTTTCTGGGTGCCAAATAATGTTTTGACAGCCACAACTTTCTTTCATGCCAGTGTTCTGAAGATGGTGCAGTGTGCTAAACAGGCAAACCAAACGAAATGACAGAGGGTTGCAAAAGTATTTTTTTATTATTCAGTTCTCAGTCTTCCCTAAATGAATATATTGACCGTTCCCCATGCATCCAGTCTTGAGTATTGTCCTATGATACGATAATACATACCCAAAACCCACTTTTAAAGTTACTGTTCACGCATTTAATTTCCAGTTTTGAACTTCCTGAGTTCTCTTAGTAATGGCACAGCACAGGCTGGTAAACAGAGCTGTCACTGCAGAGATCCGTAAACAATTGGGAAGAAGAAGCACCCTGCTGATGCTCTACTGACTCTGAAACTGAAAAAGAAAAAAATGCAAAGAAACCGAGGAAGGCTGAGCTGAACTCTTTTAAATAAAGTTTTTTTGGGTTTCAACATTTGCTCCAAAATAGTGAGTTAAAATGTAAGCATGGTCTTTAGCTCTTTAAAGTGTGAGATCACAAATGTGATGTTTAGAATGTTAGAATGGTGTTAGAATGTTCTTAATAGAATTTTCATTCTAATACTGATGTAACAATCACTGCTGGTAACTGAAAGCAATGGAGTTCTAGAACCCTGGCTTAGAATGTTGAAAAGACATTCCAAAAAACCAGCAGTTCAAAGAGATAAACCCACATTGGAAACCCAGCCCCCCACAGTTAGATGCCAGGGTCCAGGTTATCTTATCCTTAACCCAGTCAACAGACCCAGAAGCCTGAACTGGTGTGGCTGTCCAAATCAGTTAGATAGAAAACCGGATTAATTACAAGAAGACAGATGTGTCCGTTGGTTGGGTGGACCGACAAAGGTGGATATGAGGTCTAAAATATGTATGTCGCTTTGCGAAAAGACAGAATAATTTAATGTAATACAAACATTAGGCCTAATGCTTGGCTTGTGATACTTCAAGGAAATTGATGTCTACCCAACTCTTTCCTGTAATAAAACACGACTTGTCCTATTTTATTGCACAGGTGATTATGGTTATGGTGTTTTCAGTTACAGACAATTATTCAAAAAATACTACTCTTTCAGACTAATACCAAATATGGAACAAACACTGAAAATGTGATGTAATAATATATGCCTCTGGGTTTACGAGTCATGTACTGTTGGGCGTACAAGGTTCCTGGTTTTATTAACCTGCTTCCTATGACATTTATTTTGGTGTGCTATGGTGAGTGGATTCTGTAAACGATACTTTTAATTTATGGTGTTTTGTCTGTCTCACAGGATACAAGTTATTGTTTTAAACTCAAAAGTTAGGTCTGACATAAATTGATTCCTAAAAAAAACAGATATGTGCACCTTGTTTCCTTGAAAAATATATTTCCTCAAAGACCCACAGGTTTAAATTGTCTCCTTCATTGCATGTAACCATTTCAAATGTGTACATTAGCCAGATGAAACCTACATCGTTCATATCAACTGCAAACTCACGTTGTCTTCAGTAGGATGGTGTTTGCACCTATGGTAGATAATATGGTTTGGAGGCATAAGACAACAGCTTTGATTACAGAAGGGTGCTAGTGGCCATTTCTTTTTTTAAATGGTACCATAGTTTCAATGGACAGAGAAGCTGGGCATCCGTGTTTTACTTTTACTGGTATTTCTGAATATGTATTCATTGCCTTAGTTTTCTGTTTAGTATTGTTATTCAGGGGTTTTTGTATAATATTCTTGATGAAAATAGGTGGCTGTTGGTGTGCTTTGATTGGACTGATTAGGATGAACAGTAGACACCCTAAATATTTGCTCGGCCTAAAATTCTCCATTATTTGCAACAGTATATTTCCCATGAGTACAGTATCATGGCCTTACATGGCCTATTTCTGTAACTGATTTCTTCTTAAATATTTCAAAAATAAACTAAATCATTTCACCCAACTGAGCATTGGGTTACTGCAATAGATTGGTGGCCTGTCCAAGGTGTATTCCTGCCTCTCACCCAATGCATGCTGGGATAGGCTCCAGCACCCAAACCCCATAATAATAATATGGAGTCATCTCTCATATGCATGTCTGACTAAGACACTAAACTTCACACAAAACAGATGGAGCATTCAGTCGTAATGTGTTGAAAGGCACTCATCTATTCTTGATGGGTGCTTAGCATTTATGTGCTGAGTCAGTTTGTTGTGCGTGTGTGTGTGTGTGTGTGTGTGTGTGTGTGTGTGTGTTCACCAATAGGCCATGTTCTTTTACTGCAAAGCCATTTTAATTTCACCTCAGTCACTTATGATCATTATTTTCAAAGTATGACATGCATTCTCGTGGATGCACGGGAGTTGGCTGAACAGTCTGTTTTGCGTTACAGAATGAATCCGCGTTGTGAGACGCAGTGCATGATATTCATGGACACTGTGTACGTGCATCGGGGCCTCTGCAGGACACTTCCAGGAGTGTATTTCACTTATCTTTCTGGTTCAACTCCCACCTCTCTCTCTCTCTCTCTCTCTCGCTCCCTCTCGGTCTCTCTCTCCTGTGCTCTCTCTCTCTCTCTCTCTCTCTCTCTCACGCTCGCTCGCTTCCTCTCTCTCTCTCTCCTGCGTGCTCTCTCTCTCTCTCTCTCTCTCTCTCTCTCTCTCTCTCTCTCTCTCTCACGCTCGCTGTCTCTCTCTCTCTCTCCTGCGTCTCTCTCTCCTCTCTCTCTCTCTCTCTCTCTCTCACGCTCGCTCTCAGTCTCTCTCTCTCGCTCGCGTTCTCTCGCTCTTTCTCCCTCTCTCATTTGTGCTAGTTTCCTTTTGCACATTTATCTCTGTCGCCCAAATCCTGTTGTTCAAGATTAACTGTGTAGGAGTCTGAGAACAAGTCACACAGAGTATCTTTCAGGCTGCATTTTCACAACACTTTATTTGACATTTTTCAACAGCTGGGATGGACCATTTGTTGTAAAAGTTCTTTTTAATAGAGTTCTCAAGTTTCCCATGGCGGCATATTTTATTTTTTTCCTCAAAGCCAGAGTGTGGGTCAGAACATGTTCATTTGCTATTGCCCAAGTCCCTTGTCTGTATGACATTATGGTATTTTTTTTTTAAATAAAGGTATCTTTATTAGCCATGAATATACATGTTATTACATATGTGAGCTAGAGAATGTTATTGAACCTACATTGGTGTTATAATTCAATAGAGATTTTATATCTACGTTGGCTAGTGAATATGTGCGGAAGTGTAGTATAATGGGTAAGGAACTGGTCTTGTAAAACTAAAGGTCACGGGTTCGATTCCTGGGTAGGACCCTGCCATTGTACCCTTGAGCAAGGTACTTAACCTGCATTGCTTCAGTGTATATCCGGCTGTGTAAATAGATGCAATGTAAATGCTATGTAAAAGTTGTGTGTAAGTCTGAATAAGAGCATCTGCTAAATTATGTAATGTAATGGAGATGTCATGGCATGTCCATTAAAGGTGTATCAGGCTAATTCACAATGACTGCTTGTCTGTAGAGGCTTCAGGCCTGTTTACGGGCAGTCTGATATATGGACTGACCGCTGCTAAATTTTAAGACGTGAAATACCTCATCGTGACTGAACCTAATTCTTGACAAGTTCAGAGGTCATGACTATCAGTCTTAATTTGCTTGACTGGGGTATTTTGAAACGCAGTGGCCTCATCTGCACCTTCGAAAAGCGACACTGCGTCGGACCTCCGGTGCGGTATCCGCAACTCAAAGCTGGAAATCACAGTGAAAACATTGACATGTGCTAACATTTAGCGTTCCCAGAGGGAGCGCGGTACGTAGCGTCGGTTGGTTTGCATAATTATAAGGCCCACGGAGAACAACGTGTTTCGAAAATCGCTTCCAGATGAGACAACAAAAGTTTTATTAAATTGAACATATGAAGGGGCAAAAAATAATAATTTGCTGTTGGTGCCCAAGGTTTCAGTTTTTGTGATTGCAACAGTACATGAAATGCTTGAATGTCAAACATAATCATTGCTTTTTGCAAAATTTAGAGAGAATAAAAAGGCCACTCTTGCAGAGATGATTTGATCTCTATTGGGGATCCTTTGTTTGTGCAGTTTAACATGTGGTAGAATGTAGATACTGTACAGTTGAGCAGAAACTTCCAACCCTGGAGACATGGTCTGCTAGTTTTCATTGTTGCTGTTTTTTTTTTTTTTTTTTTTTTTATTGACCATTGATTAAAGCAGTTTATTGCGCAGTTGCTGTTTCTAAGGTGAAAAAAAAATCCATCCACACCCTGCGTCTCTCCAGGACCAGGGCTGGGGAGCCCTGACGTACAATATACAGGAACTCATGCTCAGAGATTCCAAAATATGGCAGTCCAGCGTTCCAGAGTTTACTGGAGCTGAGGGGGGAGTGAAACGCTGGGCTCAGTGGCGCCCCCTGTCTGATGCACAGGGCACTGCTGGAGTGTGTTTGAAGATGCACTGGAGACAGAAGCCGAGGCTTTTCTTCTTGTTCATTGGCCCCAAGCCAAAATCTGTGTGTACAGTCCTCTGGATGTGTTGATGAGAGAGGGGGGATTGTTTTCACGCCCGGGGGTACTGGAATGTCTGACGAGCGGGTGACAGTTTTCAACATGTCTGCCCCCAAACACCCCCCTGCCCCCCCCCCCCCCCCCACCTGTGACATACCTGCCTGTCCCTCATCTACAGCGCACAGAGAGGGAGGGAGAGAGAGATTACCATGATGTCATTCTGAAAAATCCATACGTGTGTTTGTTGGCTTATGTGAGTGGCCAGGCAGGCAGGGAGCTTGACTTGTTTATGTTAATGTCTGCTGCAGATGTCCACCGTAAAAATGTCACAGATTCACAACAGCCCAAGCTGTCAGAGGTGGCTGCGGGGGGTTCTAATTTAATGGCATTAGAATCCTGTGCTTTTCTGACCTTCCATCTCAGTATCTTGGCTTGGTGTGCACCACCTTGACAAATGTTTGTTCATTTAAAGCAGGAAGTGGAAGAGGGAGAGAGGGAGAGAGGGAACGGGAGGGAGAGAGGGGAGACTGGCACTGCTTTTGATTGACAGCAAGATGAGTGTTGTAGGGATCTCATTCGTTCCATTCGTTTCCCTGGCGTCCCAATCCCAGACCTCAATGTCTTAATAGGGGTGGGGAACAACACAACCCCCCCCCCCCCCCCTCCCCAAACTCAGCCACAGTACATTTGGGAGAGAGGAAAGCCCTCGTGGCCTGATCCTCCATCTTACTTTAACGGCTGTCTGCAGCCTGTATGTGTGTGTGCATGCAATAAAAGCCAAACCCTAGCCATGACTGGCAAGCCTCTCTCCTTTATTACAGTATTACAGTTATTATGCACCCAGGACCGATTTTAATACTGGTTTAAACCGGTTCAGCCATCAAAAATGTAAAATGTGGATTTTATTTCATGGTATTAAATGCCTATGAATATCCCCTTTTCTTCTGAAACAGCTGGAGGGAACATTCCCATTAAATAATCCAATGAGAAAGAGCAAATACTTGTTCTGTTTTTTTTTCACTAAAATAACGAACATTTAACATATATTTTGTTCTCTTTATTTTTGCTTAAAGAACAGCAAACGGCTTTTCAAATGACTAATTATGAAGCTAAAGCTGACTTGGCTAATTGAGTTGAATTTTTAACTTGGTTCTCTTTGCAAACGACTGTAATTATTTATTCGCATTTTAATGAGAGCCTGCATTTTGAAAAATCTGTGGTTGTCGTATAAACGGTTCCTCGTCAATTTTTTGACCACGTCGATCTGAACTTGTGAAGCCTGTGGCTGAAACGTGCTTTTTGCACACGAGCACCATTTCGCCTCTGTTTCGTCCCTCTCAGCCAAAAAATCCTGACAGGAAGCGGTAGCAACTTCCCAGCATCCCCCCCCCCCCATTTTGTGTGCAAAATGAGCCCCCCTTTGCGTCCCGTTCGCTGTCTGTTTTGCACATAATCATTCCTCCTCCGTGTCGACTCCTCCAGGATAATAACCATTACACGCACGGAGGATTCCAGTCACCACGGGATGTGTGTGACTTTTCCCACTATTTTTGCAAGGAGAGAGAGACACACACACACACACACACACACACTTTGGCCCGTACAGTGCAGCAGCTGATTAGCACCTGGAACGGCCGTCTCATTTGGAAAAACCTACGCGGCCTCTCTCTCGCCGTCCCGGAGCCCCCACCGAAACTGGAATGCGCCCTTCCGTTGGGACTCGATAAAAGGGATCGCCATGTTTGCGGAGCCAGAAAGCGTTAATGAACCCTCCTTCCCCCCCCCGGAGGAGTCTGCTCCCATTGGACGGCCAGCGGTGGGGCTCGCGGGCCTGAAATGCACAACGAGATAATCTTCAAAGGTTCGGCAAGGGAAGAGAATGAACATGCTACTCTTAAACCTCGCCACCCAAAAACACACGCACACACACACATGCACACACACACACACACATCCTCACAAAGCCTCACAAAGACTCACTGCTTGCGTTGTTTTCTCGTCAAGGACGAGAGATTTCTAACAAACCCCGGGATGCTACGGGGAAGAAGTTGAGAAACGGTTTTAATTTCATCGTACTTACGCCATGCCTTCTCATTGTCTCCACATTAACTCGAACCAGGCTTAACTCTCTAGTGAGTGCCTGAAAAGCTTTAACTCTTTTGTTGGTTTAAGATCACATGTGATTGGAATGTTCTCAGCTGAACATTCTAGTGCTGATGTCACAATCACTGCTGGTGACTGAAAGCAGTGGTGTTCTAGAACACTCACTTAGAATTTTGTGGAAAAAAGACATTCCAAAGAATTCCAAAAAACCTACGCTTCAAAGAGATTAGTGGTCTGCTGGTGGCCCTGTGTGCGAGGGCTCTGACTTGGAATTTTGAAAATACGTTCCAAAAAAACCTGCTCTTCCAAGGGCTGAAGAAACACGAGTGACCTGCTCTGTTCAGGGCTTTTCAGGTTTGTCCTTAACTGTGCCCTCCTCCTACATGCACTTCTGCAAGGATATAGGCCGTTTAAATTTGTTGAGGTTGAACTTAAAAGAGCATGTGGAGAGAGCTGGAGAGCAGGGAGAACACATGACCCTGGCAGAGGCATCGCACATTAATCCAGAATTAAGAAAACCTCCCAGATCAAAAGGACAGATTTTAAAAAATGAATCGGCCGTCGTTAAAAAGAGGTCACAGCACCCCTCCGGGGGGATTCTTCAGTGCGGACATCACTGCCCACGCTCGCTCGGCTGATTTAGGGTTTGTTCTTTATTAAGTGTAGGCTCTTGCGGCAAACATTTTGTCTGACTACAACGCAAAGAAGCCTGCTGCACTCAAAAGACATTTTTTGTGAGATCTTCAGCATTTGTATTTCTCTGAGTATTTCTTTAATATATGAGACACATTGAGACATATAGATGTATTCAGTTCATACCAGTATACAGTAGGTGATGGTTTGGGCTTGCAGTATGCTGAACTGTTTCGAGTGCACACCTCTGCACTGTCTCTGTCAGACAAAATAAATCCCTCATAAAACAGTCTGAAATGAACAGGTATGTGTGTGTACCCGTCTTCTTTTTTTGTGGCGTTCTACACACGCATCTACCCGTTCCTCTTGGTCTCTTTCAGGGTTGAATTCTATTCGTTTGACACACAGAAATGGCAAAATGGAGGGTGGAAGCTAGGCGGTATTATAATGGTTCTCTGAACCTCAGGGGGGAAAACTGGAAAGATAGATACACTCCACAGATAAACGAAGCTCAGCGTGCTCTCGTTTGTACTCTCTCCTTTTCGTTTGTTTCCATGGTAATTGACGGGAGTGTGGCCCCAAAGGACAGATGACTGGGAGTCTTTTCATCTCCGGGTTTGTTTGTCTGCTCTTGGGCTCAGTTCGGATGCTTTGTATTTTTACTGTGTCAGTTCAACGTTATCTTCTTAACTATGAATGTAATTACCTGGACTGGGTTTGTGAAGGCAAAAAAAAAAAAAAAAAAAAAAAAAAAACACTTCAAGACTACAGGCCTACACTGAAAAACAGGATTCATTGGATAAATGTAAAATTTAACTTCAGTGTTGTTGCACCTTTTTTTTTTTCACTCAAATGAATAAAAAAAAATGTATTTGAGAACCTAAAAAAAAATACAGGTGTAACAAACTGAACTAAAAATTTTGGGTTTATCCAATGAAACATTTTGCCTTCATAACCACGCGCAAAAATATTTGTCCAGTTAATTTTGGTAACCGCCGGGCTCTAAAAAGCATATTTGTCTAAGATAAAAAGTCAACACTTACATTTACTGTTGAGTCACAGTTGCGAAGAAATGTTGATTTGCATCTCGAAAATACGGTCTTCAAGGAAAGTGATTAGCAGGGGGCAGGGGAAGGCCATTTCTGAGGAAAAGGGGAGACTATTTCTGAGGAAAAGCGGAGGTTTATTTCTGAGGAAAAGCAACAAACAACGCTGTCTGAGAACTGATGGGAAGAGAAGAAGAGATTAAGGGGACCATGGCAACGCCTAAAACCCAGATGTGCGACCTCATGCAAGGTCGCGCTCGTGAGGTCACTCTAACTCCTCACCCACGAGAAAAAATAATAATAACTGTTTACGACAACAAATAAGGACCCCCATTTCCAGGGAAGCCAGTTTTCCCATGATGCTTTGAAGCGAAGAGTTCGATCCAGAGTGAACACCACTACGAAACACGTGCTACACGTTGGATAACCGTTGTTAGGTTCTGATTGACAGGCAGACGTTAATCCCTTTGAGAAACGGGGAATGTCACATTTACCAAAGCCCCGGGAGCTCCATCCTAGCCATTAATGCTAATAAACCGTATTGCAACTGAAGTGCCGTTCCATTATTCCCGCTGCAGAAGACCTCCACGAGGGAGACGGAGGAAAACAAACGTATTTACCGCGAAGCTCGGTTATTTTTCACAGCTGTCTCGACAGAGCACGGTCCCACGGCACGCGTCACACCTCAGCGGGAGCGTGGATTGGACGGACTGTAGCTGTAGGGCAGGGCAGTGATTGGTCATTAAGTCATAGTTGGCTGTGGTCTTTTTTAAAGTGACCCAGATCAGTTGGGTCTATGTATTGGTTAACTCCTCCAGAAGTTTGTCTTGTGGCAAGTAGAATTTTTTTAGAACGTGTTTATTTTTGCACAAAAAAACCACGCACACACACACACACACACACACACAGAAGGGAAAATGCTCACGGCATTGGGGCATAGCAGATTGATGTACAGACGTGTATTACAGGTTTGCAGCCCGGAGCCCCTTGTAGGTGGCTGACCCGGGCCTCCAGGTATCCAAACAGAGCACCGCGGCTATCCGCTTTACTAGCCAGAGTAGCTGATCGGATCGACGCGTAAATCAAAGCATTCTGGGAATCTGGGCTTGAAGAGTCCCCCATCATTTCTGTCAGTCAACGCGCCTTGACAGTCAGTAACGAAGTCGGTCGGCTTACCCTCCGGCACGAACATTTCATCTTCAAGCACACCTTGTGGAAAATATGTAGAAAAGTTAAAATCCTTGTCGTTTTTTTCTTTTTCTTTCCAGAAATACATAAATAACCGCAATCCTTCTGACTGGCTTTGGGGGGGGGAAAAAAGTCAACTCTTGACAGTTAGTCATACTTCTACTGTCAGTATGAAAAGGGGTGGGATGCGGGGGTGCGGGGGAGAGCGGCACCCTTCCCTAAGATTAAAATAACAGTCCCTGGGCCTTGCATTTATGGAGCATCTCAGAATGGGAGTTTTAATCCAGGATCTGTTTTGTGTTTTAGCTCATATTATTGTTATAAAGTATATATACTTATTTAGCGCAGTTCTATCCAAACCTTAGCTGAGAAGCATAACCCCCCCCCCCCAGGTGCTTTTTGAACTGTGACTCCATGTGTACCTGTAAACCTCTCTGCTTTCTGTGTGGCAAAAATAATAATAATACAATTGGGGATGCACTGTCAGCTCTTCTGAAATTAAAATGGAAGAGTCCCACCATTTGTTGAAACCTTCAAAATGTAATCCTCTCTCAACTACGCACCTGGAGGTGTCTGCACACCCAAAAACGCTCTTTCATCCTGCTGTGGCACAGTCAGCTGGAGGACTGAGATGAGGAAGACTGCCGTGCTGAGGAAACGCGCTGGAGGATTACAGAAGGGGCTCCAGAAATGTGCCTGTCTAAACTCTGAGCCGTAGGAGCAGGGATAGCTTTCTCCCCACCAGGCTAATTTGCAGTAGTAGCGTGTAGCGCGTGTTTTCGGTAAAAGCTTGTCAGTGAGACTGTGGTGATACGTGCCCCCGGTGTAAAGGGTTTTAGAGCCGGGATAAAAAGAAAGTCCTGACCTCGTACTGCAGGCCCTGTGCAGATAACACTGGGCTCCACAGATTTAAGGCTTGTTTTTATCTGACGCTCCATATGCGGGGCTTTGCAATGTTGGTGCCTGGACGGCAGACTCGACTCTGAGGGTGGTCTTTTAACTATAATGGAGTGCATATTGCCCCTTTTAACCAAATGATGTTAGAGTTGAGACAATAACGAGTTGTGAGCTGAACTGCAGGTCCGTCGCGGTGTTGGGGTGTTGGCGTTGGCTGTACTGGTCTGTCACGGTGTTGGTGTTGGTTGTATGGCTGGTCTGTCATGGCGTTGGGGTGTTGCCATTGGCTGTACTGTGGGGCTGTCATGGTGTTGGAGTTGGCTGTTCTGCTGGTGTTGGTGTTTGCGGAACTCTGGACCTTTTCCTCAGGACAGGAAATCAGGTCAGCTGGTCCCCAGTGGCACAGATCAGCCCTCCTTCCACAGCCACCAGTTTCTAGAGCCTGGCGATTTGGCGGTACCACGGACCGCAGCTGTCTGTGGTGACGCTCTCTCTCTCTCTCTCTCTCTCTCTCTCCTGCCCGTTACTCCCATTTCCGCTCTTTCAAAGCGGACTCGCTCGCCCACCTCAAACCCCTGGGAGTCTGGGCACAGCCCCCGGGCACACACACGCATACACACACACACACACACACACGCATACACACACACACACACACACATACACACACACACACATGCATACACACACACACACACACACACACTCATACACACTCAAATACACACACACACACACACACGCATACACACTCATACACACTCAAATACACACACACACACACGCACACACACTCATATACACACACACACACACACACACACACACACACTCTCATACTCACACACACACACATATACACACACACACACACGCATACACATACACACACACACTCATATACACAGACACACACACAGACACACACACACACTCATATACATACACACACACACACATTCATACACACACACACACACACATACAGAAGCCCCACTGCGACGACTCGGGTCGTTCGGCCAAAGGGGTACATGTCCAAATAGCGACATGCGCACCTCGGCCTGGTGACAGACTCCCGCCATCATAGCCGCGATCTGCTTCCGCGCTGAAGCTGACAGGAGCCCGAGCTGAGCGGCAGCTGTAACTGCGGCTCGACGACGGATCAGCGACTGCGTTCAGCTCGTAGGCCGCCTGTCAGCACTGAATACACATGGCTATTTTATTTTGTATCATTTTATTGCTATCTTGCTTCTGAGCGCAGTTCTTTTCTGCTGTACAGTAGCTAAGCTGAAGCAGGCCTAACTCTTTTTCTGTCCAGTCAGTATTTGCTTCAGGACCATGTGGTGCATCGCCCCATGACTACACCTAATGTTGTGGAAACTTGTTTTTCAGTTCTAGTCCCAGAGACCTGGAAGTATATGGTCAATTCTCAATCCCTTCCCAGTATTCACAGACCAGGCTGAACAGCAAGAATTTAGTGGCTCCTGTTGATGGAAAGAACTCATATAATGGCAAGACTAAAGGTCAAAAACTGGCAAATAAAACTTCAACACACCTGGTGACAACTGGAGCAAGCGATTGTAAATCATTCAATTTGCGTACATCTGGTTTCAGAAAATCTCTCTGTTTTATGAGTTATTGACCCGAATACATCCCAATATGTAAGAATTGTGTAACCGTGTAACTGTCTTGCACATGCCTAACCAATTCACTCATATAGATAAAACAGATATGGATAAAATAAAATGGAAGTAGATATGTCTTTGAATGTGTGTACTGCACAATTAAGATATTGGCTGCTGTGTGGTGAGATTGTAACCTCTCTGGGTGATTAACGTTGGGGGTTACTGAAGGAAAGTGGTCTGTCAAAATAAAATGGGCAACTGCTGAATGTTTTTGGTGCTCGGAACTGCTTGCGTACAACATTTCAAGGGCCAGGTTGATTGAATTTGTGGATTTCCATGAAAACCTTCTGTGGGGCAGTGATTGCTTCCCACATAACAGAGAAAGATGTGAAGTCAGAGTCGTTGGGGGGGGTCTTGCTAATTCCGCTGGCATGGAGCTGCCTGGCTTTCATGTTGGGGGAGGTGTGGGGGGTGGTTAAGGAGAGCAGAGGCCTGGAACTGTGGAAGCAGAGCTTTTGCAGGCCCAGCTGTCATAGAACCCCATCATTCTCCTGAGTTCTAATGGCCCATTGTTATGGAACCCCACCATTCTCCTGGTGTTCCAATAGCCCAGCTGTCATGGAACCTCACCATTCTCCTGGTGTTCCAATAGCCCAGCTGTCATGGAACCTCACCATTCTCCTGGTGTTCCAGTAGCCAGCTGTCATGGAACCCCACCATTCTCCTGAGTTCCAATGACCCATTGTTATGGAACCCCACCATTCTCCAGTGGCATGTCATCTAACAGCCTCAGACAAGCTGTAGATATTGCTGGTGTCGATGTTGGTTTTGTCAGATGTTTGTGTGTGTTTGGAGGAAGGGGATAGTTTAGGCCTTTTTTTTTAAAAAAGATGCAACAGTAACAAAAATAAACCTACTTTATTTTAATTAAAACAGTCTTATTCCTGGCAGTGGGTGAGGTACTGATAAGTTTGAGTGCTTGGCGGAGGCTGTGGGAATGCGATTTGCTCATCAGCGCTGTGCGGCTGCTTCCTTATCCAAAGCCGCCTAAAACAGCTGCCTTGACCACCAGAGCCGCTCGGGGTCACGCGCGTCGTTCCGGGGGTGCTGGAGGGCACAGCAGCGGACCTGAACCTGCAACATCTGATCGTAAATCCTCAGTCCTAATCACCAGCCCTCGTCTGACGCCTCAATTCTGGACATCTGCTGATTTAGAGGAAGGTTTCGGGAGGGGGGGGCATTCCCAGTTCGACCAGTGGATACGACCACCTCATTGGAATGTGTCTATTTTATGTTTCATCAAAATAATTCTAAATTATTTGCTCAAAGTTAATGCTGACGCTGCTTCTCCTAGGAAGGGTGTCGGCCACAGGCAGCTTGTATGAAAAGGTTTAAGCCACTGTTGGGTGCTCGATGCATTTTTTTTTTTTTTGTCCTCAAACTCTGACGAAAGCACAAATTTTTACGTTTTATTAACGAAGGTCCCTTCGATTGCAAGCGGCGCCCACTGACCCTTCCCCGAAATCCAGGTCGTCCTCAGCGCTCAGACACTCGACCACTTTCTCTCAGTCTCCTGGCGCTGTTTCAGACGGAGGTGAAGAAGGAGCGCTATAAATCAACGGACGAACAGACGACTGGACGACCTCTGACCCCTGCGCATGAAACATAAGTGCGGCCGGGGTGTTTTTACGGCCAATCCGTGACCACCCCGCTGCAGTGACAGCCATCCTCGGCCTATCAGAGGCCTGCGTTGAGACGGCCCGCTGATTATAACAACCGTTTCCTGTTACCGCGAGGGAATTGAGCCAACACAGTGGCTGGAGTAACCCGCCGTACGGCTCGCTAGCGCAAAGTCAACACTCGCTAACTCTTGGCGGCTGAGAGATTTAAATGAGTCCAAACAAAATGGCCGCCTTGTAATGTCAAGATTTTTTTTTTAAAAGGGGGATTAACACCTTCTAAGTCTTCCATTGTAGACTAAAGGCTGAAATCGCATTGGCCCAGAGCTTATTCGACCACACAATCAGGAGAGACACAAGTTCGTCTCTCCTGATTCTGTTTTTATTTTCTTGTTTATTTCTGAAATATTTTTAAAAAAATTTTTGTTGTTGCAGTCGGCCCTTGCCAGTTCTACCCTGTTCCCAGCAGATTACCGTTTCAGACATTCTTCAGCATCGCGAGGCCTCAGTGAGTTCTGCCTCGGTGTCTCTGGTTTCTCTTTAATTAGGTTTCGTGAAATGTTTACTCATGAGAGAACCCACTTGAATCACCGCTCGGTCGAGACCATCTTGGTTCGATATCCTTGCGTGTGCGTTACCCAAACAGGGAGTAAATCATTCCAGGGCAGTAATGTAGTGTAACCGTTGGGAAACTGGACTTGCAACAGAAAGGTTGTGGATTTTGATTCTCCGCCAGGTTGCTGTCATTGTTCCCTTGAACTGAGAACCAAAAACAAACCGTTCCAGTAAAATATCCAGCTTTAAAATACCCACCTGTGTGCAGTAAGTTGCACTGAATAAGAAAATTCTCATGCCAAAAATGCAATGCAAATGTTGAACGCTGAATTATCTGTAATCGTGAAAGGAGACGTGTGATTTCAAAGTTTGGGGCGAAGTTGTATTTATTTATAAAATGCAAGTGGGCATGTCACGAAAAAAGAGACTCGCCAACCTGGCAAGCAAGGGGGGTAAACCCCAAGATGCCATCAGTGATTTTCCATCCATACAAATGGATAGGTACAGATAAAGACAATAGTCTACTGAAAGGGGTACAATCATTAAAAAGTTAAGAAATGAAACCCGTTGTGGAATTACGGTGTAGATTCATAACATGGAGACTGCACTTGCGTAATGGAGTCTTTTCTCACAAAATGAGTGTTTGGGGCTGGATTTTGTCAGACCTTAACCGTTTGCTTCACACGGCTGAAGGGATCGTTTCTGACAGGAGTCGATGACGTCATGCGCTTCTGGAGGGCCGCGATTTCAAACACCTCACGAGCCCGTTCTCCCAAAACCGCTCAAGTGGCTTCTCACTCGCCCCCACGCCAAGTCCTGCTGCTTACTTATAAAATCAAATGTTCCTATATGCAGGACTGCACTTAAAGGGGGGGGGGGGGGGAACGATTTCAGAGGCCCAAGAGAGGACAGCTATATTTCCAAGATCTGTGTGTGCCTTTTTTCCTATTAAAGAACCCCTGCCCCCCCACCCCCAGTTCACAATCACAGTTTTACCCCCCCCCCCCCCCATTCCACAATGCTTAGGGCCCCCTGTGATGATGGCCATGGAAAGCATAGAGTGAGGGGCCCAAAATTTTGCCTAGCCCCCCCCCCTCCAAAAGGTCAGGGGTCAGGCCTAACTATATGCTCAGAAGAAAGAAGATGTGTAGGTGTGAGAGAGGAGACAGTCTGCCGTACAGGGTGTGTGAATATTGGCTGCAGTAAGGCTGGAAACGTGCTTGAGTTTTGTTGCGCTACGTGCACGTGAAGTGGCTGCGTCCCGTGGACCTTGTGGGCGGGTAGTGTTGATTTTTGAGGACGTGCACAAAGGACGCTCTGAATGACCGCAGGATACGCATGACCGCCATCTTGCATACGTGCTCGGGTGATGATTTTAAATCAAGAACGATTACCAGCATAAGCCGGTGTTTGCAATGCCAAATGTTTGCGTGGAGCTGGCCGGTGTTTTTGTCAGTCGCACATCTCTCCCGTTTTAGGGGAGAAGGACCCCCGTGTGCCTCACGGCAGAGATGTGCGTGTGAGGTAAACGCTAGATGCATCGCGTTAGGGCACAGTAAATCCACAGCGATTCCATCGCAGTGTCGAAACGCCCTGGAAGGTCTCCCGTTTGTAAACGAGCTCCTCTTCAGGGGGGGGCTTTGCGGTGGACGCGAAGCCGCGGTGTCACGGTACTTTTGGAGGGAAACATTGGAGGGAAGCATTGCTCTAATTAAGGAATCTGTTTCCCATAAGCCTTTGTTCCCCTGGATTTATGGCAGTAATGATTTGGATGCTGCATTGTCTTGAGCTGAAAGGGCTTGCTGCAAATTGTAGCAAAGGTCACGGTGCGTCAAAAAATAAAGATTCCAAACAGCCCATAGAAAAATGGGTCCAAAATTGAAACGAGGGTTCTAAGATCACAAACAAGAAAAGCGTAGGTAGATTTTGATCCAATCAGTGACATAATACTCACTTGGCCTTCCTGCAGCTCCTGATTCCAGAATTCAATCAACACAGCTGGTTCCTTTGTCGGGTCGATTGTGGTCATTGCCTCCCAAAATGTGTCCATTTGGGAAACAAAATGGATGCTCGGAATCTATTAGTAAATGAAAGGAGAGGGCAGTTGGTGATTTAAACATGGCAGTTGTACACAGCTGAGAGGGCCAATGGGCACGTCACAATCACGCGTGACCAATTAGAAAGGCAGCTCAGTTGAGTCAATGGTGAGTAATTCTATTAGGAAATAATGGCCAGCCTATATTCACAAATTTTTTTCTGAATAAAACTTTCTGATGTTTTAAACCCTGGTGCCAGGGAGGGTATTGCGTTGCAGAAGACTGGCACACAGTGAGTGTTTTCACTCCTACTGTGCAGATCAACTATTTCTCTCAAATCTTTGCCCTGTTTTGTCTTGTTGAATCAATAGAGGGACTTGAATAGAATCGGACTTGAGCCGTTCCCTCTTGGCCAGTGGAAAAACTATTCTTCCCTGTCAGGGCAGTACAAAAACAGAACTATTGTAAGTTATTTGAGGGGTGAAAGAATGCAATAACAATTACATCATAGACGATGTGGAATATTACATTTTTGCGTTTTGGAAGTCGTTGAATTCTGACTGGCCACATTATACCGGTCTCGTCACCTTATGTTCATATAAAAAAAAATAAAGATAGCAAGCATAAAACTAAATACGCAGAACACTGTTTACAAAAGGAGGGAATGGATTGAGCCTTGATGCGTTGCTGTGGCAGCATCACCAAAATTCTTTAGAATCATCTGGCAATCCGATCAGAATCCTTAACGGTGAGAATTCTGTCTGTCTACCATTGAACCCAAAATTTTACAATCTTCTGAAGTGCAGCATTGTGATGATTGATGTCCTGTGCGTAATGCAGTGCCGGATACTCCAGTTACCGGTAAAAGTATTTATGAGACACCGAGCACAGGAAGAACATAAAGAGTTGAGTATCTTGAGAGTCTACGGCATGTGTCTTTGCTTTGTCAGGTGATGATGTAATATCCTGTCTCTGGGAGAAAACAGTGATTTCCCCCCCAAGGGAACCTTTGCTCTCTACAAGAAAAGAAAGTGTCACGCTGTCTCCTCCCCTTTGCACTCGACGGTAAAGCTCCAGGATCATCCAGCAGGTCATTACTGCAGATGATACACACAGGAGCAATTATGGTCCTTTTTTTTACAGCAGTGAAAGTTCAGACTTGCTTAAACTTCTCCATCCCCTCAGGTGTAGGTGTTGTCTTCTGAAGAAACATTGTATCGCACAAAAACTGTTTCGTAGTTTCTGTCCCAGGAGTTTTGCCTTGCCAATGTCACCCTAGGGCATGTTTTTGGGGGGTTCAGGCTTGGACCTCCGTAAAGCTGCTTTGTCACAGTTCCGTTTGCACACACACACAAAAATAGCGCCAAACAAATTTGAATGGAACTGATTTTAAAACCTCTAGTGAGTTTTTACCCCTTGATGTGATCATTTTTTTTCTGTGCACAAGCCAAAAGCTCCCCACAGTGCACAGCCTACAAACAATCAAATTTCATATTCATACAGTTATTATTTATTCTTTTGGGTTGAATAGATTTTGATGGATGCCTCGTTAATGTCTGATACTAAATGTAAGATTTTTTGCCAAGAATATTTTCTTCCCTGTGTCATGTGTACAAATAAGGATTTAATTTGCACTGCCTAAATTAAATTATGTGTGATGTGAGTTGTTGCTATTTACTCCAGCAAAAGAGCTTGCACTGGAGGTGGGTTGGAGGGGGGGGGATATTTGGCACCCCATTGGCCCCCTGGTGCACACTGGGACATGGTCTTTCAACCAATCGGATCGTCCAAACAAATCCCTCCCTCCTCGGGTCTGACCCCAGACCGTGGGGTCTCATCCACACATTGGAATTGCACACGTAGGAGATGCTCCTATCCTGAGCGAAGTACAGTAGGGGAGTAATCTGTGTAACCCTCAGGAATACAAAAATACACCAAGAAGGTGCAGCATTAATTATCAATGAGTGAAATGCCAACCTAATTAATAATCTATTAGTGTAATGCTAACCGAACAAACAACAATTTGTATTGTAACTAAAAGAAGTACCAATAGGCAGAAAAATACGTCTTTATGACAGCAACCCGGCTCCTTCCTTTTTGGTCTCCAAAATGCAACCCTCCGTCAATCCTGCAAACTCAGCGAAAACCGCCGCCCCCTAAAAATGATTCTTCCACTTTTCCTCCGCTTTTCTCTCTTGCGCTCTGTTGTTCCCGTTAACCTCCCGGTCCCACGCCCTCTGAGAAACAGATCTACCACCCTTCTCTCTGAAGGAGCGGTTCTGAGTCTTGAGTCCAGGAAAAATTTAATTTCACAATAAAACCGCAATAAAAAAACCCCTGTGCCGTCCGTGTGGCCAGAGGCAGCTAGCCACGAAGAGGCCTGTGGGCCCGTGTTTGTGTTACTGGCCGCGTAGCCGCGGGCCGGAGAGTGAGGATTATTATTTTACCGTCATTTTGGACGGTAAGGTGAGATGTCTGCTGCATGTGGAGAGAAGGTGCCGGGGGGGGGATATCATATTCACCAGAAACGTCTCGCCCCCCCCCCCCCGCCGAATTTCAGTGTCAGTTTTTAAAAAGTCAGTGATTGAGCAGTTTTAGGAGACTGTGGCTTTTTTTTAACAAGAAGCGTCAATGAAATGGATTAGTTTTGGAAGGGTATTTAGGAAAGAAGGAAACATACCAGAGACTGAGAGAGAGAGAGAGAGAGAGAGAGGGGGGGAGGGGGAGAACCTCAGATTTGAGTGGTGACATCATCAGGGACCCCCAAACTCCTGCTGAGGGTTAAATGGTGAATTGTACATCAGCTTTTTACCAGATGGGCTTTATACACATTGCTTATATAAGACTGTGCAGGTTGGCTAGAAGTCGGCCCCCCCCCCCCCCCCCCCACCCGCCCTCCCAAAAAATGAAAGTGTTGATAATTTGATACAAAAACACGGGCCTCCGTGTAGGGATGTATTTCCAGCCCTTTCCTACATTTTTTTATTATATTGCTCATTTTGACAAATTCGGGAATCAAGGCCACGATGCTTATCAGCAGTAAGGACGTCTATGGATGGTTATCAACAGTACACATGGGAAAAACGTTCAAGCGTTATCTAAACTCTGATAGAGTGCGTTTCACGTTGATGGAATACATCCCGTTAGGACTCATTAACTGTTTTGGGAGCTAATTTAATGCTAAATTTTACTGTCGATATGGATGTCTGAGTTGTCACACAGAAATAGGGACAGTGACACATCATGTATTCCTCCCAGATTATTAAGGGAATAAGCAAACCTGTAGGCCTGGCTCGTGTCTGGGCTAAATTGATTTTTTTCCTGCTTGTGTGCTGGTTTCTTCTCCTCCGTCTGGGGACTGACGTAAATTCCATAAAGGCTTTAAAAACTTCATTATGGTGCCAGAAGAGCAACAACAAGGGGATCAGCTCCAGAAAATAAGTGTAACAATAAAAATGGAAAGCACAGGAAAAACACCTATGAATCACAAAAAAGTACAACTGACACACGATTGCATCCAATGAGACAGACTACGGCAAAAAAATATATATAAATAAATAAAAATTCTCCCGTAACTGCCTGTGATTTACAAGGCTTTAACCTCCGGAGATAAGATGTGCTTTCTTTTATGTCTGGTTTGTCTCAGAGTGAGAGACGGCCTGTTCCGTTTTAAGCCTAGCGCACGTTACGGTCTCGTGCTAAACGCTAGCTAGCGAGCGAAGCTAGCGCGCGGGGTCCACAACAGACGGACACGCGAGAACAAACATGGGTAGATTCATGGGGGTTATGCCAGTAAACCGAACCCAGATAACTTTTAAAAATGTCCCCGAATCTCCCTGTTTGCTACTATTTCTATACTGTATAGCCTGAAGCATTGATCATGGTCATTTTACCATTTTTCCGCTTGAATTATTAGAAAACAGAGCAATAACTTTTTCCCATAATTTTCTGTTACTTTTAAGGACATGTGAAAGGTTGTTGAAAATTTGTTGGCTCCATGAAAACATAGGCCACACATGCAGATTACAACTCTCGATGCATGATGTCCACCAGAGTGAACCGGTTTTTCAGACACAGTATAATAACTAAAGGCATTTATTGTTTAAAACATAAGTTATAGTGGTCCTCGCATCTTGACGAACAAAAATACATTTTTAACCTGCTCTGTTCTCTAAGAATAGAAAGTTTTCGAACAGTTATACCTGAGGAACTTTGAACACCTCCACCCGCCATTTTGACCTTGAATGTATCTTCGAAACTTAGAAAAGCCAATCAAACGTAACAGTGTGGAGCGTATCAAGATTTCGGCAAAGGTCCAAAGAATCTGCCGTCAAGCAGATTGGAAATCAGAAATGTTTTTGACTAAGTAGAAATAAACTTTGAATGCCCTGTCCACTGTAGTGGACACCATGCCTGAAACGGATAAAAGTAATGTAGTGTGGAGTGAGAGGGTCCTTCTGTGGTGTTTTGCTGGTTTTCTCTTGTGTGGAGACCCAGGACCCCCTCCACCCGTGATTTCTGTCACTGGTTCCCAAGTCGGGGGTCATGGGAGGGGTTGAGATGGGTCTCCAGATGACTCATCGGATCATGGGAAAAAAAGATTAATATCAATCACACGTTTTCCACTGACGGTCTGATTAGACACTGCTGTTGCTGCACGTGCTGCAGTAAACATCCTGATGACATTTCAATATGGCCCCTTTTTTTTATCGAGGGATGGGGGTGGGGTGTCACAGTAAATGTTTGGTAACTGCTGGTCTTTTTGTCACCGACGCAGTCTTACTTACTGTGCTGAGAGGACAGAGAAACCATGCGTGTGGGGTGTAGGGGTTAAATAAACCTACTCTCCCACATGCAGTTTTTTTTGGTTTATTACATTTTTTTAAATGCCATGATTCAACCACAATTGTCTGGCCAAGCGGTGTGGAGGAGTGGCAGGGGGGGGGGGGGGGGGGGGGGGGGGGTGGGCTCTATTGTTTCACGGGTATCCTGGTCCACAGCTGGGTTAGTGTTTTAAAAAAATAAATAGATAAAAGAAAGAAAATAGAAATAACAGAAAGTGAACGTTCTCTCTCCCGGTCCTAGAAGAGTGGCTTCTTCAGGTTCTCCCCACCTCACCGGAAGGGGGGGGGTGTAGGGGGCAGGGACAGGGTGGGAGGGGGGGAAGGGGGTGCAGGTGGGCTCCCCCAGAACCCTGCCAACCTGCTTTAAGGGCTCGTTTTCCAAGACCGGGCCTCTTTCAAACTGTTTTTCGGGGAGACTTCATTCAGCGTTCGGTCTGAGTCAGCGGGGCGCTCGGGTAGCCTGTGGCGGTGATGACACAGATCGCCTCGGGAGCGGGACCGCTACGGTCCGCCCGCCAGCGCTGATTCAGCGAGTAAACGTCACGGGAGAACGGGGCGCGTTGGCTGCGCGAGCCTCCTGGAGGAACGATCGTCTGGCGAAGGCGTCTGGTGGGAAGCGTTTTGGCCTCGACGCGGCGCGCGCTTTTAAGCTGGCTGACGCGGCCGCGGTCGTTCGCGGCGTAGAAGACGAGCGGGGGCGTGGGAGATCTCGCTTTTCGTCGCGCCGCCGTGACGACGGCTGATCGCCGGCCTCGATGGCGGCACGGGAAGTTCTTGCGCTTCCTCGTTGGCCGCACGGAACGTCCGTCACGCTCTCAGCCTCCTGTTCGGTTTCGTGAAAAGAGAGAGTTTGCAAACACAAATGGACTCAACCGCTGAAGAACAACATTCTTTTTTTCCTGCCGTCCTTTGCCTAAGTGGTGTTGCTTTGGCGTAAAATTTGCGCTATAAATCTCATTACCACGTTTGGCTGCAGAAACATAACCAAAATAACAAGACACAGCTGGATTTTAATTGGTTTCAGTTTTTTTTTTTTTTTTTTTTGGGCCCATAAAAGGCATTAGCCTCATATAATAGAAATTAAGTCCTTTATAGAGACAGGAAGGCATTGCAGCCTAAAGCTGTTAAGACCCATTTCTCTCTAACACATAAACAACTTTTTTTCCTGGCCGTGTCTTCTATACCCGGTTCTCCTTGTGGACACGCTTGAATGCATTCCTCATTTTAAAAGGCACGGGGGCGGGTGGAGGGGGTGGGGGGGGGGGGGGGAGGGGGCCCGTACCAGCAGAGCTTTAGGACTGATGGGCGTACTGTAACACCAGGGAGGGAGGGGTACGCAGACTGCAGGAGTGTGTATCTCAAATAACCTGTCAGCATCATCGCCATCAAAAAAAAAAATGATGAGGAAGTCTATGGGGAGGGGGGGGGGGATCAGTAGAGGAAGTTTAGGTCTGATCTCCGCCCCCGCATCCCCCCCCCATCCTCCCCACCAGCACAGTGGACCCGCAGCGCCCCCCCCCGGGATCCTCTCTGCGGCAGAACGGATGTGTTTAGCGTGGAATTCGTCGGCGGGGGGGAGGGGGGGGGGGGATCTGAGCGGTGTGAAACGAGACCGGCTCTGCTCTGTGCGAAGGCCTGGTCAGGACCAGCTGTCAGAGACCCGTCATCGCGTTAGACGGCGAGGGTTAGAAGACGGCGTACACGCGGGCACGCCAGCCGCATGGTCTCCATGACAAGCTCGAATAACACGTATAAGCTCCACCCCCTGACCCCCCCCCACCCCCACGTACCCACCCACTATCATAATTAAGAGATGACATCACCCACGTGTCTCAGGGTCCGCTTATCCAATCAGAGACGCAAAGACCAGACACGCCTCGGGGAGCTGAACTGGGGGAAAGCTGAATAGGTTTGGAGCATGTTTTTTTGGGGTGCATGTGTGTGTGGGAGGGGGGGAAAAAGGGAGTGGAGCTCTGAATTGATGCGCTGGCCAATGACGGTTTGTCTTATATTTTCAGTTATTTCAGAGGCAAGCACGGCGCTGGGGGGGGGACGGGTTGGGGGGGGGGGGGGGGGCGGCGAGCTCCGCCTCTCCGTCAGGTACACAGCTGCAGTCACTCAGTCAGTCTGGGAGAGCCCAGCTCTGCAGTGGGCCTGCCTCCCTGCCCAACCAGGGGCTCTGGGATAGGAGGGAAATGAAGGCAGTTGTGCACCACACTCCCCTCTCTCCCTCTCTCTCCCTCTCTCCCTCCTACTCTCCCTTTCTAAGCCTTACTCTCGCCTTCCCCTCTGTCTTTCTCTCTTTCCCTCTTCCTCTTCCTCCCTCCCCTCTCTCCCGCTCAATTTCTCTCTCTTTCCTCTCTCTTTATTTCTTCTTTTATTATCTCTCCTTCCTCTGTCTCCTCCTCTCTCCCCCTTTCTATATCTCCCTCACCCCCCTGTCTCTCTCCTTTCTCTGTCTCCCCCTTCTGTACTCCCTCGTTCTGCTCCTTCTCTCTCCAGTGTCTTGTGGAGTGGGAAACTTTAGTTGTTCATCATTTGTTTTACTTTCACTGCTTGGGAAGTTGTGTTTTTTTTCTTCCTGTCAGCCCTCAAATGAGCTACAAATTAGTTGCTTTGTGTTTAAAATGGCAGTCCAGTTCACACCAAGCATTACGGTTCTGTTGGTAAACCTCACCTGCATATTCTCAGGTCAGAATTGGGCTGGTTTCAATGTCCTCCCTTCCCCCCCCCCCCCCACCCTCCCCCCAAAGCCAGAGACATGTATGATTCACAGTTCATGTTTTGTCTCTGAAAGCTTTAAAAGCTTGCTGGCTGTAGGCACATCTCGAGTGATTTCCAAAAGAATTCGTCAATTCATTTTATAGCGTATCGTTTAAAAGCAGCGCAATGATTTGTGATGGGAGAACGTGCACATCTGACGAGCCCGAACTAATCGAGACAGTTTTTTTAACTGATACGGCGCCGCGTGCTGATTGGGTGGGCCAGATGTTTGCCATAAATGCACTCGCTGGGGAACTCCCACAGCGCTAATGTTTATCTCGGCTAATCAAGCCGACGTTACCGGATTTCGTCGCAGGAGGTGAGTTAGAATGCGATGAAGGTCCACCGCAGGGTTGCCCCCCCCCCCCCCCCCCCCCGTTTGGTCCGATACTGTTCCCCTCAGAAACGGGAGACGTCTCACGTGTGGCAAAAAAAAATAAAATCGATTAAAAATCGAAAAAAGTACTCTGTTGTTTTTGATGCAGAGTTTAGCGTTTTCTCAGGTGGTCCACCCGTAAAATCAGTTACGGGAAACAATTCCTTTTGAATGTAACAATTGGTTTAAATACTTCAAAGCATTTTGGGCAATTATTCAACCCCGGTCTGACCTCAACTCGATGAGCGAAATGTAACAACCTCTTCAAGTCCTCGACCTCTCTGACCGCGTTACACTTTGACCCCCCTCGCCAATGAAAACCCACTCAGAAGAGGTGAGAACCAGATGGAACCCGTAATAAAAAAGACAAGATGGATGACTCCTCTTTCCTAACAAAAAGTCATGCAGGTTCATTAAGGTCATTGAGAATATATATGTGCGTTGAGAACATATATATTCTGGTACGCTAGTGGTATTGTTTACTCAGTTAAAACTTATGGGGTCTTTCCTTGCCTGTGCGTGTTATCTGAAAGCATATTAATTTTTTTTATTTTTTTATTCCGCATGAATGCATTCCCAACATTTTTATTTACATTAGTTGAAGGACCAATTTCTTACAGAACTCATTAGGGAGATGTGTTCCCAAATAACAGGGGGGGTCAGACCTAAACTTCCTGTACTACTGGACTATAGACTTCCCTCCATTTTTGTAAAATGGCTCAGCACACGTCAAACAAAGGCCAAAAAGGGTCGGACCGGTGCTGAACTCACTAATGCTGCCAGTGAAATATTAGTCTATAAATACCTTGGTTAAAAAAGAATCGACGGTAACCACGCACACAGCAACGTTCAGTGTTTTGGTGAAGAAGAAAACCCCGCAATAGTCACATGCTAACCGTTATCATTCTGAGCCGTTTGCTCAGTATCCAATATGTGTGCAATATATATCAAATATATGACACATATCTCCTCATAGCAAGAAGGGCCTTGGTTCGAATCCCAGCCGAGGCCTTTCTGTGTGGAGTTTGCATGTTGTCCTCTGCAGTGTACACTTACAGTCTGCTGCCTGTATTCATTGTGAAGCTGATGGCTGTATGTAACGAGTTTGTATTTATAAAATGCACAGATGTATGCATGTGTGCTGGTTGTATGTAGGTATGAGTTTATGAAACCATAGCATACAGTCCAGTGCGGAGCTGGCCTCTGGTATAAACACTCTATGGAGTCGTTTAGGGCCACAGCCATTCCTGGAGCACACAGTTCAAGTTTTAAGTGATGGGGTGTGATTTATGTTGGAGCAATATGGCGCCACAACAACATTCTTGTTTTAGGGCTGCCAGACCCCTAGGGCTGGCTTTAGTGTAGAGGGTAGATGGACTTATGGATTGTATAATTGATAGTTGTAGGTGCCAAGTACACTATATGACCTAAAGTATCTGGACACCCCTTGGTCTGGGGCTGTTTTCTATGGTTTTGGTTAGGTCCCTTCGTTCCACTGAAGGCAAATCTTAATGCTACAGCTTACAACAACATTCTAGATGATTCTGTGGTTCCGCAACAGTTTGGGGAAGGCTCTTTCCTGTTTCAACATGACAATGCCCACGGGGCACACAGTGAGGTCCGTATAGAAATGGCTTTGTCAAGAACTTGACTGGCCTGCACAGAGCCCTGACCTCAACCTCATCCAACACCTTTGGGATGAAAGTCGATTGCGAGCCAGGCCTAATCATTGCCCGACCTCACTGATGCTCTTCTGGCTGAATGGAAGCAAACCCCTGCAGCAATGCCCCCATCTAGTAAAAAGCCTTCCCAGAAGAGTGGAGGTTGTCATAGCCGCAAAGCGTGGACCAACTCCATATTAATGAAATGAGATGACGATGTCCGCATATTTTGGCTATGTAGAGTAGGTACCAATGTGTGTAGGCCTATGTTTTGGTTGGGCATGCTGTGTGCATTAGTTTGTATAATTCTGTGAGTTCAGTGCAGCCATAATGACTGTCTGAGTAGGTCCGGGCTCTTGAGTAATAGAGTGCCACTGATGTGTTTTAGCAGCTGTGTTGGCACACACTCTGACAAACACGCCAGTCCAGTCGTGTCATTATCGTGTCCGAAGAGCGAGCGAGACAAAACCACTCTGAAAGGGGGCGGAGTCACTGGGCAGGAAGTGTCCCATTAAAGGCGCCGGGAGCGAAAAGCTAGCGGCGCGACGCCTTTGTAACCCACGGTGACCAAATGAAATAAACAGAAGTCTCAGGAAAAGGTCAAAATGATAATTGTTTAGATCGCTGCGTCACGCTGTGGATGCTGTTCTGGGCTTCACGCGTGTTTTCTGCAGCGTTACATTAGAAGCAACTGCTGGAAAAAATAACACTATTATGTAAAATGTGCACATGTGTGTGTGTGTGTGTGTGTGTGTGTGTGTGTGTGTGTGCGTGCGCGCAGATGTTGGCGTTGTTTGTTTTAGATCTGACTGCACATGTTTCATGCACTGCACATGTTCAGTTGTCTTGTGTGCTTGTTTATTTTTTTCTCTTTAATTAGATTAGTGAAGAGGCAGAAATAGCTCAAGCTGGTGATTCAGCTCTAGATTGTGACCTTTACTGAAGTTTGAAATGGACAAACACTTGCCGGGGTCGAAAAATCGTAAACCGAAGTAGAATGTGCCGTTCCTTATCCTAATAAATCCCCCCGTAGCCTGCTCTGCCAGCTGAAGTTGTTACGAATCTGACATTTACTGTGGATATCTGTTACAGACATTAAGATAAACAAGTCAAGCTCACTTCCTGCCTAGCCTCTCGCATAAGCCAACAAACACACGTTTGGGTTTTTCACGATGACACAAAGGGAAATGTCTCTCTCTCTCTCTCTCTCGCTCTCTCTCTCTCGCTCTTTCGCTCACGTCCTGTCCGTCTGAACAAATAAACCCGGAAATGAGGTCACGGTTTTTTTTTTTTTTTTTTTTTTTTGCGTCTGTTCCTAAGCGAAGTCTTTTTTAAACATGTCGGATAATTAAACGTTCTTCAAACGGCCGTGGGAGACATTAGCGCTCGGCGTTTGTTTGGATTTCCGCCGACCCGTCAGGAGGGTCACGTCAACGACTCTGCGAGGGCCTCGTTGCTAAAGTCATCACGGAAGACGGGTCACTGCCGTCAGTGGACTTCCCTGCTTCTGCCATGTATGGGAATTTGTGTGGAGAAAAAGCAATTAATACAACGGAATTGTAAAAAAAAAAAAAAAAAAAAAAACGATATAAAAATCAGCTTTGGGGAGAGTGAAATTGCTTCCTGCCTCTCAGACAGGAAGCTCCTACCATGATTGCTCCTGCTAATTGGAGGGAGAGGCAGGATGAGACTGCCATCAACAAGAAAGGCTCTGTGCGTAACACACTGTGTACTGTACTAGATCTCTCTCCTCGCAAACACAAAGGATTTCCGCTGTGACTCGTAACTTTATTCCACTGGATTTTCTGCCATTTTGAATTAATAAAAATAAAAAGAACTGTGAGTCAGATTCAGATTCACCAATACGTGCAAAACTTGGTTTACAACATCTACAGCAGAATATCTTTAAATTGTACGTAAATAAAATCTTTATGCAAAAATACGCGACTGGAGCAACCCAATAAACTTGCATGTGGCCGTATGTTTCCTTTCTCTCTCTCTCCTCCAAAACCCAACTCCCCCCCCCCCCCCCCCCCCCCCCCCACAATAAATTATTTTATTGTTGGATTATGTACGTATGCACGTAGCCTTTGTGGCTTCATGTATAAAAAGCAGAGTAACTCGCCAAATGACTAATGTATGTTGTAAATGCATTTTGCAGTCTAACTTCTAGCCAGTTTATGTGGTGAAATTACCCCCCCCCCCCCCCCTCCCCCCCCCCCCCCCACACACACACACCCCTTTCATTCCCTCTGGACCTGAGTAAAACACATATTGAAAATATATTAACTCATCAGATCCCGGCAGTATTGGAAACCAAATGCTGCAGAGCTGTGTTTTACAAAACGTGGTATTGACTAGTTATACAATTGTTTGAAAAGGGAAACTTTGTTCTGAATGCTGGTGAAAGTGGACATTTTTTTAAGTGTCTGTAACCTGCTGAAATGTTCTGGTGACTTAAATGGTTAATCATTTGACTCTGGTCTGAATGTCCAGTGCTATGAAATTCCTACTTCCTGTGTGCAGGGGTGTGTAGGTTTTCCGGAAAACGCGTGGTGTTGTAATGGGAATATCCTGGGGGTGTGCAACTGCGCACCAGAACAGGAGCGGTGATGTCACTGGTTCGTGCACTCCAAGGTTCATCCCCGTGGTACCGGCTGTCTCCACGACAACGCCGGTGCTTCGACGCCCTCTCTGTTTGTCAAAATAAGAGCTTCTAGCCGCATGAGGAACAGGCCAAGGCAGAGACAGAGGGAGAGGCCTGGTCCACAGCCTGTAAATCAGACCTTAATGATTAGGACTTCTGTAGTCTTGACCCTAGATCCCATCTCCTGAGAGGGCTTGGAAAGAGAAGTTGGAGTTCGCGTGACTGGGGTTTCAGGGATATTTGCTGCAGTAATTCAGCTTGGGCGCCTCGCTCAGGAACACAATGGCTGTGCCACAGCTGGGAGTTGAACCTGCAACCCTTGAGTTACCTCACACTTTGTGGATCGTTATGCTGTATCATCATCCAGCAGTGTGGGGAAAAAACGAATGAGATGTCTTTTGTTTGCTGTTGCCCGAAATCCAGGTTCCACTTTGCAAAAAAAATAAGAGCACTGTGATGATGGAAAAAGACGAGCTGAAAAGTAAATTAGACACCAGAAAGTGAGACGGGGTGCTTCTCTGCGAATCTCTCCTTCCAGGCATTTACCTGAAAAGGTACAGTCTGTCTGTAAAGAAGAAAAACAGAGCTTCTAGCCGCATGAGGAACAGGCAGGGACTGAGGGGGAGGACTGGTCCACAGCCTGTAAATCACACCTTAATGATTAGGGCTTCTGTAGTCATGACCCCACATGCCATCTCCTGAGAGGGCTTGGAAAGAGACATTAGAGTTTGCTTGACTGGGGTTTCCAGCAAATCTGATTCTGGTTCTAGCGATGGTTCGAGGTCACGTTGTGTCATAGGTCAGCGATGGGATGGCTTGAATCGCTGACCCCAATTGGATCGCCGATTGGTTGCAATAACCTGGTGTGTTCTTTAGTCTAGACTTCAGCAGTTTCAGACCTATAGCTGTGCCGATAGGAATGTTTGTCCCAGACTAGGTACGTCTGACGTTGTCCTTGGCAAATGGAAAGAGTTGCGTTATTGCTCTCGTTCCTGTTTCGCTGCTGTTCATTGTCATCTCTATAGAGAACTTAATCCACATTGCATTCTCAACTGCAGTTTCCCCGAGTATGAGGTCCAAAACTTTTAAGTTTGGCTCCCCAGCAAAACTGTGTAGCCCCCCCCCCCCCCCCCCAACCATCCCAACACTGTCCAGACACCGTGCAACTGCACCAAAGCAACGTGAGACGAGTTTAGCGCGGTTACTCAACGTCTGGAACCCGCTCAGCAGGCCTGCGGTGAAGCCGCCATGTGCCACGCAGTGTCGCCACGGCAACAGGGTCAGAGGATCATGGGTAACTGCACCTGTGCCACGTTGTACAAACTGTACTGTGCAAACGCAATTCACTGCTTGTTTCATTCGGGTTTAGCCATTTAGCAAACACTCTTGTGCCTTATTCACTTTTTTTTTTTTAAAGTTGCACAGTAATTTTTTTAAGTTTGCTGAAGTAATTCAGCTTGGGCGCCTTGCTCAGGAACACAATGGCTGTGCCACAGCTGGGAGTTGAACCTGCAACCCTTGAGTTACCTCACACTTTGTGGATCGTTATGCTGTATCATCATCCAGCAGTGTGGGGAAAAAACGAAGGAGTCATCTTTTGTTTGCTGTTTGCCGTTTGCCCAAAATCTGGGTTCCTCTTTGCGAAAGAATAAGAGCATTGTGATGATGAAGAAAGACAAGTTGAAAAGTAAATTAGACTCCAGAAAGTGAGACGGGGAAAAGTTAGCAGCTGGAATTGCACTTCTCTGCAAACCTCACCTTCCAGCCATTTACCTGAAAAGGTAAATGTCTGTCTGAAAAGAAGAAAAACGTTGCTTCATGTTACATGATACGTTTACATGTACACTGTGTGTGTGTGCAGGTGTGGGTGTCAGTGTATATAGGCATGTTCTTAATCCTCCCAACCCAGTATATTGTGAAATGTTTTCCTCGGAGCTCGTCCAAAAAATAGTGAAATGTCTCCCTTCACGCCCCCCAAATCCCCCCTCTCCCATCCCTGGGGGTGTCTCCTGGGCCTGTTCCATCAGAGTCCAGGTGTTTATGTAAACCATGAAAGGAATTTTATCACCAGCCACATCCATGGTCCCAGCTGTCAAGACCACACATACAAAATGGTGGTCTGTTATATATGTTAATGGACCGTCGTTGTCTCTGTGGAGAATTCTCTAACTTTCTCTAGATCAATCATCCAAACCAGTCAGTACAGTTTAATATGCCCTGCTGAAAATGGAAAGTTGACACAGGACCTGAGGGTGTTATTACAATTCCATTCCAAGTACATTATGCAATGACTCAAATAAGTGTAATGATAATAAAAATGTAATTTCCCCTTATTTATGTGTCAGCAAATTATTTGCTGATATTTGCTTTGGGATATATGCATATTTTTAAAGTCTGAACAGCTCCAGTACAGCTGAATGTGGACCACTGGACGGAATGGAAAGATATTTTATGCCCTTATCTGTTCAGTATGTAAGGAATGTATTTAAAATGTAAAACTGCTCCAGCCATATGTGAGTCTGAAAGGGTTTTGAACATTCATAAAGATTCACTTCTTATGACCAGATTTAAAGGTTGCTATGCTTTACTGTACTTCTGCTACCCCCCAGAATCTCTTAAACATGGAAGTGCACCGGGTCGAAGTTTTGGCGGAGTTGAATATCTGGTCAGCAGATAGAGGGTCTGTGGCTGGCCTAGCTCTGTGCTCACCTGTGCTGAGCAAACAGCACAGAAACGGTGTGGCCATTCTGTGATGTAACCACACATTCCACTGACCAGTCTCTCCACAGGTGGACACAGATGGGGTTGTGGGTCTTGCGTTCAAACATCTGCAGCGCTGGCGGATCGAGAGAGAGAGAGAGAGAGAGAGAGAGAGTGCGTTCACAGGGTTCCCGTCAAGCCTTCTCAGACTCTGCTGAAGCAGCGCGCTCATCGAATGCACATCTGTGCAGCGGGATGCACTTTTCTTTACCGTACTAAGTGTTGGTTTGTTTGGTTAAGTCTGCACTTGCTGATTGCCGGGGGGGGGGGGGGGGGGGCACTGCTATAGGCACTGCGGCCTGCTTATTTAGCTGCAGTGCCACCCGGGGAGGGAGGGATTCGATCGGACGATCCATTGGTTGGAACGCCATGTCTCATTGTGCAGCAGCGACCCCTGCTGGCCAGTGGTGGTGCCCACTGCCTCACTTTCTGTAATATAGTAAGCGTATTTATGCTTGGGACTACAGCATGGTGTGGAGCAAAAGTTTAGTGCGGCTAGCTTTAAAAGTGCGTGAAATATTTTCAGTTTCGTGTCACGTCTCCCCCATTGGAAAGACTCCTGACAACTGCTAGAAGTATGATTGATTGCCTCATTTAAAACATTTGGAAACAGGTGTAAACTTTGCATTGTGTGCCAGAGATAATTGTCCCAGTCCAGCGGTCACTGTGATTGCTTCTGGGAGATGATATAGCCAACAAGTGCTAGTGCAAACTGGAAGAATACTTTGTTCCTGAATACTAATCCAAAAGGACTAATTAAACAGGAAAACTGTTAAACCTTGCAATGATCTAATCCAGACGTTTGGGTTGCAGACTGTGTCCAATAAACCAGGGAGGGTGTGCTTGATCTCAAATCGACCATGACAGCAATGCGAAAAACCTTGGAATTATGATTTGCCTTTCCAAATTGGGGAGAAAAATGTGTAATATTACAAAAAATGTCAGTAAAGAAGAATGCAAAAGCGAGTAGAGAGAGATTAACTGTGATCTGTGAAGATAAGAGAGCTCTCTTGACTGACGGGTAGGGCAGAACAATGTAATGCTTATTATTACCTTGATTTTTTTTCCCCACTCATTTCCTCTCCTGGCATAAGAACAAACAAGGGAGATGAAAGATAGGAAAATATCCTGTGTCGCTTTCTAGCCTTCTGATGTTTTACAAGTGATGGCATGTTTAGGGAAAATAATATACATGACAAGGATCTGCTAAGTGACCCTAATGTAATGTGATGGACATAAGTAGACATGATAGAGGAACTGTTAATCACAATTACAACTTGCAGTAAAGACATCAGAAGATAATTGGAAGCAGATTCAGTAAATGGCTAAGGAGCTTGATTAAGCTGATGAGAAAATGATTAGCCCCTTAGCTTGGAAATGCTCTTCAATTTCTCCTCCGTGGTTTTTGCAGTTCTGTATTCTCGGTGTAGATATAAAGCTGTCCTCTAATTTCTGGAAAAAACAGGTAAAGTTCTCTCGAGTTAAGGGAAGCTCCCATAGTTATGTCTGAACTGACATCTCTTGTCCGTCCCTTTTGGATATCCCGTTCCGACTAAAATTTTATTGTTTCCATCGTAAAACGAAACTCAAAATGGGTATTTGTGGACCTGTAATCGTCAACCTGTGGGTGATTTGATGTTTATACAATTTTTGGCTGGACCGCAACAGCGGGGCCAGCCCTACAAACACGAATGTCTGTGACTGACTGAGTGACTGAGTGATGAAGTTACACCATTGGTCAGCCGGGTTATGAAGTTACACCATTGGTCGACCGTGTCACATGTGTTAGGTCCAGCCATATACTAGGTTTCCTAGTCTTGTTTACCAGGAAGTGCTAGAAGACAAAACGGTGTTCTTTCTATTATGAAATGATTGGGAGAAAAAAAAAAAAAAAAAAAACGTTTTGGCAACGCATTTTCAGTGTGCTTTCCGTTCAAGCTGCGACAGGCCAGCGCTCGCCTAGTTCCACTGACCCGCTTTTGTTCCGCGGCGTTCGATCCGGTTCTGGCATTCCACAGGCGGAGCGTCAAAGCGTTTCCACGGTGTCCAAAATGGTAAACAGGCTTTTTAAAGCACGTCTCTCTCGTTTTTTTAAAGAGCCCTTTCTTCTGTGATGGGCATGTGGAGACAGCGGAGGGGTGTGCAGGCCTGTGGCATTGTTTGAGAAAGCCTGACGTTTCGTTCGCTCGCGGGGGGGGGGGGGTGGGGGGGGGCTGGGGGGCCTGAGTGAAATGGAGAACGGGCTCTCGTGAGACCTGAGGACAGACGAGCTGATGCCTGCCCGGCCTAATGGTGCGGAAAAATAAACTGGGGGGATTGCCGAGCCTGAGCTTCCTCTGTGTGTGTGTGCGTGTGCCGTTTTGTGTGTGTGTGTGTGTGTGTGTGTGTGTGTGTGTGTGTGCGCATACATGTGTGTGTGTGTGTGTGTGTGTGTGTGCGTGTGTGTCCTTGTGTTTGTGTCCTTGTTTATTGCATGTAGGATTCCATGACTGCTGTGTTCTCTACCCTAAAGCTGCAATAGATCCTCCAGGTTAAATGAAAGATGTTGACCTGTGTGAAACGGGGGAAGATGGCTAACCGGTGAACCCTTTCTGTCCTGTTTAAGTCCTCCTCCCTTTATGATACAGATCACTGTCCCCATTGACCCTGTAGATTTGTGCCATTTGGCCTGTTTTATTTCCTGAGGCACTGACACGCCGGGAGTGCACATCTTTGACCTCTGACCCATAACCCCAAAACGGCAGGGGTCAGAAGAGCGGGCCGTTCACAAATTACACAGATGGGACGTGATTTTGGGTCACAGAACCGGGCCTGACCTGAACCGCATAAAATTGCCTACCTCCTCAGTCTATGGTTCTGGCACCATTTAAGCACTGTACCATTTTAAATGTATTTTTGCACTTTTATCAGCAAAATCTAAATGATACTCATCCCTACTTTACTTTAGCGCTCTCTCTCTCTCTCTCTCTCTCCTCCCCCCCCCATCTCTGCAGGTCAAAACACAGACTCTCAGAAAAAGGCTCTCTTGACACCATAAAAAACATGTCAGTCTCTCGATTTGCAACGACAATTTTTACACTAATGCACTCCCTGACAGCTGAAACTCAACATAAAAGCAAGAAAAAAAAGATTTGATAAGTGTTCAAAAGTTTTTACAGAGTGAACTTTGGCCTGCCTCTTTCCAAACTCCTGTCAACGGGCATTCTGAGATGAGATGTTCCTTCATGCACAGGAATTAAAGAGGATGATCGCTGTGGTTAGCCGCACCAAAAGTACCCAAAGGCTCTCAGCGAGAATATTGACCTCTGACCTTTCATGCTATTCTGAGAAGCTTTTATGCAAAGGCTGTGGATCAGCAAGTTAGTCACAAAACCAAAGTCTAAAATGAAGAGAGCCATTTTAGACGCAAGTCATTTCTCCCTCTCTCTCTTGAGCCACGAGCTGACCTTCTGGCTCAGTGTCCAGGGTCCTTGAGTTTAACCCTTTTAAATGTGAGGTCACAAATATGTGATTGGAACGTTCTTAACTGAACATTCTGCTGTCACAATCACTGCTGGTATTTGAAAGCAGTGGAGTTCTATAACAATAACCTGGAATTTTGAAAAAACCAAAACGTTCCACAATCCTGCTCTTCAAAGGGTTAAAAGGCAGTGAGAGCACAAGAAGTCGAGCGGGCGAAATGCACCACCAATCAGAGAGGGGCTCTCCAACTGTGATGGCCGGTAAAGTAGGGGGTAGTGGGATTGACTTGGGCAGAGGGCCTAAACCTGTGTAGTTTGGCACTGGGTGCAGGAATTCTTGTATTCTTTTTTTATTGAGCGTTGCTAGGAGGCTGGCGTGAGCAGTACCAATATATCACATGGCTAATGATGTATAATGTGGTTATTAATAATGTACTAAGCATTTATAACTGAGCTATATAGTACTGAGCCATTGTTTTAAATAACTTATGATGTACCCTAGGGGGAAAATAAAATATATTTGGACATGCATGAAAAAAAATGAATTTTGTGTTTAGAGATTGAAAAAATATGCTAATTAAAGTTAGTATATATGTTTTGAGGAAATAGCCCAGGCCCCATTGAGAAAGCACCACGCAAGGTTACGGAATTAATCCTGGTATGGTTACATATGCAACATACTTGTGTATTTAGAATGCACTGTATATATATGACACAGTGCACAACAATGTACTGTATACACGAGATGGTGCACGAGTGGACGATGTGTGTATTTTTAAGGAAGAACAGAACAGTACAGTTGTTGATTTTTTTTTTTAAGCATCTGTGTGGACTGGATAGTGTTCTGACGTGTTACGGACAGGCACGAGTACGTACGTCACCCTCCGCCGGCGGGCAGGGAGCGCGCTCAGTAAACGCCTCGGCAGCTGCCGTCTCCCATGGCTAATTACCGCCAGCCGCGCCATTTTTTTCCAGCCTGATATTCCTGCGAGACGGCAGGCGAGCTGGAGAGAGTTTCTGAAGGGATGGGGGGGACCTCTGAGGCACTGTGTGGGATAGGTGGGGGTGTGTGTGTGTGTGTGTGTGTGTTTTCGTGTGCATATGTATGTGTGCATGCGTGGCTGTATGTGTGTGTAGGTAGATAGGTGTGTGTGTGTGTGTGGGTGTGTGTTTTTGTGTGCATATGTATGTGTGCGTGCGTGGCTGTATGTGTGTGTAGGTAGATAGGTGTGTGTGTGTGTGTGTGTGTGTGTGTGTGGGTGTGTGTTCATGCATGCGTGCGTGCTGTATGTGTGTGTAGGTAGATAGGTGTGTGTGTGTGTGTGTGTGTGTGTGCGTGTGTGCGTGCGGGTGTATGTGTGTGTAGGTAGGTAGGTAGGTAGAAGTACACAGGCTTACTCAGGTTAGAATAACCATTATATGTGGGATACTAAAAGACCTCTACCTGTTTTCTTTTTATTCTCTACTCTTTCTCTCTCTCTCTCTCTCTCTCTCACACACACACACACACACGTCGTTTGGGCATAGGACAGGTCCAAAAAGTTGCTAAATTAAATGTCAACGTTCACTTAATTCATTAGCTTGAGTGTCGCCACTGATTACTGAGCAGCTCTGTGTGGTGCCTTAATCCCAGGATATCGAAACTCTGGGTGACAAAATGGCTTCTTCCACCCCGGCTGTGGACTGTCTGAAACCGTGTCTGTTAAAAGACGTGGAATTCAGGACAGCGCTTCTATCTTTTCCCAGTCCTGCAAGCCCACTCGGATCACATTTTACAAGAGGCAGCTGTACAAATAATTAAAAAGCACAAAAGCATGTATTTTCCAGAACATTCAAAAAAAAATGTTTTCCATTTTCTTGTTATTATTATCCCAGGTGAGAAAATCTGCTTCCAGTGGGGTTTTTATTGATGGCAGTCTTTTTATTAGGGATGCTTTCCAGCATTGTTGGAGCCGAAGAGAGCTCCACCTCATTCAAGGCCTAAATACCATAGAAAGGTACAGAGTTTACGCATTACAGAGGCTCATCCATGCACTACGGTGTCGTGCCTTAACCGAACGAGCCACCCAGCAGCTCATGGTTGAAACCCGCTGGAGATCTACCCCATTACAGGCTACCCTCGATTGTCCAGGTACTGCACAGCACCACAATGAAGTCCTATGTTGTCTTTAGTACCATAAAGCAGGTTGAGTACAGTTCAGGTCTCCCCCATCTCATCACCTGTGGGCATATTGCCGTAATAGTCAAATACCTGGATCCCCTTTTTAAAAAAGCAGCGATTGTTCTGGAGAAACTCGATCCAAAAGAATCTGCCACCGGCATAGACCAGCAGTGTCGGACCCCAGTACTTGGACGTCTGCAGTGACCTTAGTGTAGTGTTTCAGCACTACAGTGATTAGCTTGTCATTGATTGGCTGAAGTTCACAGGCACCTTGTTTCCAAGGCCTAATACTGGCTGCTGATTGGAGGGAACCGCAGACATGCAGACACTGCGGTTCTCCGGGCCTTTAGTTTGCCACCCCCTGGTCTAGACTGCAGGAAATTGCATTGGATTTAGATTTTGTGCTCTGAGATCATTGAGTGTGAACGTCTCAATCGACTCACCTTCCTGAGTATAGACCCTACTGGTGAAATCCACAGTGGTTGCAACAGCTGTGTGTGTTTTTGTGTGTGTGTGTATGTGTGTGTCTCTGCATGTGTCTGTGTGTGTTTGTTTCTGTGTGTGTGTCTGCTTGTGTGTGTGTGTGTGTGTGTCTCTGCATGTGTCTGTGTGTGTTTGTTTCTGTGTGTGTGTCTGCTTGTGTGTGTGTGTGTGTGTGTCTCTGCATGTGTCTGTGTGTGTGTTTGTTTCTGTGTGTGTGTCTGCTTGTGTCTGTGTGTGTTTGTTTCTGTGTGTGTGTCTGCTTGTGTGTGTGTGTGTCTGCATGTGTCTGTGTGTGTTTGTTTCTGTGTGTGTGTCTGCTTGTGTCTGTGTGTGTGTCTCTGCATGTGTCTTGTGTGTGTGTGTGTGTGTGTGTGTGTGTGTGTCTCTGCATGTGTCTGTGTGTGTTTGTGTCTGTGTGTGTGTGTGTGTGTGTGTGTGTGTGTGTGTGCACCTGTGCGTCTGTGTGAGTGTATGTATTTGTTAATCCGTCACAGAGTAAGTGTTTCTGACAGCGCTGGGGCCCTCGGCGCAGAGCAGCCTGCTGCCTGTCTCCACTGCAGGCTGGCTCCACTGCTGCCTGTCTCCACTGCAGGCTGGCTCCACTGCTGCCTGTCTCCACTGCAGGCTGGCTCCACTGCTGCCTGTCTCCACTGCAGGCTGGCTCCTGTGTGCTCAGCCCAGCCGGTGGAACATATGATGCTGCTGACGATCTGCGGTAACGGCAAGGCATAATAACTTCAGCTGCGTCTCCGGCGTGGAGTCTCAACGCTTGGCGTCCTGAGCCTTCGCTGCTGTTTGTGTCCGAAAGAGACTGGGTGGGGAGGGGGCAGTGCCCGGGGGAGATGGGGGGGGGGGGGGGGGGGGGGGGGACTTTCCTGGAAATATCTCCCTCATTCCGTTAGTTTACAGACAGCTGTAATTAAATTATTATTTTTTTCCCCTCGCACGAAATTCATAAAGCGCGAAACCGTGGCGTTGAGGAGCCTGTGCCGAATCGGTGCGTGCTCTGCCACGGAGCACCGTGCCTCCCCAAATAAACCGTCCCGGCCGAACAATGGCATGGGGCGGGGGCGGGGGCGGGGGGGGGGTGTGGGTGGGGCGGGGGCACGGGTGACTCACAGCCCGGAGACAAAGCGCGGTCTGGGAAGAACGGAGCGTGAAGTGCCTCCTGATCTGAGGACAGGATGAGTCACCGCAGATGACCCCGACCTGAACCCCCGACAGACTCACCGGGCCAATCACGCGCAAGCCTCACGCCGGACTATAAAAGTCAAAGGTCAGTTCTGAAATGTGATATTCCCACTCCCACCATTGTTCTCACTAATTCGCAAAATATTAAACCAGAGGTGGGAAAAGATGTTCCTGGTAAGGAATCATCTTTTCATGTAAAGCGTCTCCAAGATCTCTCTTTCTCTCTCTCTCACTCACTCTCTCTCTTTCCCTGTCCCAACTCTCTCCCTCTCTCTCCCTCTCCATCTCTCTCTCTCTTCCCACCCCCTCTCTCTCTCCCTCTCTCTCTCTCTCTCTCTCTCCCTCCCCCCTCTCTCTGTCATGGCTGGCACCATGTCGTCCTCTCTATGATGTCACAGGTCTGGTTCTGGTTCCCATTGAAAACCATCCAGCTGTGCCCATAAATATCAATGTGCCGTCTTATTTTTGATCATTTGAAACACATTCACACAATTTTATTTTATTGACATTATTATTATTACAAATGGAGATTTGTGAGGGGAAAAAACACATCACCACACACACACACACACACAGTATACTGTCTCCAACTACAGTGTACTCAGCCCCTTCCCTGGTTTATGCATCATGGGTAAAAATGTTGAATCATAGTTATATAACTGTATTACATTACATTCATTTACCAGTCACTTATTTATAGTATAGGATAAACAGAAGCGTATTCACCTGATTAATATGAACAATACTGCCGGACCTGGCAAACGACTGTCCCAGAACATCGATTAAAGATCAGCATCACTGAATCATTAGTGCGAGTTCACTGCTAATCAAGATCCAGAGTACGAATTAGCCAAGGACTGAGCCAAGCCTGCGAACCTGGAAACCAGCATCTCAGTTACAGTAATACTAGCTTTGTGTCTTCGCAGGCACTGCGTTTTGAATTAGAGCCGACATCCTGGCTCGCACACGCAGCTGAAGTTCTCTCCACATGTATTCGTCTTGGTGTGCTGACACACCTTCCCCCGCTCTCTGGCCACTGCTTGCACCGCCTTTGTCTAATTTACTCACCCCTTCGTCTCGCCAGACAAATTGAAGTTTTCCTGCTTGCGGCTCATGGCCTGGCGCTGTCAGTCTGACGCAGCTACTTAAGGCTGTGCTGCTGGCTGTGCTGCTGGCTGTGCTGTTGGCTGTGCTGTTGGTCGGACGTAAGGCTGTGCTGTTAGCCTGATGTAAGGCTGTGCTGTTGGGGTAAAATCACCAGTGTTAATTCAGTTCTTACAGACTTCACGCGAGTCCATAATGGTACTCCATGAGTGTGGAATGTACTATATAACTGTAAACTGTAGTCTGTATGACTGTAGTCGCATTCACACTTCATGAGCTTTTCCACTCTCTCATCTGTTTCCTTCATCTCGCAAACGAACATCACGTCAAAGAGGATTCGAAAAAGAGTGCTTTTTTATTCTCACTCTTTCTCTCTCTCGCTCTCTCTCTTCCCCCCCTTTCTTTCTCTCTCTCCCTCTTTCTTTCTCATTACATAACTGTTTGTGAGCGAAGACGTGGTGCGGATTGATAAGGGTTTGAGTGACAGTTTGCCCGTTACGCTCCACACCGTTACACCGCACCATTAGCTACACGCTGAAGGCTAACGAACGTGAACAGACTGCACATCTACAGTGGGGGCCCATGGTTGGCTGTGTGCTATACCCTCTGGGCGTCGGGGTTGACCAGAATATTGTTGGTTTGAGTCCCAGACGTAACAGAACAGTTGCGCCCGTAGCCCTATATAACCGTATGGTCTATTTGATGATATATTTATCGAAATAAATTTTCACACCTTGCCATATATTTAACAGAACCCCCCCAACAGCACCTCCTATCAATACCCCCACCCCCCTTTGTACATTTCTTATTAAGATCCTGATGACGGAATGTTCCTGTTGCTTTTGCGCTGTCTGTCTCTCGGCTGACGAACTTTTTTTATTTCGCCGAGGGCAAATTTCCACGTCGCATGGGCAGTACTTTCTGTTCTGTTCTATTCTGTTGCATGTCTGTTGAATATGAAGGAAAAAAATAAAAACTAAAGAAAAAAAGGTGAATTCGATGTTAATGATGTTTCCCCTTCAGCTGTTTCCAAGGTCTGTTATCATACGGCAAATTGCTTGAATTGGGAAAAAATGGACAATGCAGGAAAAACTGCAGTGGCAGAAATTTTGACTTTTTTGTAGGAGGGAAACATCTGAATTGACCTTGGCTCACAATTAAAATAAAATATTTTCTTTCATGGCAACACACCAGACGGCTTTGCCGTTTTGGTGTGGAATCAATTGAGCCCTGATGTTGGTTTTTCTGGGTTTTTTTTAACTGATCGTGTCCATTAAAAATACACAGGCTTGTCTGCCAGGGAAGATGAAATGCTGGCAGATCACTTCGAGATAATCTTGTGGTTCAACAGAATAAGGAGAAAGAAAAATATCACAGCAGTAGAGCGCAATAGGCCTGGTTTTCCAAGTTCACGTGTTTACAGAAGGAAATGAACTAATCCCAGGTACAAATCCAACGTAGAAACTGAAAAACTTCCGTCAGCTTCGATGTGAACACAGCTATCAGACAAAATAAAATATACATTTTAATGAAATTTTAAAAAGATTTCATGCATTCTTATTTAGTAATTTTTCTTATTTTTCCTACTGTCCATTTATTATATTATTTAACCATTTAACAGATAACAACCACAAAAATGTAATTATGTAAGCTGAACATTCTAATGCTGATGTCACAATCACTACTGGTGATTGAAAGCAGCAGAGTTCTAGAATACTGAAAAAAAAAGAACATTTCAAAAAACCCACTCTTCAAAGGGTTAAGAATTACTGTCTTATCTCAAAACAAAAGCATCTATGAAATGAATGGGCGTCCTTGTAGAAATTTCTTCCAGGAGCAGGGAGAATTTTAAAAATTCTTTTGCGTGCGTAGCTTCTATCTGGAAACGGCCCCTGGCTGTGCTCAGAGTCCATTTGAGATCCATCTCTTCCGGCTCTTTCCCGCTGACCCTAACGTCACCTCGACTCCTTCGGCCTCGAAGGCAACCTTACACCTCGGCCATCACCATCACCTTGTCTGGAGCCTGGAGCCAACCTTAACCCGAGGAGTTTGTGCAAAGGGCTATCGTATTCTCTCCAGAGGCTCGTTCCGTGGTTGTCGTTGAGGGATGGATGTTAGACTGTTGTTCCACTAGGGCACCATTTTAGGTCAATACAGGTGCTCCCCTGTCCATTTAGCTGTCCAAACCCAAATCCTGGAGGGCCGCAGTAGCTGAAGTTCTTGGTGGGTGCCCGCATTCGAGTGCTTCATTTAAGTAATTGATTGTTTAAGAGTCCACACACACACACACACCTCATTTCCTAGACTATTAAGTTAAACCTGTAGGCACTGCGGCCCTCCCGGACTGGAGTTAAACCATGAACTCCACCAGCTGATTTCACTAATTGATTCTACCTCCTGGCTGAAGAATTGTGCCAATTAAGCAAATCCAGGTGACTGGAACAAAATACTGGGGGGGGACTTTAACTTTGTGAATGTGGATTTTTCCACCTAAAGGGTTGCTCTACTGCCCCCTGTAGGCCAAAATGAATGTCCTGTGAAAACGGCGAAAGTAAAATAACGTGCGGAACATCAACTGTCACGATATCCATAATCTCACGACGCTCTCCGTGTTCGCGTGCCTCCGGCGCGTTTGAATTTCCACACCCCGTGGATGTGGCCGAGAGCCAAATAGCATTCACGGTTCGCAGCTAGCGACGCTCTTACCCTCAGGACGGCTCGTCAGACCGAAAAGCGCTTTTGACGATAAGCGTTCGCTGTCACAGCACGGCTCTAAGGAAGAAGAATGAGCCCGGAGAAGGAAAACGTTTTCCGAACCTTATGTCATTCAAAAAAAAAAGAAAGAATCATTCCGTTTGCTTGTAACTGTATTCAAACCGCCATTAGCTAAATTCCCTCAGCACTAGCCTTATCGATCACTGTCTGTCCTCCTGCTGTGTGGAAAAGACTCTCAGCTGTGGAGGAAGGTTAGCATCGCGCTGCACAAAGCTCGGGGGTCACATTGCACAAGACTCTTAGCCACCTCAATCAATCAGCATTCATAAATGAAGGGCAATACAGATACTCAGCTATATGCTCGGTGTTAAATCAACCGTGATAGAGTACACTTTTATCCGTGTTGGGGCAAACACTAACGGTTATTAACTGTAGCAGGTGTTGATTTCAAAATGTGAGCCGGTAAACTAGGGATATGGACCCTAGTCACTGTGATGGCACCCACTGACTCTTCCTGGGCTTGGTTAAAGGCGTTTTTGAAGCCCAAAAAGTGCAGTCTGTGGTCTCTGCCATGTTGTAAGAAATTGGAGTCAGAGACCAGGAAATTTCATGGTGCACCAGTGTTCCCCACTAATTGAAATGAGCACCCCCCCCCCCCCCCCCCGGCACCTGTGTGCTTCTGCCGCGGGTCCTCAGTCTTATTCATAAAGGGCCGGTGTGGGTGCAGGCTTTCTTTCCAACCAAGCAGTTACACACCTGACCTGATTCTACTAATCAACACTAGAATCTTTGCTGAGGACCTTGATTGGTACTGGAATCAGGTGTATATGTGTAATCAGGTGAGAATTAACACCGTTCTCCCTCACTCACTCACTAGCCCACCTCCTCAACTGACACATCCCCCCCCCCCCCAAAAATAGATAAATAAATAAATAAATAAAAAGAGCCTGTAAAAGTGGGCGTGGCTTGACCTCTGATTCCTTTCTTGCTTTTGGCTTCCCAGGCATGCAAAAAATGAAAAAACATATTGCAAAATTACATGTAAAATTGCAAAAGCAACATCTGAACTTATTTTAACTGCCCTCCCTCAGTAAACCCCCCCTGCACCACCCCCCCCCCCCCCCCCCCCCCCCCAGATCCCCTCATTCCTGACTGACTGCTGTAATTCACGTGCGATTTACGATCTTCTCCGTCGTCGCGGCTCCTGTGTTCCCCGTCCAGCGTTGCAGGGGTGAAGGTCCCCTTCTGGGAGAGGCCGTCTTTTGAGTCATGCACCCCAAATTTTCTGATGAAACCATCTGGCTCCTCCGTATTGTCCTTGTCCAGTTCTTTGGAATGAGGTCATTTGGAAGAATTGCTGAGCACCGGAAATGTTCTAAATTTCTGAAACGGCTCTGCAGTTTTCCGTGGATGTGTCGTTTGCCACTGTTGGCCAAAAAATGTCTTGGATTTTGAGTTGTACCCGTTTTATTAAACTGACTTGTGGTGAACCGACGCTTTTACAAAAGCTTGTTCAACACCTGTCGATTTCTTTGTTTGTTTGTTGTGAGCAGTTCTTGAAGGCCGTTCTGTATTTTGTGGAAGGCCCGCCTGTGGTTTGTGATAATAGTTTTGCAACACACAATGCAATAAAACGTTTTGGAAAAATAAAGCAAAAAATAAAGAATAAAACGTGAACCAACACCTTTGAAAACTTGTGGATTTTTTTTTTTGACCATATCACTGTAACTTGTCGCTGTGTTATCTTTCTCTTTCTCCCCCCCCCCCCCATCTCTCTGCTTGTGTGTGTGTGTGTGTGTGTGTGTGTGGGGTAAGCATGGTACTAACACAGTTAAATTTGTTTTTTACGGGGACTCAAATGGCTCTGCTCCCCTGTTAAAGCTCTCTGGTAAGAGTCTTCCTCCCGTCTGTGGCAGCGCAGTACAACATACCATTTCCCAGGCGTGACTCGATTTGATTGGTTCAGGCGAGCTGAATGTAGCGAAACGGACCGCTCTGTTCAGCGTGGTGACAGCAACACCTATGCTTCAGACACGACATGTAAATATCACTAAAGCAGAAGCGCACGCAAGCATGGGAACCCGGGTTAATAAGCAGATGGGGGGGGGGGGGGGGAATGCATTCTCCGCTACAGAAAGCTGAAATAAGCGATTGCCCTCCTGAGCATGCTCGCTCACTGTGCTCACGCAGCGCCCAAGCTGACGGAACGGAACGGAGTTCAGAGTTCAGGCCCTGTGAGCCAAAATGGCTCCTCGGCATCTGATTGTGGTTAACGTCAAGCCGAGCCTGACCGACAGAGAGAAGATACTCTGGGTATGAAGAGACATGTTTAGGCATAACTCACTTATGTCATCCTAAAGCCAAACAAGAGAGAATAAGAGACAGTTCATACACACATGTTGCTTGGTTTTGTTTTTTTTTTTTTTTTGTTTTTTTTTTTTGTGAAACCATTTGAAAACTGTTATGAATTATTTCCTCTTTCCTAAGCTCAACTGAAATGAGACGTGCAATTCCTTACAATATTTATTTTGGTAGGGTGTCTTGGTATATGCTTGCTTAATTAATCAACTTTATTTCCAAAATATACCATTCACATGATTTATTAGCAAACATGACCACATATACGGTTAGTTTACTCAGTCATCATGTTATTTTACACACATTTCTTTATCAGAGTGTGGGTCAGCGTTGGTGCATTCTCTTCATCATAACCACGTGCAAACCCGACTGAAAAGTTTATTCTAATGTGTTTATTTATGCATACCGGTGGGCCTCATTTTCGCTGTGTAAACCAGGTACAGGGCAGAAACAGGTAATGTCATTTTTAAATGTTCATCTTGTTTTTTTTATTGAGTTGAAAAATCTGTCCATGATGAGGCCAACCGTGTTTGTTTTAGAGGAGTGACACTGCAGACTAAAATCCAAATATTTTCTCCCTGTCTCCAGTTCAGATAAATGTAGTCAGCATCCGTTTTCTGCGCATTCTACGCATTATCTCTTTGGACCAACCTTAACATTTCCTTACGTCATGTTGCACACATTTGTGTGAGCGGCAAACCAGTCGCTGACTCTGCATGCTCCAGTAAGGACAGTTAATTTGTATGACATTAGCGCTTGATGGACTGCCTGCCATCTTGGCTGGGAAGATATAAGATGCACATCTGGCCACTTTGCATCATAGTTACCCTGAACTGTGGGTTGGTACAAAACTGAAAGTTGATTTGATTCTATTACCTGTCTTCACTACAGAACAGACTTACTGAACAGTGTGTGAGCGTGCGTGTGTGTGTGTGTGTGGAGAGATAAAGAGAGAAAGATTTATAGATAGGTAGATACACAAAGAGAGAGAGGTAGAGGGAGACTATGCCATTTGCTTGGTTAAATCTTGCTTTTACTAGGACTCAAAAGGTCACTTCTCCAGAAAGGCTGTGTAGTCAAAGTCTCAGGCCTCCTGGGTTGACACTGCTCGTATAAATTCAGACAAATGTGACTTAATGCAACTCCTGTCGTTCCTTCCTCGGCTCCCATAATTGATTTGAACAGTTTTAGTCTTTCTTGTCATCCTCGGGAGTAATGGTGTGTTAGCAAAGTCGTTCCCCTTTGAGGAAATGGCGTGAGAATTAATTCCAGAACCTCAGACCGGTGATTCCCGCCAGCTCGATGCTGCCCTCTACAGGAGCTCGGTAGAAAGTGCAAGCGCTAACGTTACAGGTGCTAACACAAGAGAGCTCTCCCGTTCAGTCAATGGTTACTCACAGTCCAGTGAGGTTTGAAGGTATATTGTGACACTGACACTAAAACAATAAGGATGGGTTTGATTTGTTTGTAGATGTAATGTTACCAGTTTGAGGCTTTTCTGAGTTTACCTGGCACCATTGCTGTGTATGATGTATGGTGTTCTGTTACCATGTTGTAACTACACAATAACTGTTCTTCTTTGGCGCCGTTCATGATGTTATCTGTGTGAACAAGGACAATTCATTGAAAACAGACTGCTCTGGCTTTGATGAGGGGAGAGTCAAACCTTGAAACTGTCAAAACAAAAAGCAGATTCCAAGTCATAATTCATAGACCCAGGTGTCAACAGATTGTCTTCTTTTGTCCGTGCACGAAATGTTGCCGTTACATTTCCTTCATGCATTTTTATAATTTTTCTGTTTTTGCAGTACAGTACCACAGAACTAAAGCAGGATGTTCACCATGTAAAGAGCCAGCTGTTCCGCGTTATGCTTTTCCTCCGAGTTCTAATCGCACGCAGTTGTTTGCTGTGAGTTGAAAAGGTTTGTTGCATGGATACGTTCATGTCCTGTCCCACTGCTTTAAAGGGTCACCATGAAGACTGCCATTTTCCTGGAAAATGAACAAAAGAAAAGTTCCTTTTACGAACCAATGCGCTGTGCTCCACGCAATCCCACAACCCACCAGAGCCCCTGGCGGCTACCAGTCATAACAGAGGCTTTCCCACATCACTGCTGATTGGTTAACGCCAGGGGGCCAGCTACCAATCTTAATGCAGGCTTTTCCATATCACTGCTGATTGGTTAACGCCAGGGGGCCAGCTACCAATCTTAATGCAGGCTTTTCCATATCACTGCTGATTGGTTAACACCAAGGGGCCAGCTACCAATCATAACGGAGGCTTTCCTATATCACTGCTGATTGGTTAACGCCAGGGGGCCAGCTACCAATCTTAATGCAAGCTTTCTCATATCACTGCTGATTGGTTAACACCAAGGGGCCAGCTACCAATCATAATGGAGGCTTTCCTATATCACTGCTGATTGGTTAATGCCAGGAGTGCTGATAAGGGGCGGGACAGTTAGGACGATTCCATGAGCCCTGACTGATTGGGGTCCCCCAAAAAATATCAGAACATTAAATGCACAGGATGCACTGTTCCTGTTTGTGCAGTAGCTGCTCCCAGGCTTGTCCAGCTGCGCAGAACTGCGCAGGTTCGACTCAGAGACATAAACAGCGTCAGGGGATTTCTGTCAGGAGGTGATGACTTGTCCTGTCAAATCTCTTCCCTCTCTGTCCCGCACCCTTGTTGAGAGAATCTTCCACAAAAAGAACTGTCATCAGGGGCACTACAAATAGCCACAGAAATCCCTAGATTGAAGTTCTTTTTTCCCCAGATCAAACTGTACACGTTTTCTTCATTAAAGAAATGAATCATGACTTTAAGTGACTCATCTTGACTAATCTCCGTAGATCTCATCTTTGCCCTCGTTAAAGAGCAGAGTGGAATAGATTAGAATAACTTCACTGTCCACTTGCAAATGGAAATTCCACTCTGGCTCCACCAACCCGTCGCACAATGAATTTAAAAGACTTCATGAACAAGTCATGCATTCAACAGTGCATGATGGAGCGGTGCCACCAGGGATTTTGGGCTCCATGAAAAGTTCTCACAAACATTGGGGCTCCCAAATGGTGCCCCCACACGCATATCTGCACTTATTCACATGTTCACACATTCAATCACATTAAAGATCTAAGTTTAAATTAGATCAATAACTTACAAAAAAAACAAATTCTGATTTTGATCCCACGTCCTACTGTACGGTCTCGTTCTAAATTGTAGATGGTAAAAGCGGATGACGTGTGCTCGGCTTGATTGAGGGCGACGCGGCGTGTAATCGATCGTAGGCGGGCTGCTTGTTTCCGGGTAACCCTCGTCAGCCCGCGGGAAAGCTGCTGCTGCCGTCCTCTCGTGCGACCGCGCCGCGCCGATAACTCAAAGCCCAGATGCCGCGGAGATTAGCGGGAATTTCCTCGCCTCTGGCCGTTCTTCTGTCAGAGCCGCTGGTACTTTTTCCCACGAGCGGGTCTGAGTCAGAGCCGGAGGACCGGGATTCCGGAATGAAGACGCCTGGGAGGGTCAAAGGTGATGCCGCCAAAGCTCCTGTCAGTAATCCAGGTGAGCCTGAAGCCTGACAGGATAACATATTGGGCTACAAATAGCAAACGTGATTTATCTTGCCTTGACCAATCAGGGTGGTCGTTTTTTTTTTTTTTTTTTCTTTTTTTTTTTTGCCGACTACCAGTTTGGAAAAGATTAGTAAATTAGCTGGAAATATGCTGATAATTTGTTTGTGCCTTGGAGGGATGAGTGAGTGGGTGGGTGGGTGGGTGGATTGGGGAGGGGGGGGGGGGGGGGGGGGCGCACAGGATCACCAATGCTGTAAATTGCGTACTGTGGTGCCTTGTGCCCTTTTAGCATTTTGCGGAATTACAACTGTCTTCACAATTGGTTTGTTGTGGATTTATGACAGTGAATCCAAATAGCATCGTTCATTGTCATCCTCTAACGTTTCCTCAGCATTTGAACACTGAAAATATAACTGGGAACAGTTTGAGGGGTGATGTTTTTATTATTTATTTGAAGCATCTGACTTCAGCTTCCTAACTAGGTCCCACAGTGCCCCCTAGCGTTCGCTTCCTTTGTCCAGATGTGAATGACCCATGTGGCAAGTAAATGTGTATGTTTAGAATGTTTCCTCGACACAGGATTCTGTCTAACCTTTATTTAACCAGGAAGGTCAACTGATGACCTGGGGTAATCAAAGTGGGTTGGGAGTGCAAGGAATTGTGTCGTCAAGATATAGGGTCAAACATGGAAGACATTTTCTTGGGCCAGGATACCAGGGTGAACATGAACACCTCTCTACCCTTTCAAAAAGAGATGCGACTCTCACCTTGATCTGAGACCACATGCACACGCACACACACACACACACACACAGCAGTGTTCTGCCTCGTGTCACGTGCCCTGTGTGAACAAGGCAAAGGAGATGCACGACATCAAACCAGCATGCGGTCACACCGGTGGCCCCTTTCCAAGTGGGGTACACTTAGGGGCCTCTGACACATCCTGGGTGTTCTTACATCCTTCCCAATTTAACTGGGCCATATATATACGTTCTCCATATTAAATAATTAAAATGAGTGCTTCCTCAGCAAATCTTCTAATGGGCGGTGAGGGTTCTGATGCAAAATGGCTGCCGTGAAGTGCCCAGGTGATCACGGCACATTAGCAGTGGTAGAGGTGAGACGGGCGGGTCACCTTCCCACAGCCTGTCAATCACAGTAACAGATAGGGCCGTAGTCAATGTACACTTGTTCGATTTGTTAGTTTTTATTTGCCCAATTTTCAGTCCTCAGAATTGACTATTTTTATACTGTGGTTTTAGACAACACTGGAATATATGTATGTGTTTATGTCACATACAGTGTGCAATATAGTGGCAACCAAGCCAAAAAAAAAACATGTTAATTGGAATACTAAAGCTGCATTGTCTGAACATTTTTTTCATTTATTCTAGTGACAATATACAGACAACTATCCATCGGCATTTATAAAATCAGTATCATTATCTTGTTAAACTATTGGCATTGCTGACAACCGTCAAAAAAAGAAAAATTGATATGGGGTTATTCTAAGAAGAATTCAATCAATAAGAAATGGTAGTGGGTGGTTTTTTGATAACCATTTGCACAGTAGACAGACAGATGTATTGCTGAACGAATGAATTAATGATGGGGTAACAATAAATATAGATAGATCTGGTGTATTTGTGGTCGGCTTGGTCGCTCATGGTCGGGTGGTAAACCCACACTGTTGTAAAACATGCGAATCCCTAGAACACGCCACAGTTCTGTTTTCACTAGAAGCCTCGTTGGGGTTCCGCCCACAATGCATAGCGGAAGCTTACTTTTTGTTGTTGCACTCATAGAAAATGGCTGCTGTGAGTTAGATTCAGTTAGGCGCTGGAAATACTGTCCTGCGAAACTAATGCACTTTCCCCGGGATTTACAGTCATCGATGATGCGAGTCGTTTTATTGCTCCTTACAAGGCAAGTCGTTTATTGTTGTTCTACAGAAGCTCAATGCATTTGCGCTGCAATCCGGTTTGCTGGTCAGCTAATGCTAACAAACTTATCAGGCTGTATGTGCTAGCTGCCAAGCTAACAGGGTTGCAACTACGGTCACTTCGAGTTTCGCAGTCTTCGTATATACAGTGATCAGTTACCTAGTATGATAGTTAAATTAAGATAACTTAATTTTCTAACTCGATGGCTTCCGATAACTAACTAGCTAGTATTCAATCTCTCCATTAAGTTAACCAGATAGATTTATTCAGTGCTGTGTATGCAATACCAAGCATTTCCTTTAGTTTGTTGTAACTTTAGTGGGCTGTAAACTTAATTTGATTACTGAATGCACGACTTTGTCGAAGTGTTGTTGCTAAATAAAATGAATGACCGTGACACACGTATTAGCTTGCTCATTGGCTAATGTTTGGTATGTCACTGTAATGCACGGGCCGCACAACATTCCACCAGGACGGAGCTCGCGGTCGACTCTTAAGAGATCCCACCCCTTCCCCTGCGAGTGATCTCCGGATGCATAATTTTTTGAGATGCATCGTTCTTGAATGCGATCCGCTTATGTGTAGTGTCGCGCTGAAGTCTGCTTTGGGAACATGAATCGTGCTAGGTTAGTTGCGTCGCGAAGGACACCGATCTGCACCGATCCACGGTAACGGAAGATGTGGCCTTGGCACCTGCAGGCATTGAGTGGTTGACTGATGGAGGTTGACGCGTCGGGATAACGACAGAATCTGCAACTGTCAGCGAGGCGACCGGCGGTGGACCACAATGGTAAGACGGTGATAGTGCTGTCAAACTTTTCCTTTACTTGGAGGTGTTGACATTGAAGGAGAACATATGATGGTGTGCTTACAGTACATAGTACACATCATTGGCGATGATGCACCATAATTACTCATTTCATCGTTTTTCTCAGCAACACATTTTGGAGGCTGCCTTGGATCGGGCTGAGGTAGGGGTTTTTTTTGCCTTCAGAAGTTATCTATTGAGAGAAGCGCGGTCATGCATGCAGTTGGCTGCGAGTTGTTATATTTAATCTTTTGTAAAGTCTTTCCTGCTGAAAATTCCAGATTAAACCGGCCTAAATTGGTCAAGCTGGTTTAAGATTCATTTTTGACACTTTTAGCTGGTCAAGCAGCTGTTCACCAGCTGCCTAACCTATAGTCAGCTCATTCCCCAGTTTGACCACCAGCTTACTCTACCACCTTTGTCCCACTAGAGACCAGTTTTGACCAGCCACAGACCAGCTATGACCAGTTGGAAGTGTCAAAAATACAGTTTAAACCAGATTCGGAGACCAGCTGGTCTTAGCTGGAATTTTCCGGCAGAGCTGTTAGTCAATTCTGTCGATTTTGCATTTTTTTTCCCGCTCAGTATATCGTGGAAAGCGCTCGCCAGCGGCCGCCCAAGAGAAGAGGCTCTTCCAGCGGGAGGAAGTCTCTCTACCAGAAGCTCTATGAGCTGTCCCAGGAGGAGTGCGAGAAGGAACCCGAATTAAAGGTAAGGCGTTGAATTCTGGCCCTCTATGGAAATTATCTAAACCAGGGTTTCCTAGAGTGCTGGTGACGTTTCCTGGTTTTTGTTCCATCTGAGCTTGATCACAAGATTTTGATGCGTAAATAAAAGTCTTAAGCACGAATATTCTGAATGGTAAAACACCCGCAGCACATGGTCACCTGCATTCATGAAACATTATTAATTAAAGTAATTGCAGTTTTGTAGTTATACTTTTCAGTGGAACACCGATCAGGAGAATTTCTGGCACCCCCAGCGCCAGGGTTGAGGACCCCAGATCTAAATAATAATAATGATTCAAAAGTGAGGTCTCTTGCACTGCTGCTCTTTTTAATTGCTTGACTGTCTGACTTTTTTGGATTTATTTGAGTGTTGTTGTTTTTTTTAACCTCATCTTTAGAAACTGAGGAGAAATGTCAATCTGCTGGAGAAGCTGGTCTCCCAGGAGGCGGTGTCGTGCCTGGTGGTGAACCTGTACCCGGGGAATGAGGGGTACTCGCTGATGCTCCGGGGGAAGAATGGATCTGGTGAGACCACCCCCCCCCCCCCCCCCCCCTCCGTAGTCTGGCCCTGAGACGCTCCACACACTGTGGTTTAGTTGGTGCCTCCTGAATATTTGTGCATTAGCTTTCAGAAGGGCTCAATGCAAAAGTGCACTCCTTAATGTTATTACCCATGGTGCAGTGCAGAACCTGCAGTATGCAAATCGGGTCTCTGCCTGCAGCCCGGCCTGAGCGGTTTTTCCAGCATTTCTCCCTGAAGTGAAACGGAAGCCTTTTTTGTCCCGCTCAGACTCTGAGACCATCCGGCTTCCCTATGAGGAGGCGGAGCTCCTGGAGTACCTGGACGCCGAGGAGCTGCCCCCCATCCTGGTGGACCTGCTGGAGAAGGCGCAGGTGAGCGCGCCGACGCTCCGGAATTTACCGGAACGTTCCTTTTACCAGGACGCGGTTCCTCGGTGCTTGTTGGGTTGTGGAGAGCTCGTGGGCAGGGTGTGCTGGTCTTTGCTTTCACCTAAAAATATGAAATCAGTTCGGACCGGCCAAGCAATGGAGGCAAGTGTGCTTTGTATTCAGTGTGAGAGGGTTTTTTTTGGGGAAGAAAAAACCTCCCGTAGGGTTGAATGAAAGGATTCCCGCCATCTGTCAGACTGACTGAGTGCAGTGTGTTCCTCTTCTCTACCTGTGACTCATCTCACCTGTTCTCCGGCCACGCCCGCCCCAGGTGAACATCTTCCACTGCGGCTGCGTCATCGCCGAGGTCAGGGACTTCCGGCGGTCCGCGAACGCCAAGATGCCGACGTACCAGAGCCAGCACATCCTGCTGCGGCCCACCATGCAGGTGAGTGCCAGCGGGTCCGCTTTCTGATCCGAAAAAAAACAAAAAATGCAGCTCCTCGTTTTGACCCTTTTTCCTGTTCTCCTCAGACCCTGATCTGCGACATCCACGCTCTGACCAGCGACCATCACAAGTGGACACAGGTACGAGAGGCTTGCCTCGCCTCGACCAATAGGAATGCTTTTTCTAAAGAAGAGCCCCCCCCCCCCCCTTTCATCTACAGCAGGGCTGCTCAAATCAACCAGTTAATCAGTCTTATCTGTGTTCCAGCAGAAAATGACAACTGTGAATAGAAAAAAATGCCAGATTTCCAACTGCTGCTGACTTTTATTGGCAAGCAGTGCACCTCTTTGGCTGGCGATCAATCTTGTCAGATTCTTCTGTCAGCATGACCTTCAGTTTGTTTAAAATGCTGATCTGAGTGTGTCTGCGAAAGGTACTCTCGTCAGATGCAAACTGCTCTGTGTCTTCACGAGGGATGCCTGAGGCGATATCTCGCAGAGCGCTTAACATCGCCTGACTCTGATAATCCCTCATGTTAGGGCAGGTCTGAAATGCACGTCTTTGCTGGATTAAAATGCGCCGTGATGTCTGGAAAAGTGCTGGAAGTGGTGAGAGACACCTGACTTGATTTATGTCGCCCCTCAGCGCTAACTTGACTGACAAGGCATTGCGCAGCTCTGTTTCTCAAGTCTGGTTCTGGTTAAAATATAGTCCACGACCTCTAGGATTTGGACTACATTTCCCATGAGCACCGTTCTCTCACCACTTCCTGAATGTGTTCCCGCAGGATGACAAGCTGCAGCTGGAGAGCCAGTTGATTTTGGCCACCGCTGAGCCCCTGTGCCTGGAGCCCTCCCTCTCTGTGACCTGCACTGCCAATCGCCTGCTCTACAACAAGCAGAAGATGAACACCCGCTCTATGAAGCGGTGAGGCGGCCATTTTCTTTTCTCGCTTGGGTTAGGTTCAGTCCACAGCTACAGGTGGCCCAGTTCAGACCCCCCCCCCCCCACCCTGCCCTCGTATGTGACATAGTTCAGATGTTTGTAGTGTGAACAGCAAAAAAAAAAATATGTACCAGTTGCATTTTTTCATTGATTTGTACCGCAACTGTGTGGCAATATGTCTGACTGGTAGCCATGTGACGTGTGGGTGGGTATGTGTGTGTCTGTGTCTGCCTGTGTATGTGTGTGCGTCCTTGTGTGTGTGTGCCTGTGTATCTGTGTGCATGCTTTGTGCGTGTGTGTGTCTGTGGGAAGCCATTGTGATGATTTGCCAGGGTATACAGTGATAAAATTAGCATGGAAAACTTTTATAGTGTGGCTATAAGCAGACCTTGACAGGTCACAGGATGGATGAAGGTGTATTTCAATTAAACTGTAATGCTGTTGAAATATGTCGCGTAATCATACTGAAACGCATCACGTTTTTTTAAAATTACGGTCTTACACAACGGTGCGTTTGCGTGCCAGCGCGAGCGAGCGAGCCATTTTTGTGTGGGAACGCGGAACGTGGCAGTTTTTTTTTGGAAGAGCTCCCGCCTCGTCTAACCGAAGAATCCGCCGTCGTCCATCAAACTGACTCACTGGGAAAACACGCGTCCCCGCGTGGGGAGCTCGCGCACGGTACCGCTAAAACGCGGCTCGTAACGGAAAATACGCGTGCCAAGCTAGCTCGGCGGCTAACGAGGGGGGGGGGAAAGGAATGCTTCGCCGTGCGCTCGTCTCCACGGGGCCGTTGGAAAGCGGGGCGCCGCCGTCGATTTGGTCACGGGTGTATTTTTGGCGCCGCGCTGAGTGACGGTAACCGTCTGGCTCCTCTGTCCGGTGATGGGCTCGGCTGGCCGTCTGGCTGTGGGGTAAAAAAAAAAAACTTTATTTAACCTCAGCTATTCTGCACAACTGTAGCCTTCACTTTTAGTTTTTCTCAAATGTGCTGGTTTTTGAAAAAGGTCTGCAACTCCAGTGGGTCTTGAAACGTATTTGCAGTGCACGGAAGTGATGAGGTCATAGTCATAAAAAGGAAGGGTGTGTTCTGGGTAAATGGTAAATCCTGCTGTTACGATAGCAATCTAATCAACAGGGCGGCGTCCATTGACAAGTTATCTGCTGGGTCACTAGGACAGTTTGGTCTTCAACCTTGTGTTTGCATTGTAAGTCACTCAGGATAAGAGTGTGTGCTAAATGCTAGTTAAGTCAGAAGCCTGTTCTGCCCCCCCCACCGTCCCGTCCCGTCCCCCCCAGGTGTTTTAAGAGGCACTCGAGGGCGGCTCTGAACAGGCAGCAGGAGCTGGCGCATTTCCCCACCCCCCCACAGCTGCGCCTCCTTGACTACCTGCAGAGGAGGAAGGAGAGGAGAGCGCCTCCCTCCATCGACCTGAAGATCTCCAAGGCCGGGAGCGTAAGAGCACCTCCTGCTGGGGCAACCCTGCACATGCACACACATGCACAGACACACACTCATGCATATACACACTTACACACACAGACTCTCACACACGCGCACACAGACAGACACTCACACACATACGCACACACACACACACACATACGCACACACATACACACACACACACACACATACGCACACACATACACACACACACTGATCGCCTGCTGTTTCTCTGCAGCAGTGTGTGGACACGTGGAGACAGAACAGCTGCCAGCTCACTGCCCCTGCTGAAGTCAACGTGAGTCTCTCTCTCCATCTCTTCTGTCCCTCTTTTACTGGTTGTTTCTCTTCCTTTCATCCCTTCTACATCTCTCTTTCCCACCTCATCACTTTCCTGTAAGCCTGTGTTTCTCTGGGTCTGTAAGATGGGGGTTTAGATGGACTCTCTCTCTCTCTCTCTCTCTCTCTCTGGGTCTGTAAACTGAGGGATTAGATGGACTCTCTCTCTCTCTCTCTCTCTCTCTCTCTGGGTCTGTAAACTGAGGGATTAGATGGACTCTCTCTCTCTCTCTCTCTCTCTGGGTGTGTATGCTGGGAGATGAGATGGATCCTCTCTCTCAGACTCTCTGGATCTCTAAAATGGGGGGTTAGACAGTCTCTCTGTCTCGGTCTCCAGGTGGAGCAGTACGCCGTGGTGGAGAAATCGGTGAAGTTGGAGGATTCTCAGCCTGTCGTCTGGCCTGCTCAGGTGGGTGTCCTGGGACGGGTGCAGCTCGCCTTACCCTTCAGTCCTTGGGGTATTTGGTATTTGAGTATATTGGGACGTAAGCATGTGACCCTTGGCGTGAGCTCTGAGCTCCTCCCCCTTCCTTTTCCCTCACAGGAAGTGAAGGATGACTACCTGTTTGAATGTGAAGTGGGCGGACAGTTTCAGAAGACCAGGGTGTCCATCTATCAGTCGGTGGGGGACCCCCTGGTCTATGGGAAGATATACAGCACCAAGGACCCCAAATCTGAGGAGGACCTCAACGACCTGCACCTCATTCACCCACCGTAAGCACCCCGCCCCCATCCCGTCACTGTCTGATACACAGTGTGAAATATTTAACTCTCAAAATGCTGGTAAAATGTGGAAACCCTGCGCTGAAAACTAAACTTGTCGCTCTCTTTTTTTTTTTTTTTTTTTTTCCTCCATCAGCTTTCTGATTGGTTCAAAGATTGATGCTGACAGGTGAGGTCATCGTCAAATACTATATGATAATACAGTACTATAATAACAAAATTCATCACCCAAGAGGGTTAGAGAGTGTATTAAGCAATAAATCTGAGTTGGTGGCCCCATAGACATTTAGGGTGCGACTGAAAATTAGTATCTCCTGATTATCCCTTTGAAGGAGTGGGTTTTTTGGAATGTTCTTTTTCAGCATTCTAAGTCAGTGTTCTAGAACTCCACTGCTTTCAGTTACCAGTAGTGATTGTGACATCATTAGAATTTTCAGTTGAGAACATTCTAATCACATATTTGTGACCTCACACCTTGAAGAGATAAAGGAGAAATCTAACATTGCTAACTGGAGTGCATTTCTCCTCTGCTTCCTGTTAATAATCTGTGCTTTTCTATGGGGGTGGGGGCCACAGGTTCTTGAACCAGTACAAAGAGGTGTACGAGCGGGACGTGAAGTGCCCCGTGAAGATGTCCCACAATTCTGGGAGTGCAGTGGTGCAGGGGGGGCACGCCTCCCCCGGGAGGGAGCTGGAGGTGAGGGCCTCATCCGGGCCGACGCCCGTTACCCAGGTCTGACCCGACGGCTGCCTGACAGAAAATAGTTAAGAAGGGTCGTCACTTATTCAACTAGGAACCTTTTTGCAGACAGTAATGTCAAAACAATACTTGAAATAGTTCAGTGAATGTCATTTTTAATTTGATTGGTGTACGTGTTGCTGAAAAGTATTGTGTAAATAATAAAAATGTGTCGTTTGTGATCTCGTTTCCCACCTCAACGCCCACTCGACCCACGGTTTGGGAACCACAGCTGTTGAGATGGTGTCTGTGGTGGGGAATAGGGTGACGGCAGCCGTTTAACGGTTGTTTACGATTGTGCGTTCTGTCTCCTGTGTGGCGCAGGCTGACGGTTTCTCCCCGCTGGTTCAGTCCTCGGTGTTGGGGAAGGGAGTTAAACACAGGCCGCCTCCCATTAAACTGCCAACGGGGCCTGGCAACAGCTCCTCAGGTAAACCGGCCAATCGCTTTCTCTCTTCGGCGGCTCCTCGGGTACACTGGCCAATCACAGTGACTCTTCTGCACCTCCTCAGCGAAACTGTTTGGCTGCAAGTGAATTGTAGCGTAGTCCACTCCTGACTCCGCCTTCTTCCTCCTTACCTTGGCGCAGGTAACCCCTTCAGCTCGCCGCCGACAGGGGGTCACCTCAAGTGCCCGACCCCACCCCCCTCCAAGAGCCAATCGCTGTCCCGGAAGCACTCCATGGAGCTGAGCCAATCCGGCCTGCTGTCCCCTGCAGCGGTGTCTCCCATTGGCTCCTCACAGAGTGAGTATGGCCTTAGGCTCCGCCCACAGCCACACCCCCTGGCAGGCCTCTCTCTCTGAGAAAGCGCAGTTGCATCCCCCACCTTCATTTGTTTTCTACGAAGAGGACACTTAATGTCCTCTCTTAATGACGTGGACACAACTGACCAATCGCTGGCAAGTTGAGAACCATGAAACATCTTGGCAAGATAGTGGACACACTTCCGGTAGAGAAGTTTGGAAGTTGAAAGCATATTTTCATAATGACATCAACTTTGGAGTGTATCTAAAAACATTCGGTATTGATCTTTTCTGACCTTTGACATGTTTGTCAACTGTCTCTCTCTCTCTCCCCCCCCTCCCTCCCTCCCTCCCTCCTCAGGATCGGGGACCCCCAAGCCCCCCACGCCCACGAACACGCCCTGCTCCACGCCCCACCCGCCGGACGCGCAGGCGGCCACGCCCACCCCCCAGGACCCGGCGGTGGGGCCCCAGCCGGCCCTGCTGGCGCCCTTCGCCCAGCAGCAGATGGCGCTGAGCCAGACCCTGCCCGTCATGACCATCCCACTGCCCACCATGGCCAGCTCCACCACTGGCACCTCGTCCTCCCAGGTCATGGCCAGCCCCGCCGGGCTGAACATCATCAACGTGGTGGGCTCCGTCTGGTGAGCGTGCCCGTCGCCCCCGGTTACGCCCTGGTTACGTCAAAACCGTGGCCCAGCTCCCCCAAAAAATACGAAAGCGTTACTCGGTAACTTTCAGTTTTCGTGCGTGTGGACTACACCAACTTCACTTAATTGACTGTTTCCATAGCAACTAATTATGAGTTGGTTGAGCAGATCCATGTCATGTTGTCATTATGGACTCTAGATTTTGCACGTTGAACTTTGGAGACCACAGCTAGTCTATGTTAGTCGTTTGAATTAGCTGGACACTCAAGCAGTTCGTGCTCAATAGCTTTGCTGCTAAAAGGCAAAGCTGTGTTCATGACCTGTGTTAATGTGTGTGTGTGTGTGTGTGTGTGCGCGTACGTGTGTGTGTGTATACAGCAGTCCCCAGGCTCTGATGAGTGGCTCGAACCCGATGCTGGGCTGCAGCCCTGGTGCTCTGAACCTGAGCGGGATCCTGCCCGGGGGAGGTCTGATGTCAGGGGCCCTCCCCACCATGCAGCCCACAGCACAAGCAGGTAACCTACCCACCCCCCAAACTCTCCTCTGGAAAAGTGCGATGTCACACAGCTGCTTCTTTTCACTCTTCCCCATTGGCTGACTCCCTCACTGGGAGAAGCTAGCCAATTACCCGAGACACCCTCTACGTGGCTGCCCCCAGATTTGATGTCAGTGCCTATTTGTTTATTTATTTTTGACATAATTTGGGGGGGGGGGGGGGGTTGGATCTCTTTACTGAAATTTTGGATCTCTTTGGCAAAAGACCTGGTCCAGAAGTGTAGAAAGAGTGACTAACATGTTGAAGATTAAGAGAATTAAGATACTTTTTTCTGTATCGATCCTCTTGTGTTTCTTGTTGTCCTGAAGCAGGGAGCCCCTTTGGTCTGAATAACTCCTCAGGACTGCGACCCTTGAACCTCCTCCAGGTAAGAGGAGCCTCTCCTGAGGAGCGATGTGATGTCAGCATGCAAATGGGGCGTGGCCTCTTCACCTGCACCTCTGTGACTCCTCATCTTCCTTCTCCTCCTCCTCTTCCTCAGCTTCCCTCGGGACCCCTGATCTTTAACTCTCTGCAGCAGCAGCAGCTGTCCCAGTTCTCCCCACAGCAGCAGAACAGCCAGTCGGCCACTTCCAGCCCCCAGCAGCAGGGGGAGACGGTGAGCACACGTGAAAATGAGCACACACGTGCACAGATACTATAGAGCAAGAGTCCTGGTCCTGCTGGGATTTAGTGTTGTTGGTTACCTCAGGTTCACTTCCCACATCTTCCCTCAGTCTCATGCAAAACCGGGATAATGGCTTAGATTTGCTGCAGTTAGAAGGAAATTAAAGTTATTAAATTAAAGTTACACAAAAGGTCACAAATGACCCTTCTTGGTGACTTGTGGGTTGGAATCAAGTAACCATTTCAGCCCTAAGAACCCAGGTGAGGTGAACTAACTGTTTTAATTGATCAATTAATTAAAAAAAAAATGTTTTAACTATGTAAAAACAAGATATATTTAAAAAAAAAAAAAAAACCAGGGCCAGTGAGCCTTGCTGTAGAGACGATATGATTGTCACAGTCAGGATTTTGGTGTTTGAAGACAAGGGTACAGAGACTGAGGTTCCTTCTCTCTACCTCCCCCTCCAGGTGGACCAGGGCATGGGCGGGCCGGACCAGGCCCTGGGGAGCCAGCAGACGGCGGTAATTAACCTGACCGGAATGGGCGGGTTCATGTCCCCTCAGGCCGCAGGTATGGATACACGACCGCTCTAGAACACAACCCCTCTAGAATGTGACCACTACAGAACGTGGTCACTCTGGAATGTGACTGCTCTAGAATGTGACCACTGTAGAACATGGCCGGCCGCTCTAGAATGTGGCTCTAGAATGTGGCCAGTCTAGAAGACCGTGGCCACTCTAGAACGTGACCACTCTAGAGCGCACCCACTCTAGAATGTGACTCGCGAGCGCTCTCGATGCCTCTCCGTTTGTGTTAGGCCTGGCCACACTCGCTGTGCGGGCGCCCTAAAGGTTGTGTGGGGCGCAGGCTAACTTCACGGGGCTCATCCATGAAGTGTCTCCGTGTAGGAGTGGAGCTGATCTAGGATCAGTGTTCTCTGGTCCATATCCTAACCTTATCCATTATGAGCTAAAACCTTAAACTGATCTCCAAGAGTGTGCTGCTGTACAGTGGCCTGTATTCACAAAGCTTCTTCCAGTAGACGTGCCTAATCAAGCATGTAGGACTAGTCCTTTAGCCCGGTAATGGGTATGATTGGGATACATGAAGTGGATAGCTGATCCAAGATTAGCTCCTCCTACTTTTGAGCAAGCATTATGAAAATGAACCCAGAACTTGCGCACGCGATGACCCGTGGGTGTGTCTATGGCCCCGCCCCTTTTCCCCCTCACCGCAAACGGTTTCCATGCCACAGAGGCTGCTTTAGACCATAAAAGCCTTTAATATTTCTTTGCTTTTTAAAAAAAATTTTTAATTCCCCATTCAATCAACACATCCAGGACATTGTCACGAATTGGTTCCGCAGAGGTACTAACAGACACTAATCACGCAGATCATGCTAATAGATGTGTCTCTTCCACCACCACCACCCCCCTTCACCCCCCCCCTCGTAGTCTCGTAGCTTTTCTTACTAATTCATTAGCCGATGTAACTGTAGATGAGTTTGTTCTTTTTTTGTAGTTTCTAATAGGTGACCTCTGACCTCCACCTTCCTCTCCCTCTTTTGTTCCGCTTCACTATCCCTTTGTTTCTGTACTTCTGTTTTTTTCCCCCATTTTCCCGCCTTTTTTTTTTTTTTTACTATAACCTCATCCTCCTCCTCCTCCACCTCCTCTCCTCTCTCACCCTGTCCCATGTGCTCTCCCTGTGACTCTTCCTTCATGACCCCTGTCCCCTGTTCCCCCCCCCCCCCCCCCCCCCCCCCCCACCCCCCCCCCCCCCCCCTCCCACGTAGTGCTATCCCAGCTGGGCTGTGGCCTGGACAGGCCTGGGCCCAGTCTTCCACCATCGAGGCTCCACCTCTCCCAGGGCTTACCACACCAACAGCACCAGCCACAGATCCAAGTAATCCAGCAACTTCAGTCTGACCCTCACATGCCAAGCACAAATTCTGTGCTCCACAAACCCAAAAAAAACAAAATAAATCTCTCTCTCTAAAACAAAAAACTGCTTTAAAAAGTAATAATTCTGCAATAAATCTAAATAATTTGGGTGTAAAAAAAAAAAAAAAATTTTTTTACCTCAGGTTTTAGTTTTGGGGGTTTTCTCTTGTTTTACCCCGTTTATATTTTGTTGTTTGTTATGGTTTCTTCATTGTTCTTTTAACACATGTGTATCTATATGTGTTTGGAAGCCAAAAGCTCTCTCGGGTGAAGAATCGTGAAGGAATTAATGTTCATGGGGAGCACGGAATTTTTTCACTTTATCACACAAACCCATTCCATCTTTTTTTATTTATCATTGTTCTTATTTTTTAAATCAAGCTTTCAAGTAGTGCTTGTGGCACATCCATATATGAGACTAATCGCTTCTGTCCTGACTCCTCCCACTCCCGGTGCATGTGACCCCAGGAACGTGACTGGTTTATCGCCGTGGTAACGGCGCCTTCAAACGGCATCGCTTGACAGAGGCTCTGACGCCAAACGCTCTATCTGATCACTTTTTACACAGATACTCGCACATGCATGGTGTTATTATTTATGTCAAATTTGTGTTGTGTTATTTTTTTATTCCCCCACCCTCAAACCCCTTTTCTTAAGCTGCAGCACCCCCCCACTCCCCCCCCCCCCACCCATGTGAACGCTAACCCGTACGAAGCCCTGACTGGCCGAGCACCAAGTGGAAGTTGCTGACTTACTGAAATCTCTGCACCCCCCCCCCCCCCCCCCACCACTTTAAAAACACAGAGCATGAGTGTGGAAAAAGCATTTGCGCAGCATAACGTCATACGGTAGCAATGTAGCTGAGCTATGAAAAAGAACGAAAGAAAGAAAAAGAAAGGCAGATTAGTGCCGTTTGCAGATTGCTGTGCCACTGGTGCTGCTTGACTCTTCGCTCATGTCTGAAATGTGTGCAAACCCATATGTCCATTTCTGCAAGTGCCACCCGCAAATCCCCCACTCCCATTACCACTAACCCTAACTCCTACCCTAAAAATGACCCCACCCTAACGCTACTCCTACCCCTAACAATGAGTCTTCCCTAAAAATTACCCCAGACCCCACCGTAACCCTACTCCTACCCTAAAGCCTACTCCTACCCTTGACTCGACCCTAAACATGCTCCTACCCCAAACGCTACCCTCAACCTTACCCTTAAAACTTACCCCAAATGCTCCAACCACCAAAACACTAATCCCTCCCCAAATGCTACTGTAACCTTACACCCTGGCCCAACCCTAAAACCTACTCATTCCCCAAAACCCTACCCTGAAACCTACTCATACCCAAAACCATACCTCTACTCAGACCCTCAACCCTAACCCTACCCTGAAATCTACTCATACCCCAAACCATACCCTTAACCTTACCCCTACTCCAACCCTTAACCCAAACTCTACCCTACCCCTAGTCCAACCCCCTTAACCCAGTTAGCAATGCGCCCCACCCCCCCCCTCGCTTCTACTAACCCCAGACACTTATTGCACACACTTCCTGTTTTACGGTTAAGGCTCATTGGACGCACCTGTGTGACGAGGCTCACTTCCTGTTTTCTCTGTGGCCCCTCCCCCCCCTTTCCCCCACATTGCAGTTGCAATTCTTGCAGCACCAAATGCAGCAGCAAATGGCTATGGCGGGGGCAGCGGCGCAGGGTCCGGCGCCGCCACGGCAACATTCCGCCAGCCAGCCAAGAAGTAAGCGGAAGCGGAGCACCCCGCAGCCCCTGACCAAATCGTGAGGGGATACCGGCCCGGTAGACCACGGCTCGCCCCTGCCACGCGGATCCCCTTCCCCCCGGTTAAAAAAAAAGAGACTTATCGATACTGTACTCCGGTGTCCACACTTAATACGCCACCCCGAGAGTTCAGAAGCCTTTTTGTTGTTTTTTTTTTTTTTTTAAAAATACATTTAAAAAGATACATGACAGTTGGTGACGAGGGCAGGTCCGAATGAGGCTCGTCATTTTGGACGCCGAGGTTATTCTCTGTAAGGCAGAATCGGGCAAACCTGGTCCTGGAGCACCAGAGGAGTTGTATGGTTGTAGTTTCACCCAAACTCATAACTGCACCCATTTTGAACAGTTTTTAGGCTTCCTCTGTGCAGATGACCATGTACTGGGGGGTAACCAGCCTTTCATTACTAACCGTTAAGTTGGGGTACCAAACTACACTTAGTCAAACTACCCAGAAACATCTCTGGTGCTCCAAGACCAGCATAGACTACTGCTGTTGTGCTTACTGATGCTAGAGCTGTGCCTTCTGAGGAACACGAAGGAGGTCTTCTGGATTGATGTCCCAGTATTCAGGTGTGGAAATGCGCAAGGCTTTTAGAAACAGGACTCCACACAAAACGGCGGAGTCCGCATGAATGTGTGTTCAGGATATTGGCCTGCCAAGGTGTTCCTAGTGCCGTGTCTGCTATCGAACCCTCTGCAGAGGAGCGTTTGGGCGCCCACGAAGGGCGAAGGGCGAATTTCAAGAACGTGAGCGCGTTTTTAATCCAGCACGTTTTAAAACGATGTCGTACTCAACAGGGATTTGTGTACTGTACATTCTCATATGAAATCAGGTGCGGAGGGAGGAGAAGAAAAAAGATATCTCTGGCCACAGATGCTGATTTTTTTTCCTTTTTTTTTTTTTTTTGTAAATGTTCTTTGTCAGCAGTTTTATTGTGATAAAAAGAAAATATATATTGACATTGAAAAATACAACTTTTAGAAGAAAAAAAAAAAAAAAAACACCCTCTTGGAAATGTGTGGTTTTTGTGTTTGGTCTCACTTGTTGGTTTCGACGCTCTGCGTGACCGTGTTTATCAGCTTGCCGACCTCGCGGTTCCTCGTTACCGCACGGCTGATGCAGTCCTGGAGCTTCTCGCTCGACAGCGACGTCCCACCTGAGAGGGCGGAGAGAGAGATCTTACGTCACGCTGACGTTTGCCCACACCCCAGACCAGGGATGTGTACTGCATGCGGTTTAGACAGGGAGAAGAATACATTCAATCATCGAGTGCTTATTTAGGTTTACAAATGAGCTCTGCATCACTGTAGTTGACTTCTGAAATTTACACACTTCCGTGTGTAAATATTTTACATAGTTTTGTCAAATTATTGCTATTTAAAATAAGGGTTGCAGTGCTCTGGCTAACTTTGGGGGGGGGGGGTGTTCTTCCCACACCTTCACTATAGAAACTCTAGTGTGTAAGTACTGTGTCTCTGAGGAGTGATAGTGCGTTGAACCTGCCTGGTTTGTGGAGCATGCAGAGTGTGTCGTTCTCGTCGGTCACCACCGTCATCATGGCGGTGGACAACGTCTCCTCTTCAGCAGTAGGGTCAACGATAACGATGGAGCTACATAGGGGAAAACCAGTGTTATTAAAAGTGGAGTTACATATGGAGGAAAACTTATTTACAATGGAGCTACATAAGGGGGAAACAACGTTATTTATGATGGGAGTTAAATATGGGGGGACATCCTAGTTAATTTATCAGGAGCTCACAAGGTGAGAGTACGATAAACCCCTCTTCCTCAAATAAGAAAACATTTCACATGAAAATATTTAAGCAGTTAATATATGAAGACTGGAAAATCCCATTCTGAAGGGCTTTTTTATTATAACCTTGTTATTATGTCCATAATGGTGTATTAACGTTTGAGGAACTATCCCATGTCTTAAAACTAAGACATTACAATTCTCACGTCCATGTCCCAGCTATCAGAAGTGATGTTCTGCTGCAAGTTCTACACAACAGTAGGGTCGGAAAAATGACGTACTCATCAAATACTGCAAATGACGAGCTGACCGGATGCTTGGCTACGTTCAGGTGCCGTTTCTTGTCCGTGTTCACTTCCGCCAAGTCTGTGTCTTTGTTGATGGAAACTTCCGGAAGCTGCACTGAAGGGGGAAATTGGGTACGTCGTTTATTTGTGTTTGCTTTGCGCAGGAAACGTAACACAAAAATGTCGCATTCAGATGATTTGGCAATTCTTACCATTCTTTAGCCCCGCCACTAATGCGATAACGCAGGCATCCAGCAAGTTTCCGTCGTAGTCCAGACACATGATGTCACAGTACAGTACCCAGCAGAGCTAGCATGAAACACACTTAATTACTGTCAGTGTAATATACTGGTCATGAATACGTCTGTGCAAAGAATGATTCTATTCTTATGCACAGTTTTAAGTTTGTAAGAACACCAGTCTTACCTTTGCTTTTTCAATGCATAGGTCTTCTTTCAGTAGAACCTCAGAGCTAGAACAGGAGTAGAATTATTAAACGTTGTCACATATTCATCAGTAATGCCCCAACGACCATGAAAATATGGGGGCGGGGCGTGAGGGATACCTCTCGATGACGTCAGCCATGAACTGGCTGGCTGCTTGCGCCTGTTCCCCCGGCGGACCGGGTCGGAATTTGGACGAACACAACGGCGGTAGATCCACATTTGGAACTGAAATGGAGGTCACAGGAACAGCCTCGTAAGCGATGCCATAAACATATGTAATAACACGTGTTATCCAAAAACAGCTGAAGTAACTTACCTATGTAACCGCTATTTGGTGCGTCGGCCGGTGGAGAAGTTAGTTCCTATGAACAAGACGGGAGAATTAGTTCATGCGTTAAGTGAAGCTCAATCTGAATTTAAACGGCTGTAGTTAGTTTGCTCGCCGCTCTTTTCTGGCCATTAGAGTCAGTACTCTACCCCTTTAATACCACAAATAACAGTGGTGTTTCCGATCTTCACCAGTGCCGATCCGTCTGCAGTCGATATGGAACCTTCAGATGAGAATTAACAGTATGCCCCAACGTTAATTTACACTGTGACAGGTACATAAACAGCAACTGTCGATACTCATAAAAATGTATGTCGATCGATCCATCAATTCGTTCTAGTCTCTTTCAAGCAATGATGACTGAGTAACTTGATCAAGCAAGTTCATCTACTAGTGGACAGCACAACAGAAAACAGTTTCTCACCTATATTAAGGGTTGTGGTTCTGAATTCGCCCAGTTCTCGTCCATCTGGCCGGCAGTTTTCTTTCTAATGAGAGGACAAGTACTGAATATGATGATTGTTCAAACGTTATTTGCGATGACATACACGAACGCCTGCCCTTTTTTTTAGCTGCGAATGGTCCAGACTCCAGAATAATATCACTAGCTAAAAAAAAATCGCAAAACATACGAGCAAAGAATGACAGTGAATTAAGAACAGCCACCTACCAGAAAACTCCTGTGATATTCTAGGGGCTCTGCAGTTCTGGGTGAAAAAACACAGTTCGTAATGTATATACACAGCTAAAATAATCATTTATTTAACCTGCTACCAACCTCGTTCAGAATAACTGAATGTTAGAGTGGTGGGTAACGTTAGCCAGCTAGCTAGCTTTCAAATGACATGTTAGGTACTTACAAATAGATGAGTAATCCGCATTTTAAGATAAGCTAACACTCTTTACAAATGCATACGATTTAGTGTGTCTAGTTCCTCCAACATCTAAAGAGAGACGTTAAGAGCAATCAGCTTCATTTTAGCTTACAGTTCACTCACTTGAATCCAGCCGCCATGCTGTTTTGATGCACCACGTGAACTCGGGTAAACTAAGCTACAATGATTCAAAGCAGATTCGTTAGTTTTTGTGTGACAAAAAAATATGTAGCCTAGAAAAGAAACAGCTTGCTTTTATTTAAACGGTTTACTTCTGTTCCAATTCAAAACAAATACATTATGTTATGTGTTTAACGTAAACTATTAACAAATACAAAATTTTATACAAACAACATATAAAAATATAAAATATGTTATCAAATACAAAGGTTTGCTAGTTAAATTAACCTCTACAATAGGTTAGTTCAGGAATATCATTAGCACTGTGAAAATTAATTTTAAAATCTAAATACTTAAATGTTTAAAATAAAAATGCGGAATGATTTAATCGAATTTCACATTCGTTTACTGCGAAATAATATAGTACCTAATCACTCCCAGCCGGCAGTGGCCGCTGTCGCGTTGTAGTTCACTTCTCCTAGCCGGATTTTCCTCTTGCAGCGATGTGGTGATGTGTTCTTTTCTAACATTACGAGAGACTTCCGCGTAGGTGTTTCACTGTGAGTGGAAGTAAAAGTTGAATGAGAAAACACAAATCTAGGCTGCCAAACTAAATGCTGTGGTATGCCTCAGTTTAATATAGCTAACTTACATAGCTGGCTGTCTCGGTAACTGTACATTACATGAGGTCCGGTCTACCCTGCTTTGTGTCAAAGTGCAATTAGTCAGTTACCCATTTTTCTGTAGTCTAGTACTGTGCTGCTGTAGGGTTAGGGGTCCTATGCGGCCGGGAATGGACAGAGATGGATTGCGGATTGTGTGAACTGATTCAGTGTCTGGCTGCCTTAGCAGTTGTGGCTTTAATTTTGGTAAGTAACGTTCATTATTTGCTTGTTTAGGTTGCCAAGTACCTTTAACTGTATGCACATAACCAGCAAGTTTTGATTATTTCTGGTGTTGTCTTAGAATCGTAACTTGTTAACTTTGCTAATTAGCTAAAGAATTGACGTTATTACTTACTAGATGCTGCCTCTGTTAAATTTTAATGTAATGACAACCTTGCCAAAGTTATAATGAGAGACTGGAATGGTATCCATGTTGCTGTAATGATAGTTGGCTAAGCTGATCCTTAAATGCACCTTTCCTGTTTGAAATCAATAAAGTTATCGGTGGTTAACGGGAGAAATAATTAATCTTTGCATGTGGCACGTCAGTTGCAGCTTACGTTTTTAAGACTTGTCCATTTTAAAGTGTTTTGTTTTTTTTTTTTGTTTTTTTACTTTTGCGTTAGTATTACGTCATTGTGTCGTCAGAATACATTTGCATTCATGTTTTTTTCTCTCTCTATTGAAGGTAATATTAATTGCGCACTTCAGCGCTTCAGGTATGGTTGACCTGAGACGCCACGAGAAGGAGAAGTATTTCCTCTCCGGAGACGGAGCGAAGGAGGCGTTCCCCAGTCTCCATGACCCCCATTCCCGGGAGCTGTCTGTGGTAGTGCCGTCCTACAACGAAGAGCTGCGGTGTAGGTGTTTTTGTTCCGGTCACTGATAGTAGCGTTGACTGATGGGTTCAAGTGACGGGTGACATAATCAGGGCGGTAGTATATGATAATAGTCTGGGAACTGAGCGTGTAGCTCCGAGGTTCTTGGTTTAATTCCCCGATGGGGCACTGCCGTTGTACCCTTAAGCAGGGTAATTACTTGAATTGTTTCCGCTGTATAAACGGATTGTATATAGACAATGTATCTCTCTGGATTACAGCGTCTGTTTCATGCCTAAAATGTGAAAATGTTGTCTAACTGTAATAACTGAACATAGTTCAGTGGCATTCTCAAGCCAGGAAATTAAGATTATTTATTCAAATAACTTCCCACTCATCTCAAAAGACTGACTTTCAGTCATTTTCTTCAGAGAATAAGAATCGGACCCAAGTCAATCAAGCCTGTTCTGAGTCCCATTTTCGTCTTATAGCGCACCTGAACTGATCTGCCCGAATGAGCTATTCATGATATCTGTGTAATGTGTATGTACTGGACTACTGTATGTGTTCTGTGTCCCTCGGAATATCTTTATAATGAATCTTATATGGGTGCACGGATTTTGTATGTGCTGTTGTGTGTTTGTACACCTGACTGTGGGCGGTGGAGGAAAATAGGCTGTTTGGATATCGCTACGTTACATTGCATTACTTTCTGTGTGCCTGTGTGCATTTAGTGCCTGTGATGATGGAGGAGACGATGGAATACCTGGAGAAACGACAGGTAATCAGGCTCCTCAGTGATATTTAAAGGGGCTTTAAGGAGCTACGTATTTTTGGGAAATTCATGGAAAAAATAGTAAATGTGGTTGAGTTGTCCATTGTTACCTATGTTATGCATAGTTGTGTTTCGTCAGGAAATGTCATTCTTCTTGGAATGCAAAAAACAGTTAATTTTGGTATACCTGTGTATATCTGTTGTTAACCTGTGGAAATGTTTTGCATTTTTTATGTTTGTAACTGCTGTAATAAGTTACAGGATTGTTAACACTTAATTACGACAAATAACCACGAGGTGGCAGTGTCTCTCGAATAATGTGTTGCAATGAAACGGCTTTTTTTTTTACATTGTGTTTCAGAAGCAACAGCCTTCATTCACCTACGAAGTAATTATAGTTGATGACGGCAGTAAAGACAAAACGACTGAGGTATGTCGTCAAGCCTTTCATACGTTTTGATTTAATTTGAAAACGCCCGAGTGTTAGCTCATTAATTCTTTAAATCCTTTGTTGTCTTCATCTATGTATGGTTCTGTAAAGGGATTAAGCAATATCTAGAAACAAATGAACATTTTTTTGTATTTTAATATTTAGTTTATTTAGATTTTATAAAATTGGTATTGGAATATTTATTAGGAAAAATGTTAATATTGATGGAGAGTGTTTTGATGCTGTAGAATAATGGAATTGCACTGGATGTCCACTGCTGGCAGGGTGTTTGTGTTTCGTAATGACGGGGGAATGAGTGTTCTCACAGTGGGGTTAATTCCACGTCTGCAGGTTGCCTTGAGTTACACTAAGAAGTACGGAGCTGACAAAGTGAGGGTGTTGACGCTGGTGAGGAACCGTGGGAAGGGTGGAGCCGTGAGGATGGTGAGTGTGCCGGATCATGACCCCTGACCTCTGTGCTCTCATTTTGCTGGGCCAGGCAAAACGTCTCTGAACATTGCCGACTTCACAGAATCTTAGAATTTTTTTTTTTTTTTTTTTACTTTGTTGTTGTTCGTGATTTGTTTTTGTTTTCTTGATGTTATTTGGTATTTACCTTTTTGTAATGATATCTTGGTACTGTGAAAAGCGGTGTGCATACTATATAAAAGTGTGTTGTCATTGTTGTTGTTGTTGGTGGTGGTCTTGGTGGTGGTCTTGGTGTTGGTCTTGGTGTTGATGTTATTGGTGTTGTTGGTGTTGTTGTTGTTGTTGAACCGTGCCGTTGTCTGCACAGGGTACCCTCAGCTCCCGAGGAAAGCTCATCCTGATGGCGGACGCCGACGGAGCCACGAAATTCGCCGACCTGGAGAAGGTGGAGGCGGGGCTTAATGACATCAGCCTGAAGCCGGTGGGTCGTGGGTCTTGTGCTTTCTCTCTGTCGCGTGCTGCGACCACCACGCTGACGAAACATTTCAGAGCTCTTTCAGCCGCTAAACGCGTGGGGCGGCTCAGAAAGTGTTCATAATGCGCTATCAATGAGCAAATACCCAGACACTTATTTACTGTTGAGTGGTGTTGTCTTTGTGATTATTTAAAAAAAAATACAAAATGCAAATGCATGAATTCCTGTGAGGGGTTTTGACATATTTACCTGATGCAGAAAAAATGGCCCCCATATCACATGTTTGGTCTTGCAGAGCTCCTGTGGGTAGAGTCTGGTTTGATTATTGGTGGTTTTGATTGGCAGGAGAACATGGCTATTTCCTGCGGCTCCCGAGCTCACCTGGAGAAGGAGTCCGTTGCACAGGTATGTCTCACCTTACATTATGTGTTCACTGTACATTCCAGATCTACTGTTTAAAACTGGCTGTGGGGTGTACTGTGTGTATGCTCGATAATTACTGTTTAAAACTGGCTGTGGGGTGTACTGTGTGTATGCTCGATAATTACTGTTTAAAACTGGCTGTGGGGTGTACTATGTGTATGCTTGATAATTACTGTTTAAAACTGGCTGTGGGGTGTACTGTGTGTGTATGCTGGGAAATTAATGTTTAAAACCAGCTGTGTGGTAAATGCAGTAACCTGTATCAGTAACTCAAAGCAATTTCTAACTCTGTGCTTCTCAGACTTTGACCTGTAGGGTGCGCTGCAGGGACAAAATTAGTGAGTTTTAATGGCCTGTTGCGCTCTTTGAGGGTGGAGGGTTTGTTTAGGAGAGGAAACGGCCTTGGTGAAATGATGACTGCAGCTCGAGTGGTTTAGAAGGCTCATACTCAGGGGTTACAGATGAAAATCAGCCATGTCTGCGTCTGGCGGAACGCGTGAAACTATGACAGTTATGTGTGACGCTGCGATGCGTTTCACTGGCGAGTGATTCGCTGACGGCCCGCGTCCCCCCCCCCCCCCTCTCTCTCCCCCCAGCGCTCGGTGTTCCGCACCTTCCTGATGTACGGGTTCCACTTCCTGGTGTGGTTCTTCTGCGTGAAGGGCATCCGGGACACGCAGTGCGGCTTCAAGCTCTTCACCCGCGAGGCGGCCCTCAAGACCTTCTCCAGCCTGCACGTGGAGCGCTGGTACGTTAAATCGCGCAAACCCTGCGGCCATTCAGAGCGTCCCCTGTGCAAACATCCACGCCACGCGTCCGCTAGGTGCCATACCCGCGTAAACCGCGGGTATCTCGATGCCTTTTGTTTAGGCTTTGGTCAGAGCAGCAGTTCCAAAGTGGCACCAGAAGGGGCAAGTTCTTCCGAATGCAGGGCCGACTGCTCTATGCCAGGAACCTCTAAGTGTTTCCCTTGGGAAAAAAAAAAAGAGTGCATTCATTTCATTGTAAATGTGTCCAGCAATGCTCTGTGATGTTTCCTCCAGCAGCCCTAACTCTTTTGATACTGCATTTACATGGGCTGCTGAGTGGCTCATTCGCATAAAGACGCAGTGAAAAGAAAAGAAAAGGATGAGAACCGCGGCTCTTCATCCTCCTGAGTCAGCAGTGTAAATCACGCATGAACGTGGCTGCAAATAGTCGATTGGATATTCTAAATTAGGGCGGAATTTGATATATTCTGCCCCGCGTTGGCTGCCAGATTTATATTTAAAGAAGAAAGAATGCACTCCGTAGAGCCAGGCCTCAGCCAAGGCACAACCATCTCCCCTCGTGTGAATGCGCACAGAAAACGTCTTGGCAATTCATTGATGACTTTTTAAGATATGTTTGGGATGATGGTGGCACTGGCGGTGGTGGCCACCAAAATTAATATTTTTCTTCTTTTTTGGAACATGAATGTCCTCAGCAAATTTGGGGCAATCCGGCCATTACTTTTCCAGATATGTCATCACAAGTTGAAAGTTTCGCCTGATGGTAGCGCTAGAGGAAAGGTCACGGGGTCGCCAAAATCAAATAAGTTTTCTTTCTCTTGGGAACATGAAAGCGCTCGGAAAATTTCGTGGCAACCCTGCCAGTACTTTTCCAGATATTTCTGTCACGGACAGACAAGCGGATGGACAAACGTCGTTACATAACCTCCTTGGCAGAGGTTTAAAAAAATAATAAAAGGTGTGCTTACACCGAAGTTGTTGGGTGTGAGAGCGGAGGGCTGAGATTCTTGGCACTTGAAGTGTTCCGTGTTCCGTGTTCCGTGTTCCGTGTTCTGTGCTGACCGGTAAAGACCAGAAGCCTGGCCCGAGAAGGCCAAGCTCTTCACCGCCTCTCTCGGATGGCCACAGCATTTGGCAAACAGTGACCCGGGGTTTAATTTAGACCCCTCTGTGAACGGGACAGCCACGCCTTTGGTCTCTGTGTGTGTGTTTTCTGCATAGTGACTGGACATATTCCCACGACCCATATCTGAGTGCAAGGGACTACTTTCAGTTAGCTGATTGGGGGTAGTGGGGGGGGGGGGGCATAATTTTTTTGGTTTTTCCCACCTGGGTTGAATGGGAATTTTTTTACATTTCTTTTAGAAAAAGGCTACAGTGTGGCAGTCATTATAAAGTGGGGCTTTGCAGCAGAACAGCATGCACGCACACACACACACACACACAATGTTACTAACAGAGCTCACACAGAGAGTCTAAAGGGTGTGAACATTTACAGTGAATATTTGGTTCATTGCACTGGTATCCATATGGCTTCATATTCAATGCAATGTAATACATGGGGTTTGTGGTACCGGGTCTGTTTCAGTGTTGTTGACATGGTTAACGTGCAGTTAACACTTTGGCAATTTTGAATACGCGCTTGCTGGCCTGGAAATGTTGTTAGCCGATTCTCGCGCTCTGTCGCTCATATCTGAATAAGGCCACTTGCCAAACGGATGCCATGTAATCACACACTGTGTGTAATAATAATAACTGAAGGCATTTATTCCACCCCAGGGCGTTTGATGTGGAACTCCTCTACATCGCTCAGTGCTTTAAGATACCCATAGCGGAGGTCGCCGTGAACTGGACCGAGATCGAAGGTGGGCCGCTGCTAAAATTGAATGATTCATAAATGCACCTTTTCTGTTGCTGCTACATTTGCCACGTTTTTTTCCCCCCATCAAATCTCTTCCCTCCTGATGAGTCTTTGGTGAGAATTCCCACAGGTCCTTCACTTCATTATCCCCATATAAAATAAAGATTTTAGTGTATAGAGCCATTTCTTGGTGTTGAGTTTTTCTGTGATTCTTTTTTGCATGTTCTGTCTAATCTCACGTTTTCAGGGTCCAAGCTGGTCCCTTTCTGGAGCTGGCTACAGATGGGCCGGGATCTGGTCTTTATCAGACTTCGCTACATTACCGGTGCCTGGAAACTGGAGTCCCAGCGAAAAGCGGACTAGCAGCACGCGGCTCCGAATTTAGCACGCGGAGAAGCGCGGGCGGATGGAGACTGTTTCGCGGTTTCTCCGTGTTTAACGCGCACACTGATGATGCCGCGATGTTCCCAGGCTGTGCATTCAAAGATATTTTATCATGTTACCTTTTTTTACTGTGGTGTCAAAGAGGAGAGAATCCTGACAGAATATTGCATTGTAATCAAAAGCGGTCTTTATTTTGTATCATGGTTTTGGAATGTAATAGCCGTTTTTAATTTGGTTTCATTTGGAAAGTATACTGTAGGCCTACCTGTGTGTGGGTTTTATTCTTTTTTTGGACTGAAAGAGCACTGGACAACTTGACTCAAATAATTAAAAAGCAAGGAAAGAGTTAATTGGTTATGTGCGTTTTATTCAGACAGACATTCCAAGTCGGAGGCACTTAATCATAACAGAAATTATGCACCATGTAAACCCAGCATTCTAGCCTGTGGGCCAGCATTGGTATGTTTAATTTGAATTCTTGTAGAATTCCACTTCCAACTGTTACATTGTGCAACTATAAATATGTGGATTTATGAATAAATATGGGGATTTCATGATGTCATTGACATATACTGATCAATAGTTTTAAGTATTACCCCCTATAATTAATTGAGGGGGGAGCTAGGGCATAACAAAATAATTTTCGGATAAAAAAAAGAAAATGCAATTATGTTAAAGTGAATACACAATGTTTAATTAGACATTTTCAAATAAATTATTTATGAAATATGCAATAAAAACAAAAATTACTTTTACATTTCAGACACGCTTGTATGTGGTTCTGTGACCAATGAAAGACTTGCATTTGGAAGACTGTACCATAACGCTGTTTGCTTACCACAGTTATTAAATTGCACCATCTATAATGTACAAAAAAATGATGTTGATCATTTCAGGTGTTCATTCTGTATACAACATCCAGTCCCCCCCCCCCCCCCCCCCCAAATCCATGCCTAAACGTGTAGGCTATTCGATGATGCCTCGAGGAATTTTTATTTGTTTGTTTTTGCCGTCTTGTTTATGAGCATTTCTGCGTGTCAGTGTGCCAGGGTAATAATGACTGGCCCCCTGTTTAAAAAAACAACGGTTCAAGAGGTCTGCGGCTTGAATACGTGAAGTCCCATTATAATTTACTGTTTTCTTCTGCAATTTTGAGGTCTGCCAGAGACTCCAAACCTAATAATGTGGATGTTTTTGTGGGCTGCTGAATACCCTAGGGAGTACATCCTGTTTGTACTCTTCTATCAGTCTCCTTGCCAGGAAGTCGTTCTGTCTAACGCATTCTCTCCCTTTCCCTCGTGCACTTTATGTCTCTGTCGTTTGGCGGCCTCTTTGTAATTGAACGTTATGTATAAAGATTCTGGAATGTGACAAAGCACAACAGCGGCTGTGTCAGATTCAAACTCGTGACAGGAGCATCAGTGCGTTTCAATTTCGCACGGGTAGACAATCGCTCCCCACTCGCTCCCCTGTAGCCTGAGTACGAGTCGAGACCGTACACCTTGCTAAACATAGGCACTTCGTTGTTTCACTTGATGTTTCCCAACTATCTTTAAAATAATACACAGTCCCAGCGTAAAGGATTGATCTGAGACGGGCTCTGAAATGGACGCACTCAATATTCAAAGCATTGTTACGTTCCTTTGCAGTTGCTGTAAACTGTGAAAATGTCAAACTCCTAGACTTTCTGTCGCCAGCCTGGCTTGCGTCATTAACTGGACTAGTCACGCCGCTCACGATCAAAATGTATCCATCCGCAGTGAAAAGAACCTTACAAATATAGAGATCGATTTGCCGGCTGGCGCACTTCCAATAATTGGCGCAGCTTCGCCGGTGGAGGCTGCTTGATGTTGCGTTTGTAAGAAACGCCCCTGACGTGAAATTGCACCTTATATCACCAAGAAACAGTACCAATTCGTGGAAATTGGGCAGGTAGGCTGAGTGAGCAGTAGACATACGGAGAATATAGTTAAGGATTTTGAAGTGAGGAAATGTGTTGCTGTTCTCATCAACTCGCAGTAACAGTTGTTCAGTGAGTATTGTTCAAGGCTGACTTTGTTCCTAAATTAAGAAGCATAGCGTTTGAGACCCGTTTCAAGTTATAAACTGAACTCTGTCATCTGTGTAGGTGTGTTGCGCAACATTACAATGTCGATGGACATTCCAATCAAACCACCTCAAGCCAAAAAGTGCCCCGGAGTGTGCCAAACATTTAAATCGAAGAATTCATTTTACACGCTGAAATTTCGACAGTGATTTTAGTGAAATGGAAATGAGTACACGAAAGTAATTTTTTAAAAGTGAAACTAAATGCACCTTTCTGAAAATGTTTTGCATGTTTGGCTTGCTACCAGAATGATTCGGATCTCGAGGTTTGTCAGTTCATTTTAAGGCAATTACATTGATAACACGATCTTGTATAGGCATATGCAATGTATCTCCTTTCGTGGCGTGCTATATCTACGGACATGATAGAACCACTTAGTTGTGTATATATATGGGCAATTATCATTTTATTGAGTTTTTTAATATCATTGTAAATATTCCATGGTGCAGGTGCGCTGTTGTGTTTCTTTAGGATGTCTCAAACACAGATCGATTTTGGGTGTATTTTCAACTCCGTAAAAAAAAAACAGCAGCAGTCTGGGCCTCTCCTTGCCCGATACAGATAGTATTAATTAGCGGGACTCTTGTCTCGTCCTCGTTCGGATGAGCACACCGCCGTCTGTCTGCAATCCTGGGAAAGTTCCAGCGCAGCGGATGGATCCCGCACGAAGGCGCTGAGGCTCCAGCCTGACTGACGCCGGGGCTGTGCTGTTCCTCCGGCTCCTTTGCAAACACACACGCTCCACACCTCCACAGCGCGAGCCGCAGAGGGATACCCTCAACTTACAACAGAAGCGTGTCTTCGGGGTCCTCCTGACAAAGGTAAGAAAAGTGAAATGATTCATAACCCTGCCCCTTCACTCAATCACTTATTGCTTATTTATGGCGTAGGCACAGGTTGATTGCAGTTTTCCTGTTTAAAAAAAAATGTTACGTTTTTAGGTGTATTTGAACCAATTATGTCCGTGGGAATCAGTCCGGGATAATAGAAAATAACGACCAGCTTAGTAACTGCTTCATCCTTTCAGTTTCTCCTTATTTGTTTTTATGAAAATGTTCTTATTAATAATCAATTTAGACTAATTTAATTGAACTGGTTTCCGTTCGATGATGAGACACGGGGAAAAGTTGTGTTGGTGTAATTTGTCCGTGAATATCATATCGTAGAGTTTGATGTACATTCTGGGGAGTGGAGAACCACGCTGTAGACGCACGACGTGACATGATCATTAGCTACTCAAGGTGTCCTCTGCCGCAGGGGTTAGGACCTGAATACACTGTTTAAAAATAAAAAATAAATAAATAAAGAATATGCAGCGGGGTTAGCGAAAGGAAACGCGTCTGTTTATTTTGCTGGGGGCGTCTAGATAATAAAGCGTTTGGTGATTAAGCCTATCTGAATCGGCAGACTGAGTGACGCCAGTCTCATAAAAGACAAAATGAGAACGAACAAAAAGTATTGATGCCGCATTGAAGTGAACGCCTGTTTTCATTTCGTGCCAAGAAAGGAGGGCTTTGTAGTTGTCTTGCTATTTGTGGGATAGATTTTATTCTTTTTTCACTGCTCACACATGCACTCTGCATGTCCGATTATTTCCGACCTTTTCTATTTTTATCACGAATTATATGATTTTTACCATTAATTTTATAAAAAAAATTTTCAATGCAAGCTTAGAACTCTGAGCGTGTTGCTTTTTCCAAACACAAGAGTAGGCTCTGGAGTCACAGGATTGAACTCACGTGCTTCAAGTACAGTCGTGGTCTGCGTGCTTTACATATCAAGTACTTATTTAAATGGTCATTACATTTTTTTTTGTAAAGAATTTGGTTCCAAATACCTTTCATTCCGGAGTTTTTTTTTTTGGCCTATATTTTTAGCCCGTGAAAATTGCTGTAATTACTGAAAGAGACACCCCCCATCCCCCCAGGTGGCTAAACCGTACATGTGTAGTTGTAAAGAGGTGAAAATTAACCACAGGTACTCGATTTATAGGACGGATGTCGCTGATCTCCTGACACCTGCTCTTGGCAATGTTCATTTGCTGGTTGAAAGTTGATCTCTGACTGGGAAGAGGGCTGACTATCTGAGTTATTGAGTGGAGAACTGAATCCGAACCAGTTTTGTTCACCTTAAAACAATATGGGGGGGGGGGGTATTCTGACAGGGGGGGACTGAATTTTATTGGTAAATCCCACTGGGCTGTGGTCAACCATGTTGACGTGGTTATCTTGTTTGTCGTGTCGCGCAAAGCTGTCAAAGCTGCTCCTTCTGACTGCGGAAAGGGGCTGTTAGACTGTGACACTGCCTTCAGAGCTCTCTCCAGTGTGCATTAGCTGTCCAGGGGGTCCCCAAATTCTCTAAACAAAGGACCCCCCCCCCCCCCCCCCCCCCCCAGGCCTGTCTCCCCTACGCAGTCCCAGTGCACTGTATTCCCAAACTTGGTGTGCCAAGGGCCCCAAACCTTGAGACTTTTGGACACGTGCGTTTGCCCCTTCAGGAAATCAAAGCTCAGTTTAACCGTTTGGTGATTGGCTGTACTTGGGTTGCCGTGACACTCAACACACGCCTTCTGTTTCTCTCGACAGATGACAGAAACTCTATCTGGACATCTGGCTGCGTAAAAAGAAGAAGAAGAAGAAGAAAAAAAAAAGAGGAAAAAAGCATTCCCCGCACCGCAGCTTCTCGGGTTCCTGCTCCCAGCACCAGACACCGGAGTGACAGAGTGTGTTTGCTCTGTCTGTGGCAGTCTTCCAGAATTCCTCTCCCACTCTCCCCCCCCCAACACACCCCCCCTCTCCAACAGGCCCCGCCTCCAGCGCCGAGTGACCGCTTCCCCCACCACCACCCCCCACCCCACCACCTCCAGCACCTCCTCCTCCTCCTCCTCCTCCTCTCCTTCGGCCCGATGCACTCCACCACCTCCATCACCTCCCTGTTCTCCTTCACCAGCCCGGCGGTGAAGCGGCTGCTGGGCTGGAAGCAGGGCGACGAGGAGGAGAAGTGGGCCGAGAAGGCCGTGGACTCGCTGGTGAAGAAGCTGAAGAAGAAGAAGGGCGCCATGGAGGAGCTGGAGCGGGCGCTCAGCTGCCCCGGGCAGCCCAGCAAGTGCGTGACCATCCCGCGCTCGCTGGACGGCCGCCTGCAGGTGTCGCACCGCAAGGGCCTGCCGCACGTCATCTACTGCCGCGTGTGGCGCTGGCCCGACCTGCAGTCGCACCACGAGCTCAAGGCGCTGGACTGCTGCGAGTTCCCCTTCGGCGCCAAGCAGAAGGACATCTGCATCAACCCCTACCACTACCGCCGCGTGGAGACCCCAGGTGGGGGGGGGAGCGGCCGCACGGGCGGGGAGGGGGAGGGGGGAGGGGGGAGGGGGGCGTGTGGGGGAGGAGTTAGGACGATTCCAAGGGCATTCCTGAGTGACAGGGGCCCTCAGTGAAAATATTAGAACTTTAGATTAATAACTTTCTAATGCGTCGGCTATTGAAATTGACACGAATGGGATATGTTTTATTTATAATGCACTGATAAAACTGACAGTTTCTTTTTGTTTTGGAGCAGCCTGGGGTTGGTGGGGCCCAAAATTTCAGACAGGGTTTCTTTAGGGGGGGTTGGGGGGTTCGGTCAGCCCAATTTGAGGAAAGGAGCTGAAATAAAATGTTTTGATTTTTAATAATAACAACAATTTAAAAAAAATGTATTTAAGTGACATTACAGGCATTTTTTGTAATTCACGCAAACCGGATCCTGAAATGGAGTTTGGCTTCTCCAGCATGTTCTGCCAGGAAACCAGAGGCGTCATCCCCTTACCGGCCTTGAGCTGAGCAACCGCCAAAAAAACCAAAATGGATTTGGTTTTTTTTTTTTTTTTTTTTATCAGATCGGCAGGAAGGATCGGTTTCAGTGTTCGGCGCGACGCTGAGGCTCCCGCTTTGAAAAACGGAGGGAATTCCATCGCCCGACACGCGCGCAGCCCGCGGTTTCAAACGCTTTCAACGATTCACTTCATTTCGGCGATTTCAAAGACTTTAAATAAACATGAAAGCAGCCCCCCCCCCCCCCCCTCGTCCTCCCCATCCCAAACCGCAGAAGTACAGTTAAAGGTTCGGGTTTCACACTGGAAAAGCTTGCGGCCGACTGCACTTGGCCCTCACTCAGTAATCAATACGATGGGATCCCTCTCTCTGGGGCTGGCTACACGTGTTAGGCTCATTTGTTTTCAGTTTGTTTATATACATTATGTATGTATGTATGTATGCAAGTGCGTGTGTGTGTATATATATGAGTGTATATATATATACATGTGTATGTGTGTGTGTGTGTGTGTATTTGTATTATTTACATATACACGCATACAGAAGAACCATCTAAGGTCACATGAAGGTCAATTCAGTTCTCTTACGTTCTGATCAGACGGAAATTATTCTTGTTAATAAACTCACTCCTTCCCCCCCCCCCCCCCCCCCCCCCCGTCTCTCAGTGCTGCCCCCGGTGTTGGTCCCGCGCCACAGCGAGTTCAACCCCCAGCACAGCCTCCTGGCCAAGTTCCGCAACGCCTCGCTCCACAACGAGCCCCTGATGCCCCAGAACGCCACGTACCCCGACTCCTTCCCCCCGCTGCCCTGCAACGCCTTCTCCTCCTCCCCCGCCGGCTCCTTCGTCCAATCGCCGAGCACCGTCAGCTACCCAAACTCCCCCAGCAGCGCCACCGACCCCGGGAGCCCCTACCAGATGACCGGTATGCATCGCCGTGGATGGGGTGGGGGTTTGGGGGTCAGGGGTCAACGGTGAGGCTGGTTGTCGCTTGACCTGACTTTGCCGTCTGTGTGCCAGCCTGGCTTGAGCCAAGATGGCGGCGTGCATTTCAGCTTGTTGTGGGTTTCTCACCTGCTGCATAGTTGGGTGCTCGGGTGGGGTGGCTGGGCTTTGAAATGTCACTGTGGAGCCAGTGCTGTGTTCACCAGTGCCCCCACCATACCGAATACTGGACTACAAATCCCAGGCTGCTATCTGCCAAATCACAGCAGTTACAGAATGTGAGCTACCCTGGCTTTCAGTTTCAGGCTCCTCTGTAGTCCCTAGCCATGTCCATCCATTTTGGAGCCATTCTCTCTCAGATGGCCTAATAATTTGGCTTAAAGTCCCAGCACTGGGCTTAGTTTCATTCCGCTTGAACTGGCCTCTGAACAAGAACATTAATAAGAGTCTTTATCTTGAGCTTCTCTGCGTGTGATGTCGGTTAAAATGCTAGCGTCAGAGGGCTAGCGACAGCGGCTGGTGAAAGGAGGCGTGTCTTTTGAGCGGCTGCAGGCAGCCGCCAGATGCCGATGTCATTTGAGCGGGTCTGAATGGACACGCCCACTTCCACCCCGCCTGCCTGGGCTCTGGGCCAATCCGCTTGCTGGATGCCAGAGTTCCGCCGGGCCCCGGCCACTTCGCCGTGGAAACAGCCCCCCCTCCCCCTCCCAACCCCCCGCCCCCACCTCAGGTGCAGCTGAGTAAAGAGACTCCTGTAGATTCAGCGAGTGGATCGATATGCCCTTACAGTAATGGAAATGACCGAAAATACACTGGAATCAAAAGCATGGATAGTTATCGCGCTGCTGCATAATATGTGGACAGACATGGAAAATGACTGCTGCTTTTGGGGATTGCAGCATGCTTTAAATATATATATATATATATATATATCGTGTTTTTATAATTTATTACTTATTATATTTATTTGTGTTTTCAAAACTTTGACATATTTATACTGTATATTGCAGGCTGTTCCATTTCTGTGAGGGCAGAGCTGCTTCTGATCATGGCATATCTGGGGGCGGCTGAATCGCGGTGGTTCGACAGACACGTGTGTTCTGGGCCACAGTATTCTCCCCCCCCGCTGTCACCTGACTGTGGGGCAGAAATTAAGAGAGATTCCCAGGGGTGGGGTGGGGGGGGGTGTTAGGATGGTTCCAAGGGCCTTGACTGACAGGGGCCCTCAAGAAATATTCAAACACAAAATGTCCTGAGGTGGTGGGGTCCAGTGTGGGTCTTCTCGTGGGGCCCGAAATCCCTGATGGCAGCTCCTGAAGGGAGGTTGGGGGTTGGCGTGCTGTTTGGAATCATCAGTTACGTCATGTGACCAGCTCAGCTCACAGAGGCCCTTTGTCTCCCCCCCCCCCCCCCCCCCCCCCCCCCCCCCCCCCCCCCCCCCCAAACCGCCGACAGCCGAGACTCCGCCCCCTCCGTACAGCATGACGGAGACTGCCGCCACCGAGGACATCAAGCCGGGTGACTCCGCCGCCAAGCTCATCTTCTCCGCCCCCCACAGAGGTGAAGAACCCCGTGTTTCTTACGTCAGGCCTACGCCCTGCGACCGTGCCCAGTCCGTTTCGGGGTTTCATGCTACCCTCTCCTCCGTTATCTAATTAGCCCTAATCGTTTATTGATTTTTAGACATGTTTTCGTAAAGACGTGACTGCGCTGCAGACTGCGTGTGCATTTTCAGTTAAAATGCTTTTCTGGCCGTGCACAGTCGTGTAGATTATAATACACAGTATAATTGGCTGCAACAAAAGCAAGTGTTTGTGCTATTGTAAAGCACTCTGACTCTTCACAGAGGGTGAAGGAGGAAATCCTTACCTTGGCTACTGAAATAAAAGAGACTAACCTTAGGAATGAGGAGAGCTAGATCTCACTGAGCTACTGAGCTTTTAGACAAGTCTAGCCTTTGCTAAGTCCTTGCTGAAGAGTCAGACGAGTCGCTCCAGGCTCGGGGGGGCGGGGGCGGTAGACCCCTCTGACCCGGCGGCCCGTCCCCGTCTCCCGTTCCAGCGGACCTGCGGCCCGTTTGCTACGAGGAGCCGGAGTACTGGTGCTCGGTGGCGTACTACGAGCTCAACAACCGCGTGGGCGAGACCTTCCACGCCTCGTCCCGCAGCGTCCTGGTGGACGGCTTCACCGACCCGTCCAACAACAAGAACCGCTTCTGCCTGGGCCTGCTGTCCAACGTCAACCGCAACTCCACCATCGAGCACACGCGCCGGCACATCGGCAAAGGTGCGTCCCCGAGGGAGAGATTCGGGTTCATTTTCGATTTCATTTATTTTATTTTTTTTTTTTTTTCTGGTTCGGTTTCTGTTCTGGTCTATAGTGCCCTGTTCTGTCCTGCAGTGGTCCGTTCAGTCTTTTGTCCATAGTCACAGCAGTGATCCTGACCTGTGAGGAGCGCATTACTTGTGCAAAAACGTGAGGAAAACAGACATTGAGCACACGCAGCAGTGGTTTGCAGGGAAGTTTAGTGTGCAGAGACGAGAATAATGTAAGGTGGCCTGATACTGAGAGCCAGCTCTGTGGGGAATTTTAGTGGGAATTTTAGCGGGATCCTGGAATATTTCAGTGGGCGTGCCTCTGCTCTCTGTCATCACTCCATTAAGCAGAGTGTAAAATTCCCTCAGTCCTCCCAGCTGGCACGTCCCCTCTGGGAGCAGTTACAGCATCACAATGGGTTTCCCCGGCGACGGCGGTGATTGACACTCCCAGGGGCCCGTGGGAGTTGGCCGAGTTTACTTTTCTTCCTGTGCGTCGGGGGGGGGGGGGGGGGGCTCTGTAGAACAAAGACTGCGATACTGAAATAAGCCAGACTGGCCTGTTTCACAAGCATCTCTACAGCTACGGGCCCCACTTGGTATGTGATAATAACACCCAGACAGGGGGGAAAAAAGGGCCTTTGGTAAATAAAAAATCTGCAGTGCGTAAGCAAATACATTTTGGTAAAGAAGTGTTGAAATAACACGGCCTGTTTTGGATGGTAGGACTGAAATTTTGGGGGGAGGAAAAGCCTTCATGGTTGTTTCAGGTCGATTGTTATTCAGACACGGAAAAGTGGTTAGGGGGAGGGGGGGGGGTGGAGGGCGTTGCGCTCCACATATCTTCACTACAGGAACTTAGTTTTTCTTATAAATTTGGCGCTCAGTTGAATTGAACTGCTGAAAACCCTGTGTGTACAGTGTTAACAGGCTCCGCCCCCTTGCCCCGCCCCCTCTCTCCCCCCCCCCCCCTCGCAGGCGTGCACCTGTACTACGTGGGCGGGGAGGTGTACGCCGAGTGCCTGAGCGACAGCAGCATCTTCGTCCAGAGCCGCAACTGCAACTACCAGCACGGCTTCCACGCCACCACCGTCTGCAAGATCCCCAGCGGCTGCAGCCTCAAGATCTTCAACAACCAGCTCTTCGCCCAGCTGCTCTCGCAGTCCGTCAACCACGGCTTCGAGGTGGTGTACGAGCTCACCAAGATGTGCACCATCCGCATGAGCTTCGTCAAGGTGAGTGGGGGGGGGGGTTTAGATGGATTAAGGGTTACTAATTCTGAATACAAAAATATGGTAGAATGTAAATAGCTATGAAATTATTTGTAATAAAACCTCCCAAATATCTATAAACTACCATTGAAATGGTGGAGGGCTGTTCTGCAGGTAGCTCAGAAGTATAAACTACTAAGAAGAGGTGAAGTATCCATATTACATATGAGACGCTTACTATAAATACATATTTCATGTTGATTAAATAAAAGATGCAACACTTACTGTTCGGCTACCTTGCCTGTCAGCACATCAAGGTGGCTAAGACATCATGTTTCATTATGAGTGGGTGACACGGCTTCAATTAAATTTGCGTTCTGTGTTATTTTTAAGAGACAACGCTGTAGTTTCGGGTTGTTTTTTCTCATGTATTTGTACTAAGATTTGTTTTTGGGCGGGGGGAGGGGGGGGTGGGGTGGGGGTCAGACAGAAGTCCAGGACAAACCTGCGATAGGGGCAGGGGGGGGGACGGGTTTGTGAGGCCCAAATAGAAAGTTTTGCCGCGTGTGTTGCTGTGGGGACAGAACGGGGCGGTTATTCTGGTCCTGGCCAGGCTCCCCGTGCTCTCTGTGAGCCAGGGAACACGGTGCTGATTTAACGGGTCCTGTGGCTCTCCGGTTACTCCAGCCGCGGAAACGACCGCTGCGTTCCAGCCGCCGGCGCAGTGCCCCCCCCCCCCCCCCCCGCGGTAACGGCCCAGAACGGCATCAGCAGAGGTGTTTTTGGGGAACGTGGGACAAAAGAAAATTTCTTTTAATTTCTTGGGTCAATAATAACAACAAATGGAATTTTTCTCTTGATTGACCATAGTTTTTTACCTATTACCCTCAAGCACAGTTGATTGGAAAAGTTTTTCAGCACCAAACTTTCACAAAATTTAACCCTTAATGTTATCCGTTGCTTGTTTTAGCAGACCGCTAAAGGTTTAGTGTGAAGTGGGCCCTAGGGTTTTGTGTGTTAGGGAATTCGTTTGGCTTTGTTTACAGTATCAGGGGACGGTAGATGTATCTGATCCCTCTATTTTTTTTTTCCTCCTCTTTGTTCATTTCCAGGGCTGGGGTGCGGAGTACCACCGCCAGGACGTCACTAGCACCCCCTGCTGGATCGAGATACACCTGCACGGGCCTCTTCAGTGGCTGGACAAGGTTCTGACCCAAATGGGCTCCCCGCACAATCCCATCTCCTCCGTGTCCTAACGGCCGACGAAACCCGACGCCGTAGGGGGACAGGGGGCGGGGGTGGAACTCTCCGGAACTCTCCGGACTCTAAACGGAGTGGGGATCGCTCGTCCCGCCAGCCATTTCAATCGTAAACACTCTAAATACATTGGAATACGTTATTGTGCAGCTAAGTATCTAAGTGTACGTGTTTCGTTTTTTTTTTTTTAATTCTACAGCATTCGCAGATCTGTATAACGTCTTGACACGATGCTCAAATAACAAAAGAAATTATGGGATTTGCATATTTGGTACTTTTGTGCTGCCCTACGTTACAAAACACAGGCCTCAAATGAAAATGAAACAAAATGGACGTGAGACGTGAGTTTGTTTTGTTTCACTTTCTTTGAGCCTTGTTTTTTTGCGATGTAGGGCAGCACATGATGATTGGTCATTTCAAAACACTCCATGTAAGTATTTTGGCTTGTGTGATTTAATTGTTTTTGTTTTTTATAAAAATATATATGCATTAGCTCTGGCTCCTTTCCATTGTGTTGTGAAATCTTCTCTGTTTATTTCTGTGGTATGTGTGTAAAAAGCAGCTTTGCAGCATGAACCAGCGAAGGTGTGCTGTGATTGGATCCGCCATCTTGGATGAGCTTGGAAAGTTCCGGAAAATCGGACACTGGCACTTAAGGAGAGAGAGGATTTTAATGGACTCTGTACGTACAGCATCAGTGTGAGTTCAGCTGTGTCTGCAGACTGTGAAAACAGGAAAAGAACAAGCATTCTCTCACGCTTTCTCTCTCTCACTCCTTCCTCTGTCAGAATCCCCAGTTCAGAGACCAGTCAAAGGACATTCAGATCATGGCTGTGATCACTTGTCTCCTTGTGCATTACTGTAATGGTAACCTCTTCACTGAAACTTAGCATTTCCCTTCCTGTTGTTACTGCAGTAGCTTGTAACTGGTTTGTGGATCACTTTTATTTCTGGTATGAATATATCCCTATCTAAAGGTATGTTTTTAAAATATCATTTAAAGGTATGTTTTATCTCTTGTTGTAGAATGATTTGATTCTGATTCCAGACATGTTTGTGCTTTTTAATATCTCAAAAGATAAGTATTGTCTCCTTATCCTTGCAGATACTGTAAAGCTTCATAAAATCTGTAGGTCCCTTTTCTCTATTTAATAACCATTTGTGAGGCCCTGACAGAGAAGCGTTGATGCTTTTTTTTATTCACGTAAGCAGCAATCCGTTTGGTATTGTTTGGTCGCATAATGGAAAATGATTTAAAATTGATGCCAATAATAGTTCATTAAGTGCATTCACCCAAATTCATAATTGATTAGGACAGGTTTACAAGCTGGCGTGACTGCCATAGCAACCATGGGAGAAGAGGAAGTAATTCCACACTTAATTCATTTTATTCTGTACAATCAAATTACGACAATACCGACGAGTCATGCAATACAGTATGGCATAATTACATCACACGTTAAAAAAACACACATACACACAAAAAACTATTAAGGAGACCAATGCCATCTTAGGACAATTTCTTTATCCAAAAACCTGATCAATTGAAAGGTCAAGAGAATTGGCCACCGTTTTTTATGTCATTGGGACAGCCATTCACTACGCAATTTTTCTCTCTCGATTCAGGGTCTGGCATAAAAAAACCTGAACACGTAATTTACAAAAGAATATGCAAGTTGATATAAATATATTCAATTTATAAATACACATTTGAGAAATAATTTAAAAATCAGTATGCTCATATGCAAAACAAGATCGATTTTGTAACGTGCGGTTCTTAGTGCAATTTAAAAGCGGGTTAGTGACCGTGACGCTTCCTTTGCTGATCAAATGGATAATAAACCGAATCTGCAACGCTCTGCCACGTATGTTTTTTGGGATATCTGATACGAATATTTTATAATTGTTCTACGGGCCGTTTATCGAAAAATAAATCAAAAATCTTTATCGAATAGCACGCACTGTTTTCACAACAGTTGAGATTAGGCCACCGCTCCAAGGCGTAGCATAGGCGCGTGGTCAGTGAAGCCCACGCGATGAACAGAAAAAAACTGTCGACCGGCGTGGAGCTGTCCAAACTCGTCCGTCGTGACGTTTTCTAGTCGATATCTGGCTGCCAACGGAAACGAGCTGCGCTATCCTCCTCCAGCAAACGGTTTCAGAAGTCCTGCTGCGTCTGGGCGCGAGCCTGAGCCGTCAGAAGCCTCTGCTGCTCCTGCAGGAAGCTGATCACTTCCGGGCTCCTTAACAGCGACTGGGGACAAAACGCAAAAAATCATAATCGCAAACTCACTCCATTTAGGCCATCCTGGGAAACGAACGTATCCGAAATGGCAAACCCACTGAAACTGGTCTTTGCACCTCGTTTTTTTTCTCTTCATGGTTAATTTACAGTGTGTGAATGAGTAAACTAGGACAGCATTATTACACCATTATTTCTGTCAAATGAGGTCAAATACACCAACAAAAATATATATATTGCAAAACAAAATGGCCATTATGCCACTTGGTCAGAAGTGGGGTGGAAGATGTCTTGGACAAGAGGAATTACAGTGCATGAGGAAAAACGGGTGCATTTGTTTGTGCCCAAGACGGGTGATATTAATTAATCGAATAGAGAGTTTAGGCTGCTCACAAGTCTCTTCTGGTTCAACACTTGTTCGATGAGAGATGGCCTTGCCGGACGGTCACCCACGGTACCCAGACGTTGCTTGGTGACTGAAACTGGTCTCTCCTCCGAGCTTTCCTGCTTTAACAGACACCAATTCATGTTAGAAGCCAAAAATATTATTTTCTGACAAGCATGCAACGCACCTCTTTGCCTTTACACCTAAGTGAAAACCATAACATGACCGGGTAAACAAGAATACTAACATTAATTAGCCATTCATAAAATAACATGTTAAAAAGTCCTGTCGAGTTGATGTTAATTCTTCAGGCTCTGAACAACATTGGTTTTCCCTTCTAATCACTACGAAGTCACTTCCACTGAGCTCCATTGACAGTTCCATGCACATGTAAGTATTTCTGCGGGGGTTGCAGTTGATTGAGTCACGTTTATATGGCTTTTAGGATTTACAATACCAGGGGCACATAGCGTTGATACGTCATCAATTATCTAGAATGTAATCTGCATTGTGAAACTAATTGAGGCCGTGCACATGAATGCAAATTATTAATAAAACGTGACTGAAGATAAACAGGTTCCATTAGCAACTCTTACGAGGATTTGGCCAATTGCACAACAGGTTGAGCTAAATAAAACTTCCAAACCACGCCAAAATGCAGGATTTTAGACAGTGGCATCCTCAATAATCTCATTTTGTAAATCCTTACGTCTAATTTCCCGCTTGACATAGCCTGGTCACTTTTCTTTTTCTTGTATTTGTCTTTGTACATTTTATTACGGTGTTTCTTGCACATCCACGGCTTCCTCTGCTTGGCCACCTGCGTGGTGGTCTCGCGGCACCCCTCGTAAGTGCAGGTCTTGGTCACGTTCTCGCTGTCGCCAAAGGCCTCATCGTCGTTCAGTTCCTCTGCCTCTGGGCTGGCGGTGCTATCTCTGTGGTCGGTGGTGTCCAGGACGTCGCTCTCGTCGCCTGGATCTTCCATGTCAAAAGGGAAAACGGTGTCCGGTTCCTGAGGCGTGACCACATTCCGACTTTCCACAACCCCACTCTTGTCCACGAAGTACGTCTGCCCGTCTTTGGTGAGCAAAAGCGAAATGTTCGAATCTTTGTTTACTGGAGTTGTGCAAGTAGCACTGTCCTCTTCGCTCATTTTTGCGATTGAAAAAGGGGGTCTTAGCAAGACAGCTAAACCAGACAACACTGAGATCAAGAACAAAGAAGAAAGAAGTGCTGAATGTCAACAGCCAGTTCTCTACGACAACCAGCTATCGTGCACACATCAGCTGGCTAGCTAGCTAGTTCCTTTTCGATACTGATTTAACTAACCAGCTAATCATTTATAGGCTTGCCGATTAATTCCATTAGAGGAGTGTCTATTAATCTGTATGTACACAAGTTCGCCTTATCTGCACATTTAAATCAATGCATTTTAAATATTGAGGAAGCCGGAGCTTACCGGAGTGTTAACCTAGCCAAAATAAGAAAGTAACTTCCGGTAACTACCAAAGTGGAAATTTCATAATAAAAGTTAGAAATTATGGTTTGTTGTAAGTAATTGGTTTGTCGTGTTCAACCAAAAAAGGGCATCGGCACATATACTCTTTCAGTTATAATATTTTTGGTGTAGCCTCGAGTCGCTTGTTGCATCCTCTTCCTATTAGACGATCAAAACAAACAAGAAAGCTCTATGGTCCAGCCAGACGCTGCAATTTCTCATCACACCTGCTTAAGATTTGAGGAGCTGCCCTCTTCTGGTAGACAGTGGTAATTGCCACAAGGTGCGGCTTGCCGTCGTAGAACCGATGTCTTGGATTGGATCCGTCGATAGCCTACCGTCAATACTGATACAGTGTGATCAACAAGCAATATGGATGTCAAATTTAAAACATCAACGCAATTTCACTGACCTCATTAGCTTCAAATTAGGTAAATAAATGCCAAATTGGAAAAACAATTTAAGAAAAATCAGTGTGGATAAGTAAGAGATTTTTTTAAGTAAAAGGTAAGTAAAACCATTCTTGTTGATCTTGTGAAACTAACGTCAGGTGAGTGCTTGTAGTGTCACCATTCAGATTCACCTTTTCTCAGCTGGCCATTGTACCTTGACCAAATGCACTGGGCAGAAGATTCACAAAAATGTCCAAAATATCACTCTGATAGAGTCCATTTTAGTCTGATGGAGTACTTTCATTGCTGCTGATGCAATGGTAAATATTCTGAACCCAGATAAAATGTAAGACGGTATAGCAAATGGCAGATTGGAACCGTGCTGAAACTGACAAACCTTGAAAGTTTTTAAGGGGATTAAACTCCCTCTCGTTTGCCCGTTTTTTTTATCACCTCTTTGACATTCGTTCCTGTTCCCTTTTACCATTTTCACGCTGGGGCGACTTGGAGGAGCCCTGGGACACGCGCTGTCAGAGAGCCGTGCTGCAGGACCCTCGGGCCGTGACAGGTGCCGCACTGCCGTCTGCCCGCCTCACACCTGCGCGCGCTTGGCTCGGTGCTCGCTTCTGATAGGCTGCCTGTAAGCGAGGTTCCCTCGCTTCCAATGCCAAGATTCTATTTTTATCTGTTAACGGATTTTGTTGTTTCATATTTTCAATCATCCGTTAGATTCATTGTAGTGGTACAATATTTGCCTTTTTACCTTTTGTTTTTGCTAGACATTTTGAATATAGTCATTTGTATATGCACATCTAGGTCAGTTGTAGCTATGTGTATACCATATAATAATAATAATAATAATAATAATAATAATAATAATAATAATAATAATAATAAATTAAAAGACAGTAAATTAACCTATTGTGCTCAAGTGTTCTTTCAGTTGTATACAAACTGAATTGTTCATAAGGGTCGCCACTCCTTTAGGCCGTTTTTACACAACTGCATGGGGAAAGGTTTTATTTAGCAAGCTTTGACAAAAGACCTTCAAAGCCTTTCAGTGTTTTTTTAATGTAAAAATATGCTAATTAAAAACAGAACTTGCAGTCTGCGGGATTGTAGTCATTCCATAAAGTAATAAACGTGGTAAAAAAAAAAAAATAAATAAAAAATTTTTTTTTAACCCATCCAGTGTCCATAGTGATGAGTGTGTATTCTTGATGTGTTGCATGTATATGCATTTGAGTGCACTGGTGGTCAAATTGTACCAATCTGACATCTAAAATATGCTTTGACTGGTGCTTTTTCCTTTGCGTCTAGCTGCTTTTCAAAGTATTCCAGGAACACTGGAATGGCCTTGTGAATGGATACACAAGTATAGTGCACATTTATCATTGTATTTAAGAGGCTGTACCTGTTTCAGTTTGTTCAATAGAGTTTTGTTTTTCTGAAGCTATAATTGCTTATTTGTTTTTGGCATTATGTAAGAATGGCAGGTCAAGTAAGTACTGTTTTGAAGTGGACACCATCCAACTAAATTTCCCTCATTTGCAAATCAACTGTTGCTCTTAAGTTATCCTGCTGTGGTTCATGATGCAACGTACCGAGCTTACCTGTGGAGACTCAGTTGCCTTCCCGTTTGAGTCCAGCTCCGTGACATTTCTCTTTCCCCCGTCTATTTGCTAAGTTCGGCACACAATTCTCTATGCTTCTATACGGGGCCAAGAATAAAGGGAACCGAATTCCCCAAACGAACCCCGTTTAATTTCGAGAGCGCGCTATACGCAGTTCCCTCAGGATGGCATCTTTATTGCGTTCTCTCTGACGGGGGTTCAGGTGGCCGGGGGGTCGTTGACGGGAAATGAGATGGAGTTTTTGAAATCTAATCAAACGCTTCATTAATTTAGACGCCGGTCTCGCCGAATAACCCTGAAAATGATCCGAGGTTGTTTATAGAGCCAGGTAAACACTGTAATGAAATGTTGCAGAGCATTAGACCCCCCCCCCCCCTAAGTTCAACCTGCCATTGCAAATTGGACCACAATTCAGAATAATTCCCATATCCTGTGCGAGAAATGACGCCTTCTTTCGTGGACGTGCGTGTTAAGCACAAATCCATTTGCAATTTAATCATTTCTCAGATGTTTTTTTCATGTATAAATATATTTTGCCCCAGGCCTGACAATTCATAGCTGCAGGCATAACGCAAAAACTGTTTTTGGACATTAACACATCCTGTTTGAGAGTGTGGCTATCATTCAGTTGAAGAAAAGTACAGGAGGTCATGTTTCTGCTTGCTATTAAAAATTACTGCCCACAACAAAAATATATATATATATATTTGTGGGCTGGATGGATTTTAAATTGAGGTTGTCGGATGGGGACAGCTGTTCTCCCGGTTGACCTGAAATATGGATTGCTTGGATGTGATGCCACTGTGCTGTTAAATATTCCCTACCCGTCATAATTACTTTCTCGAATGGCAAATATCAGATGGAAAAATGGGCTCAGAGAACGACCTTTATCAAAATTTAAATACTTTTTTTTTTTTTTTTGCCCTTTTACAGGGCTTCATTTTCGCGCCCTCAGCGCCAGGTGACAGTATGTCACGTAGTTCTCCGGTCACGGTGCCAAAACCGCATTTTAAATTAAGGTTTCTCGGCGGTGCACGATGCGTACACATTTAAATGTGCGCAAAACTAGGTAGAGTTGTTATCGGTAATTATGCACCTTCGACCTCTATTCCTTTTCACAGTGGTATTCAATCCGACAGGGGAAATTGGTCTGAGTCATTAATATATATATATCAGCGAAGTCAAGCGCAACTCGGCACCAGGTCGTGCAGAAGCCAGGCGTTTAGCAAAGACACGCCAGGATAAGAAAGCGGACCTATTAAACACGATGCTATTATGGATTGGGTTTTTTTTTTTTTTTTTTTTTTTTTTTTTAAGTTTCCTTTCTGTCAGAAAGAGAGTGTTCGTTCTCGATAATTCCCCCCAAATAATTTGGCAGGCCGAAAGTACGACGAAGATTTTCCAGACTCACCACGTGCTCTGGCGTTTTTTGAAGCAGCCATTCGAATTTTCTGCATCTTGTAAATATTCATGGGGTTTGGTCGAACAGAATACTGCGGCAATGGATGTTCCCAACGGGTAACGACCTAGAATCACCCCCAGAAGCACGACGTGAACAACTGTGACCTTTAATGCCGAATTCTGGGATTATGATTAGGCATTCTGAGCACCGTAGTGCGACAGTTTTATGAAACTGTTCAAAAGCCTAGTTTGTCTGACACTGGTGTTTTCATTCGAAGCACGTTTGGCGGCCTATATTAACACAGACCTATTCTACCGCAACCTTTATTTCCAACGTCAAAATGATAGCTCCTGTAATTAATGGGGGAGATGTGCTGAGAATTTGATAGTGGGGGATCTCGTAAGGGGCCTCCGTAATCTGTGACTGTAAAGTCATTTTATGATTCTATCTGAAAATGTTTAAAAAAAAGGCCATTTTAAATGATTTATCCACTACCGAGGATGAAAAAAGGAAACAGAACTTTAGAATTTTTTCCCCGTTCATTCCTACTTCCCCTGCATACTGAAAGTCCTCATTTGCCTCTGACATCTGTCTCAGCTGGAACACTGAAGAGTTTAATATGTTAGCTGAAGTTAGTTACTCCTGGTGAAGTTTTAAGTTAAATAAAATATTAATCAGTGCTGGGTCTTTTGGATGTTTATGGTCTTCTTTCAATCTGTAGCCAGATTAAGCCTTGGGAACAAAATGGTGGACTCCTTATCCAATCGATGACATAAATGAATCGAACACACTACACACTGACAACCTGCAGATTTTTCAGCCCTATTGCAGTTGCTATGTAAAAAGTTGTGTAAATCGCTCTGGATAAGAGCATCTGCTAAATGCCTGTAATGTAACATAATGTAATGCAGCTCTCCAGGACTGTGTAGAGAGTATCCAGCACTCTCGCTACTACCTGACCTGGCAAGCTGGTGGTATTGTATTACGTTGGAATTGCGTGAAGTTACGCACATCGACCAGGGAGCGAGACATCCACAGTGTAGTTGGAGTCGAAGTAGAGCGTGTGTACCAGAATTCCCTTGTTAATCGTTTACCGGCATAGACATCAAACAACCTTTAGATCCACGGTGGATCCTTGATCAGGTCAGTCTGGGTTTGATACCGATGAAAGATTTATATCAAGGTCTGCAGTACGGACTGTACTTTGGCTTGTGTTACATCACCTTGCCGGCATTTGGCAGAAACACTCTTCATCCCGAGCGTTCTCTCGTCAACGAGAAGACAAGTGCATAAATCAGGCTAAAAGAGCAACGGTAACCCTAGAGGTGAGAGTCAAATGGAGACCGTAAACGTGAAACCCCAGGATCGAACGTAAACTAGTTAAGCCTGCCAGGGAGAATAGAGAGGTTATATATATATATGTGTGCAAGATGTATATCTAAATGAAAGATACTCCACTGTAATGTTAGGAGTTTTGGCCTGCTGGTGGAGGCTGGGAGCTCGCATTACTGCGAGTAGGGGCTGTAGCTAACGGCTGTGCATGATGGGCCTTGTTCATTGTGTGTGGTCCCGTCTGCCAGCCCTCTGCCTCAGTTTACAGTTGTCTTTCAACTACCCGAGCTAGATTTACCATCTGAATCAGAAGCTTATGGGCACGGACAGTGGGAAAAAAATATAATACATAAGTTTACCTTTCCTGTAGTCCCAGCAGCTCTCTATAGCTCAGGGTTGTCCAGGCTTATCCGAAAAGGCCCGATATGGGTGCAGGTTTTTTGTTTTAGTCCAGCACTGTGACACATCATTCAAGTAATTAGCTAATCATAGTCTTCAGCCAAGACATTGATGAGTAGAATCAGGTTCTGGGCTAGAACAAAAACCTGCACCCACACCAGCCGTTTTTTTTTTTTTTTAGACAAAATTGCGCACCTCTGCTATAGCTCGTAAGCTTGATGATGTGATGGGTGTCTTTGAAGCTTGTGGGAGTTTCTACAATCAGTAGGAAAAAAAAAAAGAAAAAAAAAAAGGATGGTGCGGACTGTCCTGAAATACATCATGGATTCAGTCCCCCTGGTCTCCGTGTATCTTTGAAAGTACTTTTACTTTGATGATGTCGTCTTTTTTTGGCGGGTTTTTGTAAGTGTGGCCCGGTTTTGGAGCCGTTGCTTTGATGTGCACGCGCGGTGGAGCAGCCGCCACTTTTAACTTCGCGGGATCGCCGCGGGAAACCGTTGCCCTCGACGACGGCCCGGCTTTCAGAGGAGAAACGGGAGGGGAAAGAAAAGATACGGCGGAAATGGCGTTGTTCACTCGTTTATTTCAACATTGTGCCAAGGCTGAGTTCTGTACATTCTTTTTGTTGTTGCTGGGATACGCCCGCACCAAATGCGTCCCCTAACATTGTGCTGCACTGTGGGTCGAAGCAGCCGGCGAATGGGGAGGTGTCACGCTTCCCAGCATCCTCCACAATCACAAAGCGGCCCGCCGGCCTCCTCACCCAGGGCCCCCCCCCCCCCCCTTTTGCCCAGGGCCACACCTCCTCACCCTGGGCCCTGTCTCCTTGCCTAGGGTCCCACCTCCTCACCCAGGGCACTGTCTCCTTGCCCAGGGCCACACCTCCTCACCCAGGGCCCCACCTTCTTGCCCAGGGCCACACCTCCTCACCCTGGGCACTGTCTCCTTGCCCAGGGCCACACCTCCTCACCCAGGGCCCCGCCTTCTTGCCCAGGGCCACACCTCCTCACCCTGGGCCCTGTCTCCTTGCCTAGGGTCCCACCTTCTCACCCAGGGCCCCCCCTCCTTGCCTAGAGTCCCGCCTTCTCACCTCAGGCCCCCCTCTCCTTGCTCAAGGCCCCACCTTCTAGCCCAGGGCCCCACTTTTCTTGCCTTCCTTTGACAGCAGAAGAATCAGAGGGTGCCAAAGTTTTGGAGGGGCCCCCAAATTTTTATTTTGCCTAGGGACGGCTCTGCTGGTGCTGGTAGAATGTTGCCATGCCGATTTTTGCGAAATGCTGACGGACGGCGGGGGCTGATGGCGGTCCGAAATGCGCCGGTTCGTGGGGTTGAGAAGGCATGCGATCGGGGGGGGGGGGGGGGGGGCAGCAAAGATGAAGAATCCAAGCCTGTTGTGTTCTTCCCTGGCGCTAACACCGCCGTGATGCTACGGCCAGAGGTTCGAGCGTGCACGCCGAGCGCACGGCTCCGCCCCCAAACGTCCCCGCGCCTCCAGAGAGAGTGCGGTCGGCGGCGCTACTGTGCTAATGAAGTTCCCGCCAGCCTTCTGTGGGGCTCTTATGAGGCATGCAGATCCCCCGGCGCTAACCCTGCTACAGCGGAATGAGCCCGTTAACCTTTATCAGACGGGCTTAGAACCATTACAGACTGCGGCCCTGCCCTTTAGTCATTCTGTCCCGCATGTGTGTGTGTGTGTGTGTGTGGGGGTGGGGGGGGTGAGTGAGAGGGAGAGAGAGAGGGAGGGAGAGGGCAAATGAGGAGGAGAAAATGAGAATGAAAGGGAGGAAGAGAGATAAAGCATTTTTATGTGTCTGTGGGAGTGTATTTATGCGTGTTATAGACTGGGCATGTGTCCGCATATTGCTTGTGCGTGTCGATGTGTTGTATTTATTTACATTATATTATAAGGTTTGTGAGTGTGTGTCTGTCTCTGTAGCCCTGGTATGTCATGAAATAAACATGCGCATATCTAATTATATTAGTGTGAATGTGAGAAGGAGGGAGAGAGGGAATCACACACACACACACACACACACACACACACACACAGTTTGTCAGGTTCCGGCGACTTAGGAGGACAAAGAGGACACGGTGGACCTCTGTGAGGACAGGCTGCAGATCTCCATGTTTGTGAAGGAGCTCCCGCCCTCGCTGGTGCATTCTGGGTACGCGGAGCTGGAGGAGATGATGTTCTTCAGCCTGTGCAGGGCGATGACGAGCAGCGTGAGGAGGAAGGCCAGCAGGCTGAGGAAGATGGAGACGTAGACGTAGACGTTCTCGGGGCGCTCGGACGAGGGGTCCGCGGCGGCGGAGACGGCGGAGGTGGGGGGGGCGACCCGGAGGAAGGTCCCATTCTGGGGCACCGAGCCGTTCCAGGCCTCCGCCGGGACGTCCATCCCGCTCATCCCGACGTTCCCGGTCCGGAGCGCCTCAGCTCGATTCCATGAGGAACCCGGGAGAACCCGCGTCGCCGCGATGCTGCGATGCTTTCCTTACGAAGAGTTCGCCAACGCTCTGCTTGAGAGAGAGAGAAAAAAAACGCAAGTATAACTTCTCATTATTGAACGCAATTCAACCGTAATAAAAGACAACAGAATGGACCTAATCCATATTTGTCATTATCTTTTAACTCAACGATTGAATGCAGCCGGTAATTGTTTTCTTCACAAACGAACAATTCAGCAATCACGACTTGCCAAAGTCATTATGATGAAAGAAAAAATAAAGCTTGCGCTTATTTTTTGGCAAAGTTAAAGGCTAATATTGAGTGATATACAATCCAATTTCTGCACAGTCATGATCCAGGGTTAAAACTAGGTGGTACCTGCAGTTTTTCTTCAACGCTAGGGTGACCATATATTAGCCTTTAAAAAAAGAGTACCAGGCTGGGCAGGCATTTCACAAGCATAATAGCTATTTGTTTGTTTATATGTGGTCTATGGAATGAGCAAAACCAAACCAGACAGTTTTAGGAATTTGTGAAATCCTGCCTAGATAGATATTTTCAGTCACTAACAGAAGAAATGTCTGGGAAAAAGAGGACATCTGGTCAGCCAATTTACCACTGAATGTTCAGTGTAGAATCAGCTTTGATAGTCCCTTTAGCTCTTATCGAGTGAATGTGGTCTGTGGACTCATACAAACTCATCATACTCATCGAGTTGACTCGGTACAGTTATTTTTTTCAGCGTAAAAATAGTCTAGAAAGGTAATATAAAATATAGCGACAGATACCTGCCCCACCCCTCCCTGCCCCCTGCCTTCTGTAAGATGGGGAAAAGCCCCAGGGCCCGATGTGACCTTGAGTGCTGAGGACAGACTGTCACGGGTGTATGGGCCCTGGCACCGGGGGGGGGGGGGGAGGGGCTAAAAACACTTGAAAGACGTAGTTAACCCTTTGAAGAGTAGGTTTTTTTTCCTGGATGTTCTTTTTTTTCTTCAGTATTCTATGTCAGTGTTCTAGAACTGCAGCGCTTTCCGTTACCAGCGCTGATTGTGACATCATCAGCGTTAGAACGTTCCGTTCGGAGCATTCTAATCGCCTATCTGAGATCTGACACTTTAAACTGAGGGGAGCTGAGAGACTCTCTCTCTTCCTCGGTCGCACTGTACAGGATGTGTAATTATCTCTGTGCCTTCAGAGCGCTATCTGTCAGCCTGCGCCCCCCCAACCCCCAAACTCAGCGTGCACTCCACAAGACAAGGCAGTGTGCAATTTAACGTTTGAGGCGCTGCTTCTTTAAACTCCAACGGGGGCTTCAAATGGTGTGTGTGTGTGTGCGTGTGTATATGTGAGTGTGAGTGTATGCGTGTGCCTATATGAGTGTGTGTATGAGCATGTTTGTGTGTTTGTATGTGCGTGTGCGTACCTGTGCACGCGTGTGTGCACATGTCTATTTGTGTGTGTGTGTGTGTGTGTGTGAGTGAGTGCCTCTTGCTCTGGTCTGATGATCTGTGCTACCTGCTGGTGGAGAATCTGCTGGACAAGTGTCCAGCAGATTCTGGACAAGGGTGACATAAGGTCAGGGCAAAAACTGATCCTAGATCAGCACATTTACACTGTGATGCTTCACACTGCAAAAACCGAATCAAATCAGTATTGTAGTCTCTTATTTCTCATAAGATCTTACTTATGTTACTTTTTTGCTAAGTAAGACAAAAAGATTGCCAATGAAGTGACTCATTTTGAGATTTGACGATAAGGGTGAGGAAACAAGCTAATCTTTTCTACTTGAGAGAAATCTTTTTTTTAATGTCTTATTATATGACTAAAACACTTGTTAAGAAATACCTTTTTGCAGTATATGAGTATGGGCACGGATCAAGAATCAGTTTTACCTTTTTCATTCATAATGTACTATGTTAGAACACAGACAGGACACAACCTGATCCCACATAGGCAACCCTGCCTTGAAATGCTTTATGATCTGGTTCCCAGCAAACACAAAAAATCCTCACAATGTCGTTTACACGAAGCAGCAATATTATAACATTCACAAAACACTCCATTGTGAGGACATCGTGCGTTAGCTGGTTTGTTTCTCTCTGGTTCATAGCGAAAACCCGGAGTCAGTGCATCTACGGTATGGGAGAGCGCTCCTCATCCATGTGTCTGGGACAACAGGTCCCCAGCCCCAGTCATGGAGAGCCATTTCTGGTTTTTGTTTTCACCATAAAATCAGCAAGCAGTTCAGACCCAAGGAGCCCAGGCTAACTGAGCAATCGACTGCTTTAATTGGCTAATTAAGCGTTGATTAAGGGGTTTGACCAACAGTGGTAATTAGCAAGACCCTCTGACTCAAGGGCACGGTTATTCAAATCCAAATCCGGCCCTGGTTTTCCTTTCTGCCAGGTAATTAACCGAGCGATTAGCGCTACTGATTGGCCAGACTGCCTTCACACCTGACTCCCAGGGAAAAAAAAGGATGACAAACCGGCAGTGCATGGCCCTCGAGGACCTGTGATTTGAATTACAGAGTTCCAGGGAGTGTAGAGGCCCACTGGCGTAGACGCGTGAGGCATATACGGGGATTGCATTCATTAGGACTGATTATTTGCCTCTTTCAGACCTCAGGAAGCAATCGCGACATGGGAACGAGCAAATTGCGTAATTAGCCTACACTGTGTGTGCGTGTCCCCGCGCGCGTGTGTGGGTTAAAGCTGTTGTTGTTTTGCGCATAAATTGTGTCAAAAAAAAGCTAGCCTTTTTGAGGGTCGTGATCGCACCTCGTTATCCGCTTTGTATCCAGGCAACGTGCTGATTTGTGTGCTTGTTAAGGCCCTCGGCCTTTTTTTTTTTAAATGGGGGGGGGGGGGGGGGGGGGAGACACAGAAAAGGCTTCACCTGTTAGCGGTTGCGCTCCCGCTAAGCTGCTCATTCCTAGTTTCGCGTTGCCCGTCCATGAATTATTGATCGGCGGGCATCTGTGAGGTAAAATGTCACAGTGACTTTCGGCCCCCCGGGGTAGGAGCATGTGACCCCTTCCTCCAGCACAGACGCTCTCCCCCCCCCCCCCCCCCCCCCCCACATCTCTGCCCTCACCTGCCCCCCAACTGTAGTCAGTGTGGACCCTCCCACCCCCCTGTCTAGAGAGGGGTGAGAAATTTTGGAAAGCATTTAGCTCTGAGGAAACTGTTCTCAAGGTCAGAACTGACAGTGTTCACAGTGCGACTGGTGGTGCTGCAGCAGGGATTATAATTTAAAGGTCTATGGGGGATGGGGGGATGGGGGGGGGGAGCTGGGGGGAGAGAGAGAGAATTAGAGCAGCGTTTGGCAAATGGGTGTACCAGGTTTTAGAATTTCATACCGGTTTCTGCTATTAATTGTTTACTAATTATACAGTTGAGCCCAATCATACATCTAAGCTGACATTTTTGCTGCATTTATTTGAAATGCTTATGAATCTCAGCCGGTGGCTGGTGTCAGGGGCCCTGTATGAAATATTTTGTTTTGGCCTGATCTAGATATGAGCCAGCATTGGTGTACAGAGCTAACTGAGCCAAAAAAAAAAACCCGCATTACGTTACAGGCATTTAGCAGACACACTTTTCCAGAGCAACTTACACAGTTTTTATTTTTGATTTTTTTTTTTTACATAGTGTCCATTTGTATAGCTGGATGTATACTGAAGCAGTTACTTTTGCTCAAGAGTACAATGGCAGTGTCCTAACTGGGAATCAAACCTGCGACCGTTTGGCTACGATCCAGTTTCCAAACAATTACACTGCCAATAAATGCCTGCCCTGCCGGACTGGGACTACCCACTCCTGCGACAGACGATAGCAGGACTGCCAAGTAAAAAAGTTTCCAGTCAGGGGGTCCTCTATGACTCATCGTATCCCAGTGCCCCCCTTTGTTTAAACTGAGCATCTAAAGCGGTTGGAACCAATGGGGTTCCTGGATCTTTACTGAACTGCTTATTAGTAGAGGCAGGTGCGCCAAATTATGGTTGGAATGAAAACCTACAGGATGGTAGATCTGCAGGAATAGGGCTGGTTACCACTGATCTAAAGTCTGTCTGCGCAGAACAGTGATCAAGTAGCCTCCTCCTCTGACTCACTGTCTGCATTAGCTCAAATGAGCGTGAGCTGTGTGTTTCAAAATAAGAGCGTGTGCTCGTCTGCACCCTTCAGAATTAATTGAGGGCATTCTAGTGGAAAACATGTGCAAATCAGGCGTTCACAATTAAAAAATAGGGGCGTAATTTTTTTTTGTTAAATTTTACGAGAGAAAATCAACATCACTGAGGGGGAATGCAGATGTGTGTGTGCGTGTGTGTGGCTGCACACATATTTTGATGATTTCTCAGTAATGTAAAAAAAAATGTAAAAAAGTCCCAGGATTTCTTAAAAAAAGAAAGATCTTGCTATTATTCCTCATTCTACTAAGTAACCAAAAACAGAGTTGCTGATTCATACCTCAAAGAAAGTGACAGTCGCATAAGTTCTGACTGTAAGTGTGAGGAAGAAGGAAATAAAAGAAGGGAGTGATGAAAGAAAGAAAGAAATAAATGAATGAATGGGGGGTCCTCATGGAGACGCCTGGCTGCTTCACTACTGCAGAGATTTTCACTTCTGAGTGCAGCTCCATCTTTACTTGCACCACAACAAGGGATTCTTAGATATGGTCTCTTCTAAGTGTTATATGGAGGTGTGTGTGTGCGAGAGAGAGAGAAAATGTGTCTGTGTGCACGCGTCTGTGTGTGTGAGAGAGAGGCGAGTGTGTGAGTTTGTGTATTTCTGACTGTGCAATAGTCTCTCATTACTACTAAAGGCATAAACTCTTTGTTGGTAGAAATTACGCATGCAGTTTGAAGCGGCGCGGAAACTTGTAGAGACGCGGTTTGTTTTACATGCGGAGCCTGATTAGTGTTCCTATGGTGCGCAGCGGGACTTTGTAGTCTACCCCGCTGGCTCGGAAACCCCGGAGCCTGTGACCGCCCTCTTTTCTTATTCGGTTCCTCTCAGTTTCCTGTGAATTTTGTGCCTTTTCTCCATTTATTCACATCCTGGGAACAGTGGCGTTCTACCCCCGTTTCACTGAAGTGAGCACGAAAGGAGGGGGGGCACTTAGATTTCCCCTGTTGTCGACTCTTGTTCCATCGTTAATTGTTTTTTTATGTATTTATTTATTTATTATTTGGTTTTTGTTCATTTCAAATTACATGATGCGATATGTCTCCCACCGGGAAGACATGAGCCGTCCAAATCCCAAAAAAGGTTCTCTCCTACTTCCCTCTCCGTCCGCCGATTCTCTCTCCGCTGTTCAGGTGTTTCTTTATTGTTAATTCTAATGCCAACGCACGCCCGTCCCGAAGTTACGAGTGGCCGCCGAGAGCGCAGCTGGGAAATGCGCGAGAAGATGCTCCGTAAGGACGCTTTGCGGGCACGTTGCATTCCGCGCGGCGGAAACACGTTGCCGTTGGCGACACAAAGGACACCGGAGGGGAATTAACGGCGACAGAGATCTGTCAGACGCCTCGTGCTCAGCTACAGCAAATGTGACCACGAGCGCACTCCTCAGACAAAACCTGTGCCGTTATCCACGTAACGGACAGCAGCAGTGCCACGATCAATACATTCACCCACACATTAATTCAGCCCCATTCGCAGGCAGCACATAACCTTTTGTGAAGCATTCTTTTTTCACTTTTGGTTTAAACAAAGGTAGCTCACCATTCCTCAAAAATATGGAACTATAGTTCATTTGCTTCTCCGAAGGTTGCTAATTTTCTCAGCTTTGGCTCACTGTCAAAGTGCGAATGCTGAAAGCGTTCTCTTTAAAAAAGAGAGAGAGAAAAGAAGACTACCTCTTTCCAGACAGGACTTCTCTCTTTTTCACATTCTTTTGCAATCCATTTCCTTTGAGAGGGAATCCGGGGAGTGATAGTCCTTGTGGTCATTCATTTAGTAACTGCTTCTCTCAGAGAAAGGGAGGTGAATACGAACTGTTTGAGACCGAGGGGAGGTGAGGAGGAGAGAGAGAGGAGGTACGCAGCGGAGAGGAGGTGGTCCACGTCCTGTTGATTCACATCTCTGAGTGCTGAAAATGGGCTGTCCGAGCGGTGTACAAAGCCGACAACCCTCACTGCATCTCACTCCCTCTCTTTCTCCCTTTCTCTCTCTCTCTCTCTCTCTCTCTCTCTCTCTCCCTTTCTCACTCCACACCCCCTCTGCCGCTCCCTCCCACCCTCCCTCCCTAAGCTGCAGTAGGCAGTGGCCGATATTCTGAAAGACACCCCACCCTCTCCTACACCTCTGTATCAAAATCCCCCCCCCCCACCCCAAAATACCCCCCCCCCACCCCTCCTCCTGTACCAAAATACCCCCCCCACCCTCTCCTACACCTCTGTATCAAAACCTCCCCCCCCCACCCTCTCCTACACCCCAAAACCTCCCCCCCCACCCACCCTCCTACACCTCTGTATTAAAATCCCCCCCCCCCACCCCTCTCCTACACCTCTGTACCAAAATACCCCCCCCACCCTCTCCTACACCTCTGTATCAAAATCACCCCCCCCCCACCCTCTCCTACACCTCTGTATCAAAATCACCCCCCCCCACCCTCTCCTACACCTCTGTATCAAAATCCCCCCCCCACCCTCTCCTACACCTCTGTATCAAAATACCCCCCCCCCACCCTCTCCTACACCTCTGTATCAAAATCACCCCACCCCCCCACCCTCTCCTACACCTCTGTATCAAAATCCCCCCCCCCCCCTCTCCTACACCTCTGTATCAAAATCCCCCCCCCCACCCTCTCCTACACCTCTGTATCAAAATACCCCCCCCCCCCCACCCTCTCCTACACCTCTGTATCAAAATAACCCCCGACCCTCTCCTACACCTCTGTATCAAAATCCCCCCCCCCCCCAACCCTCTCCTACACTCTGTACCAAAATACCCCCCCCACCCTCTCCTACACCTCTGTACCAAAATACACCCCCCCCCCCCCCACCCTCTCCTACACCTCTGTATCAAAATCCACCCCCTCCCCCCCCCCCCCCCCCCCCCCCCCCCCCCCCCCCCCCAAATACGATTGATTTTTTTGGGAAGTAGAAGACAGGGAACAGCGATAGGCCCGGTCTGGAATAATTTGAAAGTATTCAATGTTAAATTTTGTCCTTCAGAAAATGGGGAAAACTGTGTGTGTATTTTTTACAAAAAATATGTCAGGATCTAAAAATTGAATTTTTAGAACTTGTGAGTGTGTGCCTGTGTGTGTGTCTCTGTGCATGCCTGTGGGTGTGTGTGTGTCTGTGTGTGTGTGTGTGTGTGTGTGTGTGTGTGCGTGTGATGTGGTGTGTCTTGTGTGATGTGTGTTTGTGTGTGTCTATGCGTCATGTGGTGTGTGTGTGTGCATATGATGTGGTGTGTCTCGTGTGATGTGTGTTTGTGTGTCTATGCGCCATGTGGTGTGTGTGTGTGTGTGTGTCTCTGTGTCTGTGTCTGTGCCTGTCTGTGTAGATGTGCGCGTGTATGTGTGTGTGTGTGTGTGTGTCCAAAAGAGTGCTGCCTTCCCCACCAGGGAAATTTCAGCTGTCCCTCCTATAATATTTCTCCCCTGCGTATCCAGTCCTGCAGTTTAGAGCTGTCTGTTCTCCGGCATGTCACTGCCTTATTCTGAGCTTCATTAGACACTCTCCTTACAGTTTTCTCACGAAATTTTTTTTCGGTCACATTTTTGGCGTCATAGCAGCCGGCGTTAGCTGCTCTCAGACCAGTGCTTGTCGGGGGGGGGGGGGGGGCGGGGGACATGGGTGGGCGCGAGGCGTTATCTTTCCCAGAACCCCCCTCTGCGATGACGCGAGCGCATTAGCGCCGCGCCGCGGGCGGCCCGCTCTGACCAAGCGCGGTGCGGCGTTTCGGGCGCCCGGCGCCGCCGCTCAGAGCTGGCGAGGATAATCACAGCTTTCGGCCGTCACCGGGCTGTCAGGCCCTCATTAGGGAAGATTCGCTTTGTGTCGCAGAACGTTGTTTTTTTTTTTTTTAAAAAAAACTTTATTTTATTATAATTTATTTTTAAATGAGACTTTGGCGGGGGTGGTGGTAAGCGTGGGGGGGGGGGGGGGGGGGTGGGGTGGTGGGGGCTCCAGGAACACCAGCTGGGTGAAGTCAGGAGTCGTGGGCCCTGCTGGTGGTTCTGGGCAATTACACGCCTTTATGAAAAATTAGTCTCGGTGAAAATATGACAGAAATTAAATAAACGTGTGTATTTTTTTATTTTTTTTTTTGCAGGTTTTAATTTGAAGACGCATTGTCTTCCATATGCGCATGCCGTAACAATTATTGGGGTTCTGGATATGCCGTGGAGGGACACACCCCAGTACCAGAGGAGTTTTAGCAGTTTTCAGGGTTCATCACAGATGACCTCACTTCTCTCAAACCCAGGCTTCCGCGCCCTGTGATGTCATAGAAACGCAGAATTCCGATACAGCTCCAAGCAGCCGCACGGCGAGTTCCCTGAGCTCGGGTTCGTTTCTGTTTCTCCCTCATCCTCCTTTTCTCCGCCTTCATACCTCTCACGTTGGGAAACGACAGTACGTGCAGGTGCAGGCGCCTGGAATACCAAAAAGGGAACTGAAAAAAAAAAACTGTTTTCGGGCGCCCAGTGTGAATTGATGGTTGTTTGTGTTGTGTGAAGCACCTATTCCGTATGCATAAAAACAATTTCCCTCTTCAGGGCAGCCGTGTCAGACACCGTAGCCGGGGGATATAAATTTCGGGTTTCCGTCTTGGCGGCGTTCCAATTCCATTCCGTTCCGTCCCCGTCCCGTCCCCAAAACGAATTTTTCATTTTCACTCTGCTCGGCTTAAGATGTGGATATTGCTCATATCGCACGGCTAAATTCTTCTGGCACCGGCGAGAGGAACTCGACTGCCGGAGGACGGAACAACCGCGTCTCAATATTTAACGTCGGGGAGACTGACTCTCTTGACTGCTCCGTGTGCTACACCCCCCCCCCCCCCCCCCCCCCACCGCCTCACCTCCTCCCCCCTTTTCTTTTCGGCCGAGCTCTGGCACCTGACATATGGCTGCTCCTTCATAAACACTTGGGAGCGGCGGGCGCAGAATACCAATGCGTTCGGTATCTCTCCCCCATCGCTCCCGAAAGATGCTATCTCCCCCTCAGGCAGGGCCGCTCGTAAAGGTTTTGGTGGACGGCGAGAAAATGAGAAAAGCTGCCTTTTACGGGGGTAACGCCGGGACAAAAAAAACGGTGACGCCAATCGTCCCGTGGTGAGGAATTTTTAAAAAGGGGGATCTTCTGTTTTTCTTTTAATGAGCTGGAGTGTAGCTGGCTTGGTTTTTTTTTCCTCCTTTCTCTTTCCTCTTCTCTCTCTCTCTATTTTCAGCCAAAATCCAGAAGTGCGAGAGAAGGGCGGGCACCGGGTGCCACAAAGGGATTTTTTCAAAACGAAATGTGACAAAAGTCACAACAGCTCCCTTCGGAAAACCCTTTCATTAAACCTCATTATTTCCAGACGAGACTGTTCTGTCTCTCTCCTGGCTGTTCCACCCCCCCCCCCCCCCCCCCCCCGGGCTTTTCCGTCTCCCCCCTGGCTGTATTGATCCGGCACATTCCGCGGCACTCCCGCTCGTTCTGGTCCAATTCGTGCATCTATGACAGAGACCAAGGACACGTGGAAGGGCAGGCTCCCTTCTCCTAATTAGTCTTGCCCTGCCAGCTGGGGGGAAGGAGACAGAAGAAGTGGGGGGGGGGGGGGGGGGGGTGGTGCGCGATTGGAGGGGGGGGGGGGTGTGCGTGAAGAGCGAGGCGACTAGCGCGCGTCTAGCGCCTCCTCGGCTAATTCCCATAATTCCTGCGCGTGCTGAGAGGGTCCTCTGAGCCTCTCTCATTGTGCCCTGCTCTTCTGAAGGGCTCCGATAAGAGCTGCTCGCCCCCTCCCCCCCCCCCACCCCACCCCCCCCAAATCCCAGATGCTGCAGCGGAGATAGCAGTGGGCAAATCTCTAACGTTTGTTACCAAGAGCCTTTTAGCGCATTTAGTGGATTTTCTCCAACAGGAGCCCAAAGACTTTTGCCAGAGGGGCCACATTATGTTCGGCTGCCCATATAGACTACTGAAGAGGCAGAAATAGGCTACAGTTGGGGCCCTTGGATGCAAGGCCCCACCAGGGAATAACTCAAATAGGGCCCGTACTGTAGAGTAGCCTGGAACCAAACCAAATCACCACCCCTAAAATGGCCCTGTTAGAGCCCATGCCCTGATGAACTGTGTGTAACTCATGCAAAAAACCACTTGTGCCCCCCTGTGTGACCCATGAGGGGCCCCTTGTGGGCTGGTTTCTCAGTATCGAGGGTTTCCCTCCTCCCACAGGGGCTCAGTCACGTCTGCGTGTCCGTCAACATGACCCCCCCCCCCACGGAAAGGGGGGGCACTGGAGCGTGTGGCTTTGGGGCGGCCGGGGAAAACGCTCTGCCTGTCTGACTCCGCCCCCCACAGGGAGGAAGAGGAGGGGTAAGCGGCGGGATTCTGTCTATCCGGCTCGGTGCACGAGGGCCAACTGTCAAAGACCCCCCCCCCCCGGTCTAATGAGACTTCACAGAAAAGGGGGTGATGGGGGGGGTGGGGGGGTTCACATTTTGACTCTGAACTGTTCTCCGAATGTTTATTCTTCCAGGCTATGCTGCCCCGCTGTGCACTCACAGCTGGTATTTCTGTGAATTTCAGCCCATAATAATAATAATAATAATAATAATAAATAATTCATAAATAACATGCCAAACCGTTTCAATCTGCTCTTTTCTGGTTGAATATGAAAATATGAAAAATCAGTGCACTGAATATGAATCATTCCCCCCCAAAAAAAAAAAATAGTTAGCTGGCTGTTTCAGTTTTTTTTGTTCGCAAATCCTTCACTTCAGATAATACCTAGGACTTCCCAGGTGATAAAATCTTTGCTTCTTCTCTGAAAGACAAAAGCACCAGGAAAAAAAACCCCACAATCTTCAGAATTCTATTGGGGAAGGGGGAGGGGGAGTGGGGGTGGGGTGGGGATAGTGAAGGGAGATTTATTCTAATAGATAAATAATTTAAAAATTATAAAGACGACTGAGAAAGCCCTTGAATTGCAAAAGCCCCTCCATCTATTCATAATTCATAGGCTTGGCACACATGGATGTTAGCCCTAGGATCATGGTTGTGGGGGGGGGGCTGTCTAAACAGAAGGGCTTTCTGAAGGGACAGCGTGGTCTTCCCAAGGCATTTTACCCGAAGGTGGTGTTCCTGGATGCTCTGAATAATTCATTAGGAGGGAAAAACGAGCACAAGTAAACAACGAAACTTCGATTTTTATCGTTAAACCCAGAAAAAAAAAAACCACACGCACAAAAAAAGCAGCTTCAGGCGCTCCTGCTAATTTGGGCCGCCCTGTTCCGTGTAGCCTGCTCTTGTCAGCTTTGGCAACCGATCGTAATTATCCCAAACACAAGACCTGAGAGAGCGACCTCCTGCAGGTTTTTATTCAGTTTGGGGACTGAACTCCCAGCTCGGTTAATTATGTCATCCTTTAATTAAGGCAGGGGTCTCTCTCACATTTAGTGTTTTGGTATTGTAGTACATTCTGAAAATGAACTAAAAGCACGTATCTCAACTGGGTAAAGGTCAGAAACTGATGTTCTGGTGCCTTTGGCTCCTTGAAGAGTGGGTTTTTTGGAATGTGTTTTCAAAATTACAAGTCAGTGTTTTAGAACTCTGTTGCTTTCAGTCACCAATAGCGACTGTGACATCAGCATTAGAATGCTCAGCTAAGAACATTTTAATCAGACATTTGTGACCTCACACCTTAATGGGTTTTAATGTAGGCCTTGACTTTCTATCCCATACATACAGTAGGCCAGTTATGCCAATGTAAATCTGAATAATATACCACACACATTTTACTGTCACTAGTCCAAAGGGTAATTACCTCATGGTTTTATCTGACAGGTACACATGTAATCTGTAATGTCATTTCAAATACATCCTCAGACAAGAGAACTTGTTTGATGCCAGCTAAGGTTTTTTTTTTTTTTTTTAATTATGCTTGTTCAGGTATTTGAAATATACACAACAGTGCATAGTTCTCCTACACTGAACATTTAATATCCATCAAACCTTCAAGACTCATTAATATGAGAAGATAAAGCATATTCAGATATGTACTTTATTTCTGAATATTAATAATATTTTTAAAGTGAGTTTTTAGTCTCAGTGCAAGACTGAAACACTTAAGGCAGACTTTTTGCGGTGTTGTTTGAAGAATCTCGCTGAGAAGTCTCGACTGAAACTTAGCCAGAAGCTGCCGCTTGATGTAGAGCATCTCAGACAGCGTAGAAATTACCCCAAAATAATCAAACACTAAGAGTTGAGACTGAATTCAAGAGAGAGGGGAAAAAGCTGACGACCAATTAAATTCCGACAGGAGTTTGAAATGAGTTTTTATGTTTTGAGAAGGTCTTCGGATAAAGAGTTTCTGTTCCGAGATAAAAGGCCGGGCAATCATTTGATAAGAGCAGATTGCAAATAATAACTTGGTAATGAAGCGGTCTGTCCCTGTCCTGGAACGAGCGCCAGACATTTGTTTGGCTTTGGTTGGAAGCGAATCGCATTGCCCAAAGAGAAGGGACTAGGCTCTGTTAAATAAGCCTCTGAAGAGATAAGCCAGACCTGCAATTAACTCGGGTTCTGTTCCGCAGGAACAGGACAATAATTCTGTGTGTGTGTGTGACTGGGGGTGTGTGTGTGTGTGTGTGTGTCTGGGTGTCTGGGTGTTGATGTGTGTGTCCGTGTGTGTGTGTGTGTGTGTGTGTGTCTCTGTGTTTATGTTACCCTTACTTAATGTCTGGATACTTCCTCTTCTTTTAATCTCAGACTCAACCTTGGCGAACAGCGGAGCCACAATTTGCCAGCAGCGATCTGGAAGGCAGAAGTCAGCCTCATTTGCACGAGCCCTTCTGCTTCAGACGTCGCGAGTGCGGGGGTCACCCCTGAGGGACGAGGACAGGTGCGCCAGGGTGGGTCTGCGAGACGATAAAAGCGAGAAAAGCAAAAGCGTCTGCGCGTGCTCGAGCGCACTGCAAATAAAGACGACACACGCGTGCTGAACCCCGGCGTGCTGAGCTTAACACTGCCGCTGAATTTCAATTAGGTTCAGTTCAGGCCAGCGGAATAGCACTGCTGCAGAATGGCAAAACGAAAATGAAAATAAAAACGCAGATAAATAAAGTGGATTGGCTTAACGCTCTGGTCCGGGTGCAGTGTCACAAAGCACGGGCTCTCCTGATTGGCTGAGTGACAGATGAGTAGCCAGAACTGTGAATAACTGCCATTTCCCTGTGAGGAAGGCGTTAGTTCGGCGAAGACCAACCTTTCCCGTCTTTTTCTGACTGATATTCTTTTTTTTTTCTTCCATTTTCACCAGGTCTAATGACATTCAGCAAGTTAAATTGCCTTATAGCCCTGGCAACTTCCCCTGCTGGGTCGGACAGAGTTCAACCAATGAGAGTTCTGGGGGAATTTCATTTCAGTTCAGTCAGTTGAGGAAAGGGATTGAAATTAATTTGATGAATTTTAAAAATTCCACTGACTACAGCCATACATTCATTTTGGGAAACTGCAATTCAACAGTTTTATATCATCCATATATAACCGTGTGTGCGTGTACCCTGAAGTCAGCAATGAGGAAGATGTTTTTACCCAAAACCTGGTACCCCCCGCCCTGCCAAATATGTGGATAACTTCATATCCACGTATTTAGCAACCAAAAGGTGGCAAATGTACCCACACACACGCACACGCACACACACACACACACACACGCACACACACACACACACACACGTAGGCACATTGATTTCCAGTCCGTTCCATCTTCTGTGACACGCTTCTTCATCATGCTGCTCCTGTCAGGCTCTGGGCTCTGGCGCTCCTGCCCCAGAGGACCCTGGGAGACTGACAGCCCCTCCGTCCCCCCTCTCTGCCCCGGCTGTTTGCTCCGGATTAACGAGGCGTCGAAGGGGGGGGGGGGTAGGGAACGGGAGGGGGGGCGCTTGCCCTGCCGCCCACAGACCCTGATCGGAGTGTGGGACACGTAACGTGCGGGGGTGGGGGTTGGGTGGGGGTGGGGGGGGTCAGAGCTGAGGCGCGTGACTAAAGCCACTCCGCCAGTCCATTTCAGGCTTTCGCCCTGACTCCGGCTGACATTAACCTAATTAGGCCCGGTCTTTAATTTGATCTGCCTTTTCTTCGTGAGGTCATGGGCGCGTGTGCTACTGCAGACCACTCGCGTCCCTGCTGCCACTGTGGCCTGACAGATGAGGACGTTTGCGCCGGTGCGGACGTCTGAGCAAAGCCGGGCTGCACACCAGCCCTGCGGTAACTGAGCAGTGCTTCCCCTGTGCGACAGAAAAGTACTCCGTTTTTTTCCCCCCCCTTGCCATGGGGGAATCTGTTCGCCCTTGACACGTACTCTGTTACTGTGAGCATCAGGAGGAAGAAAGGCTAGAACAAGCCTTTGACAGGCCTGTCTAAAATTTCCTTGATCCCTGTCCCTGCAAGCAAAAAATAAAATAAAAGAATAAAATCACTGTGAACTGTTAAAAGCATTTTGCATTAGTTTAGCATTTCCCTCTTGATACGTTTGTGTCTAGCTGCCTTGCCTGGTGGTGATGCGGTGTCATCGAGGACGTTTTTGTTCGGGATATTTACGCTTGCGGGGATTGGTTCTGCATCAGTGCTCAATTTTTTAATTAAGGCCTTCTTGTGATGCGGAACGGGGGAGCCGTGCGCGAGGGCGAATGAGAGACAGAGACTGGAATGGCTAGAAAGTTAATTAAGGTGTGAGGTCACAAATATGCGATTAGAATGCTCTCGACTGAGCATTCTAACGCTGATGTCACGATCGCTGCTGGTAACCGAAAGCAGTGGAGTTCTAGAACACTGACTCAGAATTTTGAAAAAAACATTACAAAAAGCCTACTCTTCAAAGGGTTGATAATGGATTTGACTTATATAGCGCCTTTATCCACGTAAACCTCTAAGCACTTTCCAGCGAATGGGATGTTTAGCAGTCACCTGGGCGCTGTAAAGGCAGCTAGTTTGAGCCAGAACTCTCGCCACGCAACAGCTGAGCTGGAGAGGGAGGGGCTTAATAAACCAATTAAACCGGGGGATGATTCGGTTGCCAGATTGCAAGATCTATGGATGGCATTTGGCCAGAACACCTGGGGTGGTGAGACAGAAAAACAAACAGTTGCCTTGGATACCGGTGTCTAGATAATCAAATTAAAAATAAACCACCTACAGTAAAATTATTGTTTTGACGGAG